>BCHV01000004.1:654651-1260884 GCA_001599735.1 Naganishia albida
CTATTAGATCCCTGCCAGATTCGAACTGACGACCGACAGATAGCTACGAAAGACGATCGAAGTCTGCTATGCTACCACTGCACCAAGGGACCGGTTGATGTTGATATTGTTTCTCAAGCCATATGATTCTCCAGTCCAAGTCTTGTTTCTCTCTACCCTCGCATCCATCGGCCATGCGGCATATAATCAGGTCGGCATACCCAATTGCGTATTCGACTCACCATGGGCTATAGGCAGCCAGCTGGCAAGCGTTACGGCTGAGGCTGCTGCTGCTGATGTCGCACCTTAGGCACCTTCGACAATGACCTTGATTCGGCGATGACGTAAGATTTCCTGGTTAGTCGCCTGGGAAGCAGCCACGACTTGTAGCTTGCCCTTCTGCATCTAGCATCTCGTCGTCTTCCACCTGTCCTGCCCATCATCTTTTACACGAAAGGCATCACCAGATTCGACTCACCCGAAACCACAGTTCTATCCGCCTACCAGTTCAAACTAGAGCCAATACAGCGAAGATGTCGACCACAGACCTGACATTGTGCGTGTGAACATCGCTCAGTCCGTCTTACGGCTGAGCCTTACTTCGACCGACAGTCATCGCATCTCCTCCCACTTCAACAAGTACCCAGATGTTCTTATGGGTAAGCAAGCGCAGGGCAGCCAATAGGGTCTACCTGACGCGACCTGCCTATTCCCGTTAGCAATCGTCAAGCACCTCCATCCAGAGGCATCGAACTCGATAAGCCATTGCATGCTCGGCATCCCGGCGAACAACCATGTGACAATCAACTTTGTGGATGGTCAAGTCCCAAACTCGCTGGATATCACCTTGGACCCGCCGATCAAGGATGTGAGTGACGGGTACAAGAGGATGCTCGCAATGCGGAATGAGGCATGGTTGGCGTTGGGCATTGTGAGTCGACTCTTGACCCCTCTTCGGATAGACGACTGACGACGTTCTGCAGCCGCCTCGACCGCAAGTCAGTCGATTCGTTCCTCCGCCGCTGAACCCGTCTGGATTCCTCGTCGCACTTATCGCCCTGCAAGCATACACCATCCTTACTCCCGTACACTCACGTTACTCGTATCTCGCCAACATCATCAGAGGCACGGTCACCCAGCTCGTCGGAGCGTGGTTCCTGCCTTTCTCAGTGATGATACTGGTTGGGGCCGTAAGTGACAAGGGTATCAGCTCTCTCCAAGATGCTGATCGGAAGTTTTCTCCATAGCATACCGTAGAGGCCATTTACATGTACCTGTTGTGCAACGAACACAGAGTACCGACGGACGTCAAGGTCAGCTTGAACTCTCTACCAAGATTCCTGATGTCCGCTGATCCGCTGCTTCTCAGGTGAAATATGTTCTTGCTACGACGTGCGTGGGTTTCCCGGCATTGCAAGAATTCAAGGCCGAGAGTGAGTGTGGATAAATATATGAAAGGCGAGGGCGCTTAGTCTTACGATCATCACAGCCTCAAGGCTACGGCTGAACGCCATGCACAAACCGTCGAAAGGTCGGTAAGAGCCTATATGTCGAGAACGCGAGTTGTTTTCCACATTTCAGTATAGATACCCCACGTACAATGCTCTACAACGATGATGTATACAATTGTTGATTGGCCTAACATGCTCAAAATGTCCACGGCATCCCGCCTCTAGCTCCAGCGCTTCGACGATACCCCTCTGCGCCCGCCGAGTTCCACATGCTCATCCCCGCCAGTCCTCATATGCTCATGCATCATAGTCGTCATCATCGTCATCATCATCGTCGTAGTCATCATAGCTGGGATGTGAAGGCTTGGTCGCGGGCGGGACACGGGAGGGCAGTATCGGACCGGTGTTGGTGGGACTGTTCAAGATGATGGATGCGTTCGAGGGTCCTTTGCCTGATCCGTACGACTGCGGAGCAGGAATACTGCGCGGGACCGAAGCGGTCGAGATGACACCTGCAGGGGCACGCGCACCCGAATCCACTGTCTGCATAGAAGACGTCGAGGGTGGGAGTTGAGGCGATGATTCGGCGGAAGATGGTTTCAACGCCGGCGATGATTTCGCTCCGCCGTTGGTTGCCGCACGTCCTTTACCCCTAGAGGTTGGCTTGGCTTCACCGCTGGGTCCGGCTTCGGCGCCACCTGTTGGATCTGCGACGGCTTGAACCAAGTCGTCGAGGAAATCGTATTGACGGTTCTGGGAGACGAGGCGTTTCCTGGAGAAAGTTTCGATTAACACCAACGATCTCGGAGTGGAGAAACGCGATACTTACACATGCCACGGTTGAAGCTTTTTCGAACCTGTTGTGCGCGCAATGTCGGCCGTCTCGACGATGATGTCTCTCAGCAACAGTTCGAGTGCTCTTGCTGGATACGCAAGGTGTCGTCGAATCAGTTGGGCGCGACTTCAAGCTCGGCCGGCGGGGACGCACAGATGACGATGGGCGTTCCTTGTGCTACTTTTCCAATCTCTTCATCTTCTTGCATGATCTTCTTGATCCTGGCCTAGGCATGGTAGGTAAGCGGTGGGGTATACGGCGTGACATCGAGCATGCTCACAGTAGGAAACTTGGACGCGATAGCTTTCTTGCCCTTCATCTTGTAAATTCCAAAGTCGAAGTGATGACGAAAGCTAAGCTGGACAAAGTAAACAAACCAAAAATCCAACCCGAAGAGATTTCCCGCGGGCGACACGAATCTTGGCGTGATCTATATATTACCCCTTCTTTCTGGGGCTTGCGGCCAACTGCGCTTTCATTTGGCAGCGTGAAGATGCGGGGGAGTGCTTCTTGCGCTTGGTAGCTAACCCGATTGGGTCACGTGCAGCACGATCGAGCATTTTAGATTCCGCAAATCTTTTGCAGCGGGATGGAGTTCGCTCAGCCATAATGCTATCGACTGTCGTCCTCCCTTGCACCGTTCCCTCTGCTCCTCTCCTCTCTCCTCTCCTCTTTCCCCTCCGACTCGTGGCATTGTAAAGGTGGCGATACGGCGATATACTATGACTTTGATTGAGAAACTCAGGCAAACTCATTCCTCAAAGAACCCCACATAAATCCCAGTCACACAGCGACAAACCCCATTCTCTGTCCATTCTCACGAATACAGAGTTCTAATCGGTTTCGAACAAGTGCTGGTAACCACACCACAAAACACCCGCGAAGCGTCTCAGCTCTGTCGAAAACACCAACTTTCTTCCCTCCAGGAAAGCAGGTAGTTTCTCACGTCGTTGACCGTTCGTACAAACAAGCTCAAGGTAATGTATAGCGATTGGACGACCCGCACAAGTGCCAGGGACTGATCTGTCGAGCCGTCCCGATAGCTTAACCCGCATTCGAAACCTTCTTTTGGATTTCGAACTCGCAATAAAAATGGCGTATCCACCTCAGGAAATCCCTGCGGCTCTTCTCTCGCCCAAGGAACTCGCACCTTCCTTGCCCATCTCGGGCAGCGCCCAGGTCGCCCACGCCGGCGCAGATGTTCCCGTCATCGGCGAACCCGCCGAGGATATTGAGAACGTCGCAACTTCCGGCCTCTCTGTCGCCCAACACCCTCGATCTCCCCGAGCCGTCTCCGTCGTCCGAACCTCATCCGGTCAGACGGGTGGTCTCTACCCTCCCGCTACCGCCCGCGGGCTCGACTCTGCCGAACTCGACACCCCGGGCGCTCTCGACACCAAGGGTCAAGCCGTCAAGTGGGACGACAAGCTCGATGAGCCCAACATGGTGCTCGAGCTCGCAGATGGCCTCGCCTTGAGCGGTCACTCTTTCGGTGCCGAGGGAAAGAGCATCGCCGGTGAATGTGTCTTCCAGACTGGTCAGTGGCGTCGGATTGTTGGTCTACCCGCTTGTTTGCTGATCATAACGCTCGACCCGCAGGTATGGTCGGTTACCCGGAATCCTTGACGGATCCCTCCTACTCGTCCCAAATCCTCATCTTGACGTACCCTCTGATCGGTAACTACGGTGTACCCGAGCGCCCCTCGAGCTCGACCGAGACTTCAACTACCGGTGTCCCAGCCTCTGAGGACGCACACAACGTCCCTCCCGCAACCGACCTGCTCGAGTCTTTGCCCTTGGAATTCGAATCGTCGCATATCCACGTCGCCGCCTTGATCGTCGCCAACTACCACCCTTCCTACTCTCACCACCTCGCCAACTCGAGCTTGGGTAAATGGTTGAAGGAACAAGGAGTTCCCGCCATGTGGGGTGTCGACACCCGTATGTTGACCAAGCGATTGCGACAGGGCGGTGTCCTCCTCGCCCGTGTCTTGGCCAAGAACGAAGACCTTTCGTCCGGCTCGCTCGAGTCGTCGGAACGAGGTCGAGACACCGGTGTTCTCGGCAACGTTCAGAAGCTTCTCTCGTCCGCTACTGGCCGAGATGCGTCGGTTGCCCGTGACTCCCGCAACTGGAAGGACGGCTACAAGTTGATTGACTTTTCCGACCCCAACGGTGAGAACCTGGTCGCGAAGGTCTCGACTCGAAAGGCCGTCGTATACTCTGCCAACCCGATGCAAGGTCGAACCGTCGTCAGGCACCCTACCGCCGACCGACCTGTTCGTGTCCTCGCTGTCGATGTCGGTATGAAGTGGAACCAGATCCGATGCTTCCGAAACCGAGGTGTCGAAGTCAAGGTCGTCCCCTGGGATTACGACTTCAATGCGGAAACCGAACCGTTTGACGGTCTCTTCGTTTCCAACGGTCCCGGTGATCCGTCGATGGTGACCAAGACCATCGAGCATTTGCGAACTGCCATGATGTCCACCAAGGTTCCCATCTTTGGTATCTGTCTCGGTCACCAACTTTTGGCCCTCGCCTCGGGTGCCAAGACGTCCAAGATGAAGTACGGAAACCGAGGTATGAACATTCCCTGTACCGCCTCCACCTCGGGTCGATGTTACATCACCTCGCAAAACCACGGTTACGAAGTCAACGTCGGCTCGCTCCAGCCCGGCTGGGAGGAATTGTTCCGAAACGCCAACGACGGTTCCAACGAGGGTATTTGGATGGGCCGAGAGGGTCTACCATACTTCTCCGTCCAATTCCACCCGGAATCCGCTCCTGGTCCTCGAGACACCGAGTTCTTGTTTGATGTCTTCATCAAGAGCATGGTCGACTGCGCCGAAGCTGGCAAGTTGATCCCCTTGACCATCCCCGGCGGCGAGTTGGTCGAAAATGCCGCCGTTTACCCTCGAGAGCAAGTCAAGAAGGTTCTCGTTCTCGGTTCCGGTGGTCTGTCCATCGGTCAGGCCGGTGAATTCGATTACTCTGGTTCCCAGGCCATCAAGGCCCTGAAGGAAGAAGGAATCTACACCATCTTGGTCAACCCGAACATTGCCACGATTCAGACTTCTTCCGGTTTGGCTGACAAGGTCTACTTCTTGCCTGTCACTCCCGAATTCGTAACCAAGATTATCAAGCACGAAAAGCCCGATGGTATCTACGTCACTTTCGGTGGCCAGACCGCCTTGAACGTCGGTATCAAGCTCAAGGACGAGTTCAGCAAGCTCGGCGTTCGAGTGCTCGGTACCCCCATCGACACCATTATCACCACCGAGGATCGAGAGATGTTCGCTCGTGCCATGGAGGAGATTGGTGAAAAGTGTGCCGAATCGGCTACGGCCACTAGCATCGATGAAGCTGTCATTGCTGCCAACAACATTGGATTCCCCGTCATCGTTCGAGCTGCGTACGCTCTCGGTGGTTTGGGTTCCGGTTTCGCGCAAAATGAAGAACAGCTTGTTGCCTTGTGTAACAAGGCTTTCGCCACCTCTCCCCAGGTCTTGGTCGAGAAGTCCATGAAGGGTTGGAAGGAAGTCGAATACGAAGTTGTCCGAGATTGCCGAGACAACTGTATCACCGTCTGTAACATGGAGGTGAGTAGTTAAGGCTTACATTCGGGAGCAAGGAACTTATACCTGCTTTACAGAACTTCGATCCTCTCGGTATTCACACCGGTGACTCCATCGTTATCGCTCCCTCCCAGACGCTTTCCGATGCCGATTACAACATGCTCAGAACCACCGCTGTCAATGTCATTCGACACTTGGGTGTCATCGGTGAATGTAACATTCAGTACGCTCTCAACCCCTACAGCAAGGAGTACTGCATCATCGAAGTCAACGCCCGTTTGTCGCGATCCTCGGCCTTGGCTTCCAAGGCTACCGGTTACCCCTTGGCTTTCATTGCTGCCAAGCTCGGTCTGAACATTCCTCTCAACGAGATCAAGAACTCGGTCACCAAGGAGACGAGCGCTTGTTTCGAACCCAGTTTGGACTACTTGGTCGTCAAGATCCCTCGATGGGATCTCAAGAAGTTCAGTCGGGTCAACCCGGCCTTGAGCAGTTCCATGAAGTCTGTTGGTGAAGTCATGGCCATCGGTCGAACCTTTGAAGAAACTATTCAAAAGGCCATCCGGTCTATCGATGACTCTTTCGGCGGTTTCGGACGAATCGCCGGTGTTGTTGACGACATCGACGAGGAGATAATCAACCCCACCGACAAGCGATTGTTTGCCCTCGCCGAGGCTTTCCACAGGGGTTACTCTGTCGACAAGCTCAACCAGATGTCCAACATTGACAAGTGGTTCTTGACCCGCTTGGAGCGACTTGTTCAGATGGAAAAGAGTATGGCGGCTTACACCCCTGCTTCCGTTCCCTCGGGCATGCTCCAATTGTCCAAGCAGTTGGGTTTCTCCGACCGACAAATTGCCTCTGCCGTTGGATCCAATGAGCTCGCTGTTCGACGACTGCGAGTCGAAGCTGGCATAACCCCCTTCGTCAAGCAGATCGACACTGTCGCTGCTGAATTCCCGTGTCACACCAACTACTTGTACACCACCTACAACGCCAGCGAGCACGACGTCGACTTCACCGACAACGGTGTCATGGTCCTTGGTTCCGGTGTGTACCGAATTGGTTCCTCCGTCGAATTCGATTGGTGTGCCGTTCGAGCCATCCGAACCTTGCGTGACCAAGGCTTCAAGACTGTCATGGTCAACTACAACCCCGAGACTGTCAGTACCGATTACGACGAAGCAGACCGACTCTACTTCGAAACGATTAGCTTGGAGACCGTGCTGGACATCTATGACATCGAACAGTCCAGTGGTGTCATGTTGGCCATGGGTGGTCAAACCCCGAACAACATCGCTCTGCCGCTCTACCGACAAAACGTCAAGATCTACGGTACTTCTCCCGAAATGATCGACACTGCCGAAAATCGATACAAGTTCTCCCGAATGTTGGACAAGATCGGCGTCGATCAGCCTTTGTGGAAGGAACTCACCAGCTTCGACGAAGCTGAGTCGTTCTGTAACAAGGTGGGATACCCCGTCTTGGTTCGACCGTCATACGTTCTTTCTGGAGCTGCCATGAACGTCGTCTCCTCGCAAGACGATCTGGCAAACTACCTGACCCAGGCTACGAACGTTTCTCGAGACCACCCTGTCGTTATCTCCAAGTACATCGAAGAGGCCAAGGAGATCGAGATGGACGCGGTTGCCCGAGACGGCAAGATGGTCATGCACTACATCTCTGAACACGTCGAGAACGCCGGTGTCCACTCTGGTGATGCCACCCTCATCTTGCCGCCGCAGGACCTGGACCCGGAAACCATCAAGAAGATCGAGATTGCCACTCAGAAGATCGGTCAAGCATTGAACGTCACTGGTCCTTACAACATTCAGTTCATCGCCAAGAACAACGAAATCAAGGTCATCGAATGCAACTTGCGAGCAGCCAGATCTTTCCCCTTCGTTTCCAAGGTCACCGGCGTCGACGCCATTGAACTGGCTACCAAGGTCATGTTGGGCTTGCCTGTTCAACCGTACCCAGAACTTAAGATGCCTTCGAACTACGTCGGTGTCAAGGTTCCCCAGTTCTCCTTCTCCCGATTGTCTGGCGCCGATCCGGTTTTGGGTGTCGAAATGGCTTCCACTGGTGAAGTTGCCTGTTTCGGCAAGGACAAATATGAAGCCTACTTGAAGGCCTTGATTTCCACCGGTATCGTTCCGCCCAAGAAGAACGTCCTGCTGTCCATCGGTTCTTACAAGGAGAAGCTCGAAATGCTGCCTTCGGTTCAGAAGTTGCACAGGATGGGCTACAACTTGTTTGCCACTTCCGGTACCGCAGACTTCATCCAGGTACGTCAATACTGATTCAGAGCTCGGGTTCAGTGATTGACGGGTATCCCTCTTACAGGAACACGGCATTCCTGTCAAGTACTTGGAAGCACTTCCGGAAGATGACGAGAGCAACCCGCAGAAGGCTGAATACTCGCTCACTCAGCACTTGAAGGAGAACTTGATCGACGTTTACATCAACTTGCCTTCTAAGAACCGATACCGAAGGCCCGCTTCCTACGTGTCCAAGGGTTACAAGTCTCGACGAATGGCTGTCGACTTTGCAATTCCTTTGATCACCAACGTCAAGTGTGCCAAGCTGTTCATCGAGGCGATCATCAGGAAACCCACCTTTGACATCTCGAGCGTTGATTACAAGACATCTCACCAGACCTACACCTTCCCTGGTCTCGTCAATGTCCAAGCGTTCGTTCCGGGTATCGCTACACCGGGGTCGGAAGACTTCTCCAATATCACTCAGGCCTCCATCCGAGGTGGTTTCACTTCCGCTCATATGGTCGCGCAAGGTGCCGGCTCTGCCATTGAGGATGAGATCTCGCTGCAAATCGCGGAAGCCAACGCCTCTGGCGCCGCTCACTGCGATTACTTCTTCTCCGTCGCAGCAAATGCCGAAAACGCCACTCGATTGGGTGATGCTGTTCTCAATGGCACGCGGGCGTTGTACATGCCGTTCAATGACTTGTTCAACGCCAACAACAAGGTCACCGCTGTGTCTCAACACTTCGCGGCATGGCCTCAGGACCGACCCATCATCACCGACGCTCGAGCCACCGACTTGGCTTCCATCTTGTTGCTTGCCAGCTTGAACAGCCGAAGCATTCATGTGACCAATGTTTGCACCAAGGACGACATCAATTTGATTGCCTTGGCCAAGGAGAAGGGTCTTCAGGTGACCAGCGATGTTGCTGTCTACAGCTTGTTCTTCACCAAGGAACAGTTCCCGCAAGCCACCTGCTTGCCTACCGCCAAGGATCAAAAGGCATTGTGGGAGAACTTGGTCAACATCGACATGTTCTCGGTCGGATCTGTTCCCTATCAACTCGCCAAGGATCTCGGAAAGCCGGCTTCTGCGACCGCCGGTATCGAAGAGACCTTGCCTTTGTTGATGAGCGCCGTGGGCGAAGGTCGATTGACGATGGAACAAATCCAAGCGCGACTTTATGACAACCCTCGAAACATCTTTGACTTGCCGGAACAACCCCAGACTTACGTCGAGGTCGAAGCCCGACAGTCTACGTTTGCTCACACTGAGGGCGCTTGGTCCCCTCTGGACGGCAAGGTTGCCGGCGGAACTGTTCACCGAGTTGTCACTCACGGCGCTTCCGTCTTCCTCGACGGACGAGCCACCACTATCCCTCTCGGAAGGGACATCTCCGGCCCCGGGGCTCGAAGCACCCGAACAGGCCGACAGTCTGTCTCTCTGCGACAGCGACCCTCGATCTCGTTCATCGCACCCAAATCACCTGCGATTGAGAGCGCTCAGCCCGCCAGTATGAACGCCTTGGCTTCATTCACTGCTCGACGACCATCTGCAGACTTTGTTCCGGCTCTCCCAGCTGAGCGAGCATTGGTTGGCCTGCCGCAGCATCCTGCCTTCCACCGCCGACACGTCCTCTCAGTGAAACAGTACAGTCGAGAAGATCTTCACTACCTGTTCAGCATCGCCTCGGAGATGCGACTGCAGGTTGAGAAGCAGGGTGGTGTCCAGACCCTCAAGGGCAAGGTCCTCAATACACTGTTCTACGAACCGTCTACTCGAACTTCGACGTCTTTCGAAGCTGCCATGAAGCGATGTGGCGGTGAGGTCGTCTGCGTTACCGCTGACCGATCATCCGTCACCAAGGGTGAAACCTTGGCGGACACTATCCGAACCCTCGGTTGCTATGCCGATGGTATCGTCATGCGACACCCGGAAGTCGGCAGTGCTAAGACGGCCGCCAAGGTTTCGCCTGTGCCTATCCTCAACGCGGGTGACGGCATCGGAGAGCACCCCACGCAGAGTTTGTTGGATGTCTTCACCATTCGTGAGGAATTGGGTTCCGTCAATGGTATCACCGTCACTTTGAGTAAGTGCACTATAGAAAGGCTCCGCTTTTGATCATACTGATCTCTGATTGTTCTATTTCTTAGTTGGTGACTTGAAGAATGGTCGAACTGTCCACAGCTTGGTCAAGCTGTTGTCGCTTTACCAGGTTACGCTCAACTTCGTTTCGCCACCTTCTTTGGCTATGCCTGACTACGTCAAGCAAGAAGCCTCCAAGGCTGGCATTCAGTGGTCGGAGTATGCCAGTCTGGACGAGGTCATTGGCAAGAGTGACGTCCTTTACGTGACCAGGGTTCAGAGGTAAGTCAAGGTCGCTTCAAGTATTTGCCTGACATTTGCTGACGGCTATTCCTTCTCGCCCCACAGGGAACGATTCGACAACCCCGCCGAATACGAGTCCGTCAAGGATCTCTACGTTATCGACAACGACGTGATGGCCAAGGCCAAGCCGACGACCATTGTCATGCACCCCATGCCGAGGAACAACGAGCTGGACGAGGCGCTGGACTTTGACGTCAAGCGAGCCGCCTACTTCCGACAGATGCGATACGGTCTCTACGTGAGTCTTCTCATAATGCCATTTGCCCTTTCAGTGCTAACTCTCGAACTTCTACAGGTCCGAATGGCTCTGCTCACCTTGGTATTGGGCAACGCTTCTGCCTAAAAATCGTGAACCCATGAAGATTCTGGAGGGGATCTTCTTGAGCTGAACGATACTTCGGTTGAAGAAAAAAGATAGACACATTTACAACACTGCATTACGTCGAGGGTCTCTGGGCATCATCATAGTTTCCTTTCTACTAGAAAAATTCACCTACGAGGTGTTATGTAATTTATAGCTAAACGAACATATAGCATGGATCACTGAAGAATTTCGAAGGGGCTTCCCAGGGGACATGAATGGCGATGAGGAGACAGTCGCCCACACTCAAGCTCGTCAAGATCGTTATCAAGGTCGCACGCATCTTATAACACTTCACCGGGATTCTAGGTACTCAAAGATGAGGGCGAGGTCAACACCCGCTTGGAGGGTCCGATGCGCAGACCGGTGGAGAGGTCATACGCTACTCAAATTTAGACAGCTATTTAGACTTACCAGTGTAAAAGGTCGCGTCCGATTGGATCGAATCGGATCGATGAGCGAATGTCTCACCGGTATTTAGAGGTATACACAATTACACGATTGAATCGATACGTAGCTCTCTACGTCATATATAGCATTCGCATTCCTCTTCCTTTGGTATTCGTGTAAGCTGAAGACTTCGCTCGCATGCTGCTGAACCGTCCCTCACTCTCTCGTTCAGCGCACATATTTCGCAGACAAGTCCTATCGGAACAAATCCAGTCAGCCAGACCGTTTGCAACAACCAGAATCCTCAGCATGTCATCTGTCGCTCAAACCATCACATTGCCAGTTTGCGATGCCTCTGAACTCAAGAATGGGGATATCAAGGACTTTGAATTCGGTGAAGGCGAGAAGAAGGGCAAGGTCTTTCTCGCCAAAGTGGATGACAAAGTGGTTCGTGCCGTTTTGACCGATCCATCGCTTTGGTAGAATGCTGAGCTTTCCCACAATAGTTCGCCACTTCCGCTTATTGCACGCACTACGGAGCACCGTTGGTGAAGGGTGTCCTCGAGACTACCAAAGGTCACCCGACCCTTCGTTGCGGCTGGCACTCGGCCTGCTTCAATCTATGCACTGGAGACATCGAGGACGCTCCCGGTCTTGACTCGCTGTATAAATTCGACGCCAAAGAGGAAAACGGCAAGATTCTCGTCACTGCCAACATGGCTGATGTCCTGTCGAAATACGGTCGGTCGCCCTTGAAGTCCGACAAGAGGGCTATCGCTCAAGCAAATAAGAAGAGTAGCGAAGAGACGGTCGTCATTGTCGGTGGGGGTGCTGGTGGACACCACACCATGGAGAGTCTGCGAGAACATGGTTTCAAGGGAAAGATCGTAATGATTAGCAAGGAGACCTCCCCGCCTTTCGACCGGTAAGTTCCCCTAGACACGCGCGCGCAGCCTTTGAGCTACGCTAATCCCCTATCGTAGAACGAAATTGAGCAAGGCTCTGATCATCCAAGCTTCAAAGCTTGTTTGGCGAACAGACGACGAAATGAAGAATGATTTCAAGGTGGAACTTCACACTAGCACTGTAAGTCGAAACATCATGCTTCCCTGGAGGATATGCTCATCGTGAACCCCTCGATAGAGCGTCAAGTCCATCGATCCGGATGCAAAGACCGTCACAGTTGACAAGGCTGGTGTTGCACCCATCAAGTACGATCATCTCGTCGTAGCGACCGGTGGTCAGCCCAAGAAGTTGCCTATCGAAGGCGCTGACCTCGAAAATGTCTGCCTACTCCGGACTGTCGAAGATGCACAGAAGATTGTTGCGGGTATGTTAGCTGTCTTCGGAGAGGAGAGACTCGCTCATCACTTCGCGCCTGTAGGCCTGAACGAGAATGCAAAGGTCGTTATCATCGGTACTAGCTTCATCGGCATGGAGTTGGCTGGCGCAATCATCAAGAAGAAGCCAGCATCTCTTGACGTCATCGGTGTGGATGAGGTGCCTTTTGCCAAAATCTTGGGCGAGAAGATTGGTGCAGCTGTGCAGAAGGTAGGTGGCCACAACGATACCCCAGCCCGATGTGGCGCTTACGTATGGACTCGGAATCATAGGATTTGGAATCTCAAGGCGTAAAATTCCACATGAAGGCCAAGATCGAGAAGATTGCGCCATCCGGTACGTCACTGCTGACAGAGACGAGGTGATAGAGGCCAATGTTTTCCTTCATGTGCAGATTCGGAATCTAGCAAAGTTGGTTCTGTTATTCTCAAGGACGACAAGCCGCTCGAATGCTCTCTCCTTATCATGGGCACCGGTGTCCAGCCTGCGACTGCATTCCTTGCCGATTCTGGTTTCAAGCTCGAAGAAGATAAAGGTATCGCCGTCGACGAATACCTCCAAGTTGAGGGCAAACAGCACATCTATGCTCTGGGAGATATCGCTCACTGGCCCGAATATAAGAGCGGCGAGAAGCGACGCATTGAGCATTGGCAGGTGGCCGTACGTCCTGCCGCTCGCCCGTGGTTGACGTGTGCTAACTTCTGAATCCCCATGAAGAGTAACCAAGGTCGAGTTGTTGGCCAAAATATTTCGGTTCCTGAGAAGCGTATCGCATACCGAAAGGCCCCATTCTTCTGGTCCAGTGTCGGCAAGGGTCTGCGATATGTCTCGACTCAGAACGGGTTTGAGGACGTCTACATCGATGGAGACGTAGATAAGGAATTGAAGGTGAGTACAAAGCCGTGCATTTCACTCCACTCCTTTCCCGAAGCTGACGGCGAACTTCGCAAACAGTTCGTGGCATATTTCGCCAAAGGCGATGAGGTAAGTCCCTTTCGATCATTGACAACGATTGTGACACTAAGGACAGCCTCTCCCAGGTTGTTGCCGTCGCGTCGATGCAACGCGACCCATACGTCGCCAAGTCGGTCGACCTTCTCTCCTTGGGTATGATGCCTTCCTTCTCCGAGATCAAGGGCGGTAAGGATATTTTGGACATCGACCTGGTCAGGGGTTCAAAGAATTGACTCGGGATGTATTCGAGCTTGTGATGGACGCTTCTGTACCGGTGCGATTGTTATGCAAGGAACACTTTTTGGACGGGACTCCTCTCATTCGACATTAACGCTGGCTCGGCGAGCGCAAGGTGCCCTTCGTGTCGGGGACCCTCGAAGGGAAGGCAGTATCTCAAGGTATGCCGCTGCGTAAAGGACACCTAGAGGAGTTCCTCGCCGGGCGCAACGGACACCAGTTGTTGTCCTTTCCTCCCCTGGCGGATCTCTCCAATCGATCGTACAGCTGATCGTACGTTTGATGGAAGGTCAAGCAGGGCTGTCGAAGCCACGACTCACGAGAATATCTGCCAACTGTTCTGCTGGATGCCACGCGTCGCGCAATATCATACGTGGATCTGATAGCTGGCTAGCTGCTTTGATCGCGCGGGGACCACCGCGCAGCATCGTCAGGAACAGTATGCCGAATGCGCATAGCTATGCGCATCATATTATCTCAATCGCAAGAACGACCTTAAGAAGCTCCTCAAGAAAGCATGAGAAAGCCATGAGCCGCTCCATGGACCCCGATATGGGAATCTTGGCATGCTGGACAATGGACAGCTCAATAGACAGCTCAATAGACGTCTGCTTAAGCGAGATTGAAGGGCGGCTAGTGGCTTGTTCACCTTCCCGACTAACGCGTTTTAGCTTTGTTTTTGTCACATCTGCGAAATATCAGGGTCGGACTCCTCCTCCTTCTTCTGTGATTTGTTGATTTGTTGATCACCGGATGGGAAGCAGTCAAAGCCGTTTGACGCCCTCTGGAAGGAATGGGCGGAGTGTCGGACATGAGCGTCGCAGCCTGCCGTGCGTCAAGCATACATTCATAAACTCGTTTGTCAACAGAAAGTCCCCGTCCGTCATTGCTCCATCAATTATCAAACGTCCATACCTTCAGCTCCTTGGGGTATAATATCTCGGTCGACCACAGAGACATCACGGCGCCTGACTGACAAGTCGAACGACACTTCCAAAACACCTGCAACATGTACAAGCCCTCTGCCGCTGCACTTCTTGCCGTTTTCAGCGCTGTATCGACTTCGGTCGTCGCCCAGTCCATCCCTCAAGCTGGCTATGTGAGTAATTCGTTGGTCTTCAAGCGCGCAGAGAGACTGATGAAAGACGACATGAATGCAGTTCCCCGCTGCATGTGCCCAACAATGTGCATCGACGATCCAGTCATCCGTCCTGTGTTTCGTGAGTTGCGACTGTCTTGATCTCTGTCAGTATCGGCCCGGGGTCTGAGTTCGCGCGCTTGCTTTTAGCAACAATACAGAACAGGACAAGAGTAAGTAAACTCTTTCACAGCTCAAAGGTCGAAAAATGAGCTGACGTCCGTTGTGCAACTTCCCAGTATTGTTTCCTGCTTCTGCAGTGGCATTCCCTCGGAATCTGACATCTCGACTTGCTCGACCTGTCTCTCTGCAAACAACGGCGCCGAGATGGCCGATGTTCTGAGCGCCATTCCTTCGGCCTGTGGAAGCTACCAAAAGACATGCCAGAAGGAATGCGGCTTCGACACATGCCCCAGCTCCGACGTCGGCTGCCAGTGTTCAGAGACGTACTTGGCCAACATCTATCAGTGGGTGATCCAGGCTCTAAAAGGAAACGCAGACGCTAATCCGGGACGTTTACCTGTATAGATGTGCCTCCTGCAACACCAGAAACGGTAACTCCGGAGCGACAATGATCTCTGACTACGAGGCTCTCGCCGGGTCGTGTGGTAACCAGAACTACACCGTGAGTTGGAGACTTGATTGATCGAGCGAAAATTGCTGATGGAATCGCCCTCCAGGTTCCCGCCACCTCCTCCTCTGCCTTGCCATCCCCTACTGGTCAGGACACCTACACTGCGCCCAGCCTTGCCGCTTCGGCCTCATCTTACAGCGCCGCATCAACCGTTACTGGTTTCGCCATCAGTACTGAAGGTAGCCCCGCCACCCCTGCGACTTCGGTGCCGGTTTCAAATGGTCAATCCGTTCAACAATCGCAAATTCCCGGCGCAAGCTCCGCGCCTGCCGCTTCGGGCGTCACTCCCACTGCTGCCGCGTCGAGTTCGGCAGCATCTGTGAGGTCCGCCGCGTCTTCCATTGCATCGGGAAGCGCTGTTCCTTCAGCCCCAGCATCTGGCGCTCTCGTCAATGGCGTTAATGCTCTCGGTGCTGTCGGTGCTATCTTCGGTGTCGTCGCCCTGCTTTAGATGAACACGGCACGATATTTCAACTTCTCGCACGACTCCCACTACGCATACATCTTTACTGCCATGGACCTCGCGAACGATTCTCTATTTCTATACCTAACGACATTCGGGTTGATAGGCGTCGAATTCCCACGCGTGAGGACATGAAATATTTGTTGGGATGGGCTAAACCATTCGATTTCGTTGTAACTGTATGCGAGACGCTTGTGTCACTATAATACCATGACGAATCTCCCTGGTGCCAGTCGGCGGAGGGGCAGTTGAATCAGAGATGTGCATGCTAGTATATCTAGGTCGACCATGGGAGTTACTATTCGTGATGTTCTGCATGACCTAGCCTAATTGCCTCGAGCCATATACTACAGCATGCAAACAAGTAACGCATCACTAAGCCGCGGCTGCAGCTCCCTTGGCCTTTGCTTCTACCTTTACGATTTGATCGGCCGGTGCTCCTTGCAGTGGGCCTGCCTGATCCGTTATCAGGTCAATCTGGCAGAAGAATGCTATCAATAACCATGGGGCCCCCAGATTAGTCCACAAAATACGCACAACTTCCTCGGTCACGTCACCCTGAATGACGATCTCGTCGAAACCTTGCGGATTCCTCGTCACGCTTGCACCGGTGGCGAACTTTTGAGCAAGGAATTTGGCGGCTTTCTTCATATCGACGCCAAAGGCATCAAGACCGTGAATCGAGGTAATGTGTTTGCGCTTGTTTCGGGATTCTCGCTTGATAGTGATCTAAAGGGGGGGATATTCGCATGAGATTGTGGTACGGAACGGCTCGGTGGTGCGTTTCGGATTACCTTCGCAGCCTGATCAAGCGGAAGAGCCTCGACGCTCAGTATTGCGGGCTTGAAGTAATCAATAACAGACCACTCACGGCCTTCTTCTTCTTCTCTGTCTCTGCCTTCTTTTCCGCCTTCTTCTCCGCCTTTTCAGCTTCAGCCTCGAGTTTTTCTTGCTTGTCCAACGAAAGAGTACCAATCTTCTCCTTCAAGGCATCTGCGTACAAGGTGAAGTGTCAGCCTGTTTGTCCCTGGTTTACAACACAAGGAATTGCAGCTCACCGTCGCTGTAAAGTCGAGCAAACGCCTCCGGGTCCTGCTCCTCCAACCAAGCTTTACATTTGCTCAAAGACGAACCGAATTCACAGTACTCTATGGGCAAGGAGCATACTTGACAGTACGTAACGTGCACGGGTTTCGTGGAAGGTCCTGCAGCGGCTGACATGGTCTTGCTTTTGGAATCGATTGGACAGATGGATTTCGCAAGCGGTCAAGTTTTAGGTAAAATGGAATATCTAATAGCCTACGACGAACCTGAACTGATCTGCAATTGGTACGGTCATGACGAATCTCGAGAAAGCGCGAACCGCAAGCAATCGAGGGGTTGGCTTGAAGCGCAATGTTAGCCAGGTGTCTAATATACCATCAACTTGTAATTCTGACATCGGATCAGGGTCGAATAGCACACAGCCTCGAAAGCTATCAAGCCGACATGTCGTTCCTGCTCAAGGGCAAGGGTAGAGAATCCGCTCAGCTCACTTATCGGTCGCCAAGTCCGCCCGCGCCGTTTGTGGACGGCATCCAATTTGATGAACCTTACGTATCGTATCATTCAGTACATACGGCCTTTCCCGACGCTCAGCACTCGGACGTGGATGTTCAGCACTTCGACTTTCCGTATAGTCATCCAGAAGACGCGGATTACGATAATACCCATGCGTCCGCGACGACACTGGATTCAGAACTCGCTTCTTCCGTCTCATACCTTGCCGAGGCACAGATCCTTGCGCGGATCCTGGGGAATGGGAGGACGCTCGAGCTCAGGTGGATGGGTTACGTGAACAACTCATCTCGAAAAATCAAGTCGGACAATGAAACGCTCATACGGATCAACTTTCCTCGAACGCTTCGCAACATCTCGGCTTCGAAATGTCTGTACCTGAATCCGTCGACTGGCACTCTCACGGTCGTACTTCTTGATCAACAAGACGGCATCTACCGCCTGCAATTCGATGCGCCTCTCCGACAGCTCGAGCATGGCTACATGTTCGCGTTCGATCGACATGCAATGTCGAGAAGTGTAATAGATGCCTCTTATGGTACCCTTCAACATCAGACAATATGGACCGTATACTCAGAGGAGGGTGTGGCTATTGGACTGGAGGGCAGTTTATTGCGCTGTCTTTGGCACGGGCAAGGTGAGCACGTTCTCAGGGTGACTGTCATGTCGCTGAGATTCAACATTCTTGCACGAAGACTGGAGTTTCTTCCCGATCGACAACGCCGCAAAACCAAGATCAGGACGTGGATGGCGCTTCAACTCCGAGCCTCAGCGATCACATGCATCCGAAACTATTGCACTGACGACTTTTGTGCCGCATCATTTGACAGACGCCAGCACCTTTGCCTATACCTTGTCTCGAGACAGGACACTGCGGTCATTTAATTTGACAGACATGTCTCCTGTCGGAAAGGTGGTCGATGTGCATCATGGGATAGAAGGTCTCACTCGGAATCTCGTCGAGCGACCGACAGCCCTACAAACCGAGACAGAATACGCCGGATCCGACGAGACAATACCTCACGTGCCATTGCTTCAAGTTTTCCCAGCATCCGATGACGATTGGCACTTCATCTTTGTTTTATCGCCGACTCCGAAAGGCGGTCAAGGTGGGGCCATTCTTCGAACGTACACAGCACAGACCAGGAAGAACGATATCGCTGATTTCGCTGCCGTGGGGTACATCTCGTGCTCGGAGGAGACGCTCGAAGCCAATTTCCGCGGGTTCGCCGTGGAAGCTACACCCGGACTCTCAAGCCTCGCTGGAACCACTGCTGATCAATCCGGATCCGCCGGCCCATTGGACAACGCAGTGTGGAAAGTCTGGACAGCATGGGATCGGGGAGGACAAACGCTCGTAGAATGGTCCAGTCTTACGACGATGCTGCGACCGGGGACCTATGATGAAGACCCAATGGCGGTGTCGACAGTCTCAACGCCAGCAGTTCCCGGACGGGCAGTGACGAATCCCTGGAAAAAGGTCCATGATTTGTCCAGTATCTTGGAGCCGGAGGTCGTGTTCGATGCCACATATATCGACGAACTCATCGACGGGACTGAATACAATCCGGAAGACCCCGCTGCCGACATCAAAGAGCTCATGCTTCCATTCATCTTTCATCCGGGACGATTCTCTCAACATACTCTGTATGCCGTTCTGGGCGAATACCATGCAAATCTTCCCAGCGCTTTGCAAGATGCCAACTACTTGGAAGATCCGAACGTCACGGTTGACATCAAAGTCGCTGAGATCATCGGCTGCAGTACGCAACTCGAAGAAGACGACGAGACGGGACTGCCGAAACTGGCTGAATACAGGGAGGAATTCAAGCGCGAATACCTTGGCTTTTGGGCCGCTTTGCAGGCTCAGGACCGGCAAAGCAGATGGCCCCTGCTATTGGCGCCGGCAAATAATAACATGCTATCCAGCAGCGTGGTCGTCATAGGCAGAGAAGGCGTGATCGCTCCGACAATCGACAACGAAATCAGCTTAATGGTCTGGTTGCTCGACAAAGCCGAAACCGACGATACTCGGCAATCGGCAGCGGAAAAGGCGGTCTTGCTCACGCTAGGTCAGGAGTCGTTATTGCCTTATCTCTCGGGCATAGCAGAGCCGGCGCGGCGCGCGGAAATTTCTATGGCTCTTTCAGCGGCATCTGTCATCGCCAAGTCCATGACAACGTACGAGCGCAATAAACAGCAGACGAACATCCTGGATAATCTCGCCCAGCATCTCGCTGGATACTCTGTGGATGAAGCCATCGAGGCAATACTGGCTGAGAATGGCTTCGATTCCGCGTCGATGCTGGAACTGGGACACGCCGTCAGAGCTGCCTTTGAAGATGGCCATTCGGCAATAAAAGCCATCGAATCGTGCCTCGATATCCTGTCGCAGCCTCTGCCTACGACATCGAAAGAACACTTGACTTTTTACGGGTCATCGACCGCCGTCGCAGCTGCATCGCAAAGCCTGAACCTGCGCAGTAAAGTCTTGTTTGAGCTGCTCCTGGTGATTCTAGTATTACGGTCGGGTGCTGCCGACACAGTGGACGGATGCGACGACCAAGACGAATGGTTTGAGCTCGTCGCGCGTGCTATGACGATTCTGCAGCGTACCCTCGTCGCGCATTGGCTCACGCAATGGCGGAGCGATGGTACAAGAAAGCTACGGGGAACGGGCAGCGATTCGGCGGAATGCCAGACTTTCCGGAAGCTCTTCGTCCCAAGCGCCGATCAAACGGAGAATCTTGATTCACAAACATATTACTCGATGTTCCATGCCTTGATTATGGGTCTCGACATCACAATCGACGGCAACAGCAACAGCTTCTATCCTGTTGTCAACGCCCTCTCCGAAGCAGCTCTTCGCACAACTCCGGTTGCAAAGTTCGGCGATACCATTGAGGCTTCTGCCAGAGATGTCATTCTCGCAAATCGTCTGTTCAATATGGGTCTCACGGAATACGCGAAGGCTATGTGTGCCTTTTGGCCAATTCGAGATAGCATGGCTTACGTGCGCGCGAAAGCGATGGTCATCTCTGGTGAGGCCGACGAAGCGGCAAGCATATTCCTTTCACTAGCCAATACCATAGGCAAGTCTTCACAATATCGAGATTCGAGATGTTCCTGACCGGCATTTCCTCTTTCAGCCGAAACCGACTGGGCGCAGAATGACGAGAGTGGACTAGCCGATGTTCTCCCCGCGGACGTCAGATGGGGCGGTCTACCGACATATTACCGCCACGTCATGGACATTCTCGAGGCATATGGGTTTGTCCAGCAATCAACACTATTTGCGGAACTGGCTGTCCGCACATTACCTCCAACATACCCAACGGCGGAAGATTTGCACGGAAAGATCTTCCGGGCGTATATCGCCATGGAGAAGTATGAAGAAGCATACGCCGCTATGATAGCGAACCCTTTTGCTGATTTGTAAGTTGCCCGTACTTTGGGGTACTATCGATCTTGATGGACCTTCTGACCTTTCATACCGCAACTCGCAGTGCAACAAATTCAGTCGGCAAGGAGCGACCATTAGGAGATCTGATCCACGCGATGTGCCATAACAACCAAATTCAGGCGCTATTATCGCTTCCATTTGTCGGACTTGAGAATCAAGTGGAACAGGAATTGACATTCCGCGCCCGCAATTCGGACCCAATGTCGACACCCAACTATTATCAGATCCTTTTTGCATGGCATATCATGAAGACGGATTATCGCCAAGGTATGATGTTCGCCGAATCGCGCGACTGCAGCAAGCTCACCCTTGTGTCTTCAGCTGGCGTAACGATGTATCTTCAAGGCCGACGTATTGCAGATCACTTGAATCCCATCAGTGATCGCCGTCATGGCGACGCTGCTCGGTCCGGCGAAGACTATGGCAATCATCTGGCGAAACAGGCGCAAAGCTATCTGGCTGTCCTGCAGACCTTTTCGCTGACCGACAGCAAGAACTCTTGGTTTACAGTACCGGCCACGCAAACGGCACCCTTTCTGCGTGTAAGCCTGCTCCTTAGGAATTCACTCTGCACTTACTGCACTTACTGAACTTAACAATTGATACGGCTGCGTCAGGAGCAAAAGCGTCGCAGAGTTTCGTCGTTGATTCCGAGCACCGAATTTTCGTCGAGACCTAAAGATCTGGAGATTGTCAAGCTTGAAGACGTGAAGAAAGAATACTCGGCGGTTGTGGCACTCCTCACAGTGGTTCGCCGCATAGGAGGGGAACTCGATCCTGGTAAGTGTTGCTTGGACGACAATTCCGGTAGATTGATGCCCACAATACTATCGTTCGCAGATGCACCTTTGTCGGTAGAGGACTGTATCCGGTACCTCTGTCGGGTTGGCCTGTATGACGAGGCCTTCCTTTCTGCAGCCAGCTATGGGTGTGACATGACCGAAATCTTTGCGAGTCTAACGGAAAGATGCCTATTACTCAGCCCGCAGTATGGCGACGAAATGTGAGTGGCTTGGTGATGCCGATAGATCGTTGACTGACATCGTGCTTCCTAGTGATACCGCTTCATTCGCGTGGCTGGACCTTTCACCCATCTCATCGGCATGGACAGGCACACCTGCCGAACGATGTTGGCAGTACCTCCAGCGAATGCTCCAGACGCATCGACCCCAGACTCTGCCGGCGGGCCAGTACTATCAAATCGTGTTACAGACAGCGATGGAACTGGACCGACAGTCCCCGTTGCCGATATGGCTGCTGGATTGGGCTGTAAACGATCAGCGCGGAGGGTTCGAGACGCTGATCAGGGAAGCGCTGAAGTGGGGCTTGGTGGCGGAGTCTGTGGAATGGTGCCGAGCGTACATCTTGCGGGTACGTTTGCATATCATAGGCGTAGCAGTCGATTGGAGCCGATGACGTTTTACCCTCGCTTCCGTCTTTTCCAGTCCTTCGGAGACATGCCGGTAACGCTGTCAAACGGCGCCATTCGTCCAGTGTACACTCCCTACACGACCTTTGATCAAGTCGTCGTGGCGGTCAAAGCCATGGCCGAGGGCACGGAAGATGAGAAACGGTTGAAGGAGAGTGCGCAGCGGAGTGTGGATGAGTTGAAGGTGGAATTGAATAGGAAAGCCGCGACTTTGGAGGGTCGTTAGTATCGGATGCAAAGAGAACAAGCGTATTGTATCTCTCCCCCACCAACATCCCTCAAAGGCATGGAACACTTGTGGGAGACGAAAGCTGATAAACATCGCTGGGTCATGTTTACCCCTATCGAGGTTTGCGGACTTCCTGGCAGTTCACAAGCTACTTCAGAAATTGCCCATTTGTCGGTGACCGACCTTGCATACACCTGGATGGAATAAGGATTCATTGGGGCCATCGGTGACATGAAACACGTAGAGCCATTGACATGACATTTATGATATACCAGTGCATAGAGAAAAAAGAGAGAGGAACGAGAGGATATATGTATCGTCCTTCTTTCAAGTAACTTCCACTTGTCGACTTGAGCAAGCAAGGAAATCCGATCATACGATCTCGAAAGGGTAGGAGGAAGGTCAACGCGATGGCTGCCTGTGCGATTGCTCAGAGCTTTTCCGAGCACCTGCTCTGCCGTGAGGTCAATAATTGGAAGGCGAGCAAGCGACTCTGTGTGGAGAGAAGATGAACAAAGGCGGGGCAGGACAGTCAGCGAGTGTACTGAGCGCGGAAGGCAATATTCAACTCACCTATAAGGAAAAGCACATGACATGAGAAACAGAGCAAGGGAGAATCAAGCAGGATTCACTCAGTAATTATATACAAAAACATTGCCGATCGCTCACCGCTTTTTGGTTGGGTCACGTGTATGAGCGGCCGCCGATTCGTCACCGCTATCGCGAGCAGTTTCGCGAGCTCGCGCTCTACATGATGATCCAAAGTCGAGTGGTATGTTGGCGGGTTGCAATCAAGTTCTTGCTCGCCAGCTTTGCTCCTCTGTCCACATTCGCAATAAAGTATGGCATCTTCCGAACTGAGCGTCTACGCTCAGCTCCTTGGCATGGGCGTCGACGAGCCGATATCGAAAGAAGCTTCAAGAAGATTTCGCGAGATAGAACAGGCTGCGAATTGGGCATTCGATCATGGGCAGACAGTGAGAGACACCCTTACCACCAGGCCGAACTTATCGCTGACAGCTTCTATTGTCGCCTATGTTAAGTGGCTGAGCGATAACAATGCGGCAACGATGGCAAGATTCGGTACCGCAACTTCGGATGACCTCGTTGGGCCTGGAACACCGCCGCATCAGACGCATAACAATTCACCAAACGTGTCACCCCTCATAGGTCCCCAAGAAACAACAGCGATGGAAATCGGGGAACTACCAAGATCCGAGAAGGCCGGAATCGATCAATTGCTCGTCACCAAGAAACCGAATTCAAATCTAGTACAAGATCCCGAAGAAGCGAAGGAACCGTTCGGCAAGGGTCATGCCCACCATCACAACAAGACCTATGGCAAGAAGTCGAGAGCATCTTTCGGGTCACAAAGTGCGGGAGTACAGCAAACACCGGTCACTGCGCACCGACAGCTGCCCCCGGCCCCTCCCATAGATTGTAAGCCATACAATTTTAAGCCTTTGGAACGCTTGCTGAAGCCCAATCCCCGTAGCGTTCGACACGCAGGAGTTCGGAATCCCCGGAGAATCAGAAGAGGATCAGATCCAACGAGCTATCCGGATGTCGCTTGGAGAAGACGACAGCCCTTTCACTACTGTCCCTTTGACGCATCCTTCTGCGCAGCACATCGAGAATTCTTCGGGCACATCGCAGACACCTGCCGAACCGATGGATACTGATCCTCCAGGTTACAACGAGTCGGACTCCGTTCGACGTCTACGAGCTTCAGCTCCGCCTCCGGAATTTGAAGCGGGAGGAAACAGTAGTGGAATCCAACTGGGTAGTAATAATCCTTTCAATAAGGCTGCTGGGGCCGTGTCGGCGGAAAAGAGCGTGACCTTTTCCAGAGTACCAGATACGACGATTGATCAGGGGAATAGTAGCTTGGTTCCTGCCGGAGCGGCTGCCGAAAGCGTGAGAGATCCTTGATCAATGTTGAACCCTTCCACCCGTGTTGAACATCATTTCTTCACGCCTTAGACCTTCACTCCCTCGCAAAGCACTGCGAAAACTTTGACGGCACAAGAGCAAGAGGACGCCGACTTACAGGCAGCGTTAAGTGCATCCCTCACAGAGAACGCACAAGGCGGCTTTCCGGGAGCCACGTCGGCGACAAATACGTCCGGTGCAGCGAGCGGAGCGATGGAGGGCATGGAAGAGGCCGATCTCGACCCGGACGGGAAGACCTTGTTCGATGAGGGACAGCGAGGTGTGCCGTTGAAGCAGGATGAAGCGTATGTGCATCAGGTCTCGCTGGCGTGCTGTCCAGGATACTGATGCCCTTTGCTATATTACACAGACCGATGGCAATATCAGTACTATGGGATAATGGACTGTTCGCAGCCAATATCATTCAGTGCCTGATGGCAACGCCTCAGTTTCAGGCTGCCGTCGCCTCTGTCGATCCTGCGATTGCTGAGTCCGCTGGTTCGTTTGCTTTCGCTGCTCGGCTCGATTCGGACCAGAATTAAAGGCTCATCTCGCATTTTCGCTTTTAGGCAAAGAGAGACTGAAGGCGCTTGTCGATCTAGCCAGATTCTTCCAGAATTCCTCCAACGCATACGTCACAACGCTTCTGGGAATGAACACTCTATTCGATGTGGCGCCGTCAACAGATGTATCGCGTTCTGCTGTCAGCAAGTAGTCTGAATAGAGCTATTCCTAACGGGGCACTGACAAGAATGCTTCCATCGCAGCATTCCTGCAGCAGATCATTGGCACGTGGCTTGAAGCAGACCCGAACCGCACCTCAGATCCAGCTTTCCCAACGGACCCCGCACTTCAGCAGCAGTTCAATCCGTATGTATCTTGCGTCGTTCGCTTGGAGGGGCCCGGGGTCATTGACAAGCACATCCCTTCAGCCTTTTCGTTTCTAAGACGACGCGAGTCAACTCTGCCGAGACTGAGTTGAATGCAGTTTCTTCCTACAACTTGACCTATAATCCTTCCAGCGGGGATTCAATTACAGACCTGATAGCGGCAGAACTATGGTCGCCGGATACGCCAAATCGATTTTTCGAAACCCTCAGCGACATTCTGCCCATAGTGATTACCAGAGGGGCGAAGAATGTCTGGGGAGAGACAAAGCCGCTCATATTTGCTGAAGACCTCTATATGGGTATGTGACCGTTAACAGGAATCTACTAAGCTTTGTTGGCAGCTAAATGAAACAACGTGCTTAGACCGATTCGTAGCGAAGAACTCCAGTCGAGTGGCGCAGATACGCGGGAACGAGGGGCTCGCCAAGAAGAAGATTGAAGGTATCCAGGAAGAACTTCAGAAATGGACGACTCACAAGGTGGCTCTGGATTCGATACAGACGTTCTCAAAACTCCACTGACAGCCTTCCTTGCTCCAGACGACCGATATCTCTGCGACACTAGACAGGTGGGCCAAGGGCGTATACTTTGCGGTCCAGCTGACCTAAACTTGTATGCGAACAGGACCGTCAAACATTTCCAGCACAAAGCAGAAACAACATCGGATCAGGCGGTCAAAGAACAAGTCCAGACTGTGATAGAGAAGGTAGGTGATAATCAAAGGTCTCTGGCAGGCTTAACCAAGATTTGCTCATGAATGGTCTTGCAGCTAAATGATGCTAGGACATCAATTGCGACTCGCAAACAAGGTGCGTCCCCACCACGAGTTGCATGGCCATTCCGCTCACCCTGCGATGCAGAGCTGCAGAAAGAGCTGGAAGAGGAACAACAGAAGAGTAAAGGATGTTGGCAGCAGTCCGGCATGAATCAAGAGAGGGTAAGCAAGCGATATTGCCATGACATTCGAGACCTTTACTAAATATCCATGTGCAGTACACATTGCGAGGTGTCTGCTTCTATGCTGGATGGATTGCGAGGACGAGTATGTACTGCTACGTGAGAGGGGAATCTGAGACATGGTGGAAGATCAGTGATACGTTGGTGGAACCGGTAGGTGACGGATCAGCTTACTGCTTCCATTCCCGACATAATACTGAGCGTCTATTGCGTTCATAGGCAACTTTTGAGCAGATCAAGGAAGACAGAACGGGACTGTACTTTGATTCGGGCGCATATCTGCTGTTATACGCAAGACATGCCCCAAATTCCGCGTTGTCTGAACCGCCAGAGGTAAGCGCAGCCTTTTGCGACATTCCGCAAACGGTGCTGAATTGCCCACTTCAGGCCCGGGCTGCAACGGAGACCCCCACACCGACACCGATGGAGACCGATAACGAGCCGACTGACGTCCTTCAACAAGCAGTTTCGAACAAAGATCTTGCGCCACCCGCCGAGGCAACTCTACCGTGACTGGTGTGAATAGCAAAGGAGATCGAAGCGGCCATGGTATGGTGATCTATTGCATCCATGTCTCAATATCGATTCGTGGTGTGAACCGAACCCATGCAATATGCTGTCATAGCTATAATCCTCTATATTCATTTGGGTATATATACACGCCAGAAGCGTAACGGTAAAGCTGAATACAGGATTTGTCAGCTTTTCAATCGAGGCGTTCTGAAAGAAGAGCTTACATTGTAGTCTCTTCGCCGTGGGCCTGATATACAAGAGCAAGATTGCAACGCCCAATGCGATGCACAGGAATGACATCATGTAGTAACCGTCTCTGTCGGTCTCACATTCCCCGCCGAGGTCTGCACAGACAGCCTTTCCGTGGTCCGAAGTGCATTCAGCGGCTGGCGAGTCAGGCAGGGCGGATCAGTAGGTGCCCACCGAGACAAACAGATCATCTCACCTCGGATAGCGAAGTCCTTCGAATATTCGTCGGGTATATGACACGACGACTGGCTGAAGAAGTCTATCCCCCTGAGAACAAACGCCTTTCAAGAGCATGGGTATCAGAGCTGGGACGGGCCGGTCAACACGGTGGGTAATACCTTTGGCCAAGTACCACCGAGATTGCTAACAGTGTTGAGTAACTGGACGCGCAACCAGTTTAGCGAACACACCTAGACTGCTTGTATCGGAAGCAGGACTTACTGTCATGTACGTGCCGCCGATCAAGGGGTCTGCAATTTGTGTATGGAACGCGGTTATACCGACGAACTGCACAGTACTTTTAGAGTATTAGCTGGATATGCCGCAACACCGCCTCGTCTAGCCGCTTACCTTGCGAAACTGGCCAATAACGTGACTGTTACGACTCCAGAGAAGTATGCATAGCTTACTTTTCCATCGGTCGGAAATGCCCAGACGAGGGCGGTTGCAATACCGCCGACCGCGAATCTTGCCCAGAAAGCCCTCTGCCACGTCTTCAATGGTTTGTTTCCTCGGGACCAACGGGCCGCTAACCATCCACCAATAAGTTCGAATGGCACGTTCAGGAGATTGACGAATGCCAAATCCTCTTTCGGCAGGCCCTTCTCGATGAGCTTGAGCGGGGTGACTTCTTGTATTTGAAACCCAATCTTGGCAACCAGGTGCAGAATTAGAAAAGACTGGATATCTATCGGATTCGCCTAATCAGTGCCCGACCCAATCGGGTGAACCGAAACACTTACTTTTCAGGCGGACGATACTCCACATGACTTTGTAAACCTTTTTAACGTCCATATCCGGGTCGTCCTCGCTTGTTGGATCCTCCTTCTTGGCCAATACCAGCCATAGCGTAAAGACAAAGAATACTCCCGCCCAGAATTTCAGGTAACCTCCCAGAGAGACCAGCGGGAGACCTTGCGGGACCGTCCTCAACCATCGATTACTGCAATGACGCTCATGCAAATGAGTAGCCGGCCCGACACCAGCAGTTTGTGCGAGTAGTGCGTACCAGAATTCAACGCTATTCAGCGCAAGAAACACAGTGAAGCTCATCGTATAGCCGACAGCCAAGCCGATAGTTTGCGCAGTTGAGGCATACGATAGGTTTGGAGGCGAGAGGAGCGTCAGAGCCCAGCCATCTACCGCGATATCTTAGATGGGGGGGATGTTGTTCAGCAAGTGCGCGAACTTTGGGTCTTCTTGACGCACCTTGTGTTGCTGCAAAGAAGATGAAAGTGACAAACACCGCTGTGATGAACCTGACATTGACTTCATCCTAGATGTCCGAGAACACCGCTAGCAGCATTAGCGACAAAAGTGTAGTTGCGATAACCTGGTGCTTACCGCATTGAGCCACCCCTCAATTGACGATCCCACAAGCCACATTCCGATGCCCAACGTCAGCTGGACGGGAACAATCCACGATTTCCGCCGCCCGAGACTGGGAGGTGGAGATGAGCGTAACTTGTCAATTGTCGAGATTGGCGTATGCTTACCGATTCCAGAACCACGCGTCTACCACGGGAGACCATAGTAGTTTCAGGCTATATGGCCACGTGCTCAGCGAGAACAGAGCAAGCTGAGAATATGAAAGACGGGGTTTCAGGAGGAACGGCAGGGTTCCAAAGGTGATGCCGATTGGGATACCTTGTAAACTGCAAAGACAAGTATCTTCAGTCACCATAGCCGGCGGAAAACCAACGTCCCCACTCACAGGTCTAGCAACGAACGAACACCAACGGTAGCCGTCAGCGTACCATGCATGGACGGTCCGTGACCCAAACTCACACAATACGATGAGCAGTATGAATGCACTCCTGTCTTTCCCCGTCAATCCAGCCGACGTTTCAGCTCTCCGGTCTAGCACTTCGACCTTTTTGCCAGTCTTGATTTCACCATCATCTTCATCGTTGTCTGTCCCCGACACTCCATCCAGATCGGTCAACCCAAAAGCGTCTACTCTTCGTCCAGAACCAAGACCGGCATACCCGCTGCTGATGCTGACCGTACGACCATGGCTCCCAGTTTTGCGATGCCGGCTCGGGCCTCCATTCGTTAAAGGCTTTTCTCCCTTGTATCCGTCCTCTATTCCGTAATGGGGAGACTGCCAGCCGTGCTTTGTCCGTCTTGACGCTTGTTCCGTATCGTTTTTCTCGTCTAGGCAGATTGCATTCTGGGCCATGGGAAACTTCCAGGCTGGATTCTCGGACGATGTCTTGGCGCCTTTCGCCCGTGTTGATACGCCCATGATACCACTTCTCGGCTGCGACAGGTGGCCTTCTTCCTGAAGCGACAGGATGTCCTCTATATTCTTCGTGCGAACCCCGTCAGTGGAAATGCCGGATAGCATACACTGGCGACGTTAGGTCGAGCTCGATGTCCTTTTTGAGCGTCCGCGGCTGTATACCTTTCCTGCGAATTGCCACAAAGGGTTGACAAAGGATGCTGGGCTGATGAGGAGACTTGCATAATCTATGGAATATGCTGAGGTATGCATGGGTGGAAGGTGTCGTCGATCGCTGTCTCACATTGTCAAGCGACCTCAGAAGAGCCCCGCACAATCTTCTCCTTTTCGACGGAAAAGTTTTGATAGCACGACATGGATGTGCTAAGTGGTTTCGGTGGCAGAGCGTCCCGCGTAGCTCAGTTGGAAGAGCGTCAGACTTTTACGAACTCTGGTTCTGTAATCTGAATGCCGCGAGATCGAGACTCGCCGTGGGAGACGTCTTTTTGTCAGGGCAGGGGCTTCGAGGGGTTCGAGGTAATTTTTGACGTCGTCGTCGCCAGTCTCCACCTTGAACGTCAGTGTGCCCTTCCTTTTGCTTCAACCACTTTGTTCGCTGGTTGATGGACAGCACTTGCGACTAGCACAAGTGCTCGGGCAAAACTTGGGGAAAATAATCAAAGAACTGCCATGTATTCGGGCATGGAACTAACTCGAAGGAAAGGCTTCCACCGCACGCATCTGCTAGGCTTAAATACGGATGCTTGACTTTTCTGCTGCTCGCAGGCCTTTCAGCCGGCATTCCCTGTTCCCTATCACCTTCATGCCTTGTACTTTATGGCAGCAGCTACCTACGGTATATTGACACGTCAAAGTTGCGTGCAAGAATCGTGGCTTGTTTTTCCACCGGCAATATCGTTATCTCATTCCAGCTCACCGAGCCCCTCATTCGTTGCGATCGGGCAAACCGCCTCCTATCCGCCAGTAGCGCTGACTGCGCCTTTATCTTTCGCCAAATCAGTCAAACCCGAAAAATTGTATATAGCTGGAAGATCTGAAGCTAAGGGTGCGCCGCCTATTTCGTCATAGCTCATTCATATTCCGATTCAAATCACTATTCTGCGCAGAGGTCGATACTCGCTCGATCCTCCTTATGCTTTGGACTGAACGAACTTCTGACGAGTGAGTCGACTTCAGCATACTCGGTGGCTGAGTGTTGACATTGATCGACACCTCTAGCTACATCTCCGACGTGGTTTACACCATTGCCAATCTCTAAAAGCATCGTTTATTAAACGGATCATCAAGAAGACAACACAACATACTCAAAATGCCTTTCACGACTCAAGTCCTTCGCTCCTTCGCCAAGTCGGCAGCCAGCACCGCCATCCCGAAACGAACCCCGCCGTCCGCTCCTCGAATGGCTCGTACGCTCGCCACGCCCGCCTCGGGCCTCTTTACCCCTGTTCTTCCGCCTCAAGACTCCGCCGTGCTGCACATGATTACCGGTCAATCGTATGAAGGTCAGGCGTTTGGTGCCAAGCGAAGCATCTACGGAGAAACCGTCTTCTCAACCAGTATCACAAGTTGTAAGTCGACGGGCTATCACTTTTGTCAAAGTACTAACTTCTTATTTTAGACACGGAATCCATGACCGACCCTTCGTACCTCGGTCAGATCTTGGTCTTTACATCACCCATGATCGGCAACTACGGCGTACCTAAGAACCAGCCTATCGACGGCATGCCCGTTCTGCCCGTCCTGGAGTCTGGTGGCGTTCAGTGTTCGGGTGTCGTTGTTTCCGACGTCGCTCTCAAGTACTCGCACCACGCTGCAGTCGAAAGCATTCACGAATGGTGTGCGCGATACAACGTTCCCGGTATCTCCGGCGTCGATACTCGAGCCATCACTACCCTCCTTCGAGATCAAGGTACCACTCTCGGTCGACTCTGTGTCGGTGACGATGTCAACGCTCCGCGACCCACCAAGGAAGAGTACTACGACCCTTCCAAGGAAAACCTGATCGCCAAGGTTTCAACCAAGGAACCGTATGTGCTCAACCCCAACGGTGATGTCAACATTGCCCTCCTCGACTTTGGATCAAAGGCCAACATTGCCCGATCGCTTGTCAAGCGAAACGCTCGAGTCACCGTTCTCCCGTGGGACTATGACTTCAACGCCGTCCGAGACCAATACGACGGTTTGTTCCTGTCGAACGGACCCGGTGACCCCAAGTCGATCATGGACACCGTCCAGCGAGTCCGACAAACCGTCAACGAGTGGAACAAGCCCATCTTTGGGATCTGCATGGGTCACCAGATTTTGGGTCTCGCCGCCGGTCTCGAAGCTTACCGAATGACTTTCGGTAACCGAGGTCACAACCAGCCCGTCCTGGCACTCGCCAGCTCGGGAAGCATCAAGGCTGGTCGTGTCTACGTCACGTCGCAGAACCACCAGTACGCGTTGAAGCTTACGGAGGACTTCCCGGAAGGATGGGCACCGTTCTTCATCAACTGCAACGACTCTTCCGTCGAGGGTATCATCTCGACGCCGGAATCTGGAAAGCGAATCTGGGGTGTGCAATTCCACCCGGAATCCGCTGGCGGACCGTTGGACACCATCGAGATGTTCACCGACTTTGTGGATGAGTGCCGAGCGGGTGTGGCTGCGCGAAAGGGTGGTTACCAGGTGGGCGCCAAGTCGTCGCTCATGATCAACCACACATCACCAAATGTTGTGGAAGCGGTCAAGCAGGTGGCAGTGGCGGCCTAGATGTGATCATTGATGATCCCACTTTGTATTTGTACCTCGGCGCCGTCGTTTTGTATTGGTCATGGCTTGAAGTCGACATAGAAATGTTACGAAACTTCTTGAGATTGGTTTCAACACCACGCCTTGAGCGAGAGACTTTTTTCGGCCTATAGCCTTCCATTGCTCAGGTAACATTTAGGCGCTTCACATACATGCAAGTGATAAGGAGCTGTTCCTCGCATAGTCCACAGAGCTGCTATCGATTTAGCGGACGGCACGGAAGAGTCAGAATTCAAAGGAACGCCGATGCGGAGGCGGATACACTTCCGCAAGGTGACGAATGGAAGTTGCCAATCCAAATTCCATATTGATTTCAGAATAGCAGGAGTAACAGATCACAATGGACCCCCCTTGGACAGAGACAGCAGTTCATTCGGATTGCCATCAGTTCAGTAAGCTTGCTATGAGGCCGTCCGAAATCGATATCATCTGACATTTCGCTCGTCGCAGTCTCCGATAAGCAACGCGACAGACGGTGCTACGAAAATGTCTTCACCAACCGTTCTCACCATCGCTGGTTCCGACAGCGGAGGAGGAGCAGGTATCCAGGCAGACACCAAGACAATCCAGGTGCACGGATGCTTTGCGACGAACGTCGTGACAGCCCTGACGGCGCAGAACACGGTCGGTGTACAAGGTATTCATGAGATACCGAGCGATTTTGTGAAGCAGCAGGTAAGCGTGGTCGGGATTCCATACAACAAGGGTGAACTAAAGGTCTATCTCCTTGGGTGAATTCCTTAGATGGAGTCGGTCCTTGGCGATCTTCCGCCAAAAGCCATAAAGACAGGCATGTTGGCTTCCGCCAGCGTTATCGAGGCGATTATCGAAAAATTGGGCTCTACATATCCGGATACCGAAAGCATACCGCCTATGGTCATCGATCCGGTCATGATTTCGACCTCGAACCACACTCTGCTGCCCAGTGACGCTATCGGTGCCCTGTGTTTCGGCCTTCTTCCGCTTGCCCGAGTGATTACGCCCAATATTCAGGAAACCGAGCTTCTTCTCCGGTGCTTGCGTGCTGGACAGGGGACGGAACATCATTCCGACGTCGCCATTGGAGAGTTGGTGAAGGAGCAAGAGTCTGGCGAAGGCGATCGAATCCGGTCTATTCAGCAGATGGTCGATGCTGGAAAGGAGATTGCGCAGATTCTGCAGGCCAAGAGTCTGACGGTTCTCGTGAAAGGCGGACATCTCCCAATGGAGAAGACCACTCTTAAACCAGCTCTTCAGCAATTTTCCGACGCTGCGAACGCAAGCGTTGTCTGGAAGGGCGACTCGAACGGCGCCGATGAAGAACGAGAGGGTTTCATCGAAGTCCTGCATGCCTACCGGAACCAAGCGAAAGGCGAGCCGACAGAAACGAAAGAGGAGAAGTATGTCGTCGATGTCATGGTCGATGCCGATTCTACCGTCAAGCTATTCGTCGCCCCGGCGATCACGAGCGCGTCGACTCATGGAACAGGGTGCACCTTGTCTGCGGCAATTGCGAGTAACCTTGCTCTGGGAAAGGCCAGTGAGTTTCCCGTATAGGGAAATGCAAAGGCGAGCGCTAAATGCCGAAGATCCAACCGCTCAGTGACGCAGGCTATCTCGGAAGGCATAGACTACACTCAGCGCGCCATCGTTACAGCGGAAGCCAAAGGAAACGGTCACGGACCTTTGAATCACGGCTGCAACGTTGTACAGCGAGCCTTACCGCTGTGAGTTTGTCTTGACATTGCTGAACATCGCTTACCTGATCAGCAACTCATCTCATTTTTCTTCCACGAACCAAGACCTATCGCTAGTGATCCTCATCCTTTCGTTTCCCATCTCATTCGCTCCACCTCTGTCGAATGGCAGGCGTACGTAAAGCACCCATTCGTCCTCCAACTCGGTCGGGGAACCCTGGATCCTGATGCCTTCCGTCACTATATCATCCAAGACTGGCATTACCTGCGGAATTGTATGTGCAGATCGCGGTGGTCATATTCGTCGTCTGCCTCGCTTACGACTCTTGCGCATGTCAGACGCTCGGGCACATGGCCAGCTCGCTTATAAGGCCACAACGTTTGCCGAAATTCAGGCATTTTCAGAGATAAGTCTGCACATCGCTAGAGAATCGGAAATGCACGTAGAGGTACGCCCAAAAGAAGCTGTCATTCGCCCTGCCCACACTGACGTTCTGCCGCAGTTCTGCAGGTCATTTGGCGTCTCGCGGGAAGATCTTCAGAATGCGCAAGAATCACCAGCGAACTCTGCCTACTCCCGGTATATTCTCGACATAGGTGCTCAGGGCGACGTTACCGAACTTCTCGTCGCGGTATTCAGCTGTCTCTTGGGCTACGGCGAGGTCGGCCTCTACTTGAAACGCAAGCTGGAGGATGGCAGCGGTGAAGTGGTTTCGGAGGGGAATAGGTATAAACGATGGCTTCAGGATTACAGCGGAGCTGATTTCCAGGGCGCCGTGAATCGTGGGATTCGTAAGTGAACTCATGCGAGTTTTAGGCCAAACCACTAATGTCCGCATTCTGCAGGTGCTCTTGAACAACGCCTTTCGGAGGATGCGCCTTCCGCTGCAAGGCTGGCGAGGTTGACTAAGATCTGGTCAGATTGTGTCAAGCTCGAGGCAGCCTTCTGGCAAATGGGCTTGGACAGAAGTTAGACGGAACTCGTGACTTTGGCAAAATTTCAAACGGTGTCAGCGCAAAGCGCATGAACGTAATGCTGTAAAAGGGAGAGAACAAAGATGCCGTTAGCTTGTTAGACTGCCAGAGTATATAATATATCGGCAGCATATACACGATCTCCTCTCGCCATGTAAATACTTCCCGCCTAAGTACTCGCCATCTCTCCGCTACTAGCCTACTAGTGTTGAAGCCAGCAGATGGGGCGGTCCTTCTTCACTGAGTATATATGGTGTACAGGCGAAGATGGAATATCCTACGAGACAAGTAAAGACGATGCGACGGTTTCGCTGTTGCGTTTCAGCATTCCTGTAGAATGAAGCATGGCGGATCCTTGGCCTGAAAGCTGCTGCCCTGGGGCGCCCTGCTGGACAGCTGGAAAGCGGCAAGCCGCGCCGCGAATATTGCGCCGCTTTCAAAACTGCTCAGCTTAGTAATAAACGGAGTTGAATTTTGGCGTCGCTTTGAGACTCGAGCAGCTAGACTTCCCACTTGTGCTTTGCGGGACATTTTATCTGCTCAGGATATACAGTCGCATTGATTCGGACGAAGTCAGACAGACAGACTCGACTGTAGAGGGCGACACAACCGCATTCACTGGCGAAACTGCACTTAGAGTGGCGACGAGACAATCCGTCACGCGCGCGCACGACCTGTCGGACCGATTTTCAGAACGGTTCATACTCAAGGATCAGACTTAGTATTCAAGCTTCGAAGGAGATCACGTCCTCTTTCCCACCTGAAAACACCATCAGAGAATCCGTCGGCGACACTCCTAATGCAAGATGAGTTCCGGTACACCTTGCGCGAGCACAGCTGTGGCAGGCGAGCGTCCGACAGGGTCTCCAGCTGCCCCTACTCAAGATAACACGCTCACCCTCAACTCCAATCAAGCAGTCACAGCGAAGGAGGAACCGGTGGATCTGGATGATGGAGAGGCAGAAGAGGACGAGGATCGAACGGGGGTTGAAGGATCAATCAAGAGGCCTCGGCTGCGATTGTCTCAAGCCTGTCAGTATATTCTTGGAAAGCTATCGTGTCTAGCGAGTCACTGACGAAGTACTGGTGCTGGCGATGTACAGGCGATCGTTGTCGGTAAGTCTTGTGATGTTCGATACTGTGGTACCAAATTCATCGCTTCTTGTGTTTTATGCTTTTCAGACGCAGAAAGATCCGCTGTGACACGCAACAGCCATGCGGCCCTTGCCAGGTAGGTGGACGCCGGTCAAGGATGTGCGTACGTTCCTGACGCATCCCCTACCTTCGAAGGCCACGAGAAATGTATGTACGTTCGAGTCACCATCGAAAAGGATGAAGAAAAAGAAGTAAGAACGCCCAGATCGACTGCCGTTGAAATATGATTGAATGATTGATCCTCAAACCTCTCCAGGGACGAGTCAGACACAAAACGGACACAAAGGAAGGCATCCACAAGCAATCTACGAAACGCGGCCGAAGCAAGCACGCTACCGATTCTGAACACGTTCGAGGCGAGATTAGGGAGTCTGGAGGCATTACTACGCGATGTGCCTCCCGATGTGCACAACGCTCTGATCAGCCGATTGGACGCGTCACTGAATGCCGGTCCGACTGAGGGCTCCTTGCTGGGGGCCAATTCGAGCTCTGTCCCGCCGAAGATCACTAGCAGAATGGCAGGCAAGATGCCGCAGCGAAGTTCCGCTTCTGGACTGGAAGATTTGCAACGGAGTCTGCAGGGGTTGCATCTGTCAAACGGGTACCTCTACCTAGATGAAATTGGTCAAACTAAATGGCAAGGCGAGTCGTCCCTCATCGCATCTTGGCAGCTCTTGATCTAACTATTATATATTTCAACCAGGCGCTACATCTGGATTCCCCTTGCTCGACCTTCTTACAGCTGCTGCAGCAGGAAACGGCACAACAGCGTCAGATCCGCTTCTCGAAGGCATCGAACCGGGGAACAAGCACAAAGCCAGCAATCCATACGCAGAATGGCCGGCCAATCCAGCAAGTCAAACGGGTACGCCAAATTCCACGGGCTCGGGCGATAGTCCGGCGTCCGAGCAAGGGGCACATGAAGGAGACAAACGCAAGGAAGAGAGATTTTTCCCTGGAAGGGCGCCCAGGCCTTCGCAAATGCTGAATCCCGAAGCGACTTGGAGGGTTATTACCAACGTTATTCCGTCGGACCTCATGGATACGCTTGTCCGATGCTATGTGAGTGTCACTTTGGGTTGACGTGGCTTCCGGCGCGGATACTAAAGTTCGAGATTTCAGTTGTCCACCAGTCATCTGCTGTGGCCTTTTCTGCACGTTCCGAGCTTTCTGGCGGTAAGTCCCGCAAACCAGTTTAGACAAATGAGAATGCTCAGTCATTTTCACATAGGATTATGCCAACCCGCAGAAATGGGCAGAACCAGGGTTCGCCTGTTTCGTAGTGGCCGTGTGCACCCTCTCATCGCGGCATGTCGACGACCCGCGAGTCCGCGCGAAGGTCGATGATCCCAGTACCGCTGGAAAGCAGTACTTTGAACTCTTCAAGCGTTTACGGGATTTGCCATCAGCAGACCGGCCGACATTGTACTCAATACAGGCCGCTTTCTTGGCTGCAATCTTTGCTTTCGGCTTAGGCACTCTCAGCAAAGCCTTTTCACTGCTTGCCGAGAGCGTCACTTTGTGTCTGGACGGCGGTCTGCATCGCAGTGTCGAGGGATACGAGTACTTCAATCCCATTGAGCAAGAAACGCGAAAAGTAATTACTCAGATTCGATAGCTGAACTGAATGCTGATCAAGGGAATCAATTATCATTCAGCGGACTTTCTGGTCTATTTACAGTTGGGATAAGCAATCGGCTGGTAAGTCGTATGGGTCGCTTCGGGCCTCAGTGATCTCAACGCCACTTTGCCTCAGCTCTTTTCGGAAGACCGCCTATCATCCACCTGCGAGACTGCGATGTCCCAGAACCACTTCAGGTTGACGACGAGTTCATCACGAAAGACAAGATCCTTGATCAACCACCCTCCCATCAAACTCGACTCAGCGCATTTGTTGCGGTGATCAGGCTACACGTGGTTCTAGAGGTTCGTACCCAGATTTCAGGATAAGCGACTTGAGCTCATCCACGCAATGACAGGGTGTCATCGACTCATGCGTCACGCCCTCATCCTTTTCGTCATCGCCTTTCTTGTCCCGCGCTGCTAGTACCATATCTCGCCGTTCCGCTCAGGCAAACTCCTTGATGGAAGAGGAATCATTGCTCGAAGAGTGGGTCTCTCTTTTGCCCAAACACTGGCACTACGATGTCGAAACCGTCGAGAGCAAAGATCCTATTCGAATCACGCAAGCAGAGAGACTTCACTGTTTGGAGCACCTCGTGAGGATGATCGTGTATCGACATCGGTTCTCCGGTTTCGCGCAGATACCGGCTGCTTCGGATGAAGAGAGATCCAGGCATCTATACTATTGCAAAAAAGCAATGGATTCGGCCTTGACCATTTGCGCCAATCACGTACACATTGTGAGTGTCGAGACCTTTAAGGATGGGTTCTTACTGACTTACTCTTGATCTTAGAGTCAGCGCGGGATGATGACATACTGTAAGATTAAGCATGGTCTTCACATTGCTTTTCTGCTAATGTCTGTCGAACAGATGGAGTTCACGTCATTCATCAGTTGGCGCAAGCCGGCAGAACCTTAGTGGCCGTTATCCTCAATTGTAAAACGCCTGAATTCGCGCATCTTATAGCGCCCGCAACCGAAGGCCTCAGGTCTTGCGTTGGACTGCTCAGGCGATTCAGCGGCAGGTATCTCTGCGGTCTGCGTTCCGCGGATATCATCGAGGAATTTTGCAGGAGTGAGTACCCCAAGCGAATGTCACGAGTCATTTCACTGAACAGAATTACCTAGTCTGCCATATCCCAGTGGATACGCTTCGTACTAATAAATTCGACGCTCGACCGTCGCCCGCCTGGTTGCGACCTGTCCAGAAACGCAGATCGCCCTCGCCAGCGGTGACCGCCAACAGAATGCCTCTGGCTCGGAATCGAGTATCCTTCTTGAATCAAGCTATGGATCCTAGCTCGCGGTCCCCGAGGCATTTGTCCTCCGATGTGGCATCGAATACGGAGATCCTTCGCTCCGCCGGGGAATCCAATCACACTGCCTCTACCAGGACGAATCCGACGCAGGCAAACATTCTGGACAGTAATGAGTTCCAGGACCTTTCCAAATGGTTGACGGACGCACTGGACAATCCGACATCAGCAAATGCATTGCTTTCCACGCAAGAATATTTCGATCTTTCCGCCGCCGCGTCTCCGAATGGCGTGACACTGTCGGCCCACCAGATACCAAGTATCAATGCGACATTGGCTGGAGGCGTTCTGCCCACGCGTAATATGCAAGCAAATCCGACCATCTCGGCATCCCCATCAGATTCGTTACAATACGGTGCAAGCGCGTCGGCTGAATACGGGACTCGCGATAATGGATTCAGCGTAGCCGCCGATCCGAGTTCTCGCGGTCTTTCCTCCCAATTCAAGCAAGACTATCTTCCAATGGACACTCTTGGACCGGCCTCAGCGGCATTTGATCAGTTCGAAAGCCTTGAGCCTGACGCGTCCATGAATGACCCTGTGACGCAAGGCAACGGGGTGTTGACCGACGCGAATCAATGGGATGTGCCGTTTGCTAGCGGTAATGATGCTTTGGGGCAAATGTAAGTGGAGGTGTCAGTCGCGCAGGATGGCTTGCTGATTTGTCAAATATTCAGGTCTGCCTCCACGATCCTGCAACTGATGCAGCAAGGCACATTTACATCGTCATGGACATGATGTTCACCCTTGCTTCCCAAACTTTTTGAATCGGAGTCTTCCGTCGTTTGTCTCGTCCGACTGATATGAGCAGACCGTTGTATTCAGGTGTATGGTATATGATACAGACCTCGACCGCGCGATGTCGAACCGAGTCCCAGAGATTCTCGATGTCCTGCGAACTAGACATACGCGACAATGCACATAACCTCATTGGACAAGGTGAAAAGACCCCTGATCTCTCGCTTTTGCGCTTTTGGTTATTCCCTTGTCTCGGTCGCGCTTCCGAACGTGGCAAAAAGTCGATTGCATGTCGTCAGTGCACAATTCAGGGGATACTTTTGGCTGCCTATCCTTTGCTGTTACGAGGTCAGCGGCTCGCGGTGACAACGGACAACGGAGACGCAAGAGCAGGATCCACCATTGCCCTCGCCGCAGGAGTTGGAATTCCGAATCAGATCACTCGGCCGGCAATAACCCATCAGCATGGCGCCCAAGTCCAAGCAGTCAGAGTCTGAAAAGCTCACCCGTATCGCCTTGGTCTCCGACGACAAGTGCAAGCCCAAGAAATGGTGAGTCAATGGGTAGTTTGGCGAGGGAGGTTCAGTATTCAACGCGGTGGTTTTGTGTCAGTCGTCAGGAATGTAAGAAATCATGTCCCGTGGTCAAGATGGGTAAGCTTTGTATCGAAGTGAGCCCAAACGACAAGAAGGCGTTCCTCTCCGAAGAGCTGTGTATCGGTTGTGGTATCTGCGTGAAGAAGTAAGCATCGATTCGGATATGTTATCCTTCCGTACTAAAGTATACGTTTCAGGTGTCCCTTCGAAGCTATCAGCATCTTCAACTTGCCGACAAATCTGGATTCGCATGTCACTCATCGATACTCCGCCAACTCGTTCAAGCTCCATCGTCTACCAATGCCCCGACCTGGGCAAGTCCTCGGTCTCGTCGGCACCAACGGTATCGGCAAGAGTACGGCATTGAAGATTTTGGCTGGAAAACTCAAGCCCAACTTGGGTCGTTACGAGGATCCCCCCGACTGGCAGGAAATTCTCAAGCACTTCCGAGGTTCCGAACTCCAAAACTTCTTTACCAAGGTCCTGGAAGACAACATCAAGGCGATCGTTAAGCCGCAATACGTTGACTTGATCCCCCGTCAGATCAAGAAGGAAGGCATGACTGTCGGAAAGATGCTGCACGCCAAGGTCGAGCGAGAGGGCGCTGGAAGCGTAGAGGGTCTTGGGGAGACATTAGAGTTGACCAAGCTGATGGATCGAGAAGTTGGGCAGCTCAGTGGCGGAGAGCTACAACGTTTCGCCATCGCACTGGCTTGTGTTCAGCAAGCCGACGTGTACATGTTCGACGAGCCGTCGTCGTATCTCGATGTTCGACAACGTCTGGCCGCTGCCCGTGTCATTCGAGGACTCTTGAACCACGACCTCTACGTCATCGCCGTCGAGCACGATTTGTCGGTGCTGGACTACCTGTCAGACTTTATCTGCTGCTTCTACGGTATGCCTTCCGTGTATGGTGTCGTTACTATGCCGTTCTCCGTACGAGAAGGTAAGTTCCCCCTTACCGAGACCGCCGCCCTTGAGCTAACGAGTTGTGATTCAAGGTATCAACGTCTTCTTGGATGGTTACATCCCCACCGAAAATATCCGAACGCGTGCGGAACCCCTGAAATTCAAGCAAGGAGAATCCGCCGATGACATGATCGCCCCGAAGACCAGAGACTTCAGCTATCCCGCCATGACCAAGACTTTGGGTAACTTCAAGCTCGAAGTCGAAGCCGGTGGTTTCTCGGATTCGGAAATCGTCGTTCTCGTTGGTGAGAACGGTATGGGTAAAACCACCTTTGTGCAAATGTTGGCCGGCAAACACAAGCCGGATAACGAGAAGGATGCCGACCAGTTGGGCTTCAAGGTGTCCCTCAAGCCCCAAACCAGTAAGTAGCCTGATCTGGGCATAATAAAGTCTCGACTAATGATCATTGCTCGCTTCTAGTCTCACCGAAGTTCCCTGGTACCGTCCGAATGTTGCTTCTCAAGAGGATCAAGGGTGCCTTCATGGGTACGTAGCTCTGCTTCGTCTCGGATTTTTCAAACTTGGCTGATCGCCAGTTGCCTTACAGATCCCACGTTCAACACTGAAGTCATCAAGCCAATGCAACTGGAAGTCTTGATGGATCAGGAGGTTCAGACGTGAGCTTGAGCTGTGCCTTTGCTGTCACTCCAGTCTAACAGTTGTCCTCTTTTGCCGACAATAGTCTGTCTGGTGGTGAACTGCAACGGGTTGCCATTGTTCTCTCTTTGGGTCTTCCTGCAGACATCTACCTGATCGATGAACCTTCCGCGTACCTCGACTCTGAACAACGTATTACCGCTGCCAAGATCATCAAGCGTTTCATCTTGTCTTCAAGGCGTACAGCACTTATCATTGAACACGACTTTATCATGGCCACCTACCTTGCCGACAAGGTCATCGTCTATGACGGACAGCCTGGTGTACACGCCTTTGCCCGAAAGTAAGCGCAGGAGAGGCAGCTCATATGAATGTCCCACTCACTTCTCTTCCTCGCGCTCAGGCCCGAAGGGCTCGTTTCCGGTTTCAACAAGTTCTTGAACACCTTGGACATCACCTTCCGACGTGACCCGACGAACTAGTAAGTCGCTCGAAAGTGCGCATCGCATCGGCCACTGACTCCGTTTCGCCTACAGCCGACCTCGTATCAACAAGCTGAACAGTTTGATGGACCGAGAGCAGAAGACCGCTGGTAACTTCTTCTTCGTTGGTGATGACACGGCGAAGCCTGTCAAGCCCGTCGGCAAACCCGCTGCGGATAAGGCTTAAGCAGTGCGGAGTGACGATCGCAGGCGATTCCTGCCTGCTCTCCCATCATAGAGGAGTAAGGGAAGACGGACACTTCCCCCGGCACACCTTCAGCCTCTCAGTTGCGAAGGTCGTGCATTGTACACCCAAAAGTGACTCATTGTAGCCATCATCTGTTCAGGCGTATCGCATAGGGCTATTATATCCAGCCTCGACTTGTCATAGTTGTCACGCTCCTATCATCTTCATCAGATTTCGGCTGATTGTTTGGTGCCGTTGCTTTACAGCGCCCAGACTATGTGTGATATGGTGAGCTGGAGGTGGACTGCGGATCGAATGCTAGACACGGCATGAGCAGCTGCACATGTGAGAGCGATATGATAAAGCTGCCTCGGGGTAGTCAACCGAGAACCGGCGCGTCGTACCCCTTCATCATTCCAAAATAGCCGAGTCTAAGACGTGTTTATTTTATTCAGTACTCAGTGTCATATGGGCAGCACGCGACGATTAGAATAGCAATGAGAGCTGCAATGAGACATCCACGAAGCTTGCCATGAGGTTTCGTTGCCTTCCCGCTTTGGCACAGCCGACGATTCTTCGAAGCATGTTATATACCCCACGTGGTTGCAGGGAGGACAGGCATGGCTGCTATTCTATCCCACTTGGCTTCGGCTGGCAGTCCTTTGGTATAACAGTAAACCGCCGACATGGAGGATCTCGAGCCAGTTCTCACCTACCGCCCTCCGAAACCGAAGCGTCAACGTCGCAAGGTATCGCCATGCCTTTGTCTCGCCTACACCTGCCTTGTATTCGGTGTCGCCATCGTCTGTGCGATTACCTACATGATCGGCAAGTCTATCATACAGCTTGTGGATGACGCCCGACATCCGCACAAGGCGCATCATCACAATGGTAGTCTGCTATCATCTGGGGATGAAAGAGGGGATGCCGTATGGCCAATATTCCAGGATGATGCAAGATTCGACGTCGTAGCCACCTTGTGGTACCCGTCTCCGCGGGAGGAGCAGATCGAAATCAACGAGGACGACGCAACCGAGGAGGAAAAAGTTCTGCAGAGATACTGGCAACTGCCTCTGAGCGAAATCCGACCGATACCCAATCAAGTACCTTTGTTGTCGGAAGTCGTCTTCCGCAATGCCAGTTTCAAGGACAAGAACCTGTATCGGCAGATTGAGTACAAGTTGCCGTTGGAGAGATTGTGAGTGGTCCCGCGGCGACTAGGCGTTCCCTCAGGCCCTCAAGTTAGTCTCTACCCTTACATTGACGGCTTGCATCTCTGGTGTATCAGCCGATTGTCAAATCTCAGCTCGGTGGATGTCCGAGCTACGTTCGCACTTCTTCCTGTCGATCGTAGCCGCCTCGAACGAGTGGTCAGTTTCTCGGATTGGAGACTCAGAGAGATTCAGGTTCCCCCGACATTACCCGTTCTGTAAGCCGGTATGCTCTCCGCAGGATGGAGTGTAACATGAGCTGAAAGTGATCATCTTCAACGACGCAGTGAAGGATTGACAGGTCCATATCCCGCGGATGGCATTCCAGGTCGCCTGCTTCAACGCTGGGGGGTTTCCATACCTTTGCTACGCTTTTACGATACGCCATCACTTTGCTCCCAGAGCAGCTCTGTCTCCGATACTGAACCTCCTTCATCTGAAGAGGGCGTCGAACCACCGCCCATCAATGCCGCGGAAGATCCAGTATCGCAAAGGGACGAATTGCAGCGAAATCAGCCTCACATTGTCACGAGGTGATAGTCTCGGGATACCTTTTATTAAGCCAGCTAATTCCGAACGTCATGACAGGTCGCATATCGTCGTGATAAAGGAAACCAGGCCGTACAACCGAACGGCATTCGCCCAAAAGCATGCAAAGATACGGGAAACGTCGGTAAGCAGTGTTCGCAGAGTAGCCACGTCAGAATGACTCACATTCCTCAACTTGTCGCAGTGCAGAGGGCCGGCAGACAATTTAGCAAGGCACTTCAGATTCTGCGGGAAGACCTATCCCGAAATCGGGGAATTCGGGCTGGACGTTGAACTCGAGAGAGAAGACGGCGAACTAGAGACAGGGTATCTGCCCTTCCTCGGCGCGCTGCCTGAAGCAGCCGGGCCGAAAGTAAGCCTATGCATGTCAGGAGGAGCCCACGGTCTTTGCTAACCATGTCTGCGTGAACAGGACATCGTGCGGATACCCACCAATCAGGAGAAATGTTCCGCTTACGAAGCCTCGTCTGCTTCCCGTTTTACGGAAAGTCAGTACTTCAAGCTTCCTGTCAGACATGGGCTGATTGCCAATTCGGTCCCACCGTTTCCGACAGATGCCACGCATATCGATTTGACCTGGAATTTACAGTTTTCCGCCATCACTGCTGGACAGGTCAGAGTGTTGACAAGCTTCATTGGCTCTACGGCTCCTGGATTCAAGCCGAATAGCACCGAAAGGGATACAATCATCGATCATGATTTCTGGGAGCAAACAGGTAGGTGTGTACCTAGTCGTCAGATGCGCTTGACTGATAAACAGCCATATGAATCTCTTTAGCCGGCCTGGCGGGACATCGTTCAGAAGGCGGACACCCTTGGACCCGTCTCCTAACATCTCTTGCGGCGTATGTCTCCCTTTTGAGCCACTACCCTTGCCCTGACCTCCGTGTTGGTACTCCAGCGGCCCTCTGTTGCTCGCGGTGCACTTGCTCGACATCATGTACTGGTACACACGCACGAGCGTGGTCGGAATAGACGTCTGGGCCACAGCGTGTCTTGCTTTGGCGGGACTTCTGCATATTATCTGTCCTCCCGCTTTCGACAAGGATGGGCCCTTTTCGACCGCATCGGGTCCCTTGCGTGCAATGTACGGTATCATAGGGGTATGGCTTGCGCTACCGGCCATGCTCATGCTTCGCACGATACTACCTTACCACGTCACTTGGACAACTTGGACGAACCTGGAGATACGACGAGCTCAATCGACCCATCGCGAGAGAGCTAGCAAGCGAGTTGCAAATCAGTTGCTGCCATCCATGCGGGTCATGGTGAGTCGCTTTCGCGCTGGCGGGATACTGCCTTCGCTCATCCCAACATCGTCTATAGACGATTCTCGCGTTATCAGCAAGCCGATATCTTATGTCGCATTTCCGCTTGAATCGCTATGTTGTTTCGCCGACTGCCTCGAACGCTTCTCACGAGGCCGGGAAGCTCGAAATGGCGCTATTTGACCTGACATTCGGGTTACAACTTTCCGGCAACCTTTTCCAAATCCTGATGAACAGCAGGAGTTCCACGTTTGCCGGGCGATATCGGGTCGCCGAGCTCCTCTCCGTCTCGTCATCGCTCCTCTGGGTCATTCGCCTTTCGACCCTTGTCGTTGGAAAGCGCAATCCTACGTATTCATTGACCGCGATTGAATGCTTAGAGTTGGTAGTTGACTTGGTGAAGGCATATCAGGCTTTGGTTTTCCCAAGGATCGAACAGGAGGCTATCGACGACGAAGATGACTAGCTGTATTTGGCATGCGAACGTATTATCACGAGCTGATTATGTCCATGTTTTCGTGCTCTGGGTCGCGGGATCTGTATCGTTTGACACGCGTGCACCTTGGGACGCAGAAGAAAGGCCACCCCGACGCCGTCCCTCCGCGTGGCTAGTCCTCAGCTAGCCCACATCACAGACTCTTATGGACGCATTTGCCACTTCTCCCGATTTATATTCGGGTCTAAGTGACTTTCGACAATGTGCATCGATGTCGCCGCCCTCAGGCGCAGAGACGGCACAGATATTCCGCGGTAGGTGGCGCGGCGGGTGATGCAGGCGCGGGCTGAAATTTGCTGCGTTGAACCGCTTATATGCATGGATGAATCTGGTTGCACGACATTGACTTCTTTTGAAGTCCGCCTTGGACCGGAGGGCAGCGCTGTACATATGATTCGAAGTAGAGCATGCAGAGCACCGCAATCGTTATCAAGTTACCGTCAGATTATTCAGGCTTTGCCCATGTGCACTTCTCTGATTTCTTTCTCGCTGATAAGCATTGTAGGCTCAAGGCTTGGATCTGACACCCTTCCCTCTGCCCAATCCTGGCGCCTTGTGCATTGTCGGTGAACCGATATAGGCCTGCTTTGAAGCAGAACGACGTGGTCAATGGGTGACTACGTGCACTTCAATCGACATAGCGGGCAGCAAGCCCAAGGTTGTGTCTCTAGATCTCACGTGCGTCGGGATTCCATAGCCCTATTTCCATCATCAACGGCTTTGTAAGCTCCATCCTCTATATGTTCTTGGATTTGGGATCACTCTCTTTGTCTGCGAACGGGTACCGGTCGAGTTCACGCGTTTTGCGATCCGAAGTTGAGACCGATTTCGTCCGGAATGTGACAATGGTAAACCAATCAGCCTTTCCGAGGGCTATCTCCGAGCGTAGGATGGACAGGAAGAGGCGGTGGCATGTGGAAGCGCGACTTTGAACAGTTCTGCTTTTCGAGTGCTATGTATAAAGGATATGATGCACCCACCGGCAGCCTTCGTATTTCGTCGACGTCGCACTGCGATGAGAAATGGACAACGGCCTCGCATATCTTTGCACCGTATGTCATAGGGTCTCCCCAAGACGTTGCGGTCACCACGACGGGGGTCTGAAGGTCCGAATGTCGAAATGGCGTCATCAAGGACAACGCGGGTGATTGACGGTGCATGCACATAAGTTCAGTCCACACTCAGGCGCGTCCAAGCGAACTCCGAGCGAATCCGAAGGGTTTATCTGCAGTAAATCATCGATGTCAAGCTGTATCTTAGCCTAGTTGAATGCCCCAGATCATAGCCCAAAGCATACCGTTAACTCCAAAGCAAAGGCATGCCATCGATATGTGGATCGATATCGGTAGACATGTTACTATTACAAGCGCCGCCCTTATAACATACATTAGGTTGAGCAGCTGGTTGAGCTGCTCTCGAGCCTTGACTTTTTCGCGTGACACGTAAGCAAAGAACCAACCCGGCGATATTTCTTGTTTACAGTTTCTCGCTTTCGCACACGTCATTCTTGCCTGGCTCTCTGGTGTTGGCTCACAGGGGATATGGACGAGTTTGTTACATTCACTTGCTTGCTATACATGCACGAACTGTCCAAGATCTCGGCCTTGATCTGCACAACGTCAGTCACAAATATAAGCTCTCTTCCTCGGACGAACATCGCGGAATCGACTACTCCCGAACACCACTACGACACGACATAAGAGACTCGCAGATCCCATTTCTGCAATCACACAGGACATCACCAAACGAAGCCAATTTTTCTCTTTCGTCGACCGGCGATTACAACATGAGCAACCACTCGAATTTGTGAGTTCATATGAGGAATCTGACGTACTTGTGACACTGATTCATGGAACCTTGGCCAGCAACAATCAAGGGAATGGAGCAGAATGGAGGTCAAAACTTCAGGCACCACCAAAGGATGAAAGGCCGCAGACCGAAGTACGCGCATGCTCGTGTATCCTAGGCAAGATGCTTACTTCGATCTTCGCGTGTAAAGGATGTTACAGCGACGCGAGGCAGCGATTTCGAAGACTTCAATCTCAAGCGTGAACTTTTGATGGGGATTTTCGAAGCTGGGTTTGAGAAGCCGTCACCAATTCAGGAAGAAGCGATACCATTGGCAATAGCCGGAAAGGATATTCTCGCCCGAGCAAAAAACGGTACAGGGAAGGTACGTTTTGCTAGTCTGTCAAACGAGTTTCAACTGACCTTATTGACATGGTTATAGACTGCCGCTTTCGTGATTCCGGCACTGCAACAAGTCAACGCGCTCCTACCTCACATTCAGGCCGTCATATTGGTACCCACACGAGAACTTGCCCTCCAGACTTCTCAAGTCTGCAAGACATTGTCGAAACACATGGCGCTCGAGGTCATGGTCACGACGGGAGGAACGTCATTGAGGGACGACATCATGCGATTGCAAGAGACTGTTCACATTATGGTCGCTACCCCTGGTCGATTGCTGGATCTTGCTTCGAAAGGGATCGCAGATCTGAAGAAATGCAAAACATTCATCATGGACGAGGCGGACAAGTTGCTGAGCAGGGAATTCACCGTCGTGGTAGAACAGTTGTTGGGCATGTGTGCGCCCCAGCGCCAGGTCATGTTGTTCTCGGCGACGTTCCCAATGATCGTGAAGGATTTCAGGGTAGGTTCCCATCGCAATCTGGATACAACGATTCTCACCTCTATATCCCAAAGGATCGAAATATGAGCGACGCACACGAAATCAATCTCATGGAGGAGTTGACATTGAAGGGTGTCACGCAGTACTACGCCTTTGTCGAGGAGCGTCAAAAAGTTCAATGCCTGAATACACTATTCTCAAAGGTCAGCGGACAATTTGCTTGCCTTTTAACGCGTACCGTGCGCTTACCGCATAACATTTACAGCTACAAATCAATCAATCAATCATCTTCTGCAATTCGACAAGTCGTGTTGAACTTCTTGCCAAGAAGATTACCGAACTCGGCTATTCTTGTTTCTACTCTCACGCCAAAATGCCTCAGGCTGCCCGAAACCGAGTCTTCCATGACTTCCGAGCTGGAGCCACTCGAAACTTGGTATGCTCAGGTAGGTCTAGCTGAATATGCTCTTGTACGAATGCCCATCTCTGACCCCGCTCAAATATAGACTTGCTCACTCGTGGTATCGATATCCAAGCCGTCAATGTCGTTATCAACTTCGGTAAGTCTAGCGTTCAGAATACTCAGGAAGGCTTCATCTTACAAGCAAATACGACAGATTTCCCCAAAACAGCAGAATCTTACCTGCATAGAATCGGTCGTTCTGGTCGATTCGGTCATTTGGGTCTAGCCGTCAGTCTTGTAACGGTTAGTTGCTTCTCCCCTATCTTTCAACACATTTTGACGCTATTCTTACAGGTTGAAGATCGACACAATCTCTACCGAATTGAGCAAGAACTCGGAACGCAGATCGCCGCAATCCCTTCAAACATCGACCCCAAGCTATATGTAGCCCCCTCTGGCATCATCGAAGAATCTGAGAACACTCAAGCCCCTCAACAATCAGCGAAATCGCTGCCTGTCAATCAGCAGAGTCCGCCGCAAGTTCAACTGCCGCCTAGCGGCAACATCAACCAGATGCGAGCGCCGCAACAGCGTATGCTCCCCCAGCAGAACGGAACGACCTCTTCTCCGCAGCAGCAGCAGCAGCAGCAGCAGCAGCAGCCGTCGCCGCAACCGCCAAATGGAATGTCAGCTCAGGGTTATCTTCAGCAATTCGCGGGTCAACCTCGTCAGCAACCGTCGCCGGGGGCGTATTAAATGATTGGATGAACTTGATGGATAGCCCTGTCTCGTCCAAACATCGCGTACATAGTTCGACATGGGCAGATTGGAAGCGAATGTTGATTGTCGATAGTTGGCAGCTGGTGCGCTATCGCCTCATGTCACCGGGCGTGTATCTGGTGGAACCATAGAGAGAAGGGCGCTGGGATGGCCGACTGTTGGGAATTCAGGAATGATCATGCGCCGGACCAAGGTCTGCCTCCAGGATTCGGAGATGGGACTTTACGGCAAACGGGATGGGGATGGTGTCCTCTTCGCATTTCTACGTGGATTACGATCGCGTTGCAGTCTGCCCATGCCGATACATTATCCCACTGTTAATCAGTTGAAGCAGATCTTATTGTCAGTCGCTGCCATTTCAACAAAGAGTGATCGAAGCAGCTATCGCAGTCAGCTCTCGAACTTGTTGAACTGTTTTGACTTTCACTCTGGTTTTCACCGCCAGTCAGTCGAAAGAGAAGCGATAGCTAAAGCGATCTGTAGCCAGTCACATGCACGCGTCGGCTAGGATCCCGTGCGCGTACAGTGCGGGATTGGATTGGCGATCGGCCTGGGGCTTCGGCTGATAAGGCGGCGGAACCAACGGAAGGCGGAAGTGAGATAATCCCACTCTGAGACCCGCCCCGCCCGTACCCCCCTGAATGACGAGCTTCGAAAAATGCGTCTGTCCGAGTTACTACTCTCCGTTTGTCTCCAAGGCTTAGACGTCAACATTCAGGACTTCCCAGAAGTGACAGACGGCACAGGCTGCTAGCGAATTCCTCGACAACAGCCTTCTTCAATCCTTAGAACGACATATTGCCCTCCTGTTACATTCAGCCCAGCGATTCAGAGGTATGTGGGAATGCCTAGTCCGATCGGTCATGTGAAACTGACTTGCGAGAACGAAAGTTCCATAATCGACTACGATGCCGCACTGGTTTGCTCCGCTCCTGAGTGGTTCAGCCTCGTCGGCGCATAATTCGGGAACCAACTCTGAAGCGTCGTCCGCTCCGCCATCCCGCCCAGGTTCCCCCACCTTGCGGGCGGCCGGCTCAAGAACCGTGTCGGGCGCAAGACCTTCCCCAAATTTGACCCTACCCGGTACAAGGACACCCGCATATCAGGAGAACGACCCTCTATCGGAGATTTACGGGTCTCGACCGTCGACTCCTGGCTATTCTGCAGAGGCGTTCCCTGGAACACCTACAACCACTAGTTCAGCTGCTTCGTCATTTCACCCCCCGGCCCGCAGTCAGTCGATGGCCACGAGTATCTCGAGTTCTGGATACAATCATCTCAATTACCATCTTCCGCCATTGGAGATACACCTGGACAACGACCTGATAGTCCTTCGAGGTGCAGGAGGAGATGTGAATCCCTCTCTCTTGACGGGGCAGGTCGTCCTCAACCTGACGGAGAGTACCAACATAAAGGAATTGACTCTGAAGCTAGAAGGCAAAGCCAAAGTGGCATTCTTTGACGCAGCTGGGTAAGCATTTGGAGCGAAACGCGCTTGTAACAACGACTGAGGCTGTTTCTGGTACTAGGGCTTCGGGAAGCAAAAATCACCATTTCACACACCATTTCCTCACACACGACTGGTCCTTCCTGCAGGGAGCCAGAAATCACTCACACACCATCAAGGCCGGCCGGCATGCATTCCCATTCTCATTTACTTTTGAAGGCAATCTTCCATCGACCCTGAGAACGTATCTCAATGATGGCAACATCTCTTATAAACTACGAGCGACAGCCGTGCGTTCGGCTTTCAGCAGCAATTTCCACGCGCAGAAAAATGTCACGGTTGTCAAGAGCTTTACGAACGAAGCGCTGGAATTCAACCAGACGTTGGAAATCGAGAACACATGGCCCGGAAAGGTCATGTACTGCTTGACCCTGCCCTTCAAGGCATATGCGGCAGGAGACGAGATCCCGGTCAACGTCAAGTTCATGCCCCTCGCGAAGGGCGTCAAAGTGACCGGCGTCACTTCGGTCGTCAAGGAATACACTCAAGTGCACACCCGCCACAGCTCGCACAATGAAGTTCGGGTTGCTGCCAGCACCAAGCACGAAATAAGGAACGGACGCGCTTATCGGGTGACAGAGGCGGGCGCCGCCCCAGTCGCCCCGCCACACCACTATTACAGCGAGGATGCTGTTACTCCCGGATCTGCGGCGCCAAGTGCGCCGCCGAGCCCCCATCAGCGCGCAGTCCGCGACCACACGCTGGGTAATCCCCCTGCTCTCACCGATTCCGGACTCAGCTCCCGAATTGGCAGTTTCGCCAATCTCGCCGGTGCCAGCCTCGGTCGCGCCCACGATGGATACTTTGCGCATCCAGGCTCTGGGTCTGGCTCCGCCAACGCAACTCCCGGACCGTCACGTCAGTCAAATCCCGTCGTAGCCGAGATCCCGGATGACATGCGCAATACGGACGACGAAGACATCAACATCGGAGACGACGAAGTCGACACCATGATAACGATTCCCATACCAAGCTGGACAACGCCGACGCATAATGTGCACCCCGTCTATGTCACCCACAAGATCAAGTGGTCCTGTGCGATATCGAACCCGGACGGGCACGTGTCGGAATTGCGATGTGCCTTGCCGATCCACATTCTCCCGCATGCTGTGCTCGAAGAAGCTCAGACCGCTTCTGCTGGTACCCGAGCCCTCCTATTCGGAGGCCAGTCGGAGGAAACGACGCAAGTCGACTTGCCGAGTTACAACGACCATGTGTATGATCGTGTAGCCAACGCCGCCTTGGGTCCGACGACCAGCTACGTTGCATCCGGTAATCGCACACCGCACTCTGGTACGCCACCTGCCTCCCGTGGACCCTCTCGTCCGGGTTCACCGGTCCTTCGGCCGCGTCATCATGTTGAAGGCGAGGACGTACACCCGGCTGACGACATTCCCGAGCGACCGCAGCTCAATTGGGCAGATTCTGAATTACTCCTATCGCTGGGCGGTCTCGCCGCAGCGAATAACTCAGACGTGCGATCAAGTCAGTCATCACCGCATGCGACACCGCCCGAATCTCGCACACCGAGCCGTCCTGGATCTCGGCTTGGCTTCCGAAGTGGCAGGACCTCGGGCAGTGGGAGCCGAGCAGGAAGTCGGGCTTCCAGCCCTGAACGTTCCCCAAGCGTGGCAACGATTCAAGGCGGCAGTCTGGCCAACGGCATGGCAAGCGTTGTCCCTCCTCCCATGGAACGGAAACCTTCTCACGGTATCCCTAGCTTGTTCCATCTGCCGGCAGGAATCAAGCCCTTGACATCACTTGCCGGCCGCGGCCCGCTCAGATCGCATCCTCAATCCGGTTCGAATAGCGTAGAACATTCTCCAGCCGGCTCACCAACGCTCGGTCCCTCTCAGGGCGGACGTCTGCCGAGGTCTTCGTTCTCCCTCGGCTCGCACTCAGCATTTACCGCTCTCGAAGATCGATCCCGACATCAACATGGTGGCGACCTGCATCAATCAGGTACTGCGACAGCACCGTCCGAACCGGTAGTTGATGCGCTCAGTCAAGTTCCGTCGTACGCCGTGGCTAGAGAATGGCTCGGTGGCGGAGTCGTACCGACAAGCGCTTTACCGCCGACGTACGACGATTCAGAGCGGATGCTAGACAGAGCAAGGAGCGAGGGAGATCTGGTTGCCCTGGGTCAACATGCGGAGGAGGCGAACAGTCTTGCTGCCCGTCTTGAACATTTAAATGCTAGCTCGGAGCATCACTCCGGGGAATTTGGACCGGGACCCGACGGTAGTCGTGCGACACCCCTCGAGTCTGCGGCCCCGGAGGTTGGAAGTCCGAACATATAGACGTTCAAGCTGATTAGCCAGCTGATTGTATTGTTCCAGGCATGTAAATTTACCGTTTATAGTTTGTACGTCTTCAATTGGTGCTTGGCTACTTGGTGGTATTGTTCAATTACTCGCCGGAATCCCCCTCATACGTCGCGGCGCTCCATATAAGGCGTTTCGTACTTTGCGTCGTTCGCTACCCACTCCCCTTGCAAAAAGGCCATCAACTCTAGATCTTCTGCGCGCAATTCCAATGATAACTGATACCTGTACGCAGGGTCGCGAGCTCCCACCAGCACACGAGAATTCCGGCGATATCTTGCATCGTCTCTACGACTCATCTGGCCTCGAAGCGATTTGCGACGAAGAATACATAGGCGCGGGGTCGAAGTCACCAACTAAGTGCTGACTGGACACTCAGGCACCCGTCTAACGCTGTTCCTCAGAGGCCTGGAAGATGCACCACCACTTGTGTGATAGCGCTGCAGAGACGATAATACTAGTCTTCTGGTCTTTTTCATTAGCTTTCTTCTTTCACTCATCGTCACAGCCCTATCATGAATAGTTGTAGATTTGGTCCGCTGTACCCGCAGCTCTTCAAGCAGCTTCTGGCACCAAGGGATTGGAGACCTTGGAGAAAGTCTCGACCAGCAAATTCGCTGCATAGCGGCATATGCGCATGAACTCGCGCATGCCGCCGGTTGTAGGAGTCCTGTTCCAGTTTTCTCTGAGAGCTTCCCTGAGATGCGTCTTTCTAGACTACCTTGCTCAAACGTACGTCGTGTTCATTTCTGTCTGACGAATCGACAAGATAACCTCGCGTCGGCTCTCCTTGTGGGCCACCGGTGCATGAGCGATCGCTCCTATCGCTAGCCCCGATTGAAACGCGGGCCGTAGAAGCAACCGTCACCCTAGTCGAAATCCACTCTTTTTCAGCTTTCCAGTTGGAATCATCATATCAACCTGTGCTCAATCACGAAATCTCGAGCTCGTGGCTGAACCTCGACCACTCGGAAGAGTCCCTGTGTTTCCGCTTCGCGCAGGGCTGACTTGATGTCTGTGTAATCCGGGATGTCGTCAACAAATCGGGCTCGGTTCCCCGGGGACCACTCCGCCGATAGTGAGTCTTACGTCCTCCGAGGGAATGCAGCTGACCATGGTCCCGACATATCAGAACAAACCAGATCTTATCCTACGAGTGTGAACTTGAATTCACCGAGCTCCCATGACGGGACTGCCGAGGTCAGTTGATCAAGGTTTTGAAAATTGCAAAGGTTGACAAATACGTTCTGGCCTTCTTTGCGTTTGACAGTCAACACAAGGGACCATGGACGCAACATTGGTCATGACAGATTGGCCCGGAGTGATCCGTGGGCCTTCAGAGTCCGACGAACATCTCGACCGTACCAAAGAACTATCTGGAGAGCAACGCAACATTGGACCTATTTCTGTTGGCAGTGGAAGCGGGACGGAAATTGCGCCTTGGTTGTCAGGTGACGCTGGTTCGGTGAGCATGAATAGCAGTCTTTCAGGCCATTAGAATTGCCGACTGACATGGATTCGCTGCTTGACGTTTTGTAGCAGACCATCGAATCTCCCGTGTCCGCTACCTCTGAGAGGAGGAAGGATTCCAGCATCGGCAGTAATACTGCGTCGATATCACGGAATTCAGTACCGCAATCTCGAGCCGGGTCATCCTCGTCTTCACCGCTTCTACCTCGGCAAACCTCCTTTACTGGAAGACGCGACCTTTCACCCTTGGCGCCTATAGCCGCTTCTCCGCCAGAACACTTCGGAGCGTTCCCACCTCATTCGAGCTCGAGGAGAAACTCGTTGTCCAGTCAGGGATCAGAGGCTATTACTGGTTTTCGTGGTCGCAGTCGGCGTGAGAGTCAGGACAGTCAGATGACAGTCGGGGTGCGAACAGCTCGCGAGGATGACACCACCTCAATCATGTCTCGATCACGAAACTACAGTACAGCATCGTTTGCAACCACAGGTCCATCCCTACCGGAAAAAGACAAGAAGAAAGGTCTTTCTGCATTATCAGGACTGCTTAGGAGGAAGCCGCCAAGTATACCCAATGCCGAGGCGCCGGGTAAGTTGGCGTTGACGCTTTGACCGAGCACGATCCTTAACTGACTCATACCGTTACTAGTACAAACAAGCGTCAAAGCCAACAGGAATACACGATCATCCAGCGGGTTGACTGCCCCATCCATCGGCCTCGGTACCGTACCTGGGGCATCGGGCAGCCGGACTTCTTTGGCAAGATCTTCGGTGGGAGGGCAGGAGGAGAAACATCACGCTTATGGAGGCAGGATGCTGGGTCGATTCACAGGCAAGGCCAGCAAAGGAAGGCCCTCTACGGCACCAGGCGACGTTAGTGACTTCGTTCAATCTGCACCTACACCCCCGCTTCCATCTTCCCCGCCACCCCTGGCGTCCCGCCCGTCTCAAGATATTCAGTCGCGAAAATCGCCAGAGGTTGTAGGAAAGCGATTCGAACTCGATACAGACCTCAACGACATGGAGGGCATCGTCGATCTGTCTCAACTCCAGGCAGCGGCCGGACCGTACTCTCCTGGGGGGCCACATGCGCACACTGGTCCGGTATCCGGAAGACCTCGGACTCCCTCGGCGCAAACGTCTTCCTCTTCCGGGTACAATTCACATCCAGGCCGTCCGTCTAATGCGACTTCTACTGCATCCGAAGGATCCAGTCGCGTACTCATCTCACCAGCGGAAGAACCCGACAATCTCTTTCAAGCGCAACATAATCCTTTCTTCGCTTCAACCGACTTTGCGAGTGGTGCCACACAGCCGCAATCGTTGCCGCTCTCGCCACTCACGTCGGCGCATGAGCGACCCATCATTCCGGCGCTCATTCAACCACGCAGACCATCCGCCCTCAGACAGGTCGAATCGCGCACATCCGAGTCACCTGGCAGCACCATCTCCACGGGGACCGCAAGCCCTCGCCAAGCAGGATCTACGGATAGCGGAAAGGCGACTATCGACGCGACACAGAACACAGGTCGCAAACGGCCGAATATGCGACTCGATTTGCAGCCGAACACTTTTACGATGGACGCTGCCGGCTTCAAGGCACTAAGCGCGCTCACTCCCGATGTCATGTCTCCAGGAACCCACATGCAGGCTTTCCGCTTGACACCACTGAGCGAAAAGGGTGGAGCGGGTGGTTCACAAGCCGCCTGGCAGGCGCCAGAGTCGTGGGGGGTAGAGGGTGACGAGGAACCGGAAGACGCGCCATCCTCCGATGAGGCCGACGAACTTCCGGACACTTCACAGGAGTACAGTGTGGAAGAAATCCGCGCTCCGCAACCCATAGACCCAAAGAAGCCACCGCCATTTGGATACAATTCAGGCCTCAAGCGTAAACAGCGGCCGGACACCGGCAATCCATCGATCAAGTCTAGACCGACCACGGGGGGAGGGAAGCTGAGCACCACGGCGCGACCGGCTACCTCTGGCAGTAATCATGCCAATGTGACGGTTAGTGAAACTTCATGCTGCACTGGCGTTATAGCTGATATGATGGCAAACTTTCGATTGCGCAGCACTTCATCCGCATCTACAACGCTGATGGAACTTACACGACTATGGCGTGGCCTCTGTACACCACTACCTCGGAAATTCTGTATGCTCTCGCCAGCAAGTCATTAGGGTCAAAGGGAACCATGAAGCTATACATCCGAGAACGAGGGCAAGGTAAGCCTTCTGCATTCTTCATAGCCTCGCCTTTGGACTTCTAAACACTGTCTTGCAAAGAGCGCTTGCTGCTGCCTTCTGAAAAGCCACTTACTATCCAGTTGCGGAGAATCCTGCAAGCCGGATACACGGATGCCGACAGAATTGCAGAAATGGGCCGAAAGAATCTGGCAATGTTGTGCCGGTTCGTGTATCAACCGCCGGTGCTACCCAGGATCGACCCTGTGAGTATAATTCGACGACCTAAGCGATTTTCCAAACTCAAATGCCTTTCATGCAGGAGGACGAAAGCTCATACGATTCTTTCGAACTGGTGGACCTAGCCGGCAGGGACCTCCAAACGATACCCATCTTCCTACACCGCCATGCTCACAACATTATCAGTCTCAATCTTTCGCGGAATTCAATGTCGGACGTCCCACTTGATTTTGTACAAGCTGCCGTCACTCTGCGAGAGTTGCGCATGACCTACATGGCTTTGAAGCGAGTTCCAACCAGTATCCGCCACAGCTCGGCTCTGACGAGACTCGACATATCATGCAATCGCATACAAGATTTGGAGCACGCAGGTTTGAACGAAATCCCGACGCTGGTGTCGCTCAAAGTCATGAACAATCGGTTAACGACTCTTCCATTACATTTCGCGGAGATGAAGTCCCTGAAATACCTCAACATTTCAAACAACAAGTTTGTCAGCTTGCCCGATCACATCTGCGCCATGCGTGGTTTACTGGATTTGGACGTTTCCTTCAACGAAATTTCGTCACTTCCGGCCGAACTTTGCGAATTGGCATCCTTGGAGAGATTGGTCGCCGCGGGAAACGCCCTCACAACCTTCCCAGACTCCTTTTCGGCGCTGGCAAGCCTTCGAGAACTCGACGTGAGGCGAAACCAACTCACCAATCTGAACGCGGTGTACGCCCTTCCGAATCTGGCCATTCTGCAGGCAGAGCACAATAATCTCGTATCTTTGGATGCCCAGCTTGGGCCGAAGGTCAGAGAGTTCGATGTTCCGTACAACTCTCTGACACGCTTCACGCTTGCGGCACGAGGGGCGATGGACGTCTCTTACAGTTTGACTGTCCTTGACCTTTCATATGCCAAGCTATCGACACTCGCTGATGATGCACTGCGACAACTCGTCAACTTGGACACATAAAAACTCGACTATAACAAGTTCACGCGATTGCCGGAAACACTGGAGCTCTTGCCTAATCTGCGAACGATCTCGTGCGTGGACAATGTGCTGGCCTCCCTACCCAATGGCCTGGGCAAACTTCAAAAGCTCGAGGTGCTCAATGTCCACAACAATAATCTCCGGGAGATTCCACCAGGATTATGGCACTGTAAAGCACTTCGAGTGCTCAATGCCAGTTCGAATTTGATAACTGCGTTTCCGGACCCACCACTCAGCATACAACATGTTTCAACTGGAAACGACTCGCCACCTGACGGTACTGGTACGCCGGATAATGAATCACGCATGGAAGATCAACTGCCTCTATGTTCATCGCTCAGGAAGTTACTCCTTTGCGACAATCAGTTGACGGATGACATCTTCGACACTATAGCCATGATGGGTGAACTTCGCTGTCTCAATCTCAGCTTCAACGACATCTATGAGATCCCAACGTGGTCTCTTAGCAAGAACTCCAATCTCGAGGAGCTCTACTTGAGCGGCAACAACCTCACAAGTCTCCCCGCCGAGGATTTTGAACGTCTCCCTAAACTACGTATCGTACACCTCAATGGCAACAAGCTTCAAACCCTTCCAGCAGAGCTGGGAAAGATCCGGAAGCTTCTGGTGCTAGATGTCGGCAGCAACGTGCTGAAATACAACATCGCCAATTGGCCCTATGATTGGAATTGGTACGTCCAGAACAAAGAGCGACTTCACTACTGTACTGACCCATCCTTTTGCAGGAATTGGAATCTGGAGCTTAGGTACCTTAATCTGTCTGGCAACAAACGACTTGAAATAAAGCCGAGTCATCAACAAGACATGCATTTGGGGGGAGCCTCCCGTCGAGATCTGGCGGACTTTTCAAAGCTGTCAAATCTTCGCGTACTGGGACTGATGGATGTCACAGTCAGGATACCATCTTTACCCGACGAATACGAAGACCGACGTGTGCGAACGTCTTTTTCAGAGGTCAACTCGATGGGCTACGGTATATCCGACAACTTGGGCAAGCTAGATCATCTGGCCATGATTGATCTGGTTGTGCCAAATTTCGGCTCGAAAGATGACGAATGCCTTTTCGGAATGTTCGGCCTGGCTGTTCCGCTGACGATAGGGGGCAAGGTACCAAAATACGCGCAAGACTGGATCGCGGCAACGCTGCAGAAAAAGCTAGAGGCGATGGACCCTTCCGACGTCATCCCTGACGCGCTGCGTAGGGCCTTCCTTTCGGTTAACCGGGATTGTTTCGACCATCTGATGCTTGAAGATCACCGCCGCAAAAATTCCAGCACGGCTTCGTTTGCGCAAGCCACCACGCCGTACAATGCTTTTAATCAATCCTTCCGTGGCGGGGCGTCCGGTGCTGTGGTATATCTTAAAGGCAAGACGGTCTACGTTGCCAATGTCGGGCGAGCACTGGCTGTCATGAGCTGTGGCGGCGAGGCAGCCCTACTCTCTCAGCTACACGACCCCTTGGAGAGAGAAGAGACAATGCGGATCCGAGCCAGCGAAGGCTGGGTATCACAACGAGGATTGGTCAACGACGAAATTCCCATTTCGCGCGGCTTCGGCTTCTTCCATGCAGTTCCCGCCGTCAATTCCTTGCCATTCGTCAGTACGCGTCAGCTCACCGATGCCGATGAGTTCATCATCGTCGCAAATAGTGCCCTTTGGAATTATTGCTCTTACCAGACCGCTGTCGATATCGCTCGAGGGGTCAAGGACGATCCAATGATGGCCGCGCAAAAGCTTCGAGACCTGGCTATCAGTTATGGCTCCGAAGGCTCTATCATGGTCATGGTGATATCAGTCAACGATCTCTTCCGTCAGAAACAATCCCGCTCAAGGCCCGTCACAGAACGAGGGGATGGCGACGGCGATGGTGGTGGTATCTACAGCGGAGCCAAGCGTAATCGAAGGCGACCTGAAGATATCGGCGACAGAACGCTACTCCGCCTGGAGAAAGAAGTCGAGCCGCCAACCGGTGAAGTCGCGTTGGTTTTCACCGATATCAAGAATTCGACGTCGTTATGGGAGACGAATCCCGGTATGCAGACGGCAATGCGAATGCATAACAGTCTGCTTCGGAGACAACTGCGCATCATCGGCGGATATGAAGTCAAGACTGAAGGCGATGCTTTCATGGTGTCTTTCCCCACCGTGACATCCGCCCTGCTGTGGTGCTTCACCACTCAACTCCAGTTGTTGAACGAGGACTGGCCTAGAGAGATTCTGGAATGCCCGGACGGTCGTGAAGTGCGAGACAGTCATGGCGAACTCATCGCCCGGGGCTTATCGGTACGGATGGGCATCCACGTTGGTGTGCCCGTATGGGAGCGAGACCCGATTACCCGGCGGATGGATTATTTCGGCCCCATGGTCAATAAATCAGCACGAGTATCGGCAAGCGCAGACGGCGGCCAGATCATGGTCAGCGCGGACGTTATCAAGGAGGTCGAAGGGGTCACCAAGTATCTTGACAATGATGATGAGGAAGCGGACGAGGCTGCGGAGGCTCTGGGCAGTGAAACCGGACGAGATGTGGTCCAGTTGCGGAAATTGGGTGTGGGCGTGCTCGAAATGGGGGAACGAAAGCTGAAGGGACTGGAAGGTAGGTCATTCCAGCGGGGTTCGGCAATTCGGCTTTGATCCTGACTTTCGACTCTTGTTGTAGTTCCCGAGAAGCTATACCTTGTATACCCCAAGGCACTAGCCGGACGGCTGGAGGTGTCGCTACAGTTACGCAAAGACGTCGAGGTACTGCAACCGAAATTATACGGCGGAGAGGAACGAACAATCAACGTGGACGAAGTTCGCCAGCTCGTCTCTCTCGTCTTCCGCCTCGAGGCGCTATCCTCGTCCAAGCTCTCGGCGGAACGTCACAAAGCCATGACACAGTCGACATTTTCACCACAACCAGCCCAACTGGAACTTGCTGCTCCGTTGGATACCTCGAATAACCCTCTATCAGAGACCCCTACAATCATGCAAGGGGAGACACAAAGCTTAGGCCTGGCTGACGATGGGCCGTCAGCTTTCAATGGTATGGCTATCAGGGCCCTGTCCCCGTCGCACCTACTTCATCAAGCATCTTATCTCGGTCCGCGAGTGAGCGAAGACATGACCGACGAAGAGTTGACGGGGGTCCTCGAATCCTTGCTCATCCGTCTTGAGAATGCGCTGTCTACATTGGTAAGCGATCCGCAACCGTTAAAGAATGTCCTGCGACTGACGGCGTCAACTATACCCATCCACCAGTTGCTCAAACAGATTGGCGATGTTTACCCAGTCTTGGCTGGTCTGGCCGAATTGACCAAGATCGACACGCCGAGCCTTATTTCTGCGTTGTCGGCTTTTGCAGCCCTTGTGTAGTGTCAGGGCATACGCGCTCTTCCCCTCGAATCGGCCTAGGGCAACGTAGGGGAATACACAGACGAACGACTCATTCACGCTCGAAATGTATCTTGGAGGAGCGACTTGTACCCTATTTAGTTAGCCTGGTTGTAAGCTTGTATCAATATGCCTGTCAGACTGTCACATTGCCCGAGTGACTTTTAAGTTGCCTAGCATCATCGCTTCGCCGTCGTCTGTGCCGTCGTCCATATTTGTGGAGGGTGGACGACAAGCTGGAAACCCTTGCAGACGCGCAGACGACATTATTGAAAGGTCTGAACATGATAAGAAACCATCGTCAATTGTTTGTCCGATTCGTCACTAGCGCGCGCGATAGGGATAGCGATGAAAGAGCTGATGAAAGACCTTCATTCAACTTCTTCTCTATGCTATTGAGATTACGGCCTCTTGCCACTTCTACAGCACCCTCGACTCGATTCCGGAGCATGTCGGTGGCAATATCAATCCGGCAAAGATGACGACAACTACTCGGAAATTACAGTCTTACGCCACATAGGTCAGATGTCGGCTGACGTTGGACAATTAGATTGCGCGGGGCATCCCGAGGCAGATGACGTGAGGTTTGGCGGCGTTTCATCATACTCAAGCTTTCGCCTTCCTGCCCCTTAGCTGCGGCTGGGCGTCGGAAGCTACTTGACTCAGCTGGCTATGACTCGCCTCAAAGGATATAAGAGTCCATCAACACCTTTTATCAACGACTTCGTCCTTTTCGCCCTGCGATACTCGGATCAAGTATAACACCTACACAATCAACCGCAACATTCTTCAATCATGGAATTCATCACCACAACATCTCCTCCCCCGCCCTTGCCTCCTCCGACCAAGCAATACCAGGCTCAAGCCGTCATCCACTTGACCTCGAACGACCGACGAGGAAGCACTGCAGGAGACGACAAACCTGGTCTCATCCGAACCATCTCCAGGGGTAGTCTCGGTCGACGATCCAGCACGGGGGGAGGTAGCGAATCTGGCGGAGGATTGCGACGGGTCCTTTCTCGCGGTGAGAGCGAACAAGGAGGCGGATTACGACGAATCCTTTCCCGAGGCGACAAGTCTGGTGCGACGGATGCCCAAGGTCGACGAAGCTCGGAGGCCAATGTCTTGAAGCAAGGTGCGGCTGATCCTATCCCTTCTGGAGGAGCGCCGCCTTTGCAAAGGACCAGGTCAATGGAGATGAAGAATGGCAAGTGGGTCGCGCCTGTCATGGCTGGTGTCGCTGGGGTGAGTTCGAGATTGTCACTCGGAGAGGCTGATGGCGTGATCCAACTAACCTTCGTTCCCGCAGAACTCGCTCGTCCTCATCATTGCTGTCGACTCGCTCCTCGTCCCCTACGGAACCGAAGTAGGACATCAGGCTAAACCGACACTCACTCCCGCTGCCACGACTCATGCTCCCGCAACCACATCTCCTGAAGCGAATGCGACTTCAGGCAGCGGCGGCGGTATCGGAGCGACTATCAAGAAGATCTTCCGACGAGGTTCGAGCACTCAGCAAGTCTCGACTCCTCAAGCGGGAGATGCGCATGCGACAACCGCGGCCAGGAGCGGTGCGGAATCGGCTGTCTCGGACGATACTGCCGTCAATGCGCCCCTGCACTCGCTCGAGGGCCATCAGCAGCTTGCCGAAGAGACCCATGACAGGTCGTACCCCGCTTACGTACACGGTAACCCCGTCAAGTACATTGTTGTTCCCCTCGGAGCTTTGGACTACAGGACGATCACTATCAAAGAGGAGAAGGGTGTCTGGAGCGTCAAGGTGCCCGTGAGTTGTCTTCGCGTTGCGTTTTGACCGATAGTCAGAAATGCTGAAATCTTGTGTTCCGCCTAGGTCACTGGTTTCTTCCATCGACTTGTTGAGCCTGCTTTGCAAGAAATCGGCCAGCCTCCTGACGAAGGGTAAGCTGAACTTTTCAAAAAGGAAATCGTCTTGGCTAATCAGCTGGCACATTGTGTCTCGGCTCAGATGGGGTCGATCCGGCGACATCGAGTTCTTGTTCGACAGCCACAACTGGATTGGTGCCAAAGAGTGAGCGCTATCGCAGGGAAGTCGGTTGCCGCATCGTCTGACCTAGCTCTTCTCCCTTTACAGCGAGGCCGAATTGTTGCACTTCAGTCTCACAAGCGCTTTGAACCCTGTCGCGATCTAATCATCTCTATCGCGACCACAACCGCAGCGACCGCTCTCTTCCAACTCCTTAGAGCTCGAAATCGGAAACAAGATTTGGCCCACCGCTTCCTCTCCCAATTTGTGTTCTCTCGTATCTTTTATAATCGTCAAACGGCAAAAAGCCTTCAAATCGTCTCTCCAAGTGTTTGTCTTCGTTGTATAGTGCGGAGCTGCAAAAAGCTGCTCGCGTTTGACATCATCTGAAATCGTCACAGTACGGCGTGCCGGTGATAACAATTCATTTTTGAATCATGTCGTCGAGAAGATGCGGTATGCCGGTGTCGCATTCATCTACCATGATATCGAGGAGATTTGCCATTAGGTCCAGCGAATGTGTGGCAGTTCAGGATATGGCGGTTGTAATGTTCTTCCCCTCGACAAACTCCCGTGTATATCAATGATCGACTATGGCAGCCTGCATAGCGGTCGAGGCACTGCACTGGCAGCCGAAGCTAAGCTTTGCTGTAAGATAGCTTGGCAGGCGCATGGCTGCGAGAGGGCCTTTCGCGTCCGGGTTCATCTGCTTCCACTTCAGCGTGATGGGGAGAGACATATCAGGAGGATGGTGTCATGGCATGCTCGAGGTCCAGTGTCGCCAGTTCTCTCGAATCCTAACCTCTCCGACGAATCGCAAACGGCAATCATAGCAGTAAACTCGCCGACTGTACTCACCCGCGCTCACTCGGCTTCCGTGATCGACGACATACACGCATTCTTCCGGACGATATAGGTTTATCGCTGCAGACCTCTTGACTTGTCATTTACACGTGCTTGATCTTGTGTCTCGCACTGTCCAAACAACTCCAGGTCGTGGCTAGATTCGACTCTACGCACCGCTCTCGAGCAAGGCCAGTATTGGCAGACGCAATCATACGGGCTCCAGCTGAAATCGCTGGAGATTTGATACCCCTTCTTCCGTTATACCATCAGCACGGTCAGCGCTCATCTACCGCGCACCGACGACACCCTTGGAAGACAAAGTCCGGCAAAATGAAGTTCGGAACGTTACTCGAGCTCAATTCCAACATCGAGTGGTTTGACAAATATGTCGATTACGATGGGCTGAAGAAGCTCTTCCCCAACGAACCGTTCGATCCTTCGTATCACCGGGGTCGACCCAGCACGGGTCGTGACGAGGAAGAAGCGTCTCCACTTCTGCAAGCTGGCGATGAACGAGGTGGGGCTTCGCAGGAGGAGTTCATCGCCGCATGTGACCGGGAACGGAACAAGGTCATCGAATTCTACAAGGAGAAAGAACAGCAGTTATCGGAGGATTTCAAGGCGCTGCAAAATGAAATCAAGATGCTGGAGGACCGAGAATTGGAAGACGTTATCGAGGAAGAGGACGAGGATGAAGAACAGGAAGGGGGCGGGGACATTGACGTTGAAGCTCACACCAATGGTCAATCCAGCAGTCGACGATTCTCCCAAGACAATCGACGATTTTCGCAAGATGAAGAAGGCTTGGGCGGTCTAAGCAGCCCTCCTGCGCAGAGTGCCTCTACCCCGGGCTTCTTCAAGAGATTCGGCCAGCTGAACCGCGTCGCCGCCGACACCAAGGACGACACAGATCTGCTTGAGGCGGCCCTCGCACCCGCCGTCCTGCAACAGTCCCAGCAGACCGCTCGTCTTGCTAGTAAACCTCGAAGCAAAAGTCGATCCGGATATCCTGCGTCTCCGATGAAGAACGGCTCAAATGCGGGACCTTCACCGAAGTTCAAGCGATCCGTCTCCGACTACGAGCTTCCATCGCCTAGCATGGGCGCTCACGCGGCTCGAGAACGTGGACTATCCGTGTCTTCTGCTTCATCCGGAGGCGGCGTGCACGGCTACCGATTCCGCGGCAATCTCGGCCTGATCCCGATGGATAACACTGGATTGGCCGACAGCATGATTTCTACCTCTACTGCGCAAGGAGGCGGATCTTCACATGCCCCGCTGTCCTACATCTGGACTGCCAGTTCGGACTACGGCAAGGTCGTACGGATCGGCTTCAAGAAGAGGATTGCAGCGCTCTGGCTGGAGGGTAATTACCTTGGCCAATATACCGAACTGAACATGACTGCCTTTGAGAAAATATTGAAAAAGTCAGTCCACCACTGATCATCCGCTGGACTTGTGCACTAGCTCATAGTCCTCTCTCCGCAACAAGGTATGACAAGAACACAAATTCCGAGGTATGCATTTCGGCATCGAGTCACGAGTCCGATAGACCCTAATATCCTACGCTCTCCTTCAGCTCAAGAAGCGTTACATCTCTGAATCAGTTTTGACATCCTATCCCTGGAAGTCTGACACGAAGGAACGACTGAATGCGTTGATGGATCAGATCTTGTATCTATACGCTCGTGTCGCCGCTGGAGGGGACATCGAGTTGGCCAAGCAGCAGCTTCGAGCACAACTGAGGGAAAAGGTAGGTCTCGCAGTGCGACTTAAGCTTCTTGGTAGTCCACTCACTACTTCGCTCCATAACAGATCGTCGTGGATCGGGAGACCGTTTGGTCGAAGATGGTTCAAGATCGTCGACGAGAAAACGCGCAGCTCAAAGTGGTCGGAGGGGATGGGACGCAATACGCTTCAGAAAAGACCGTCATCCGGACGCCGATCGGCACCGTCAAGATCCCATCATGGGTATCCAGAAAACCCCTCATATTCATTATTGCCTGTGGCGTCCTCGTTGGCATCATGAAAGCCCAGCCATTCGATCGTGAAGAGGAAAGCAACTGTTTGGCGATGCTGATGTTCTGTACCATTCTCTGGGCAACTGAGGTATGTGGGTTTTTTGCCTGTCTTTACGGCTCTCGTACTTATGGGTTGTGCTGCAGGCCATTCCTCTTTTCGTCACCAGTTTCTGCGTTCCGTTCCTGACGGTAGTATTGCGCATGATCAGATCGAGTGACGGACAAGATGTTCGCCTATCAGCTGGAGATGCAACCAAGTGAGCCCATAGCGCCCCTACTGCGCATCTCTCGCTTATTTTGACTGATTTCACAGATACATCTTTTCGCAAATGTTCTCGCCGACTATCATGCTTCTTATCGGCGGTTTCACCATCGCGGCCGTGCTCAGCAAAACACGTCTGGATGTCATGACCGCTACACGTGTGCTCAACGCCGCGGGCTCCAAGCCAAGTGCTGTGCTTCTTTGCTTGATGATGGTCGCCACGTTTGCTAGTATGTGGATTAGCAATGTTGCAGCGCCTACGCTATGTTACGCATTAATCAAAGTAAGTCCGACTGGCGATGACAATGCGTAACGAACAAGTGGCTCACTCGACTGATCACCGCTCTAGCCGATAACGGATGAGCTGCCGCCCAAATCGGCGTTCTCGCGATGTCTGATTGTACGCTGCCGTTTCCCTCCTGCCGGCCGATGCCCTTTCGCTGATCGACATTTTTCTTCAGATCGCTATCGCCTTGGCTGCAAATATCGGAGGCCAGGCTTCACCTATATCTTCGCCACAAAACCTGATTGCGCTCGGTAGCATGGATGTCCCGCTCTCCTGGCTACAGTGGTTCGCGATATCGCTTCCAGTTGCTACCGTTTCAATCATCGCCATCTGGGCCTTCCTACATATTGGATACCGATGGGAACACGACCTGGAAATTCCTCGAATGCGTAAAAATCAGGATCCGTTGACGAGAACTCATTATTACGTCCTTTTCGTCACACTGTTCACAATCGCGTTATGGTGCGCGGAGAAATCGATTGAGTCGTATATCGGCGACATGGGAATCATCGCCATTATACCTATCATTGCCTTTTTCGGAACGGGCATCTTGTCCAAGGTATGTTGCCCTGGCGCATGTTGCCCTGGCGCACTTTGCAAAGGTGGCTAAATTCCTCTGGGTCAATGTAGGAGGATTTCCATAACTTCCACTGGAGCATTGTCTTCCTGGCAATGGGCGGAATCGCTCTGGGCAAGACTGTGTTATCTTCCGGTCTACTGGACGACCTCAACCGAGTCCTCGAAAATGCAGTGGAAGGCAAGAGCCTGTACACGATTTTGATCTTCTTCTCGGGGATCGCTTTGGTCATCGCAACCTTGTAAGCTTTGAACTCTCTGTGCATGCATGTATGGCGGCTGAAACTCCGAGATAGCATCTCCCATACCATCGCGGCTGTGCTTCTCGTTCCCATCGCGGAGAAAATTGGCAGTGCAATGGAGGAGCCACACCCTAGATTGCTGATCATGGTGAGTTGGGAGAATGCGAAGTCTTGGAACTTTACTGATTCGGCATTCGAAGGCTACCGCCTTGATCTGTTCTGCAGGAATGGGTCTCCCCGTCAGTGGCTTCCCAAATATGACAGCGTGAGCATGATCCAGTTCCAGTCCGGCGTCGTCGTCTCATTCCCCTTTAAACAGTATCACTCAAGAGAACAAGCTGGGTCAGCGATACATCGAGCCCAGTGATTTCCTTAAGAATGGTATTCCTGCTTCAATTCTGGCTACCATTGTAAGTCTTTCTGACGATCATCTTCTGAGTTATGACTGACGAGACCTGTCCTATGAATAGGTAATTGTTACAATAGGATATGCTATCTCCAGGGCTTTAGGGTAAGGTCAAGTTTTTGTCATCGTTTCCTGCACCTTGCTAATCCTGATGCTCCTATTCTCTAGCCTTTGATTGTTCTCATATATCATATCTTATCGCTCCGATAATCCACAACATCGTGGGCAGACTCAGTGAAGATCATCCCTTGAGAATTAGCAATTGCCGCTATGTCTGTGAAATACCTACATCGTCTGCTTAGGTTACACTATAATCCCATGCATTGAGTCTCCATGACAGGTAATACCATGGCTCTGCCCCATTCAGGAGCTCCAAACATTTTCGCTAGGCGTCATCCGTGGTTTAACAGGGTCCAAAGCCTTGGGCAAGACTCCTTGAATATCGACGTTTCAGCAAGGCAGTCTGCGCTTTTGTCTTTTATTATGAAGCGCAAGCGATCGAACTAAGCGCACCTTCATTTAGTTTCAAACCCGTGGCTATATAATTACCGATGTGACTGGAGCAGATACTTCACTGCACCGCTTCGTTGTTCCATCTTAACGACTACGCCGACTCCGCTTCCCGACTTGGACAGCCTCAGCTATGCTGGGCGTCCCCGTTGAAGAGGATTGGTGAGCGAAGAGACAGGTTGTCGGGAAATTCAGTAAGGTGAGTCATCTCCTCATGCTTCGGTCCCCCCTCCCTCTTTCCACTTGCGCCATCTATGACGAGTGAATTATGTTATTCCTTGGCACCTCTTATTCCAGGGGCGAAAGAGCCAACGACGCATCAGATACGCTCTGCAATTTCATTCGGGTCAGCAATGACTCGAACGGAATGCTCTTTCGTTCGATGCTTTCAACGACTTTCTGATTACCGCTCCAACTTCGCTGTTTTGCATCACGGTCTGTCGAACAGGAGCTGATACCATTCTTGTTCTTGTTCGAAATAGTACATTCGCTCTTGTGAATCTTTTGTCCGTCATCCTGTATCTGTAACCGTGATTATTATATCTATGCATAATCTTTGCGCTGCAAACGATCATGTCCTTCGCTGTCACGTCGGCCCGTCGCATGCACATCTGCTACTCATATCCGGCGTCCCGCCCGAGTCGTCTACATGTCATCATGGTTGTACTTATCGATCAGCCAGCTTCCCGGAAACGTTCTTGCGGGGTGTGGATCGAGTAGCTAGCTATCTGAGCTCGTTTTATGCGCCGTAGGATAGTCTGTACGATTGCTGGATTGCTGCTCATATCCTGCCAAGCCTGTCCCTCGCTTTGGTCGGACCACTGCGACCCGCAGGCATCATTCAGTTCACCGATACATTGTCCATTTCTTTGATCTACAATTGTCCATGGAGAATATGGGTCTGTCTTATAAGTGCTAGCCAGTGACAAGCAATGGCCGCTAGGGATAGCGTAACGCTTTTGAAGAGTATTGTATTGTCCGTATTGTCCGTAGCTGTCGCTGAGATTGGTCTGCGACTTCAAGTCTGCTTCTGCCTGGAGGAGCGCGAAGGTGTAGCGAATGTTGTCGCGATGTTCACGTCGTCGCAGACAAAGGACCAGCCTTTGAAGTCATGCCAAAGATTCGCAGGAATCGCTTCAATCCTCCAGACTTCTTGGCATGCGCTTTGGCGTCGCCGAGACAGTTGCCGCTGCGCTGCATGTATAGACTGTGAGAGTGTTCGCTAGAGGAAGCGCCGCTCTCGCTGTATGTTCGAGTTCCGTCGCTCGTCGAGTTGTTGGAAAGCGTCGGCGACAGGACTTGCGATCCTTCTTGCGAGCTGGAGGTTTCTGGCGAGGAAACTTGGGTACTTCCCGTCGTGGGCGTTGTTGCGTCGTACGCCGTTTTGTAGGATGAGGCGGAAAAGGCAGAGGCGAGAGAAGCTGTCGATATCGCGTTCGGGAGGTTGGGCAGCGAGGCCTTGTGCCACACAGCCGCGTTTCCGTTCGCTCGAGATTGATCAAAGGTGTCGAAATATCCGGATGGCTCCTCGTTGCCGGTATTCGGAGAGGGCGTCGTGACACTTGGACGTGGACTACAGATGGAGATAGATGCATCCAGTGAGAGGATGGACCCAGTCCTCCTAAGTGACATTCTCGAGCCTGAGGGAGACTGCCAAGGTGAGCCCAAAGGCGACGCGACTCGAGGCGAGGACGGTAACTTCGGAGACGGCATCGGCAGCGTCACGCCCGTCTTCTTCAATGCCGAACGTGAAAACTTTGGTGCGTTTGGCGTCGTGCCGCTCAGAGGCGCATCAACGACTTCGGGGTACTCGTCATACACCTTGCCAGGGGACTGCGGCGGTGTCGTGAGCGCATCGGAAAGATCGATGACGGGTGCGGAATCAGCCCAGAGGCTTTTCGCGCTTTGAGACGTGGCGGGACGCGCACGGACGGTAGGAGGTGGAGCGTTGACGGAGAGCGAGCTGTTGGAGCGGACCGAGGGTGGTCTTCTACATGGCGTTTGGGGAATCGTGCTTGGCGCAGTACCGGGACGGGCGAATGGAGTCGATTCCTCGGGTCTCGAATTCGTCATTGAGAGTCCCTGAGATTCGCTCCTGAGCCGTTTTGTGAGTGTTGCCGGACGAGCGACCGCTTCTGGGGTCTTCAAGACGGCGGGAGGCTGATCGTTTTCCCTGTTTTCCGATTTGCTGGGGTTTCGAGCAACGGACCTGATCGTGCCAAAGAACGACTTCCTCTTCGGATTGCTCGACGCTGAGGGCAGCGCCAAAAGTTCGCGTGGCGCCGATGGGCTAGACTCCTGCATCACCGTCTCTTCGGCGGAAACATTATCCGGTTCCTCTTCGATCACCTCCTGTCGCAGCGGACTCGCAAGTCGCAACGAAGCGTTACTGGACCGTCTGCTGGACGATTGGGCGAAATACGGCCTCGGCGGAGCCAGGGGCAGGGACGAGCTGGAAAGCGGAGGACTTGAAGGAACGTTTTTTGCGAGGTGTTCGTGGAATGGCATGCCGAGGGAGCTACTGGAAGAACCGATCGCGCCGTCATTGATGTCAAGTTGCATGTCGTAGATGTCTAGCTTGTCCCTCGATGGTGCGGGCAGGTTCTTGGCGACGTATGCTTCTGCTGCAAGACGGGTCTTGAAGACTTTCCAACTGGTGTCGGGATGCGACTTTCCAGCCAAAACGAGTCAGTGTCGTCGCTCCTGATGAGAATGGACCAACATACCTTGATTTCGACTTCCGCTTCCTGCCACGATTCAAAGATCCTTCCCAAGTCCTCCTCTGCTCCCCGTCGCACGACCGCATAATAGTTTTTCCTCTTCTCTGCTACTTTCATTCGGTTCCCGGACGCGGGATTCATGGTCGAGATTCGTTTGTCGCTCATTCCAGAGAGACCCATCGACGAGTACGAGGGTGCTGTTGCCGGTCGGCTTGAGCGCGAGGCTATTGTTGCTGCCATGTTCGACGATCAAGTGGATGATTTGGCCGCGTGCAGGGCGAAATATATTGCACCGCGAATGCCTTGATAGAACGAAAGGTGTCGGAGCTTGAGCCTCGAGCTCCTTCCGTGTGCGATACGCAAAAGAATGTAAGAACGACTGACGCAACGTCTGTTGTAACGGTTTGTTTGACAGCGATATACCTCGAGAGTATGCTGAAGAGCTGGGTCGGCGGTGTCCGAGATTCGTTGGTGCGGTGTACGGAAATCGTGTCTAGTGAGTGCTTGAAAGCTTGACTGCAACGGGAGATATCGTCTTTGGTTGATCCAGACACAGTCACTGACTGGGGAAACTGAGGATCACCGTCTGTCCTTCCTTTGAGATGCAAACCCGCTGCAGAGAGAAACGATCCAGAAGGGGCATAGCATTTCGAGTGACTAAACAACCCAATGCTGAAGAACAACCCATAAACAGAAAAAGGCCGGAGACCAGCATCAACCAATTTCCCAGGATAGACAATGGAAACGCTATGGAAACACACACGGCTCGCTTGCGGCTCGGCCACGTGAGCGGGCTTTATCCTCGGGGAGCCTCGGAAAGGACCCCTGTTTGTCTCAGCCCCTTTAAATTTTCAAGCTGTGCTGCACAGCGATGTCGTGTACAACCAAGCTGTTAATCGTTGCTATCAGAGGGTGGTTCGGACCCTTCTCATGTAGTGATAGCCAGCAGCGATAGGGATTCGTCATTCTGTTCCGTAGGGCCGAAAGCACGTCAACAAGCTCATAAATTCGAACCGCTCCTTGCGCAACACATTAATCTTTGAGCGATATAGCGTCTGCCAGCTGTGCGAGTTGCCAACGATCGCGAATGTCGCCTCTTCCATTATGAGCAATGCCTTGGCTCAAGGCAGAGCGCCAATCACGGCTCCTCGAGGCATCCAAGCACTCGCGACAACAGATCGCTGTGAGACAGACGTTGAAACACCCCTTTTGCTGTGCGAATGCCGGAGAGTCATCGGAGTTTATCATATGCGTTCCGGAGCCGCTTGTTATCAAGCGAATTCACGTGCACGGCGCATAGAACTTTGTCAGCCCGAGCTCGCCTATGGTGAGAATGCTATACCCTCTTCCACGTTGACGGCTATGCGTAATCGAAACCCATGGGATGCGCTGTCACTACCGCTGTCCATGAGCAGCTTTTCACAGACTCGATACTGAACAGGCACCTCCCTAAGCCGGAAGACGTCTCTTATGCTGTCCACCGAAGTCTCGTCGACCTTTGTTCTGGAATTAACACAAAGCTCTCCAATCTGCTCCCTCCGTGCTTCGTGACATGACGTATCAGGTATCTAGATCCCCTCAAGATCTGTTCGACTGACAGGGCGCTGACGTTCTCCCAAAAATCAATTTGTGACCAAGTTCCCAGCGAGGCCCGTACCCTGTTTTCTTACCGAGTCAGGCAAAAAGCAGGGTCCACCAACTCCAAAATTCTGGATTGCAGGCTCTTCCTCTCGGATTAACTCCCTTACACATGATATACTCATGACCAAGCACCCGAAGGGATCTACGCTGCGGATGGAGGTAATGAGAAGTCACCTTATCGCTGTATGTCGGTATCGTGGCGAGAACAGCTGCAAGCAGCTGGGATTCCTACAGCCAACGCCAGGTCGGACAGCTCTTCAAGGCTGAGATCCACGGGAACAAAGCCTGATGACGAGTCTGATACGTCTGATACAGCCGAGCTTACAGGTGCATGCTCAGGGGTCACTTGCGAATGAATGGACCCTACCATTTCGACAGAAAGAGCTCTTTGTAATTCCCCTGTATCCTGCCTGGCCAACTGGGATCCTTCACTGACCAAAGGAATGAGCTAGAGTCCGGCGAAGAGGTGTCGTCCGACAGTAGGCGCTATCTCTAGCTGAGCCGAGCTCTATCAATCGAAGGTTCATCACCTCATTGCTGAGGCTCTCAATGACTGCGGGAGTGGGGTGTGCAGCATTTACTTTCATCGTTAGACCGCGCAAGAGCTTTTGCCTCAGAAGGGTTCTCGTGTTCCTCTAGAATGTTACCTGTCCGGCTGACACGCCTTTCAGAGTGTCCTCTTCCAAAGCGCAAAGATATCCAACTTGGGGAAAAAGCAAAGGTCGTATATGCAACAGGAAGAAGAAGATCCGAAGCCTGCCTCGACATTAATACACCAAATAGCAGAGGTTGGCAGAGGCAGCGGGAACAACTGCTCCCGGCCGAGCTCTTCATCAAGAAACCATCTTGACTATATGGTGCATTGGAAGAGGGTATCTTGCAAGACAGACTGAAAGGGGTAATCATGCCCCAAAAAGGCGACCAGCGAACGAGATCGCGCCGAGAGCTCGTCTTGACCGGTATTGAAGATTCTAGTGCTAGGCGCATGTAATCATCTCCAGAGGTCTAGACATACACGGCGCTTCATCCCATACCATGCGCCTTACGTCCAAGCGAAGCCCCAATGCCAACTCGGTCGCGCACAACGTCCTCTCGGAATCCTGCTTGACCCATTGGAACTCGCCCCGGCCCTTTTGCATCGATATGTGACCCTGAGTTGCTCTTGACTCGAGATTGAGAGTACGGCCAGACTTGTGGCGCATGACTCTCGCATGACGCTGTATGGACGGAACAATGCCCCACTGAGGTGCTCGAAACGCAGGGACTCCGGCCCCCGCCGAATCTCCTCGTCTCCTCGATCTCCTTGCTCCAGCATTCCAACAGCAATGCCCCCCGCCTTATGACCTCCACAAGTAAATGACGCACAACGCGAGAGGATGAATCCGCCATGAAACCGAGCATACAACGACAAACAGACCCACGAATGCCTATCAATTGCCAAACCACTGACCTGCGCGTACGAAAACAGGATTTACAGAACCACACCCATATCCAACAATACCGAACTCTCCCGACTACGAATCAAGCACGTTTACCCCGTCATCACTCGTGATCAACCTTGCGCCGCAATCAGCCATCCATCGCATTGCCTTGGGTGAAAGGGAGACTCACGGAAACTCCTTGACGAGGCTACATTCCCCGCCGTTCTCGAGGTCGATCAGGTACGACTGGAACAGACCTTCAGAGGTGATGACCATGACGTGTGGCGAGGTCCTGACCCTCACCAAATCAGCTCGTCTGGCGAAACGAAGGCCCGAAGGAGAAGGCGCGAGGCGACTCACGGGCTCATCGCGACCACGCTCCGGATTCCGCCTCCACCGCGAAGCTTCAGGAACGCGAAATCCCTCCGGGGCTCCCACATCTCCGTCACTCCTTTAGGCATGTACCCGCCCATTCCGGCGACGAGGTTCTTCCCCAGATGAAGGGACCTGCGGGAGAAGGATGCACCGGCCGTCGTTGAGGGCGGTTTCGTCGTTGTCGTCGTCGTCGTCGTCGTCGTTGGGGGTTGTTGTTGTGTATTCGTGCCAGCGGCGGCGGTCGTGTTGGAAAGGGTCGGAGAGGAAGGAGCTTCGCTCGCCGGCGGTGAATGCGGGTGTATCCCTCCCTCCCCATGTTCGTCTATCCGTTTCCTGTCCTTCCCGCCCCCGGGCCCGGCCATCGGTTCCGCGAGATTATACACGTGCACCGTCTCGGTATCGCTACTGACGCAAAGCAAGGTCCCGGGGATGTTGAAGTTGATACTCCACACGCGGGCGGCTTTACTGCCCCTGCGGTACTCTCCGATCCGCTTGGCATCGGGCAACGAGAACACCCGAATGATCGTCCCTTTATCCGAGGCCGTCGCCAGTGCCGTGCCGGAATGATTGATCGCGAGCGCGGCAATGGCGGATTTATGGGCGGCGATGATGTTTACGGCGGAGAGGGTGACACAGTCAAAGACCATGATGCTCCCCGTCGAGGAGGGCGTGCTGGTTGGCGGCGGCTGCGTCGAGAGTGGGGAAGTGGAGGTCGGCGTTGGTGCCGGGTAGGCGAGGTAGGAATTGTCGTTTGATGGTGAGAGGGCGACGATTGCTACAGCGGGGAGGATCAGCTCGGGGTGCGCGCGGGCAATGACGGGACGAGGGGACTTGCCGTTCGGGTTGGGTCCAGTATCCAGCGTGTGAAGGAGCTTCATCGTGGAGATGTCATAAATGTATATCTCGAGTTCTAGCACGACGATCAGGCGTTTCCGGTTCATCCGTACGGCGAGGATAGCGGTCGGAAAGAGAAGCTCGCATATCGTGGATTGCCTCTACACGAGGGAGGAAGGTCAATAATGGCTCCTCGGCGCGCTCGTTCGGGGCCAAAGGAGGGGCTTGCCTTTGTGTTTACAATCTGTAATCTCCTGGGCGAAGCGGACGGTTTATCGCCGGCTCCTACGACGGCCACAAGGGAGGTACAGAACAACATCTCGACGATGGATGCGGCGCCGTCATCTGTCACGGGTCAGATGAGCGGCCGAGGAAGACGGTAAAGGGGGAGGAGAGGACGCACTCTTGGAATAGATCTTGCCGAACGGGTCGCAGTTGATGACGCTATATCCTTTACGGGTGCCTACTGATATGCAGCTACCACCGGGGCGGGGAATCAGCATGTGATGTGGGAAGACTCGGGAGACTCTGCGGGTTCACGGAACGCACCTAAAGTCTTGGTTGAAGTTGCACGACTATCCCCGCAAGGTATCGGTCAGCGCCGGGAACGTTGATGCGGCCTCCCGGTACTCACGAGAAGCTCCGGATGCTGCTTGATGGTCGGCATTGTTGTCTCTCGTTGAGCGAGGCATCAGGGGAAAGGGAAAGGGGGAATCGGACGATTTCTTGATTTCCGGTTCAAGTCATGCTTGGGATTCGTCAGACACGGGGTAAGGCCAACTCTGGGTAAGCGAAGGGGGTTGGATCAGATGACGAATCCGAGATCGGGTGCGCATAGGGATCATCTTTTCCTTTTCCTTTCCTTTTCCTTTCCTCTCACACAGTCATCCCAAAATGCTCTCCGTATCCAGACAACCCGCGCTGCGCTCCTCGGCAAGACGTCTCCGCAGCTGCATCCGCTCCTTGCAACCAGCGCAGCGCATACCAGCCTTCCTCCCCTGGCCTCTGACGCCGACCGTACCATCTTCAAGAAACATCGCATCCACCGCCATCCGATCCGCCACGCGCACAGACGACGTCAAACAGCAGCACGGCTCGACAACGACCAAGAAATGCCCGCACTGCTCTTCCCTCCTGCCACTCGCCGCCTCGCCCTGTCCGAAATGCTCCCAATTGGTTCCGATACCGAGCGAGGTATCCTACTATTCCCTCTTCGACCTTACGCCTTCCCCTTCCTCCTCGTCCGGAGCAGAGGAAACGGGACCGGTCAGTAGCCAAGAACGAATCAAGCGCGATTTGCAGAGATTGGAGGGAGGCGGGTATGTGCTCGACGTGCGTGACCTTCGAACGAGGTTCTTCAAGCGGCAGCAAGGGTGTCATCCGGATTCATTCACGGGTCAGGGGAAGGTAAGTTTTCGCCCCGTCCTCTCGGCAATGGTTGCCCTCCAATTCGCCTGTATACACATATTCATTGTTGATTCGTATCTTAGACCTACGAACTCGCACTGGACCAATCCTCGTTCATCAACAAAGCCTACTCGACCCTCGCGGACCCCCTCAGCCGCGCGCAGTACCTTGTACGTTTCCCCCTCCCCTTCCTCTCGTTCCGTATCTCACCTGACCCCTCGCGGATAGCTCGAGATCTACGGTAACCCAATCGGGGAAACGGATTCCCTTGATGACCCCGCGCTGTTGATGGACGTGATGGAGGCGCGGGAAGAGTTGGAAGAGGCGACGACAGAGGAAGAGGTCGAGAGGGTAAAGGTCTCGAATGCCGGTATGTCCCGTTCTGTCGCTCGTTCTCAAGCCGCAAGTGGTTGATTCTGGAGAGGTAGAACACATTCAAACCGCTATGCAAGGCCTTGCGGAGGCCTTCAGCGCCGATCCGCCCGACCTCGCGAGAGCCAAGAGCCTGGCGATTGAGATGCAGTACCTCAAGAACCTGGAACGGGCTGCGAGGGAATGGCAGCCGGGCAAGCGGGTCGAGGTTGTTCACTAAGGATTTGGCGGTGATAATGCCAGGACTTTAGAGGCATAACGAGGGTTGTACCCATAGAGCTATATATCATGCCTATAACAACCTACGGCGCCAAAGGCCAAAAGCTCTCGGCGCGATACGTCGTCCCACTCCCAGGCGCATCCCGCTTCCGCGGCAACGCGACCACTTCCTCCCCGGCACCATGCTTTGGCCTCTCCGCGGCATCTCTAATCTCCTGCTGCTCCGGACCCTTCTCCGGCGCACGCTCCTTCTCCCGCTCACGTTCCCGTTCCCGTTGTTTCTCGTACTCGCGCCGTTCGCGACCCGCAGCGTCCCAATCAGACCGAGGGGGAGGCGCGGCGGGGCCGGTGGCGTAATTGCCCAGGCCGAACAGACCAGAGCTGCCGAGGGCGTGCGGAGGGAGACCTCCCCCGCGGGGACTCGAGGAGGACCAGGCTTGAGGCATATCAGCGCGATCTCTCCTCGCTTTCGCCGCCGCGATTTCTTCTTCCCCCGACGGACGATCCCGGCCGAGCAGGTTGGAAAGCGAAGATCCCCTCGGTAGGGAATTCGAAGAGGCTGCCGCGACGGACTCGGAAAGACGATCGTTTACTTGATTTAATAGTCGTTCCGTGCGTGCCAAGTTGGTCTCGAGCCATCGTTTGCTGTCCATCAGGTGGTCCCGGTGTTCAAGGAGTTCCTTGCGCAGCAACGATGTCGGCACGGAACCTGAGCCTGCCATGGTGTTGGTCGACTGGTTCTGAACGGGAGGCGTGTAGGGGTTGGCCCACGACGAAGCCGCGTGAGGCCGACTGGATGCAGACGGCTGTTGTCCATTGCTTCCTTGCGCAGGCGTCGGCCTCGACGGATCCATGCTGTCAAACGTGCCAAACAAGGCGCCATACTTGAAATTCCCCGTGCGTTGACCAGGGTATCCATAGCCTGTACTCATATAACTCGCTCGGGAAGGCGGGCCCCCGTTCGTCTGAGGATGCGCGAGTTGCCGCGTCGAATTTTGCTGCGCAATCTGCGACCCAGGACCCGGAGGTCGTCGATCGACCAACTTGTCTTTCTCGTCGTTCCGCTGGTGGTCCATGTGGTCGGCCTCGGAATGCCTGTCTCCGCTTCGATCGTCTTCTGCCTGGTCTCTGCTCGCGCTGCTTTCTTCTGCGCCACGAGCCATCGCCCCGCTTCCGCCCCATCCGCGACTGGAGAGGCCGTAATATCCGGGTCGATCAGCGTCCGATCGGCCGGGATTTGACGCAGGTGCCGGAACATCCTCTTCAGGCGTCTTGCGCTTCGTGCCACGGCTCTCGGCTGGCATATTTCGCTGTTCCGGGGCTGGGAGGGGCGACAGTTGTTCCCTGAAGGGCGGACGTGATGCGGTCGTGGGGCCGATGGACAGCAGTGTTTCGGCGGCGAGCTGATGATCCCTCTACCAAGCGCAGTGATTAGCCGCTGGACATCCTGACCATACGGACAAACATACACTGACGCCCTCTCTCGCATCCCTTTCCACCTCTTCCGCCGCCGTCACCGCGCCCTGTTTGCCCGCCTGAACCGGCTTGACCTCTGTTCCTCTCGGCGAAGGAGAATCCGTCATGGAATGTGTCGGCCTTCGCGTGTTTGTTTCCCCCACCGACGCCTCTGCGTAATCTCCTGCGCCGTTACTCTTCTTCCCAAGGTGCGAATACGAACTCTCCCTCGACGCTGCCGGAACCTCTTGACCCGATCCCGGATACTGCTCGGAAAGTCGATCCTCGGACGCAGCGAGTTCGTCGACGTGCAACGCGGATTTGACAGGGTGCCCAACGGCGGGTACTCGTTTCCGCCGCTTGATGACCGTCTTCTTCATCGCGACCGGACGCGGGACGCCATGGAGTTTATGGTAGAGACCTGTTTTTCGATTCGGGCGGGGACGTCATAGGGGACAAAAAGAAGCGGAACGGCGTCAGATTATTGTTATCTGATAACCGGTACGCGCATTCCGACGGGAGCAATCGGGCATTTATTTGCCTTGCGCGAATGCAAAGACGAAGACGACGGAAATGACGTGTCATTCCTGGAGGGGAAGACTCACCGCATGCATTACACTGAGGCCTGCCCTCTTCGTCTCTTCTCCATAGCGGCGTCGTACTCGTCCCGCAATTCCGACACGACATGCCAGCAGACACTGCCTGTGCTGGCGCCGACGGCGGTACGAGCGGCAACGTTGTCGTCGGCGCACGCGGACTCGTTTCCGGAGCGCGTTTCCCCGCGGCCGAGCCTCGATCCGTATCCATCCTCGGCTCGGGATCGACAACGGAAGCGGTACTCGCCGTTCGACCGAACGATCTCGCCTGTGCGGCGGTCGCACGGGGTTTCCGCGCTGGCTCGATACCCTCCATTTCGCCTCCGTCGTCCCCTCCTCCGGCGGCCTTGTTCCCGCTGTTATTATACGTTGGGCACCCTTCACACGCGGATTTCCCACCGGTCCCGTTGCATAATCCGTCTCCGGGACACGTCCCTGCGCTAGGGTGGGCATCGTCCCCTGTCGTCGTCGCGCACGTACTCGTTGATGCTTTCGGTTGCGGGATGCTTTCCAGTGCCGGGTCGATCTGCGGGCGCGGCGGACTATAGCGCGCGCGTGAGCTCGAGGCAGTTGAGGGTGAATCTTGGTACGGTAGAGATTGCAGGTCGTGTGGCGGTGAATTTGGGTTCCCGCGGGATCTCGATGCAGATCCTTGATGCTGATAGTTCTGATTGAAGGTACCATGAGGAGTGCTCATGTACGGCCGAGGAGATGTCGATAGATATGTACGTGACAGTGAGGGGTCAATGTTCCCGTACGGGTTCAAATACTGCCCCGAACGGCCTCGCATAGCTGATAAGGTAGACGTCAGCCAGGTCATCACGCTCTGGCGATGAACACCACTCACAGCACCCCTTGCAGTACTGCGTTCCCCCGCCCTCCGTCATCGGCAAGATTGCTCCCACTTCCGCCTCGGTGCGTCCGCAATCCGAACACCGTTTCCCCTGGGCATGATGCATCAACGGCGACCGCTGACCCAGATCCGACGTGGCATTTTGATTCCTCGATCCGAACGAACCGCTTTCACGTCTCGCGGTTTCGCTGTTGACGCGGTGGAAACTTCTGCCGGGCAGTGGCGATGGGTCCCGGCTGTCCGGGTAGGTCATGGAAGGTACGGGGGAGCGCGATCTTCGCATTGACGGGTATGGGTGTCCGCGAAGTGATGACGAGCCGTTGAGGTTTGATCGGTATTCTTCCGATTCCTCGACGCCCGTCGCGGGACTCGCGCGTCTCTTCTCGCCCTCGCTCGTTCCCGACGCCTCGCCATTCCTCCTGCCACTCTTCGGCGACACGGGCCCGCGGTGCGATCGATTCTGTGGCGATGTTGATCCATTCGCGGAACGCGCAGCGTTCATCGGCGGTAATACCTGCTGCTGCGACGGCTGCATGTCGATCTTTACTTCGGATCCTGCACGATGTTGTGATGCCCTATCCAACAGTGGATTCGGGAGTGGAGATCCGGGACGAGAATAGGAATGGTACATGGTGTCTCCTCCCCTCTGGCGAGAACAATGCCCCTCAGTCCCGGCCCGCCTTGTCACTGCCACTGAGATGAATGCCATACTCTGCGGCGATCGACCGCATGGCGATAAGTGCGCCCCTGCCTGCGCTTTTTCTGAGCCAATCATGCCCCGTCCATTTACACTTTTGAGATCTCGCATGCGATAAGATATCGGCATTCGCCCCGTTAGCGCGCGGGCAAGTGAAACTCAAAAAGTGTCAGCGGTTGACAGGTTGACAGCTGTGTTGACTTGTGATTCTATCTGGCCAGACGGTGTATTCTTGTTGCCTTCCGCTATACCACAACCAGTGCAATCGTGGTCATCTAACGCTGGGAATGGCAAGCGAGCTACCCCTACTTTTCACACGGGACACCTTCTCGGAAGTCAGTCCCGATCCCCGTCAACCCGGTCAAGGTCCATGCAACCCATCTATGGAATATCGAACAATTATAAAGCACGGATTACATCTATAAGCTCTACAATATGCAAATGGCTATGCAACTGCAGAGAACCTTCGCAAAGGTCGCACAGGCCTATTCTTGCCCTATTCGAGCTCACGCACGGGGCATGGCCACATCCTTGGTCGCACGACTCGACCTCGCCCGGACTGCTCCTCCCTTCCAGAAGAACAAGAACGGAATCGGACTGATCACACACGCGATCAGGGCGAGCAAAAGACCGGCGTATTGGAAGCCCATGTTGTGGAACATTTGGGTCACCCAGAGCGGGACGGACGCGCCCGCGAGGGATCGCATCAGCGTTTTGGCGGCCATGGCACTGCGGGAGCGAGTCAGCGGGAAGGATTGGGCGGCAGTGAAGGGAGTGAGCTTACCTGGCGGCGTAGGTGACGTACGAGTCGACGATGTACGAGTTGGCCGAGACGTAGACGAGCAACATGGCCAGACCGAACAGACCGCCTGTTGAGAAAACCGACTTAGCATGTCTGACAAAGGCTGCGCTCCATGACTTGACTACCCACCACCGAAGCAAGGGCCAATCCAGTGAACCCATTCATAGCCGCCGGTAAAGGCAAACACAAACAGCGCGATGGGTAGGACACTACGCAAAGCTGAGTCAGCTCAGGCCCGACATTGACACACAAGGGCAGCGCTTACATGGAACCCAGCATCATCGGGTAAAGTCGAGCTTCAGGTCGAGCTCCGTTAACGGTAGCCTTGGCATACAKGACTTCCTGGTATTGCAAAAGGACGAAGGCCAGCATGATACCGAGCTGGAAGCAACTTTGGGTTAGCATCTGGATTACGTTGCCATCGACTGACATACCATGACAGCGACGAACGCCGTACCAGTCGTTCCCGGGTTCCAGCCTCGAACCTCTTCAAAGGCGATAGGGAAGGCAAAGAACAACAAGTAGAGCAGAGAGTAGATGAACGACAAGTAGATCGACATGCAGAGGACGATCGTCTCTCTGAACATGAAGATGAACGGTCGCGTGAGTGCAATCTTCAACGTCTCGGAGAACGGAACCCGATTCATCTCGTGCGCGGCCCGGTAGGCGTTCGTGTTGTGCTCCTTTCGCAGTCGCGCCGCCTTTTTCTTGAGCAGGATCGGGGCGTACGTCTCGGGCGCGAACAAGGTGAACAGGAAGATGAGACCGAGGAAGATGAAGAGGACCCAGTAGATCCATCGCCAGCTATGGGTACCGACGAAGATCCAGCCGCCGAGGAGCGGACCCAGACAGGGGCCCATGCTATAATAAAAGTGTCAGATTTGTCAAGGTCTTGGGCTTCTGGTTCGCGAGAACTCACAAGATGGTAAGCGAGAAGACAGCCATGGGGATACCTCGCTCGTTGGCCTCCCAGATATCGGCAATGGTACCTCCAACGTTTGTCATCGGCGCGGAAGAAGCCGTACCAGCGATCTTCAGGGCGGAAAGATCAGCATCGAAAGGAGCGTCAAGGTGAGTGACAACCTACCAATCGACAGACCAGCATTGTTCCAATGTTCTGTGCCAGCGCACTCGGCAATGTGAAGATAAAGTAGAAGAACATGCTGATTACGTAGACAGGCTTTCGGCCAATCATCTCCGACACTACAAGATAGGCAACGTCAGAGCTCCGATCCGAGCGTCGCCGCACGAGGAACACTTACAAGGAGCGAAGAGAAGCGGGCCGACACCGAAACCGACAACGAAAAGGGTGATACTGAGATAGATGGCTTCGCGCGATACGTGCAAAGTATCCGCTTGAGCGGGAAGGTTCCCTGTCGGCATTGCACTTCCCAGGGCTACTGCCAGACACAAGGCTGACATGCCCAAGGTCACGAACCTGGTATCTACTGCATCAGATTTGATATCGAGAAATCATTTCCCCGGAGACTCACCATTTCTTTCCCTTGCCCCACTCCTTGGGATTCTCGCCAGTCCCTGGTTCAAATTCGACGAGCGTGAACTTTTCACCGGCTTCTCCCTCGATGTCGTGTGTGGCCGTATTTTGATGAACCGACGGGGCGGCGGTTGTTGTTGGTGATGCGTCGTGAGATACATCGACATCGTCGTGGAGATCGCCTAGCGGTGCATGCTGAATGTGCTTCTCCTGCTCTGGCGAGAAGATAGGCGGCGAAGCAAATTCAGCCTCAATAGGTTCAGGCATCTCGTTAAATCGGGGGCGAGAGGAGCCTCGGAAAGCAGGTTGGAGACGACACACATTCTCGCCGCTGGCCATGCAAGTGGGATCAGGTATATATCCCAGATTCTTGAATTAACCAACAACGTACGGTAACTAGTCTTCTGAATTCTTTCAAGCTTGACGCCGATGTCGCAGATTGACATGTTGATGGTGTAGACGAAACCCTCTTTAACGACGCTGGTCGTCAACCCATTGAGCCGGAACTCCAGTTGTCGACCCTTGCGGGAGGGTTAGACAAATGTAAATTTTATGACGTTCGCAACCTTTGCCGGCTCGAGCTTTGATTACGTGGCGCTACTCTTCTCGTTTCATACTCCGGCAATCAAGAAGGTCTGGCCAGCTCTCCAGCCGGATGGAGGATTCTTATCGACGCATAAACAGACAATCACAAGTCGGCCCACTGGCTGTCCCCCTGCATCTGTCTTTCCGCGTTCGCGACCGAGGCCGCAGGGTCGTAAGGATGAGTTCCCGGATGATTACTAGAGCGTTGGTTGCTCTACAATGAGAATATCGGATCCGCTAAAAGCTTGAGTTCCCTCCCGCTGCCTGGCATACCTGATAGTATACCATAAGACCAGGGAGAGAACTGCTTGTGGACGACTTGGTGAAACCCTTGTGGGTCACTTGAAACTGGTGAAGAGAAGAGTCGACAGACGAACAGCTATTCCTGGCACGACCTGAAACCGCGCTTTTGGAAGATCTGAAACAGGGATGAAACGCGAGAGACTGCGTGAAAAAGTCTGCAATGCAAGGCACCTCGTCCGTACGGCAACCTGGTCAGGGACCTTGACCGGTGCGGGTTGACCTGCATTTCGTATTAGCCTACTCATTCACACTTAATTCGCCAGCTCATTCACCCAGTCCCCCTTTTCCCACTAATCAAGTTCCCATTGGAATAGCTGATATAGCTAGCCATCTGCAGCTAGCTAGCCAAAGCTTTGCAATGAGCCTTGACTCGCGCACTTAGCGGATCAAAGGAGTGATCGGGGAGGTGGTCAAAGAGCCGTCAAGATAAGGCGTCCATGACATCTAATTTACATCTGCTGAAGGGTGACTCCTTCGCTTCTTCCGCTCACGCTATCTAACATTTGGCTGGATAGACGAGGACAGCCCTTGCGACAGAACAGATGGCGGCGTTTGATAGAGAATAGCGGCATGAAAATAGCTAAAGCTGACTATAGAGATATGGAGCTAGATAGCCAGCTAAATGCCAGTATCGCCTGCCAATCCCGTCATACCACAGGCACTGCCGTCTCAGTGATAATGACAGAATTCTGTGAACGGTGCACGCGCACGCGCTGTTCGCGTCGTTGCGGTCCTTGTCTTTCTGCTATGCTGTTAACAGCCCACAAGAAGACATCTATCGTCTTCGCGAATCTAACGCGGAACCCGAACAGGGTCTCTCCAGGCTTGAATCTCCGTTGTACTGCGCGACGGTATGCCGGTGACATTCATCAGACGCAGTAAGGATCTTGCAGGCGACGGTGGGAATAGTGGGTTCCCAACGAAATCCGTTGGTGAATGACCTTGGATTCCCAATGACCGTCAGCGTTGCGAAGTTCCATCGCCATTTGACATGATCCGCACCATTGCAGGAGTTGTTCGTTGTTGGCATTTTCCTTGCTGCGAAAGGCGCAAAGTCGGAAGGTTTACAGAAGAGCCTTCGCATCCTCCTTGCTCCGGACGAGCTCTTGCCACTTCTTTCGCCATCCCTCCATCATCGCCCGAGTTTCCCGCTTCTTCAACACCTTGTAGATCCACTGCATAATCAGATCCTCGTCCTCGGGGATGTAGAAAGCTGACAGAGTCGAAAGGATCGTTTCAAACGAGGCGTTTGATGCCGTCAACAGGGGACGATAGGCGTATATCAGGGCGAGACTGGCGATGACGAGTACATCCTGGCCTTCCAGCAACAGAGCGTCCCATATGCGCAACTGCGTCTGGAACGGTACGGTGTTTGCGAATAGAGTGATGTACCATTTGGTAGCGTATGATGACGCCGAGATCATGTGCTTTTCCTGCGGACATCATTATCAACGACCGCCGATGAAACGCTCGTCGACAACCACTTACAAAGGCCGCGTAAACATCAGGCATGATATGCTCTATCAGCCTCTCTTGCACGTAAAAGTTTTCGAGTAGTCCAGGGAATCCGTGGATAAAGATTCCGTGCATGTTATACACATCGTGCAGGCGGACTAACAAAGCGTATACCCGCTAAGTATCAGGACAATTCAGCGATTGGCTTCAGTAGGTAAGAAACATCGACGTACCGATGGGTCAAAATAGCATAGCAGGGTTGCAGCGATAGGACCCATTCCTTGGCAGTACCCGCACTCGGAGCAGTAGGTGGAAAAGCAGTGTAGAACGTGAAACAAGGATCTCTGCCTGAAGAACGAATCGATCAACTCCCATGCCACATTATGGGAGTCATCCGACTTGCCCATGTCCATACCGGGTGTGAAAAAGAATATGTCCGCTGATCGTCCGTGGCACATCCAAGTCAATTTGCACATCATAGGTCGACGCTTCGTCCAACGATCTCTATAGGAAGAGTCATGTCAACGCGGGAATTGTGAACGTCATCGGGACAGCGCTTACTCTGTACGTGTCTGATAACAGGGCTACATCAGGCTGCGCGAAACCTTGAGCCCGGCGCTGTCTCGTTCTCGCGTCGATCAATGCGCTCCACGCGGCGCCGCGCCATCTATCTGGGATACCCTTGGATACCCGTTCCGAAATCTAGCGAAAGCAGCCATCGTTAGATCTCTCGCTTCCGCCTCTAGTCGCATCGCCAGGTACGGGAGGGAGAAACTCACCTTCCTGCCCTTTCCCGCACTGTCCCACTTCCACCCGACTGCATTCCCCCCCGCATCCCGCTCCGCAACGAGCAGCATCCGCTCCCACTTGCCGACACGCTCCGCCTCTTTCCGTCTAAACGTCTCCCTCCTCGCGGCACCTAGCCTCTCGATTTCGTCCGGTGATATTGACTGCGGTACGGCGCCCGTCGTGTCCTCGGACCCGCCAGCTAATAGGTTTGGATTGCCCCGGTCCAGTGTTGCGCGGGTGGGCGGGGTTTTGGGGAGTTTCGGGATTTTACGGAATGCAGTGGCGGGGATACGGTACACGCGGTTCTCTTGCCGCGTCTTCAGCGCTTGATCGAAGAACCCATAACTATGCTTCCATCAGCGTGACGGACCCCAACGCCGAGGAGTCCAAAAGCGTACCGATCCACTTTCGCGAGTGCTCTCCTCTCCTCCTCCGCCAACGTATCATACTTGGTGGCCGGAAGTTGACTTTCCCTCGGACCATTCAAAATCGCGCGTCCGCGTGTCCGCTCGATACCTTCATCCCATCCGTCGCCGTAAACACCTTGTACTTCCAGTCGGGCATCTATTGCGATTTACACATGAGGGGGCGGCGGAGTGGACAAGTACAGGGACACTCACATGTCGACCGGACGTGGTATGCGTCTTCCTCTTCCCCGGGCTGACGTCTTGCGATGGGGTCTGCTTGACTATTCATATCACGCGGCGATTCGCGATTCGAAGCGGGTTGAGCAGGGGAAACGGCGACCTGGTCCTTCACGTGTTCCGTACCAGAAAGGTTTGAGGTTGTAGTACAATCATTGTTGGCTAAGACGACAGAGACAGCAGAGGACCGACGCCGATCGCGGGTGCTCCGCTCCGGCGCAGAGGAAGTGGAACCTTGTTGGTCTGTGATGCTTGTCGGACGATGAATGGAGGATGTACGGTACTTTTCGGGCGACTCTAGGGGTTGTCGGCTGTTTGGCGATACTGTGTCCGATATTGGTGGACCCAGGGCATGCACGGTGTCGGTCGGTCCTTGATCTAGGGCTCCGTCCGAGAGATAACGTGGCGAGTCTAGCGGAGCGGTTTCCAACGAACGACGCTGATCCGCCAAGTTCTCCATCTTCGGTGACTGTAACTCTTCCACTAGCCCATCTTGACCGTTCTCTTCCGGGTACACATGGCTCCGACGATGCCCGTTCTCGATCCCTGCATGGCTCGGCGGAAACCCTCCAAATGTCCCCTGGCTGTGTGACGAGTTCCTGCTTGAATAGCCGTAGAGGTTGAAGATTGCGGATGCAGCAGAATCACGGTGTGTCGGACTTGGGAGGTCCGTCTGGGAGTCGGCTTGGGCCATGTTGTTGAGGAAGGGCGATGTGAGTGACTCGATCATAGAACGTCTCTTCACAAGCTTCAACGTTGCCTTGTTTCAGCTGCAGCCCTGGCACGCGTTTCGTATTCGCTTCCGCCCCCTTATCCCTTGGCCTTAAAGGCTTATCCCTTTAGCTGCACGGCCGCCGAAGACGCGCCCACGAGCCACGAGATACGTCACCACTTCCTTTCCGGATGATCGCCGATCTGGATCTCTGTTTACGATGTGAATGACAGGCATGCACGGGCTTGAAAATGGACTGGTAGACCCTGTGAATCCCTGGAACCTGGTTTCCGATCGATGGTACCGGAACGTACGACGTCGGTCTTGCTTCTTGATCCTATATCAGCTCTGCAGTCAACTCTTTCCAGTGGCCACATCACTAACCAAATCAATCCAGTCCTTCCAACATGGCGCCTTCCTCACCTCCTCCCGGGTCCAATCCCAAGAAACGTGTCCTCGTCGTCGGCGCCGGCGCGGCAGGCATGTCTTGTGCCGAACAACTCTCTCAGCATCCTGAAAAGTACGACGTCACCCTCGTCGAGGCGCAAGATTATTGTGGTGGTCAGGCCTTCAGTATTCCGATCGATGAGAAGAAGTATGGAGCACCCTGGATGAACCAGGGTGTGCAGGGGTGAGGGGAAACAGTGTGGCGGAGTTTGTCGTGTGCTGACTCTTGTATCATAGCGGCTCTTACATCTACCATCACACTTTCCGAATGTTCAAAAAACAGGGATTCGAGGCTGAACCAGTTGACCTTCAAGTCTCCTTCGGCAAGGGTGACAAGGTGCGCTTCGCTAATACCGCCGCGCCCTGTCCAGTGCATTGACCTTCCACCGAATCTAGTTCTGGACCAACGTCTTCCCTACCAAGCTTGTCGAAAAGCACCAGAGCGAGATCAAACGCTTCAACCGCGCGCTCAAGATCATGCGTTGGTTTGAGGTGTTTTTCGCCATCATCCCCATCAAGATCTCGTTGAAGATGTTCTTTTTCTCTGATGAGTAGGTTTACGTGCCACCAAGGCCCAGGAGCATGTTTCGCTGACGATTGGGTTCTCAGGTTCATGAATTATATGATTTATCCCAGGTGCGAGATGTCGTTGATTTCTGGAACTTGTTTCTTCGACTTATACCCTTGAACCGGATCAGTCTTGCTCTTTTCCTCGGTATGTCCATCTCTAAAGACCGCGCAGGGTGCCACTGACTGCTAGTTCATATCGATAGGTACCGGCAATGCGACTCCTGACCTGCCTACAATCATGATGGAACGACTGTACACATCGCCTACTTACGGAATGTGTAAGCACTCGCACATTTCGGTCAGCCATCCGAAGGCTAACCTCTGATGGGTTCTGTACAGGGTATCCCGCTGATCCGAAGAGCTTGTCGACGAATTTGCCACCGATGGTCGTGTTCCCTGAAGAAAGTAAATTCTACACACAGTGGCAGCATGACATGGAATCTCGAGGGGTCAAAGTACGCATCGTTAAGCATTCTCACCCATAATGCGACTGACCCGCTCCATAGATCCGTCTCAATACCGAAGTCGTCGCCATTACGGAACGAAGCAAACGCGGCGTACGAGTGCAAATCCGACCGCGACGAGCTCAGCCCGACCATCATAATCCCGTGGGCGCGGACCAAGATACGCCAGTGCACGAAGAGCAGTACGACGAGATTGTGCTTTGTATCTTGGCGGATACGGCGAAGAGGTTGCTGGGCAAGACCGCGGGGTTGATCGAGAAAGGTGTTCTCGGTTCAACGAGGTGGTCAGATGATATCACTGTTACGCATAACGTATGCTGATTCCCTCTCGCATTATTGCCCGAGGCTGATCTCCATATTTTGCAGGATTTGGACTATATCAACAAATGGTACACCCTTGACATGCCGGACGAATCCGAGATCCCGACGCACCTGAGCGGGAGGGACGAAACCGCGCGAATCGAACGAGCGAAGAAGGACTTTAACCCGTATGCCTCTGTTTCATACTGGTGGCTTTCCCGCTGACAATGCATCTCTCTTGATTTTCAGGATGTATCTGATCAAGCAAGTTCCCAAGGACGCTCGAAAATTGGAAATGTGTTTCGATTGCAATGCTTTCCAGTATCAGTTGGATCAGAAAAGCCACCCGAAGGACCATGTCTTCCAGGTCGGTACTTCTGGCGCTCCTTCGCCGACGGGCTTGCCGCTAACATTGTCCCGGACAGACCATCTTCTTGAACAAGAAGCACAAGGACACTTGGTCTATCGATGAAATTAAGGAGGACAAGATCAGTATGTTCGCGCGCCTTCCGTCGGTAACGACTAATGACTTACACCGGTCAAATCACAGTCAGGAAGGATTGGTGGCATCAGCTTGAGCACTCATGGAGTGAGTGTCATTGACAGGTCGTCCTCAGGATTATACTGACTCAAGAGGTCTCCGCAGCTCACTACGCTTTCGTTGTCCCCTGGATGTCATTCTTGAACGTATGTTGGGATGATGTCGAGCTTCATGCCCTGGGACTGATCGATTTTACGCCTTCAGGGAAAGAAGCACACTCACTACGCTGCCGCGTGGACTCTCGTCAATGCACATGAGTTGGCTGTCATCAGTGGTGAGTCTCCCTGTCAAAGCCGTTCGAGGATTGATGCTAAAGGCTGCTTCAGGTATGGCCGCTGCATATGCGCTGGGCGCTTCTTATCCCAAGGAGCTGGCAGAAGAGTACGTTCCTGATGTCTCCTCCCTTGAATGGCACTTCACTCATCTCTTTACCGGCTGTAGTTCGTTCGCACTTTTGTGTTTCCGCCTCTACCTGTTGTTGGACCACCGCAAATGGTTCAGCCATAAGGAAAACGACCGGCGACTAGCTCGACAGATTTAAATAACTCGTCGCGTCAACGCTATATCAAGACTCTGTCTGATTGAAAGATGCGAGTCATTTCGGCATAATCGCTTTTGACTCAACGAACGTGGTTTGATCGGGGTACCTTTGTAGACCTCAGAAAATAATGCGCAATAAACCAAGTATAATAGAATCATCACGAAGTTGCAGGCGGCAGCATACGTCATGTAAGAATCGGCACTCAGAAGCAAAATACTCCTGTGCCCTTCAGGGGGACAAAGGACTCGACAATGTCAAGCGCATGACACTGGTGACTTCCATGATGGTGTGATACTCGTCTTGACTTCGGCTGTGCTTGCCTATGGTGTGCTCTACCTTCGATAGTTTCCCATTCCTTTCATCCTGTCGCAGCTATATAACGAGAGCGCAGAGCATTCCAATTGCCTGCCCATCACTCCGGCCGTTGGCACATAACCGCTAGCAAACAATCTCTTCCAACCGCCCAACTTTTTCGATATGAGCATCTCTCCGCAACCATCTCGACCAGAAACTCGAAGAGTCTCAATCTCTGCCGCTTTGCCCCACAGTTTGAATCGAAACGGATCGGACCATCCGCTTCAATCACGACCGCTGACACCCTACCGGCGGATCGGTAATTCCTATATGCAGTTCATCCCGACCCCGCACAATTCCTATGCGCCTGATTGCGACAAGGTTGCAGCCTCGCCGCTGCAGATCGGAGGACGCCCCCTGTACCAAGGGGGAGCTATTCATATCCGAGCTTCGTTGTTGGATCAGCGACTGCGTTCCTTCCACAAGCAGATGAACCAGGAGAACACCAGCATCGATGAAGGTCATAATGGGAAAACGACTCCCCCTTACCAATCGAGGGGAAACACACCGACGAGCATTCGACAGATCACAAAGCGATTGGCGGAAGAGAAGTTTGAGAGAGGCGACTCTGAGGGGTTAGTACATTCAGGTACTCTATCCATGGTGCGGCGGGCTTATGCGGACCTTGCTCCCGGCGCGCAGAAAGAGGAGTTTATCGCTGGCCAGAAAGATACGAGAGGAGAGCCCCGGCGGCCTCCTACCGGTCAGAGCCTCCTATGTGAGCTGCTACCGACGGACGAACGAGGAACAGATCCCTCGAAGCTTGAATGCGTCCGTGGTATCTCACCATGCACCCCATTTGATGAGGGGAAAGACCTTTCCCTTGAGCAACAGTACGAGTCGACATGAGGTCAGGCCACGTTCTGGGTTATACTGACTATATGCATTACAGGTGCTCAAGGATAGGCGGACCATAGCAACGTATGAGACTCTCTTGAGCGCGACTTAACGATCAAATCATGGGTGTATGTGCAATCACGCTGTAAATGTAAATGTAACAACCTTGCAATCTCTGTTGAACCCCTTTGCCTACTTGAAAGGTGCTTTTACTTCAAAGTGCACATTTACCCAAAATCTCAAGCCGCGACTGACAGTCCGAGAAGTATCCGGGGCCATTCATGCTGTCGCACGATGATCGTATCCGAAATACTATCCTACAACACACCACACACACCACACAAAAGGGTGTTGTTCGCAATCCTGCTACATCTGAAACTCCTTTATGCTTCCCGCAGGTGACCACCGAGATGTTAGTCAAGGCGTTAGCACAAAAGGGTGTGGCTCGAGACGCGATCCAGCTCAAACCCTTCGTCACTGTTGGCACGCAGTGACCCGTTTGCTGTCCTGCACATCGTCCGTCGCATCATACTTGGTGCCGCTTCATCGTTACACTCATCGAGCAATTGTGCATCCATCATGCCTATCACCGGGACGCAGTTGCGCTCCTTCTTGAAGGATGGTAAGCTTTCGTGGGATGCGTGATGAGAAATGTACGGCTGATTGATTGTCGCCCTCGATACAGTCAAGGAAGAAAAAGCGAAAAACAATGCGCCTCCTCCGCCCGAAGCTCCTGGAGCTCTGCATTTCGGTCCCTTGGAACAAGCGATGATGGTGCTTATCATCGTAGGGATGATTTCAGACCCGGCAACGACCGGCATACCGCCAATCCTGACACCTGGAATGACAATGGTGCTCATCGTGGCATACATCGGCTATCGGCTCATGGAGCACCAGAAGGAGGCAGAAAAAAGGGCGCGGTATGTGATTGAACTACCTCGCATAGCCAACCGGGGCTAACTGGAAGCCTTCCTCAGCGAAGCCCCAGCAAAGGCACCAGCACCATCCTCTTCCGCTGCATTGGCAGCAAGACAGAAGGAAAAGGAAATTGAGAAAGTGAAAGCGTCCGGAACACAGGTGACCACCAAGGAAGATCTTCTCAAAGACCAAGAGCGACTCAGGGCGAAAGCCTCTTCCACCTCGAAAGACGTCCGTGCAGCGACAAAGAAGACTCAGTATTTTTTGACTATGAATGGTCAGTATTGGCTCTTCAGACACTTTGCAATAAGAAAGTGCTGATATATGTTAATCTCATAGGTCCTGGTCGGCCGGCCCTTGTACCATTTCCAAGAGGCTTCAAAGCAAGAGAAGGTAAGCCTGGACGAACCAAGTCGAATTGATTCATTGGCGGAACGTTAACATGATTCTAATTTTCCGATAGGTGCACCTGATGGAACGCTATGGTGGAACAACGTTGCGAACTTGAAAGGTAAGTTGCAGTATTGCTCAGATGCTTGCACGTCAGGTGCCTGTCGCCATGACCGCTGACCGGAAATATGGCCCAGTCGAGGACATGATGGTTCAACCCGCTGCTCCGGCCAAATCCAGCCGAGAAGAGAGAAAAGAAAAGGAAGCCACCAAACACGTTCAGCCTCCCGGTACTATTTCAGCTGAGGAGATTACTGCTCGAATTCCTATGGAGAGGGAAATGGAGTGAGTCAAACACTTCGCAGGATGGGTCAATCGCGGAACTGAATACTGATGTGTCGCCCTTCGCAGACGATATGAGCGAGTCATGATGATCATGCAATGCATTCTTGCTCTTCTCCTCTGCTTCAGTTGGTCAACTTTCCTATCTCAAGAGTTTCTACTCTGACCACACGCTGCGTAGTCGATCAACGATTAGGACTCATGCTCCTAGCATTCTTCCTCTTCTCTCATTTCCGCTCGGAAAAGGAAAAGGAGCGCTTTCGTGCTCGTAACATTGCTGCGTTGCCGCCTGGGGCTAGAAATCCTTACGAGGAGACGATGGATTATGGCGGGACGGGAATAGATTTCTAGTAACCTAAGAATGGGGAAGCGCTGTCCGATGCATCACACTGTTGAAGGTTCTTTACCGCAACCTCACACCAGCGAACTCAGTCGCACCTTCTCATATCTCAAAACGTATTACTCGTATAGAGACCTTGACGTTGTCAGCCTTCGCAGTACGCCCGGCTTTACCTCCCGCGGCACTGCACAGTTTATGATTTTTTGTTTGAGAGACTTCCGCTGATCAGACGAAGTAGAACAGAGAGAAGCAGACAAAGGGCCTCCAAGCGGTTCCTGTTCTCATTGCTGATCCCCCTTGACTATGCTTCCTTTCTCGACCCGAAAAAGGGAAGTCAGCGCATGCTCAAGGATGTTCTTGTTGCGAAACCTTCTTGTCATGCATACAAACCTCATCTGCAACCGATGTAAACTGCTTTGCGTTTTACTTTCACCTGAGCACCTTAGCTCAATACTAACAGCTTGATTCGTCCAATTCAATTCAAGCTTTCGCGACGCCGCATCACAACATGTGGCAATGGATCGGGAACGTTGTCGGATACGTCGTTGGCAGTGCCCTCGGCCAAGTGGCTTGGAATACATTTGAAGACAGACTGAAAGGCTTCTACAGCTCAGAGTAAGACAGTCTTCACTGTACTGGCTTAAGCATGGTGTCTGACATCACAGGCTGTATCGACTAGGGAAGCAGAATCGGTTTCATATTCGAATGACCTGCCCCACATCCCAGAGGCCCCACGGAGTGCAACTCGGCGGTATCAGCCGATATCATCGCGACAGCAAGGACCTGGACCCAGCGGTAAAGAAGAGGCCATCCACACGGATGGGCTGCCCGAAACGATATCGGTAGCCAAAAGCGATTTGGAGAGTTTAAGGCAGGAAGCGGACTCCATTGCCTCCTCTCAAGAGTCGGCTCGCCTGTCCCTTGAAGCTGCTACTGCATCCCTGACCTCAACAAATGCATCTCTGGAAGCCATAGAACGATGGCTTGGCAACAAATTAGGCAGTTTCAAGACGCCCGCGCCTGCGCCCCCAATGAAGACAGGCGTGACAGACAATCCATACCCTGTGACGCTGCCGATGAACGGGGATGAAGACCCTGGCAAGGCACTGACCAGTGCAGACAGACAGAAGATGCTTCTTGGGGAACTGTCACAATTGCTAGGGCAAGAAGCCAAGACGACGCCCGCCGCTACACCGCGACCCATTATCCGCCCTCCCCTCGTTACATCCAGGGGGCGCGAGCCCTTGCTATCGCCAACACCATCTTCCGCGAACGGCTCTTCCCCCGAATCCAGAATCCGATCCATGTTGGCAAATTCACAGCTCACCAATGCGGCGCCCTCTCAGGTTATGCCAGTAGCCAACATCAACCCCTCCCTGCAAACACCTCCCGCTTCCCTGCCTTCCCAATCCGCGAACTCTGTCCCACTGACGCCTCCTCCTGTACCAACTCTAAGGAATGTCCCTGAGATCGCCCCAGCGCCTCCATTGAGCGGGGCGGTCCCTGCAATGCCTCCGGTCGGTTCTGTCTCAGCAGCGAGTCCCATACCCGGTGTTGTCACATCCGCTGCTCCTCCTGCTATCGGGACCACCACACCAGCTACCGCACCCGACCTATCACAGCTCCTGCAACGCATCGCAAGCGCGAAAGCTGCTGCCGCACCAGTGCCCCTAACCGAAGAGAATGTCAGCCTTCTCAACGGCAAGTCGGATGCGGTGGGCGGTGCCAAGGACGGAGGCGAAGATGACGACGCCAACACCGTCAAAAGCGGTGATTCCAAGGCGTCGTCTGTCGTTTCCGACGTTTCAGACAAGTCGGACAAGTCGGACAAGTCAGACCACTCCGTCGCGACTTCGATCGGGAGCAGCAGAAGGGCCAAGTAGAAATAGAAAAAGTGGGATGCCTCTAGACGTAGATGCACTATTGTAAAGACTATCGTCGAAATGAAATGATCCCTGGGCATTGATCTCGGAACGCATCGCTCGTGTCTTCCTCCTTTCAACGCTGGAATCGTACGAGGGAACAGGCGCACCATCTCTTTCCCACAGTTCCAATTCAGGTGACCTCGGAAATATGATGAATCACCGCTGCCGCGCTTCGTATGCTAGGATGACCGATTCCATAGATAAGGCCATGTACATTCTATACAACCCGTAAGACGAGATGCTTAGAAAGTCAAGGCGGCACCCTTCTGTCGCTTGTCACCTCCCAATTCGAAGCTGTGAATACGGCGTGGTCAGTCGTGTTCGTTTGCTGCATGGGCGGTAGTACGTACTGCTTGCATCGCTTGAGGGTGAGCTGGTGCTTGGTCTTGCACGAAGCGCATTCCAGCCTCAAAACAACCTTCTTGGTCTGTGGAAAGGTAACGAGATGAATGAGCTCTCCGAGTCACGCTCCGGGTTTCCGGATGATCGAGCGTGTCATCGTGGTTTCATATTCCTGGCTGATGTTTGACGAGGTGTTGCGTGCTGACGTCCCTTTGAGTGATCCTGTCGTCGATCATCCTGCTTCCCCCATTTCCTTCAACCACTCGATCCTTATCCGCTCCCGTCTGCCCTTTGCTTCTCTGGCCATTTCCATTCTCCATAAAGACTCGCTCGATCCATCCTCCTTTATTCCAACTCACAGTCTTAGCCTTCTTGTGGAAAACCTGTGATGATGCCCGCGTCAGTGAACGCTCAATCCTTCACCGCCATCATGCTACGTACGGGCTTGGTCTGACCACCGTAACCGCTCTGCTTTCGGTCGTATCGTCGCTTTCCCTGGGCAACAACCGAGGCCTTTCCCGCCTTGTACTGGGTGACCTTGTGGGGGGTGTGCTTTCGGCACGCCTTGCCCTTGCAGTAGGTTCGTCGAGTCTTGGGGATGTTGACCCTAATTTCGTCCAACGGTAATATTGGAAGTCGTCCGTACGAGCAGAGACAAAATCACGAAGCAACGATGGTCAGCGTTCCGATCCTTTCTCCTGACCCTCCTTCGGAATCCTCTCGATCCAACGGTGGTACGCACATCTTGAAAATCGGCTTGCGGTGACTTGACGTGGGTAAAGAGTCCAAAGGTCAACGCCGTCGCGCGAACTTGTCGATATCACCGCTCGTCGATCAAGTCGTCGCCGTCGACAATGCGCGGTATCCGTGCGGTATCGTGCCGAGGAACCTCGAGTCTTGCCCCTCGCCGTTGCTGGGCGCCTAGGTTTGGTTTGCGAAAGCTGCGCTTACGGGCCGTCACCTTCAAATCTGGAAAGCGGGAAGAGGCTTTTGTCGGATTCTGAGACCCAAGTCCAGGCAAATCCGCCACAAAATGAAGGCATCTGACAAGTTTCGAAACTTGCGCTTTTCCCATAAGCGCGAATGAGCTTGACTGAACGGCCGATTCCTTAGCCTGGCTTTGCCCCTCTGGCCTTTCCGCTGCGAGGGACGCGTTGCCGGGTCGCGCGAAGCCCCCCCGTCCTCATCACCGCTGACGGCGTCACCACCGCCCGGCCCAGCGACGGCGAGTTTGATCTCTAGAGCCGTGCAGGTCCCTTCAAGGTAGTTCCAGCAAGAAGACCCGACAACCTCCCGACTCTCCTCGATCAAGTTGCCCATCATGTCTTTGGTTCCTCCTGAAGCCCACATCTCCTTCCAGGTACGTCTTGCGCCGTTCAGAATTTATGGAAGGTCGGGGCGGAATAGGGAAAGAGTGGATAATAAAGGGGGCGGGAGTGGACGGTGATTCGGGGAAGGTCGAGGGTTATGGAGAAGTGTGGAAGCCGGAAAGCCAGGGAGGGAAAAGCGTGATCGCTGGAAGACCAAGTTGAAGGAGACGCGGAAGGCGTTTGGAAATGGTTTCCGTCGTCAAGTGCTTACATCTATACCGCCTCTAGCACATCTTGCGTCTCCTCAACACCAACGTTGATGGTAAGAGGAAGATCATGTACGCCTTGACCGAGATCAAGGGTGTTGGTCGACGATACGCAAACTTGGTCTGCAAGAAGGCCGATGTTGACATGAACAAGCGGTTAGCATAATTTCCGGCGCAAAGGGGAACGGCGGAGATTGATTCTGGTTGCTTGGGTCAAAACAGAGCTGGTGAACTCAACTCGGATGAACTCGAGCGAATCGTCACCATCATGCAGAACCCCGCTCAGTTCAAGATCCCTACTTGGTTCTTGAACAGGCGAAAGGACATCGTCGAAGGCAAGAACATCCACGCCGTCTCCAACCAGGTCGACTCCAAGTTGCGTGATGACATCGAGAGGTTGAAGAAGATCAGGTCCCACCGGTACGTATCGCACCGGTCTCTCGTCGAATCGCATCTGATCAACTTCATTTCCCCGTCTCCAGAGGTCTCCGACACTACTGGACCTTGCGTGTACGAGGTCAGCACACCTGTACCACCGGTCGACGATCCGGCAGGACCGTCGCCGCCAAGAAGAAGTAAACAGGCGTTGGAAGGTAGAGGCAAAGGAGTCAAGGAGCGAGGGACGGCAGGCTGCAGTTTTCACGTCGATCTGGGAAACATCTGCGCCATGCTCTCGCGCAGCAGAATTTTCATGCTTTCCCTCTTTCGGGTTGCTTTGCCTTGTAATGCTATCTTTTGATGTGATGCACTTCGGGACAAATGGGACGTACGGTATGGGCTGCGCCGAGAGCGGCTTAACTTGTTCAATGGCGGATCCCGTCCATGCATGTGGGCGATCTCTCACTCCAGAGAAGCGTCTCCATGGTCTGCTTGGTGCCCTCAATTATAGCTTCCAAGATGAGATGGTATCGAATTATCGAGAGAGATCAGACAGACGGACGTAGCGAGAAGTGTAGCAAGAATCGTGCAGCGCTTGTGCTCGAGAGAAGACAGCTGAGAAGACCAGATCTAGTCTAGACCTCCGCGCAGCCAAATGGGTGTTTCATATTCGCGTTTCAATGGAGTGATCGACAGGGCGGATGAACGCGTTGATGTCGGCATTCTTGATGTTTGATGGTGGCTTCTCATAGCTCTAGACAACCCTGAGACACCTTCGACCGCTCTGATGAGCTCCGCAGCTCCTCACCACTAAGATGTCCCAAGCAGGCGATTGTACAGTGCGGAGTAGGGTCAGGGTGGCCGCCGGAGACGGTATTGTGCGGTGGATAGGGACCAATCCGGATTTCGCGACGGGGAAATGGGTTGGTATAGAACTGTACGTTTGTATCAACTGTCGGTGTCCTCGATCGCTTATACAGTCGCACCTCCTCGATAGATTTGAACCTAATGGCAAGAATGACGGATCCGTCCAGGGCAAGCCGTATTTCAGATGTAAACCAAAATTTGGAGTATTCGTTCGGCCCAGCCAAGTGCAGATTTTGGATGACGACGAAGGTGCAAGAATCGAGTCGAGCAGTAGACCGGAGAGTCGCCCAATATCGCGAGGACCGACAACGGTGAGGAGGAGTCCTGAGAACCGAAGTATGCGGAATACCATGCTAAACTCTTCTTTGCACTTGTCAGTCCCGCCCGGAATCATCATTATCTCAAACTGGCACGGATGCAGCTAGACCGCCAGGCGCCATTGCCCCACCGTCAAGGCGCATGTCGCAAGCTTCTACGGCATCCGATACGCAAGCCCGCCGACCCGCTGATCTAGGGAGGAACACGACGGCTCCAATCAACAACTTTGCCAACCGTCTTTCGAGAACCAGCAAAGTTGCTGATAGGGACTCACAATTGGCACCCTCCGCCTCTCTGTGCAACTTGGCCTCCGTTGCCCCAGCTTCAGACAGCACGATCTTATCTGAACAAAGTCACGCAGACGTTAGTCCAACTCCATCCACCGATGGAACTCCCACGCCGGCTCCGAGAAACGCGTCGAAAGATGGAGTATTCAAGAGACCCACGGCGTTGACCAGCGTCATTCATGCCAACCGGACTGAAGCACGCCCATCAACGGCAGATATTAAGCAGAAGCAGCCGTCGCAGGAAGGTCGTCCGGTTGCGACTCGGCCGATTTCTTCCGTTTCATCGCATGCGGAAGACACCGGACTGGCGAGAAGTCGACCTGTCTCTGCGATGAGTCGTGCTTCGTCCAGATTGTCAGATGTCGTCGGTTCCGAACAGGATATCATGGAAGATGATAGGAGGCATCCCGCAAGTCAGCTTCCCGGCGCAACAACTGGGAATTTACGGCCATCCGCAGTTGACGCTGTAAGGAAGGGCATCGCAGGAGGGCGAGGTATCTCCGAGGTCAGCGTCTCCGCTAGTGGTACGATCCCTCGTGAGTCGTGCCTCCTACATCCTGTGGGTCAGTTGGGTATTTCTCATCACATATGCATGGGTAGAACCGCAGCGGAGCGGTGAATCTCGTCCAGATGCTGAGCTACTTGCAAAGGGTCGCGCCACCGCGAGGGAACTGGAAGAAATCAAGATTAGGCTCAAGCTGATGGAAAGCCGAAGATCGGAAGACGCAGAGCGGATCATGGGCCTGGAAGCGAGGGCGATTGAAGCCGAGACAAGAGCACAGAATTTCGATAAGTTGCGCAGTGAGTGTGTTCACCAACATCAGCCCTTCAATGGTGACTGATCTTTCTTGCTCGCTAGCCAAATTTATCGAAGTCCAGCAAGAGAATGCGAGTCTCAAACGCAGTAAGCGTGAGATGGAGTCCGTCCGTGGCGACTTTGAAGGCAAGGAAACCGAGCTGCTGGAGCAGCTTGAAATGGCTGCGCTCGACCGTGAAGTCGCCGAGGAAAGGGCGGAAACGCTGATGATCGAGTTGGCGGATATGAAGGAGTTGGTAGAAACGCTCAAAATCGAAGTCGAAGTCCTCAAGGAAGAAAACGCCGCCTACGACTCTCCCCTGCAACCTGGCGAAGAGCATTCGAGATTGGCATTCATTCAGTTGGAAAAGAGGAGCGAACGTTTGGCCGAAGCACTGTTCAAGTTACAGTCGGACAACAAGGCCCAGCAAAGCCGTATATCAGAGCTCGAGAGGCAAGGCAATGCGACGGAGACGCTGCAGGCTCGGCTGGCGAACGCCAATGCAGAGCTAGAGAACGCTCAGCTATACATCGATGATCTGAAGCAACAACTGGATAACGCTCTCGGAGCAGAAGAAATGCTTGAACAACTTACCGATCGAACGCTCTCAATGGGTGAAAAAATCGAGGAAATGCGAATCACCATAGAAGATCTTGAAGCCCTCAAAGAAATGGCCGACGAGCTCGAATACAACCATGTCGAAAATGAACGACAGCTGGAGGAACAAATATCGGTCTTGACCAGTCGGTTGCAGCAGGAGACGGAACAGGCAGAACAACTATTGGAAGCCCTGACGGATAGGGATTCTACGATCGAGCAATTCCGTGCATTGGTTACGAGGATACAAGACGAGATGAGTTCGCTGCGCGACCAGGCGGACCAGAGGCAAGGGAACGATATCGATAGTGCCACGCAGTCGCAGGTCGTGTTGAACCTTAATCTGAAACTGCAGACAAGCGCTATCAAGAATCGCGCCCGCGCCGTTGATCTTGCCCTTTCGAAGCTGGAACTCGATCAAGCCAAAGAACACGCAGCTATCATGCACCAGTACCTACCGGATCAATACTTCTTGGCTGACGCTGCTGCCACCGAGGCATTACTATTCTTGCAACGCCTGGCCGGTAAAGCGGAGCTCCTCATCAACACTTTTTGCGAAATACATAATCTTCCAGACGCACTTCAAGAGGCAAGGGACGATGCACTCGTGGGCGTTTGCGAATTACGTGGTAGCCTTTCGGAGTTCGCGAATTTTACCAGACGTTTCGCCGCGATCATGCGTCGAAGCACATCTGAGGAATATATCGGTCTCGCGCCGGTCCGACTGGAGTTGAGCGCCATTGAACGCAAAGTCGATCTCTGGTTCGACCAGATTCGGCAGGACGAGTTCGTAGAGAAGGACTGTGCGGCAGATTTGAACAAGTTAGTTCCTGATTCATGCGGTGGGCGTCAATAGCTCACTGTATTTCGTCTCCTCCAGCTTTCTCGCTCAGTTCGGGCACCTCGCTCAAGCGGTATTCAATCGGGAAGATCTCGATACAGGCGAGCGACAGCTGGGATACGCCCTGGCTTTCGATTACGACCTCGACAACTTTGCGGCTGCTGTCGGTTTCGCGCGGCATACCATAGAACGCTACATCGCCGACCCTGGTCAGTTTGCCCATTTTAGCGAGGTTGATATGCCCATCTGAGTCCATCCCTTCGCTATGTAACAGAAGCTGTTCTCATCGAGGAGACGGCTGCTTTTGAAGACGGAGTGGTCCAACCCGTTCAGCGTATACTGGATCAGGTTCACCTGGTCAGAAATGCATCAACGTCAGTATGCCGAATCCCTGCTCTTGCAGTCCACTGACATTGTCGTGACTGTCAGGCGCCTGATACAGCTCGTTGAGACTGTACAGAAGCAGGGTTTAGCTTTGGGTTCCGATGAACACACGGCTCTGCGAATGCTAGCCAACTCGGTGACACAAGCTACCGATATAGCCATCCAGGTAAGCCTTTGGTGGCGTATCGGAATACTGGAACATATGCTGAACAGTCGCACCTCGCATACAGCTTGCTCAGAAAATTGGCCAGCATGTCGCGGAGCTGAGATCAACAAAAGAGCCTTTGCAGCTTCCCGTCATTTTGGGTTTCTTGCACGAGCTGACATCGCACGTGACTCTGGGTAGCGACGTCCAGCCCTGGGATGTCATTGGAATGTTTGTCACTCGTCTCTCCAATGATGTAAACGCCCTGCTGCCGCAGGTACAACAGAGCATTACCGATCAGAGATTGATGACCAGTAAGTCATATCGCTGAACCTTCGCTAAAGAGAATGCTTACATTGCTCACGATATACCTTAGTCTCTGTAGAACCGCCATGGGTGACTCGAGTCAAGGAGTTGGCCAAGGCAGCCAGCGTCAATATGGTCGCGGAAGCCAAGTCGCTGCAGCAGGCGGAACAGATTACTTCCCTTATGAGGGAAGTAAAGATCAGGGTGAGTTTGCAGATATGATTCGCCTCGACGTTTTCTCATGCCGTGCCCCATCGTGATAGGACCAAACGCTTCAAGATACCAATGTCAGGATCGAGCTTCTGCAAAGAAAGGCCGAAACTGGCAAACAAAGGGTATTCAAGTCGTGTTACTCCATGCGTTGTCGAGCTAAGATGCCTGTCTCTTTTGTGTCTTAGGCGGACGCTATGGAGAAACTGCAAAAAGATCTCCAGGACATGAAACGCCAGCACGATGATGCGGAAACGAAAATCGCAAGCTTGAGGCAGGAAGTGGCGCGGCTTGATTCGGAAAACTCGACACTACAGAAGTTGTCGAAGAGAAACGAGGCTGGTGAGCAATTCTCTTACCGTCGTTCAATAATCAAACTTATGTTCAATGGTCCTTTTGCTTTAGCCATGACCAGCACAGTGCCCCAACTGCTGGCGGAGACAGCATTCGGTTCCGATCCTCAGTTATACCAATTCAAAGTACGTCTTGAACGCAGAAGGGTCTGAGTATCGCTCTGACCTGTCCGATTCTAGGTGGAACGCTTGCAAGCCGCCTTACAAGTTCTGCGGGCAGAAAATGCTCAACTGAAGGCTCGCGGTCTGATAAGTACGACCGCGGACCTTCCGTTACTATCGCACATGCCGCCTGTCCCGGACTTGGACGCCTCTGGCTCCAATGCGCCGCCTTCACCTTCATCCAGCGATGACATCCTGGCGACACCAGTCATAATGTCCAGAAGGATAAGGACCGCGAACGACAAAGCGCTGTGGCGTGAGATGATCGATTTCCACGCTGAAGCGAACGTCATCGATATCTCCAAAGTCAAACCCGGAACGTCATGGCAGCCGATGAAATGTCTTCCAGAAGTTCAACTGTACGAGCAAGAAAAGAAGAGCCAACGGTTGCGCCGACAGACAGAGCGGAGAACGCGTATGATCCGAAGTATAGATCGTTGATGATAGCCCCTGGAAGGTTGTTTTTCGCAGCAAGACTACGCAGTTTAATGCATGCCAATGATGTAACGAGTGTCTATACTAAAGTCCCGTCGGAACGTTTACAAGCCCATCGAAATAGGGAGTCGCCCCCTGCAGGCTACTGTCCATAAGATTGTGTCAAAGGCGAATGATGTTTCCTCCTTTCCGTCATGAATTGGTCGTTGAGGTGGTCGTTACTGGAAAGTTGCACAGGTCGTTGTATCCGTCAATGGAGCCGGACTTCCGTTTGAGAGAGTTGACCCACGCCCAGCCCGACCATCTCCTGTCCCCTTTCAACATCGTCCCCTGATGACTGTCGTCTGCCGAACCATTCCCCGCTGATCTTTCTGGGTACGCTGGGTCTCGAAGGCGTCTCTACTGCTTCTGTTTGTATGCGAGGGCTCGAATATCCGTCGGGTCCAGGAGTATACAGCATTGGGTACGCGTATTCACCGGTCGGACTGGACGGGGTTGGCGGAGAAACGACAATCATTGAAGTGTCCATGCGATATACCGAATCTTCGTCGAGTTCGGGGGTGGCCGTCATTAGACGCTCATATGCCTGTTCGTCTAGACTGCGCTGGCGAGATGCGGTAGGCAAGACCGGAGTCGAAGTATGCCGTGTGATGGTGGGCAGGATCGTGAAAGGTCCGATGGTGATGGGTGCCAGTGCTCCGCCCTGACTTTGCAAGTATGTCTGGTACGACGTGTGAACGGCTTGAGCGTGGAAAACTGTTGCGCATAGTGTGGTCACCCAGACTAAGGAAAGATGCGTAAGTCGCGAATCTAGGCCACAAGGCGCGACTAAAGCTGATACTTACCCAGCTCATCCCATACATCACTGCTCAGTCCTTTGAGGATGTGCCGACCAAAGATGATTGAGTACGACACAAAGAGCAGAGACGTGAATCCGAAGAGGCCGAGGTTGTAGAGGAAGTTCTTGCGTTCAGACATGTCAATCCGTTCGCAGATGCGTCAAGTTTTAGGCAAAATGGATTTTGAAAGTGGGTCTTGTGATAGGAGAATGCTGGAGGCTGGGTCGACTATGTATGGCGACAAAAGGGTCGGCTGCGTACTGGGTTCCTTTGGTATAGGCGGCAGCGAAGGTGGGGGCGAGGTGGGGTATATGAGTAAAGGTTGAGGTCGGCTTCTCTTACTAACGAGGGCGAGGTTGAACAGGGCACATACGCATTCACGATTGATGGAACGCTGTCACCATGAGAAGGAGATAGGCATCTGGATAGCTCATGATGGTTTCCCGCCAAACATTCTGCGGTTTGTTCACGCTGCCCCGTGAAAAGTCGACGCCCACGTCGCCAGGTCAATAACGAGAACAGATCGATTGGCTTACGTCGACTTCCTTGACAGAGACAAAACAAACTCTCTTGTTCTTCACCTCCTCGTCCTCTGTCATTTCGCCAGGCTCTACCCCTGCATCGCCGCCACGCGCGTCAGACGCGTGGAAAAGGCGACAAACCTTGCCTGATTCTTCCTGTTTCACACTCCCGGCAACTGTCATTCAATTCATCCCGGAGGATTGAAAGCTGCAGGCGAAAGTGCCTTCATCCCGTGACGGAAGCACCCGGAGGTAAGCAAGTGAAACAATACGATCGACTGACTTTCCGAAAACAGCGGCCGGGGCAGCTGCCGGGGCTTCTTTACTTTGTTTGAGCGTTTTTCCTTCTCAGCGAAGCTTGAAGCAGCTCTTGAAGAGCTCTTGAAGCCCCTCGGCCAGCTCCTCGGCCCCGGTCGTCAAGCTGTGAGCTGCGAGCTGTCGCGTCAACAAAGTTATCGAGACCAGCTGGAAAGCTAGCTTGAAGCTTGGAGTAGCTCTCAGAGTTGCGGTTGATCAGGTGGATGATCCAGCCAACTATCCAGCTGGCAGTTGGGTATGGTAAAGATGTGTCCGCCGTCAGGCATCTCGGAGAAGCTCACGCGCAGCTCCTCTCGCCAGCCATAGACCGCTGGAGCAGATCATGGAGCCCTTAGGCTGAGCTTCTGGATCCGCTTCTGGCAGCTGATGACTTCTCGACGGTTGTCGGAAATTCCGTCAAGTCCTTGCAGATCTCAAAAATCAGTGAATGGTCAATGATGGGAGTCAGCGCAAGTCGCGGATACAGTCAGACGCTGCCTAAACATCCTATAAACTTGCGAGGTTTTCGAGGTGTTGTGCCTTTCTCATCTGGACCAGAGGCCATGTGATGGACTAACGGGATCCGTGCGGGGTCCTTGATTTATATCTGCTAGCCTTGATGATTAATGACGATGGCAACGGAATTGCTGACTCCTCGCGTCAGTTATGGAGAATAATGTGTGTAGTCAGCATCCGAACGACAAGAATAGTTCCCGAATAGATGATTCAGCTGAGTAATGAGTGAGCCGCTGTATGATCTTCCGATGGACCTGGGCGCCTGTAACGTTAAGGGCGGACATTTCAGACGTGTATCTAGAGCCATGGGCATCTGTTCAGCTATATACATCGAAGCATGAACGTCGTGTTCCGGGTCTCGCAGAGTCCAGGGTTTGCGTCCCCGTTCAGAATGCCCATTACCAGGAAAGCGGTTCTCTACGTCGAGGTCGCCATCGGCCGGCCCGTATCTTGGAGATCTGAGTACCGTCGAACGCGTCGATTTCGTCACAAAATTCATCGTCCAGCTTCGACAACGTCGGGGGACAGGCGAACAGTACGATTGCGTTGGAATCACGCGGGTTGCAAGCGAGTCGCAAGCTTCCAGTACATCGCGATGTCCCGGTCAAATCCTGTTGACAGGATGACGTTAGTTATGGAATTTCCCATTCCATCTTCCCAGGGTTTCCTAGAGGGAAATCATCTCACCCTTTTCGTTTTCAGGCTCTTTGACGGTCTCCTTCTTGGAGAAACCGATAGTGTCCAGCAAGATCCGGTCGAAGTCCGTTTCTGGTCGCAGCTTGAGTTGTTGGTAGTTGTTTTTCAAAGTCTGTTGATGGGCAAGGATGAAGACGCGATGAGCATGCGTCTAGCCCGCCGAGGGAAATGACTTACGTCTGAAGTCCTCTTTGCTTGTTTGTACCCCTTCCATCCTTGTTTCTCCAGGATCAAGACCCCGCCCTCATGTAACGTGTCGTAGCACTTGCGGAAGAAACGGATGAGGCCCTCGTCTAGCTCATGAAGATGTATCCACTTTGTGAGAGAAAAGCTAACAGAAATTTATCAATCAGCTTGGGTGATTGATCTCACGGCGAGGGGGAAGACATACCCCAGGATCACGTCGTACCCAGTTTCATCCGTATCGATCCTCGCATTGGTCCAATCAGCGGCGTAAAACTCCAAATTACGCGGGAAGGCCGCCCGTCCGGTTTGCTTGCAGGAATCTGTGGGGAGCTGCCTTGCGCCCTCCTCCTCATCCGCCTTCTGCAAGTTACCGAGCAGAGTCGCGCCTCGGATATCGATTGATCCAAGCAGTTGCGGAAAGAACACAGGGAAGTAATTGGTGCCGTCCTGCGACATCGACATCGGCGAAGTCTGGACGCCTTGAGCGACGCCATTCTTGAGTTTTCTCTTCTTCCGACGAGGCTCCCCGACCTGCTCGACTGATGCACCGTTGATCTGTCCTGCTGGATTCGGACTTCTTGGTTGTTTGTCCAAAGGCTTCTGCAATGAAAATGCATGCTCGACCGTGGTCCTGCACTGATCGATCAACGCATTGTCAATGTCGACTCCCACGACCCTCGACGGCTGAAAGCGTTGAGCTAAGCTAGACGAAAGACATGTCGATAAGTGGGAATCCCCGGTTCGCAGTCAAGAACGGCATACCTAGTTCGACAGATACTTCTCCGCTGTTACATCCGACATCTAGTACGACTTTACCCTTGAAAGTCAGCGGGTCGAGAAGCTGTAGCCGCTCGTCCTGCTCCAACGGCAACGGATATTGATCATTGGCACGTCGTCGTACGTAATAATGGCGGTAGTTGCCGTGGGATTGATCCGCTAGGTATGACATCTCGTTCCCTCGAGAGATGGCAGTAGATACTGACGATGTGTTCGACAAAAACGTTGCTGGAAGTCGGTTCGAAGGCGAAGAATGAATCGAGAAGGTGGACAAACAGCTCTAAACTATGCATGGTAATGATGCCTGGTGTTTTCAGCTGTGTTTACTTTTTGAACTTCAACATTCTCTCAGGATCCGCTTCTCGAGTCCGCGAGTCGGTAATTATTGAGGTGTCTACGAGTAGGCTCTTGTCGTCAGAGTCATCGCCTCTCACTCGCTTCCTATCAAGACAACAAGACCGCAACCCATCGAACTGGGACTGAGGACCTGCAGATAGCGCGAGATGATCCCCAACGGCGGTAACCTGAGCGAAAAACAGGTCAACGGAGGGACAGCTGTTTTCCAGCACTCGCCGGAAACGAAAGACCTTCAAAAGGAAAAGGAGGCTGGATGCTTGCCAGACGAGGTGAGTGATACGACCATCATAGGCTCCCGGTACTGATGTATGACACCCGCTCCAGGTATATGAGCGGGCATTACCGGCATGGCGCGCCTGGATCCGACGAAAGCTCGTGAACAGACTGAGGGCTGAAAACGACTCTTTGGCGAGACTTCAAGTGAGAAAGCTCGAACAGATCTTGCGCAGCCAGGGAGACTCAACGCTTGTGGTAGGAACGCATCAGGACGCCATGGTTGGACCGTTATTTCTTCTGGACTGCGATTTTTGGCAGTAAGTCGAGCGAATATACCTCACATGGCCCAAAGGCTTTGGGACTCGTCGTTGAAGCTTACTGAATACCTTTCCCTTCCTGCAGCGCATACCTTCTTTATGACGGTGCTGCCCATGTGCTTCTGGTTCGGAGGGGACGTTCACGGTCGAGGGTATGTACTCGTCAACCCACTGATATCCATGTATTGTCAGCTCACGGTTGCTTTTCCGCCACAGCTTGCTATACGTCACTGGCTTGGGAATATACATCTCATCCTACGCAAAGGATCTCGCTTGTACCCCTCGTCCGTACTCGCCACCTGTCATACGTTTATGTGAGTATCTTTCAGTGTCCGCAACTCATAAATACGCTCTTTTGACCGGACCTAATTCCACCAGCTATGAGCACGCACGGGCAAGAATACGGTGAGTGGATCCAGAACTGTTCGCATGTCCTTGTATCACTCACTATCCTTGTTCCACTTGTTTTCAATTCAGGCTTCCCCTCCTCTCATTCCACCAATTCCGTATCGATTGCTCTGTTCCTCGGCAGCCTTCTAGCGGGTCTGCAGGACAGCAGCGCAATCTCGCAACCGGCGCTTTACATGGGATGGACAGGTAAGAGTGTTTCTCAGCGAACCTCTTAGAAGACACACATACTGACTGAAACTGACTTCGTACGAAAGGTCTAACCATTTATGCGAGCAGTATTATTTTTGGCAGGATTTATTGCGGCATGCACTCAACGAGTTAGTCCCCATCGGTTTGAGATCTGGCGTCTAGTTTATACTCTGGTTCGGTCGCATAGTGGATTGCATTGCCGGGAGTATCATGGGTTGGGCTTGCTGGCAAATATGGGAGATTGCAGCTCCCGCTGTCGAGGGCTGGGTCGAGCGTGGTCACTGGACCGGTAAGCGATCAACTTTGGGGCACCTCACAGCGGTCTTATTCCGCGTTGACAATTTCAGTGCCGCTCATCTCGGTCGCGGTTTGCCTTACGTTGGTTCACAAACACCCGGAGCCGGTCGACGGTAAGCCAATGGTATTCAAACTCCCAAACGTGGCCCTCAGCGGTTCCGTGTTGCCAGATTGCCCATGCTTTGAGGACGCCATTGCGATTCTTTCCGTCATGTTGGGATCATTCCTCTGTCATTGGTACACTGCGAAGTATGGCTCGACTGCAGTCTCGGGCCACTCCAAGTCGCAACTTAGGTTCAACGAAATGCAGTACCCGTGGTCTGTGATTGCGACTGTTGTTCTTGCCCTTCTCAAGATTACCCTTGGTGAGTCCTACCTCCGGAGTCTTTCACGAGACATGAAGCCGAGTTCCTCTCGCATTCCAGGTATTGCGATCATCTTCACTTGGCGAATTGTCTGCAAAAAGGTCATGCGAATCGTCTTGCCCAAGGTCTTCCGAGCATTCGCGAAAACCTTTGGAGTCGACCTGCCCACTCGAAAGCATTACAAGGCTGCCACGTAAGAGTTGTTCGACAAGTCGGTATCTGCGCTGACTCTTTCCCGCCCAGCGACTATCAAGATGTACCTGAAACGCACGGTATCGCAGCCATGCCCTCCTTCGTGGATATACCGTCTGAGGCGGTCGTGGCATCCGCATTGCCGTCGAGAACGAGAAAGTATCTCCATGTGCGCGGTTCTGCCAATTCGACATTCGATGCAGATGAGAATGTTGGGGTTGACGAAGATGAAAGCCCAGAAGTGATTGACGATGAGCATTACGACATTGATGGTGAGCGCAATACTTACTGATCGAGTCGATGAATGCGCTGACTTGAGCATCTATCCGTATACAGTTCTTTCCAAGGTGTTTGTGTATTCTGGAATTGGTGTGCTAGCGATCGCCGTGATTCCCGCGATTTTCAGACGAATCGAGAACTCCCTAATATAATTTTGTGTGCTGTATGACTGCGGTATGCAAGCCAAATATAATAATATGTATCTCCCTCAAGAAGCAAGCGCTACAACCAAAGAGTACAAGCGTCGTCATCACAGCCTTACAGTATTAACTCTGCCCTTCGCGGCAACTGAGAGATCGGCTGCCTTGCCGTTGCCCACCAACTGACTATGTTTCAACAGCTGCTTTTTGCGCTCGCCGTCAAACATCTCCTGCCTAGACTTCTTTTCGAGCCTTCTATCTTGTCGCTCCGCTTTGACGGCAGCTTTACGCGCTTTCTTCTCCTCCTTGGATTCACCTTTTGGTCTCGCAACGGTCACCCTGTGCTGATATGTGCTTTCCGTTTCGGTCGCATCGCTGCTCTCGTCATCGTCCTCTTCAATGGGCTCAGTTGCCGCCGCCGGACGTTGAGCTTTCTTCTTCGGATTCTTGTTGGCGATACTGAGCTTCGCTGGATGATTTTCAATGTTTGAATACGTGCCTGGAGACATTGACATGTTAGCGACAAGCCTTACAAAGAAGCCCTCAAAACCTACTGAGAATGGTCTCCGCATCCCAGCGGTCCTTCTTGTCTCCCACAATGCTCAGCACAGGCATCTTGTCATGTTCATCCTCGTCTTCGTCCTGAGCGCGCAGGAATCTCTCGCGTATGTAGTCTGCTTCTGACTTTGCTTTCTGCTGATCCGAGGCGGCCGGTCCAGAGCCTTCCAAGTCCAGACCGACGAGTGCCCTTCGCATGATCTCGAGATTTTCCGCCGGAGTCTCGCCACCGACCTTGGGCAACATTTTGTTGCCGACGATCTCGAATTCATCCAGAAATTCGTCCATGATTTCCTCCATGTCTTCCCTTGTCAGGGCTTCTGCATCTCCATTCGCGCCTGCCAGCAGCTGGGATCGCATCGTGCGGGCGAAGGTCGAGCTCGAAGCGGCATCGTCAAAGTCGCCTTCCGACATGAAATCGGAACCCTCAAAATCGTCATCTCCAAAGTCTTCGTCGTCTTCGGCATATTCCTTCTCGTACTGCAAAAAATAGTCAGAGACCTGTCCTGATGGCGGTAGCCCGCGGCTGCTTACCTTTTGGTCAAACATCTCGTCCAGCGTGGAAAGACCCTTGTTTCGGAACATCGAGCTACTGCTCATACTGTAACCAGAAGCATCGGACGCTCCCTTTCTCCTCTTCTTTCCGCCAATGACTCTGATCGTAGCCGGCAGAGACGCAACGGTGTCCGCCATTTCGGAATTTGCCTCATCGGCTTCTGATGGGGTGAATTCGGCTGCTTGCTTTCGGACTTCGTCAAGCTGCCCGGAAGACTTGAACGCCTTGAATCGATCTTCCCACGACTGTTCGACTCCGGCTTCACCATCTTCCTCGTAGTCCTCCTTGAGCGGGGCCGCCATTCTCTGCCCATGCTCGTCCACTCCCCACTCCTGGAATTCCCAATTCTCGAAATCCTCCTCATCATCTCGTTCCCCTTCGGCAAGCAAGTCGTCCATAAAGTCGACCTCTTCCTCATCCGCGACGAACGCATCATCCTCCAGCGCCTCCAGTACTTGTCGCAAGTGTGGATCCATATCTGGCTGGAACCCAGCAATGTCACGCGGCACCGCGGCCTGCGCTTCATACGCCTGTTCTCGAGTAAGCTCGGTGCCGGACGGTAACACCGACGAGGGCAAGGTCGCCTTTTTCCCGATCCCGAAGAAATCGTCCTTCTCGTCTTGATCCAGGTCGTCGTCCCTGGCCCGTCCCTTTCCCTTTGCGCCTCCACGAGCTGTACCGTGGGATCCCTTGCCCGGCGCCGGAAGCATGACAGAATCAAGGACGGCACCGCTGCCAGAGCTTTCGCCGATGCCGCGGAGATGCTGCATGTAGTCGTATGACGAGTCATCGTAGTAGACGCCGTAGAGCGTGGCTTCTCCTTCGTTTTTCCTCACGACGGGTTTTTTGTCGCCGGCGAATACTTCTTGTTCCAGTTGGGCAAGGGTTTCGGCTCCTGCCTGTGACCCCATGGATCAGCTCTACTAGACTTTCGCCGACCCGACCGGGGACTCACTTTCTTGCCAGAATCATTCGCTCGCTCTACCGGTCGGAATACACGCTGACTGGCATCCGGATCGTTGATTAAGGGATCACGTTGAGATCGATGGACAAGCTGGAAGTGCTGAGCACCGGGTTGCCTGAAGATGGACTTTTTGGGCATGACGGCGGGTTTATGGGCTGATATGGTGTACGAGGATCGATAAGAGACGCATGTGATGCAAAGCAACAGCAAAGACTCTAATCAACATGATGCTCTACTAGTACAAATACAGGGAATATAGGACAGACTGTGATCGTAAGGACTGATCTACGGCCAGATGTATCGAGACTGGCAGAGTTTGGTGGTACGTACCCAATGCGCGGATGCCTAGAAGAGATGCGGAAGAGTCAGTGACATGAACATATGTCTGTATGCGATGCCCATCCCCGCCAAACGTCCGCGCTCGAGTATTGGATCAGAGGGTGATGCATGTGAATCCGTTGCACACGTTTGCCCTGACACACCCCCAGCCCAACTCCGATACGAAGCTCTCCAAGGAGAACGCCCAAAGGACGCCATACGGAAAACTGGACCGCCGACGAGTTTGAAATACCGGAACGAAGCACCGTTACACAGAGGCAAGGTGTCCGCCTTGACCCGGCACCCATCCCCACCAGAGATCCAAAATCCCAACATCCTCCGGACTACCTCACACCAGAAGAGGGCCGACGATGCGCAGAGGCATAGCCAGGTTCTAATATTATCGTCACTTCGCAAAACTCTTGGGCGGCGATCGAACGGGAGAGCGTCAGAAGGTGAAGAAAGGAGACTCACCTGAAGCGTAAATCGGATAACGTTGATGTTGAGTCTTGTTGACGTTGCCAATGACAGTGACTGTGTAGTGAGAACAAGTTTATATCGCCCTTGACCGTCGGTTCATGATGGATTTTTGATCGCTCGGTCACGTGACGCGTTCTATCTAGAAGCGCAGCATCCGCGCTTGAGATTTTGCTGGGACAAGCTCGCATCGCTTCGTCGTATATAACACCGTGTCTTGCTTCCATACCCCGGGACAGATAGCTGTATCATCCGCCAATGCACATTGTGAGTATTTCGATCCTCCCCCATTACACCCTCCTCCCCATCCCAGTAGCATCGTCTTGTGATGAGCAACGTTATTCAGTTCTGCTTCAGATTGAGCTCAAGACGATAAACCAACAAATCTTACCAAAAATTCTCTGAACTTCGATGCTACTTCTCCTTCGCTGTCTGTGCCGTGTTGCATGAACGTGTTGGCTGACGACATCTTTCGCGGTAGATGCGTTCGACGTTGGATCTTCAAATTGACGTGACCGGCTGGAAGATCGAGTTCGCTGGACATTGTTGTCGGATAGACCGTGCGAAGGTCGTGGATTGTCTCGTTTTATGCAATATGATATACTGTCAGTACTTGCCTTGTCTCTGTCCCACCCCATCCAACGAGGAATGCATCGAGGGGATGTAACTTCAGCTAAATCCATTCTCCGAGTGGTACCTCGGTACCCACCTCTGGTCATTCCACCCTCGGCCGACCCGTCTCTCGTTGAAGACTTGCTAAATCCTCACCTGCTGGTGGTGGATTGGCTTGTTCGGTTATCGGGTCCACACCTCGGCCCTCTCTGCACTATCTCCCGGACTCGTTTTGAAGAACGGAGAAACGGTACCCGTCTTGCATGGGTCGGAAACGGCTCTTGTGAGCGGGAGAGTTGGTTGAACCGTGGGCTTTGGGGCGTGTGTTGGCGGGGGAATGCGGCGGCTAGGGGTCTGAGTGATAGCCGGCTTTCTGATCTGTTCATTCCTCGTTGGAGATGGTGATTGACGTTTAGCTGGAGCTGACCTTTGATGTTCCTCCTGTTCAGGTATCGCATCTTGCTGTAAGTCTCGATTATGTCTTCGGTTTGTCTCTGGTGTTTGTTGTAGAGCATGTATTACGCATATGAATCGTTTCTTCCGTATCTCCTGCATCAACCCTGCACCTTTCCTCGTTCATTGTTACGACCATTCACACTTCAATGCGCTTTCTGGCACTTTCATCCCCCTCGTCGACGGAACCCGCGTCGACGTGCGGAACCCTGATTGCACCTAAAGTCTGAAGCTTCTATGTCGTGTGCCTTTGTCCTCAAGGGCGCGAGCATGCGATGCGGACTTGCTTGTAGAGTGCCGGCGGAAAAGCCCTCTCACGAGCATCCCGTCAATCGATCTTCGTACGTACGCAGTAGACATATTTACGTTCGGTCTCCCGAGGCGCAATATAAGTAATTCCGTCCAGCGCCAGGCTACCGCAAGCTGAACAACAGCATGTGGGACAGCTTGTGGGACTGATGGGGATCGAGGCGGGAAGCAAGGAAAAGCCAGCTGAAAGGCCAGGACGCAATAAATGCCCTGGTGGAATCGAGCCAGAGCGATGGCGGATGGTCTTTGTGGTATGGCTTGTAATAGAAGTAACAGACGACCTTCGGTGCTCAAGTCTATCTGCTATCACCCCGACGTGGTTTGTCACCTTTTAGCCGCTCTCCTAGCGCACGACGAGGCTTTGAGCGAAGGCACGGCATTTCGGTCGTCGAGTAGTCGTCGGCTTCTCCGACACAATGCACACCGCAGACATCCCCTGAAAGGATTTCCGAGTTCAGCTTCAAAGCCCTCTCCGAGGTCGCCTCGAGTTGTTGAAGTGAAGCGGGAGCGTGAGTGAACTGCTATTGGACGGATCGCTGTGGGTCGCTGAGCTAGACTGCCCAGATTGAAATTCGATTCGCGTTGAAACGGGGCCATTACTGGGCTGCATCCGCGCTGTAATAGTTGAGCTGGCCCAAAAGTTGGCGATACAGCTATCATCTTGCCTTGTGGCCACTGCTGCTGGGCTGATGCAACGCTGCTCGTGACAATCCTCCACGACCCTACTCTACAAACCATCGCTTGTCGTCGCCACTCAGATCGCGTAGCCTTCGTAGCAGTACATCTGCTCACTGCTTATTGAAGGGGGGTCCCGCACAGCGCACGTTCGAACACATTCTTGGCCGCTTCGAAATCCTCTCGCGTCTTCGAACGCCCACGGAGATCCTGTCAACTCCAAGCTCGCTATATCGAATCGCGGCAACCCAACGACTCTTCGAGAATCAGTAACGCCCATATCAGAAACGCACGGGCTTCTTGATCCGTGTTCAACTCGCTCGTCTTCCGGTCGAGTTACCGGTCGAGTCAGACAGCGGAATGTTATTCCACAAATCATCGGAAAGGGACGACTCGGCGAATCTACCTCTGTCATGCAACATCGACTCTCCGCCCGCCAGTGAGGGCAAGTTGGAACAAGCGACATCGCCCACATCTTCCGCCCAACTATCGGCTTCGCCTTACGTGTCCACCTTTTCCTCCTTCTTCCGCTCCGCCGCTTCAGCCGATTCGCTAGAAGACCCATCAACTACAAATGGGCCGCTCGCATCGCCGGCTCTTCCGACCGTCGTCAACTCCACCGAGGCCCTGGTGCATTTGGAAAGCTGCCTCGATGGCCTGAAAAGACGTCACATCCGAAGTGCCACTCCCGCCGACGCGGACGCGCCGGATTCGACTCCGGTAGCATCGAACATGATGGCATTGTCACCGATACAAACGCAGAATCTGGAAGCGAACCAACAATCTTCCACGGGCAACGATCTCGCAGAGGCCTGCGGATGGATATTCACGGGATTGGTGCTGGAGATTGTCAGCTTAGCGAATGAAAGCTGTCGTAATGTAGAGAAGGCGGTCAACGGGCAACTCAACGAGGCCTCGCGTGCAGATGAAGGGGCTCGCAACGCGGAAGCCGAGGCAGCGGGGGACATTTCCGAGCATGTGGCGAGTACAGAGGATAAAGGGAAACATCGGGAACAACCCGCAGATGCAGATCCTGACGAGGATGCTCAGGTGGGACGGCGGAGGAGGAGGTTCAGCTTGAGCTTCAATTTCAATCGAATGCTGAACCTGGACGATATTGAAGAACGGCTCAATGAGGATCCGGAAACGGTTGTGGACGAGGAAGCTGCCACACCGGATTGGGACACCTTGGTAAGTTGCCACCGTGCCAGTTCAACTTGATATTGAGCTGACTACAACATGTATTTCAGTGCGAGCTCCTGCGCCATCTCGTAGAAATACATCGCGAGGACGACTTCCGTTGCGTAGAAACCGCATATCAATACGCCATCCCGCTCGACCTGGTCTTTGCACACAGCCCAACTCTCGAAGGTCCTTTGCCCGTCATCACTGCAAGATTGGCGGCATCAACCACCAATTCGCAAGCATCGTCTCCAGTCGATCGACTTTCGTGCGCAGATGCCGCGGATTGCCGAGAAGTGCACACACACCTTTCGACTGGTCGGAGAGCTTTGACGATCCTGTGCGGGAGATTGAAGAACTTGATTGAGCAGCGCGAAGAAATTCAGCTGCATGGTCACAAGACGACGACCGAGTTGGACAAGTTGTCTCCTGACGTCAAGGAAAGAGTAGTTTGGGTCAAGGCATGCTTGGCGTGCTGTTTGTATCTGGTATGTCGTAACGTTCTCGTAGCGAGGATCCGCACTGATGTTCTCGTTTAGCTTGCACGGTCCGAATCGCCTTCGCAACTGTATCTTTTGCAATTGCAGGAGCTGCTGCCCACGGGTATCAGTCATATTGACTACCTGATCAACGACATTGCTGCAACTTTTACGACTCGACCGGTTCACCCAAAGCCCAACCGCCGACATCCACCGCACGCGGCAGCGGTATCCAACGGAGATCTCAACATGGGAACAAGCCCCACCAAGTCTCAACGAACCACCGTGAGGGGATATCGTCCGAGTATATCGGCCAAACCTTCATCCATCTTTTCGTTCTCCTCCTCTCTCTTTTCCGTTGGCGGTCGGTTCAGTCGTCCTGTCAAGTCTTCGACGTCACTCCCTCAGCTTTCGTACGAAGCCGCTTCGTCCAATGTACTCCTGGAGCCGGCAGTCGGGTCTACCTCCATGGTCGTTTCGACCAGTGCAGGCCCGCCATTACGACGCGCCGACGGATCCAGAGGCTCGGCTGCAGATATTCTGCAGAGATACCATATTCCAGAACCGGCTTATGGAGCAAGGGAACTTGGTAATGATGCCGAACGTCGTTCGCCATGGGGCAGGTTTGCGTCGCTTCGGCCCTTTCGGCGCAGTCCTCTGAACACGCCTTCTTTGACGCCTGTGGATATGCCGGCAAGCAGATCTGCAGGTCGCAGCGATTCCGAACAGAGCCTAGTCAGCGCCCAGTCCTTCAACCCACAGCCACGGGATATCCGATCATGCTCGATCAAACAGGACAGTCCGCCCCGTCTGAGCGACTCTGTCACGTCGGAAGAGACCAACGAATCACAGGGGCTCGAGATTCCTGCAATCAAGACAATTGCATGCACACCGTCCCCTCGCCTCGGCGGCATGTTTCCACGGACGCCTCCGAGTGCGAATGGGCATTTACATCCAAGGATTCAAGGCTCGCCTCGGGCGTTTGAAAACGCGCAGGCGTTGCCGCCCCTGGATCCTGCTCTTGCGGCTGCGGAAAAGGCGAGTATCTTGAACAAGAAGAACCACTGTGTCGTCTGTGGAAAGCAGGGATACAATTTTCCGGCTTGTCGAAAGTGAGTCATGGGGATTAGCGACAAAGGCTTCAAGACTGATCGGTATATCGAAAGGTGCCATGAAACATTTTGTTCGCGGGAATGTCGCGTGGGATTCAACAAGGGCGGAGATGGCAAAAAGTAGGCGACAGGGGCTGATATCATAACATGACGCTAATCTATACCTACTCAGGCATGTATGCGGAATGACAAAGACCCAAAGCTCGCGACTGCTGCAGGTACCGCAGCCGGTGCCGCAAATGAGCACAAAGAGGCAGGCGAGTCGGCTAGGCGTGAAGTAGGCTCAAGACGAGGTCATGGCGTGAGAAGGCTCCCGGTTGTAGGAGGAATCTGCCTAGATTATCCCATGTGTCACTAAGGGTATCGATCGCTACATGTCCTGCCCTTGCGTTCCTTTTTGGTTGTCTGCTCACACTCGACAGTTGTCGAGCGCAAGGATTAGGATATCCTCGGCCCCAGCGGCCTGCAACTTGTCCATCACCTCAGCCATCTTCTTCCTCTCGACCATGGCACTAACGGCCAACCAGCCTTCCCCGCTCTCCAACTTGGAGACCGTCGCACTTCGCCTTCCGGGCGTGATCGCCGTCGCCTCGTGAAGCTTGTCCTCGTGAATGTTGTAGTTTACGAGGACGTACTGCTTGGCGGCGATGACGCCTGCTATACGGGACTTGATCATCGGGATCAGGGGCTCGAGCGCGGGCGTCAGCGAGGCGTGCGGGTTCGAGGGCGTGATGAGGACCGCTTCCGAGGTCATGAGGGTCGCGATGGCGTGCAGACCGGCGGCACGCATCGTATCACCGGATTCGACGAGATCGACTGATGCAAGGGTGAGCGAATGATTCGAGAAACCCGCGGATGCACCCACCGATTCCATCAGCCATGCCGAGCGCACACGCAGCCTCTACACTGCCCCCGACATACTCCACACTGGTCTTCTTCCCCCCGCCAACACGCTCATCCACATCCTTGAAATACTTGCCGGCCAGCACCTCGAAACTTGTAGCGACACGTGCCCCGGCGAGCTGCTCGACCGTCTGCATCGGACCACTGACGGGCACCTGGATCTGAAGGGCGCACTTGCCGAAACCGAGGGACAGGATCTCCTTGATTTGCGGGGCGTGGGTGGATTCGGCGATGACGTCTTGGCCTGAAGGGGGGGGGGGKGRGGGGGGGGGCACGAGCGGAAGCGCGTGAGCAGAGGGGTTCACGAAGAGCACAGCACGGGGAGACGTTGCGTACCGGTGATGCCGAGGGAGACTGAGCCGAGCGCAACAAATCGCGGGATATCCGCCGCGGGGAGGAACACACTAGTGGGGCAAGGGTCAGCTAGTGGTCCTATGCACCACAGTCGATTGCAAACGTACAGCGCTATCGGGTGGTTCTGCACGAGCGCGACGTCGAGTCGGTGTTGTCTGTTGAACTTGATGTCTGCACCGGCAAGGAGCTCGACGCATTTTTCGTGGAGTCGGCCTGTAGGGGGATAGCTCGTTAGCTTGGACTGTATTGGGTTACAGATGGTGGAGAGACGAGGAGTGGAACAAGGGGATGTAAGGACACTCCTTGTATCCTTGAAGTTGTCTGTGAGCTTGCTGTGATTTGGTGCGACGCACGACGCACACGAGGTTGCGTCGTCACGCCCTGAGGCTCTCCCGTACGCTCAACCTCGTCGTCCGTCCATACTCCACACGCTACGGAGATGCAGTTACTCTCGCAAAGCTCCAGCCAGAAAGAGAGATTCTCGTTTGCACTGAGAGAGTTTCTCGCTACGTCCGACGGCTCGGGTCGTCCTCGTTCGTAGATCCCTCGTGTCGCTCGAAGGAGTCGTCGGGCCTCCCTCCACGAGAGGGATCTCCTTCCCCCGGGAAGACGTCCGTTGACTCTCGCTCCACTCCGGGAAGGCCTTTTCCTCGCTCCGCACCAAGAGATCTTCCTCCCGCTTCGCTCCAGCAAGGACGTTGGCTGTCCTCGCTCACTTCGCCCACTCACTGCGCTCGCCGTGGTCTCGTCTCATCTCTTCGCCCTTGCTCTTCAACTCGACTCACCCTTCTTCGGGACGGCAAACAACAACCGATCCTTCAAGCTATCCACCAACAAGCTGATCGGACTCTGACTCGCAAACCTGCTCCTGGGCGGCTCCGCACTGGGCGTGGACGAGACCGAGTTGACTGTGTTGCTGGTGCTGTTCATCGTGGGTGTTCCGGGATCCATTACGATGTGGTAGCTCGTCACTTGGAATCGCCCACGGATGACGGTGTGACATGTTTGAGCGAGTGCAGGTGAACCGAACGTGTCTCGATCGTTTTGCTTTGCGCCCAGCCAAGATGAAAAAAAGGCGCGGCCAGCTTCCGGTTGACTCGGAGCACCGGTGAGTGGTGCGTGGCGTTCACTTGTGCGGTGACGTCGGGGGGTGCGGTAGACGGCGTTTCAGGATGAGTTCATCGTGGTCATGCGATGACCGCAGCAACGACAACGACCTGCCCGTTCGCTGATGATAGCAAGGTTCAGGGAAGGGAAGAAACGACCGACTTCCGGACAAGACACGTCATCCAACTCTGGGCAGGATTCTATATGGATCTGGGATACCTCTTAACTTCTACCACCTTTATAAACTATCCACATCCCAAACACTTGCTCCAACCTTCACCATGTCCCGGTCCCCAACACCAGAACCACGTCTCAAGAAGGTCCGCCTGAACTCCCTTCCATTTCTCAGCACAGCCACTTACCCCTTTGTCTTACGCAGGTGACCCCCTTCCTCTGCCGTGTCTTCATCAAGAGCAACGGCTTCCACCCGATCGAAGCATTCTCGGAACCGCACGGCCTACCACTATCAGATGAGTACGGCGTATACGTATGGTACGTCATCCTGCCCCTCATGTTCTCCTCCCGTTCCCGGCTGATCCGTTCGTCTCACCACAGGAAAACATCAACCCTGTCTACGATCCTCGCGTCCCTCTACCCCTCTCTACCACCAGCGCTGCAGAACCCGGCAGCGAGGTTCGCGTTCAGGACAGTGTACTTTGATGGGCGGGCATTCAATGATGAACGTGGTAGCGGGGACAGGTCACGAGCGTGGAAGAGTCGCGAGTTGGGAAGGATCGACGCGCGGGATCTGGTGAGGTCCGTCGGAGATATCGCCAAGTACGTCTTGCCCGATCCTTCGGTCCTCTTCCGCGTTTGGGTGGAAGCTGACTTCCGTCGCGTGTACAGCGCGAAAACACTAGAAGAACACAGATACCAAGCAGGCGACTACCTCTGCATCTCCGTCCTCCTCCCCGACACCTCCTCCTCCCTCCAACAACCGGCTCCACGAACAATGAACATCCGTCATTCCGGGCCCTTGCCACCACAATCCCACCTCGGAAATGGGTCCTTCGGCAGGGAAGGAGCCCCGCAGGATTCGTGGATAGACGCCAGGCGTGATCATCAGCCGACGAGAGGCGAGTTCGGAATCAGGGGAAGGGGTACATCCAGAGGCGGGCCTTCGGGCGGCGCCGGCGGCGGCGGCGGTGGATGGGGCAAGCCGTCGGCAGGGGATGATTCCTGGGGAGCGGTTCCGAAAATGGATAGCGGAGATGATGCGTGGGGTGCCGTGCCGCGGGGAGAGGACAGAGCGGTTGCGGCAGAAAGAGCAAGGCCTGACGGTTGGTGAGCGTGTGATGAGGGACTTGGAATGCATTGCAGGCGATTGTATAGCATCGGGGACGCGGTCGTAAATTCTTACCGCAGCATTCAGGCTCCGAGAGTAGGCCGACAATTATGACACGGCCATGAACTGTACTAGTGTACTAACGATCAGAGGCAACAAAGCACGACATCAAGACGCATCTAAACACTGAATCCCACGAAATGACATGACCAAAAACTACTACAACTCGATGGAATCCCTGAACCCTTGCGCTATTGCAGCCCTTCAACCGCGACCCCGGCTTGCCACCGGCCGAAACGTCTCACAAGTTCGAGCATGCCGGGCAGCGGGACAATCAACGCCGCCGAGATCGGCACGAGGACGATGATGACAATGGAAGAGGCGAGGGTGATTAGTGCTTTGGTGACCACGAGGTAGTAGAGGCATTGGTAAGAGATGTGGTCCGAAAACTATGGGGACAATAGCATTAGCGGCGTGCAGGAAGACGCACATAGAAGGACGCACCATGCTCCAGCAATTCTTGAAAAAATTCCTCTCATGTACCACCATCGTCAATTCTGCCGTTTCACCCTCACCGTGCACCTCCACCACGGGCCTCACTTGCCCATCAGCACCCTCGGCGAGCTTGATCCGTCGGAAGATCGGAAAGTACACCGGCCGCGGGATCGATGAGCGGAGGGGTGAGTGAAAGTAGAGTTGCATTTTGAGCTCGAGACGACAGGCGGAACGGGCGAGGATGAGGGTGATGAACCATACGAGGACGCCGAGGGGCAGGGTGATGAGGAGAATGGTGCCTGCCACAGTACCGACAACCAAGATGGGCCACAGGAGAATCGCCTGCGATGGCGTTAGCTGCTGTTCTTCAATCGGAAGAGTGGACTTACGAATGGCAGGTTAAGCACCACCAGATGGAACAAGGCGGCCCAATGAGCGCCACTCCACAGCGGTCGCAGATACCGCACAACCGGATGCCGCTTCTTCTTCGGTCGCGTGACGACGATCGCTTCGCCATCCGGGGTATCAATCACACGCAACGTCGGCGTATTCATCTGCGACGGCGCACGCAGCATATTCCGCCACGATGAAGGACGAACGCGATTCGACGGTGTCTGTGCTGACGACGAGGAGCTCGTCGAGGCGATGATCCCGCCTGATCCGTCGGTTTCGAGGTAAAGCGGCGGATGACCGTTTGAGTAGATGCCTGATGTGACGGAGATGGAGCGGGAGGAACGAGTGCCTCCGATATGTGGGGAACGGGAGGACGAGGAGACGTTGATCCCGAGCGCATTGACGACGACTCCGTTTCCGTTGCTCGTCCCGAGGAGAGGCGTCCGTTCATCCACGCGTACGCCCGAGCCACGCGTAGACGGCCCTACATCCGACTGAAGGCGATGCAGTGCGGGCATGGGGACATGATGCCCTTGATCATTCCTTGCCATGTCGTGCCTCGTCGTCTGATATCCGGCACTGAAGGCCGGCTCACGGAGCCCGCCATCCGAAGACGCACGACTCCGTCGTCCGCCTATGGCACCGGTCGTTGTTGCTGCACGTTGTCTCCGTGCTGCATGATACCTTGACGGCGACTCGACAAGCCCGAGTAGTTGGGGGTTTTCCGTTCCCATTGATGGTAGATTCGTCGGGCGGGTAAGCTGGAGTGGTGTTTCGTGTTCCGAAGCGGACGGGCAACGATACGGCGCGTAAGGTGGCGGAAGCTCTTCCGTTGGGCTCGCGTTCAAGAGGTAGAGCGAGGAACCGTCAGCGGAGAGCAGGTAAACCTTTTCGGTGCGTCCTTCGGGTAAAGAATTGGGTTGCGTCGCTGAATCGATGACCTCGACGTTGCCGGGCGATTCGACGTGCGTTGCAATTGGCTCCGGCGGTTTCGCGATGTCCAGCAGGATATCGCTCCTTTGACTTATACGGTCGATTGGATAGCGTAGATCTGACGGGGTATAAGAGTCTGGAGATTGTCGTTGGCCCAGCGTCATATGCAGCGGTCGATCTGGGCGGTATTCAAGTCAAGATTGGGCTCAAGTCAGAAATCACGAGGACCATGAGGGGACCCCTCGATACTCGCCGCGGGCGCACCATCGGCCCGTCATAAGCTCTACATTCTTGATAGATAGCTGTCCCGAGGGCTGTCCCAGGAATGCTCGGAGAGGCTGTGCAGATCTAGAAGGGTAGTGGGAATCATACACGCATAAAAGCAAATCCACATCTGGAATTCCATCTCTTGATATTATTGCACAACCACTGCTAATGACGATACAAACGAAGAAACATGCAATGTTGAGGGCCCGCGCACAATTCCACCGGGACCTGAAGAGACACCACAATCGCACTAGGCGACGGGTGCTATCCTATCCCGGCCATCTATGATGTGGAAACTCATCCGACCGGGCGATCCTGACGTCGGATGGTGAAGGCGAAAGGGAAACGATATTATACAACGGTGTATGCCCGAGGGCGCAGGATATCGACGGCCGGGACTGCGAAGTCGAAATGTGGGTGGGGCGTGTGATGAAAAGGCGATTACGTCGATGCGACCTTGCGTGCTTGAGTCTTCTCGGCTTCGAGCTTGGCCTTGTTGGCTGCGTGTGCGGCATCACGGCAAGCCTGCAGGTTCACACTATTCGACGGAATCAAATCAGAGATTGCTCTCAAGCGACAAGACGAAGGGGCAACTCACCATCCATGATGTTCCGGCAATCGATGATTCCCACAGAAACTCTTCCCGCAGAAGGAACAATCCCCGACGATTCTCACCGCCGGATGCGGACACTTCATCGTCACTTCACTGGCCTCCGTCGCCGGCAGATCCTTGGTGACGAGCGTCCCACCGGGGGAACGCGGTGCATCAGAGTCGGTGATGGGCGGTGATGTGATAGTTTGGGTGGCGGCGGGAAGGGAGGGGGAGGAGATGACGATTTGGGCTTGACACTTCTTCTTTGCAGGCCTGAAAGGATGGGGGAGGTGAGTATATGGCGAAATGAGGCGGGAGGAGAGTGCTTACATTTTGAAAGTGGTAAAGTTATTGGTTGTCCGTCGAGTAACGAGCGACTGTCGTTTGATAGGAATGTGTCGTAAACTCTCGAGAGATGGATTATGCGAGGCGAAACGACTAATCAGAAGTTGATATAGTCCGTGAGATGTGAGATACGGGGTGGCGGTGCTTTCTGGGAGGATGAATACGAGAACGACGACGACGATCAGACGTTATATACTCGTATCTCGTATCTATCGCCACAATGACCAAGCGTGTCGAGCCCCTGAAACACCGACGATCGCACAGTGACTCATATCGCCAGCCCAACTCTGGCCCACAGAATCACAAGCAATCACAAGCTGCGCATTGTTCCCGGACCTTCTTCCCTTGCCCTCGACCCTTTGTTCGCGACTTGCTACCGTCAGACACCGTCACTCCGGTATGCTTTCCGGATGTATAGCGGCGAGGGGAAAGGCTAATATGGATGCTGACCGCTGACGGGCCTGATAAGGCAAGGGAATGATTTGTATCCTCGAGATGTGAGGGAGTGCGGCACATTGTCATCAGGGATGGGAATTGCGGAAAGACTGTCGATACGGCAAGGTACTTCTGTCAAGTTGTTCTACATGTGCTTGACCTGTTGGACGGATCATTTCGCAATCACTTTCCCTTGGCCCTTGTCTTGCCCTGGGTTGCCCCCATGGGCGAGCCCGTTGCATGCGACACTAATCGAGGTTCACGAGGTTGGGACGAATGACTGACCATGGCTATGCGCGACTCGCACTTGAACAGCGGCTTTGGCACAGTATCCTGTGCTCCTCCAACAAACCCTCCAGAATCGGAAAGCCCTTTGGCCGAACCCGAAACGCGTCGAAATCTCGAGATGGTGTGACAGGCGATCAGATTACGAATTGCTTGGGCGCATCCAAAAAGTTGAGGCACCCAACGTCGAGTCGATTCGGAAATCGCGACTGTCGTCATTAGTGATTGACTTGGTGTCCTCAAGTGGTCGACATATATACGTCTGCTAGCGTACACTGCATCGAGGCTCTAGGCAATCCTTATAAGCAATCATGTCGCGATCTACCGGTGATTTCAGAAGACAATCCGTGTCGGCTTCGAGCCCGCCTACGTCGTGAGTCGAGCTGGCCGTAGCCGTTCATCCCTGAATCTGACCGCTCTTCAACAAGAATTCCGATCCCTCCGAACACACGCAACCTCCCGGCCTCCAACTTTGCCGGATCTCCTCCCACCGGAACCCTCGCGACCTCCCCTACCGCGGGATTCAGCGTGAGCCCACCGCGTTCGATGTCTCTGTTTCACGACTGAACCCGATTCACCACAGATCCATTCTGCCATTGCTGCCTCAACTTCCCCACGAGGCGCTAGCTCGATCCCACACAACGCTCCGCCCTCCATCGTCCGTCAGCTCACCGCTTTCTTGCCCGCTGCGTTCCCAGCGAGTGGTACCGCTTCGGAACAGGATGGAAAGAAGCACGGGACGGTCAAGATCTTGCTGTTGGAGAACATCAGTCAGGAGGCTGCTCAGTATCTGAGAAATCAGGGCTACGAGGTGGGTCCTGGAATCAGGTCGCGATCTGGGTGCTTTGCTGAACAGCCTCTGTTAGGTCGACCACTTTACCAAGGCCTTCAGTGAAGCCGAGCTGCTGGACAAGCTTCCCGGATACTCTGCCATCGGTATCCGAAGCAAGACCAAGATGACTGCCAAGGTCATCAAGGCCGCTTCCAAGGTGAGCCGCCGGTCGCGAATTGCAAGTCTACGACATATTCACCCTGCGCGCAGCTTCTCGTCATCGGTTGCTTCTGTATCGGTACGAACCAAGTCGACCTCGATGCTGCCGCCCTCGCCGGTATCGCCGTTTTCAACTCTCCCTTCTCCAATTCGCGATCCGTTGCCGAGCTCGTCATCTCGGAAATCATTGCGCTTTCGCGACAGATCGTCGACCGAGCTCGGGAGATGCGAGAAGGCGTCTGGAACAAGGTCAGCAAAGGATGCTGGGAGATTCGAGGAAAGACCTTGGGTATCATCGGATACGGACATATCGGATCCCAGCTTTCCGTCTTGGCCGAGGCTTTCGGTATGCAAGTCATCTACTATGATGTCGTGCCAATCATGCCGCTCGGTTCCGCTCGTCAGGTGGACACGCTCGAGGAACTCTTGTCAACGGCCGATTTCGTCACGTTGCACGTTCCCGAGATTCCGGAGACGATCAACATGATTGGCGCGGAAGAGCTGGCGCAGATGAAGCAGGGCGCCTACTTGATCAACAACGCGCGAGGCAAAGTCGTCGACCTGCCGGCCTTTGTGGACGCCATGGAGTCCGGACGACTCGCCGGTGGCGCGATTGACGTCTTCCCCTCGGAACCTGGATCAAACGGACCCGGATTTGACGAGTCCCTCGGCGCGTTCATCCCGCGTCTTAGAAAACTGCCCAACTTGATCATGACCCCGCATATCGGTGGATCAACGGAAGAAGCCCAGCGCATGATCGGCGCCGAAGTTAGTCAGGCGCTCACGAGGTATCTGAACTACGGTACCTCGATCGGGGCCGTCAACTTCCCCGAAGTCGACTTGCGAGCCATCACCAACGCCGATGACCGTCATATCCGAGTCTGCCATGTCCATCGGAACGAGCCCGGTGTCCTGCGCGCCATCAATCAGATCTTGGGACACCATAACATTGAAAAGCAGTTTTCCGATTCCAAGGGTGATATCGCGTACCTGATGGCGGATATCTCGGGTGTCGGTGAGGAGGAGGTGGCGGCGATTTACGAGGCCATTTCGAGCACGAGAGCCAACTTGTTGACGAGACTGCTCTGTAAGTCGGTTGCATATTCTAGTGCATGCTCTTGCTGACGTCGTCTTGCTCAAAGACTAGACTAAAAGTACATCTCTTGCGTGGAATAATGTGTCTCAACGGCACATATCAGTATAAATCATGACAAGACACTTCAACTTGTATCTACACATATCTCTCTGGAATACCCATCGTCCAGGATGCCGGTCTAGAATCACTTTCTGCACGGCGTGAACCCTTTGTATCGTATCAGATGGCACATAAAAAGCATCGCAGCAGCGCCCAATGTCGGGTTGGCTTGTGGGAGAGGGATGGGCGTCACCATCTGGAATGTCGCATGGTGGCGAGAATAGAGCCCTCAGTAGGAACCTCTGGCTATAGAATCAGCTGTAGAACGTTGTCGGGTCCACTACCGTGTGTGACTGTAGCGTCACCGAGGCAAGACTAGATGATTGCGTTCTTCCTCAAATTTCGACTACCGTTGGATAAGCAGGTGCCGAATGAGAGCGGCGTCAGAACAGAAGACGGCGACGTTCTGTATCTGCATGATCTGCCATGATTTCACCTATCGGCAATATCTCACAATGCAGCTCCCATTGCGTCACCGACGGCCATGGTAGCAGCCCGTCGACTCCGTTGAATTCCAAAGTAATCTGTGAACCATGACGATGCGGCCGACGCTGGATGCCTCTATGTAGGGGAGAAAGGGCAATGAACGCGTTTTCAAATCGTGCGAAAATCAGAGCAAAATACTTTAGCCAGGTTTGATATCGAAGTCGATGACCTTCAAGCGCAAGCTGCGCCTGAATATGGCACACTGGCTGCAGTCTCACTTCCAATTCCTGGGCCTCTCCGCTGGCCAGTATGCCCGCCAATGCCCTCCCGCTGACCGATCGCCTCGCCCGCCCAGCCAGTGAGGGAGCAGCGCTGACAACGGCCGCGGTGTCACCGACGTTTGTCTTGAACTGACGGCTTCTTCAGCGACTGCTCACCTTCCCGTCGAGAATCGTCGTCAAGTACTTCAAGTCGTCCATCAAAGGTTAGCATCCAGCAGAGGAATCAGGAATTGGCGGAAAAGGGAATAGAGGAACTGAACGACGGTCTGTGCTCTTGCGTTTTTGCTTGCGATCTAAAAGATGCAAATCTTCGTCAAGACGTGAGTAGTCGAGGCGGATGGTGGATGGGACGGAGAAGGCTGATCCTGTTGCGAACGATAGCCTCACGGGTAAGACCATCACCCTCGAGGTCGAATCCTCGGACACCATCGACAACGTCAAGTCCAAGGTCAGTTCCTGGATCAAGAGGCAAAGGACGGCGGGACGATTGGCATAAGGAGATCGGAGGGGGGATGGATGAGGGAATATGCAGGAATGGGATTTGGGATCGTCTCGCCGCTCCGCTACTGCCACGACATCGAGCCGGACAAGCATCTAATCTCTTATTCCACAGATTCAAGACAAGGAAGGTATCCCCCCTGACCAGCAGCGATTGATCTTCGCCGGCAAGCAGCTCGAAGATGGCCGAACCTTGTCCGACTACAACATCCAGAAGGAGTCGACTTTGCACTTGGTCTTGCGATTGCGAGGTGGTATCATTGAGCCTTCCTTGAAGGTTTTGGCCAACAAGTACAACGTGAGTGCTCGTGGTCACCGACGCAGGATGTCGATGACTAATCCAGGGGACTTTCGCCACGCAGTGTGACAAGCAGATCTGCCGAGTCTGCTACGCCCGACTTCCTCCCCGAGCTACCAACTGCCGAAAGAGGAAGTGTGGTCACTCTTCGCAGCTCCGACCCAAGAAGAAGCTGAAGTAATCTACTCGCCCCCACCATGGAATCTCGCGGGTTGGGAACGGAAGAGGGGAAAGGATGGCTTGGATCGGTTCCGGTCGTTGCGCATGCTTCGAGAGGGACGTGTGCAGGGATCGAGATGGGTTTAGGCAAGGTAGTTGGGCGGTCTACCTGGGTAAATGTTGAAGCTGGAGACATTTGCTCATGGGAAGCGACGAAGAGAAGGATTCGGGGCATGATAGCTGCAAAGCGAGTTGTCACTCCTGCTTTGTTTTCGTTGTTCTCCAATCGTGACGAACGATTTCGTTCTGGACATATGAATGGAATTGAAAAACGCCTTATCGCACGGAGACAAATCAGCTTCCTGTTGCGCGGGTCTCTCAGTGGAACTTTGAGCAATGTAGCTCAAAGTCTGTCTTTCTCCCATTTCGGTATCACGCTGCTATCGACCTCTTGTCATCGGATCGTAGCGGAGATGTTCGAGAACTCTAGTATTAACCTTTTTGGAGTTCTGTTGAACGACTGCTCCACCGAAACCAGGCGCCTCCTGTCAATCAGAATTAGACCTGTCTCGTCATTCCGGATCGGATCAACAGCCGGAGTGGAGGTCACTTCGAAGAAACTGTAGACCTTTCATACGTTCGAGGTCTAGCGGAACTGTAAAGTCCCCTTGTCTTGCATTAGGGCAGTTCCTCCGGTCTTTCTCTCGATCTGACATCGGCGGCGGGGCAACCATGCTTGTTTCAATCTATCGGCCTGCCGCTGTCATGCGGAAGGCGGCTTCATCGCTTGCGCCTGGCGTCCGGTCTTCCCGAGGCACCATGCGAGCCTATTCCGACAGGCCCGAGGACGGAATCAAGGTGGGCTTGTCCGGAACTGGTAGCGCTACAAGCTGAAGTCTCTTTCTATTAGAGCTTGCTAGATGCTTTCAAGACTCCCGGCAGTCCGTTCTATCTCGCTCCAGGGGAACGGGGACCTGCAGAGCCGCACAACTGGCCGGAACACGATCCCGCAGCGCCATACCCGGAACCCGAGGTTCGAGCGGTCCAAACGGCAGAGCTAGACTTACCAACGACCTCATCCGTCGGCACGGCATCGTCAACGCGTTCGGATCCGGACTCGAGCGACTCAACGTCTTTCAGAGAGGCGCATGACCAGACTATCCCATCTTCCAAGTCACACTTGGGATGGCCGCACAATTCGCCTAATTACGAGGAAAGTCGTGTTCAAGCTGAAGCTTATGCGACGGAGAAGGGCTTTGACCTGGAGAGCATGATTGAATGGCCGGTCTCATGGGGTGAACAGGATCAGTTCAGGTGAGCAACGTGCAATCTCTGCAGATGAAGCCGAAGTCTAAGCCGCTGTCGCACTCGCCACTCGCAGACATGTCAACAATGTCAGCTTTGCCCGCTACTTCGAGGCAAGTACTCATATGCCAGCTGGGAACCCAATAATGACTTCTGGAGTCACGTAGACGGCTAGGGTGCGCGTTATGCAAGCCTTTGAGCGGTATATGACACCGGAAACTTTCCACCAATTCATGGTTAGCATCGTCCTTGCATGGCTGACCTTCTGGCTCAAACTTTGACACCTCTCGTAGAACGGAACTGGAATGGGCCTGGTGATCAAGTCTGTTAAGATCGATTACAGACGTCCGGTCACGTTCCCTGATTCTGTACGTGGTTACAACCCGCCGTGGCCTCGTAGCTGACGGACGCATTTACAGCTCGTCATCATGAGCACTCCAATCGACATTGACGAGAAAAGGGCGTCTTTTGGACTGAGGCAAGAAGCGTGGTCACTGAATCAGAAAGCGGTCGTGGCCAGGGCCGAGAGTGTTCAGGTCATGTACGACTTTCAGAACTTGGAGAAGGGGATGATGACGCCTGAGGTCCGGAAAGCACTGGAGAGCATCGCATCGAGGAGCAAGAGTTCATGACATATGCATAGTATAGAGGTGGGGAACATTATAGAGGTGAAGGTAGTGCAGTACGGTTGCCATTCAAAGGTGGTCATTATCCTCTAGCCTCGCCAGACCTAGTGTCCACCCATCATCGTTCCATAGCTGGGAACGTCATCAACCGGCTTGCCTTCTTCCAAGGGAGGCAGGCCCAATCTGTCTCGCGCCTTGTCGACCGCGTGTGGCCAGTCAACTCTAAGGATGATGGCGACACTTGACAAACCAGCATAAAACAAGGCCAGAGTCAAACCAAGCCAGAGACCGATGAGGCCCATGTCGTGCTTGAAGCAAAGGTAGATACCGAAGGGTAGACCCTGTGCGACGGAAGGTCAGAAGGTCGGCAGGGAAGACATATAGCGAGACGTACCAGAACGTAGTATGCGGTCAAATTGATGAGAGCTCCGGCACTCTGTTTTCCGACAGCTCGCAAGACTCCTCCAGAAGCACCGACCAGACCATCGGCGATCTAGGTCGCAAAATCAGCATGACCGGGCAGACTAAGTGACAGAGATTGACACGCACCTGGAATGCAGCGACATAAATAGTCACTTTGCCAACTTCAAGGACAACCTCAGGGTCGGAATTGAAGATGTAGGCCACCTTGTTGCGGAAGATGATCAAGAGTGCGCTATGGATCAAGGATTAGTGAAGTGCCAGAAGAGATGAGGGATGGACATACCTGTTGAATACCGATGTGACGAGACTCAAAATGAGTGCCAAGATGGCCGCCAATCTAGCTTCATACGCTCGTCCCGATCCCAAGAGATTGCCTACGCGAACTGCTGTAGCGATACCCATACTCTGCGGGATCTGGAACAGGATCGAGGAGAACGACAACAGGATCGAGTTGACGGCGAGCGCGACCGGACCCAATAAGGAGACGCTGAGGGAGAGGCCTTCCCATGCCCACCACTCGGAGGACACCATGATAGTACCTATTGGAAGGGTTCAGCCGCGTTACTTGGCACAAATTCTGGTTCAAGCTTACCGGCAAGACCCAACGAGGTGATTGTTCCTAACTTCCTGAAGGCTTCCTTGCGGTCAAAGCCGCCCCAGGCTGTCTTCGGCGCGACAAATGTGGCATATCCGATGGAGACGAGCGCTCTGAACGAGAAGAAGGCAGAGAGAATCAGACAGGCACGATAGGACACTCTTGTTAAACACGCACGCCGCATTGAAGCTACAAGCAGTAGCAAGAGGAGCTCCAATGAAACCTAGTCGGATAGATTTCGGGCCCCACACGAGCATGTAGTTAAGAACCGCATTCATCGGTGCTACGATGGCGATAACGATTGTCGGCGCATTCATCAGATTCTGTGACTGGAAATATCTGGTAAAAATTATTAGCCAAGGAGCTGGAGTGAACAACGGGATCAGAGCTTACTTTCGCATAATAAGGTTTCCTGCATAACCAGGAAGGCCGATAGAGAGGTACTTCAAGTACAGGCCGGCCCTAGCCGCGACCATCGGGGCCTGTCTCAAGAAGAGCAGGAGACTCTCGGCTTGAAACCAGATAAGGTACATAGGAATCAAGGCGACAGCAGCCACGACGAACATTCGCTGCGTCCACAAGCCCACTCGTGTCGGGTCCGAAGAAGTCCAAGCGGCGGGAAGTAACGTGTCGAGCGCCGAAGTCATCCCTTGCAGGATGGAAAATGCGGTGACACTGGCCGTCATACTGGCGAGTGAACTGGCCGCAAGGTCGACAGTACCGAGGTGGCCGATACTGATGACAGAGGCGAGCACGAGAGAGTATTCCGCGACTTGGGTGAAAAAGACGGGACCTGCCGTCCTGGCCAAGACCTTCATCTCGGCCTATCCAGGAAAGTCAGCCTCCAGTCGTGTTTCAACAGGTGAGTTACTTACCAAGGCAGCGGGCTTCCAAGACTCGACGACCATGCCCTTGTCGTCTGTCGGCAGCTCTAGATCCTCCGCCGGGTCAAGCTCTTCTGCAGGGTCCAGCAACATGTGTTGTTGGCTTTGGGGCGTCAGTCCATCAGCTCGAGCTCCGAAGAAGGTTTCGGCGGCGGCTTCGACATCAGTCGAGGTGAACCCAGCGGTGGCCCCTGCTGCGAGTCGGGACCGACTGTCTGAAGTGGCATGAGAAGCTCGTCGACCTGATGAACGGGGCACATGCAGAGTATCCGACCCCGTGGTTCCCGAAGAGGTATGACGTGCGTGTGCAGGGCGCCCGTCATCATCAGGTACGTCACCGCCACCGACAAGACTCGTCAACTTGAAAAGTCGGTTCCTGTCCCTCGACGTCAAGTTGGACGAATGCGATAGCCGTCTTCCTTCTGCTCCCCCGATCCGGCTTGCCACATCCGAGACAACAGAAGCTTTCCTGTCATGTTGCCTGTAAGAGCGGGAGAGCAAGCTGGAAGTCTCGTCCGCTCGGTGTTCGTCGTCCTCGTCGTCGAACACCATTTCTTCGTTTACAGCTGAAGGGTAACCCCGGGGCATCGCAGGTCGAGTTTCCCGGTGATGCGACGCGGCGGAAGACCGCCGCCGCCCTCCTTCGCCGCCAGAAGGAGCGCCATGTTCGTCATGGACAATATGCTTCGCAATCAAGGTCTCGAGATGGCTTTGTGTGGCTGTGGAGCGAGGCATTTAGTGGCGACATAGGCTCCGGCTCCTCGCAACTTACCATAGGAAGAGGTCTGATAGGAGGATGAAAGCGCGGTAAGATGGGGGTATGTGGCGGACATGGTATATGCCTAAGGATATTCCTGCAGGTATAAGCTAGATGTATGGCGAAACAGATATGATGATGCCAATATAGCACAATTGGGCTGAAGAAATTCTGTTGAAGCTCAATGCGGGGTCTGTTCCGGTAAGACGGCGCTAAGAAATTACGTAGATCGCCGATGAAGTGTTAGTACCCGCACCTGCCAGCCACCAATCCCACCATAAGGAGAGCTCATCTGAATAGTACACTATCGACCACGTAACTAGAATGGTCGAAGGGCCAGTACTTGTACTGGTCAAGGCTCTAAGCCGTCCTTTGCAGCTTCGGTAGGCGACACGGTTCATTGCGATTCGCCACATAAACCCTTGGAGAGGGTGCGGACAACTGGTGTGGTACTTATGTCTAAGCGTGGTACTTATGTCCAAGCGACTGTTCTGACCGCGCTGAACTCTGCCATTCTCCAACCTCATGGCCGGGATGTGTTCGCCTCCGTCAGCTCTTCATCCGTATCCTGAGCTTCCCTCCAGTTCCGAACACGCTCTGCTTGCAGATCGCTAGACATCCGGCAAAGGGTCAACAGCGTATTCCAACAACAAAACGAGTGTAATACTTACGCAAGCCCGACCTTCTTGCCTAGCGCTTTAAGTCTTTCGACCATCATGTCGAGCTCGGCCTCCAATGCCACCGTTCCTTGATCATTCCAGAGCACACATTAGACCTGAACAAGAGATTGAATCGCACGAAATGCTAACCGAGACTATCGCCCATGGTCTCCAGCCTTTTCAATTCTCGGATCAACACCTTGCACGCCCACGCCCAGAACATGGGCAAATACAAGTCGAGCTTGTTGAGCTGATTCGCCGGGATGATCCGACCGAGCGTCAACACCCTACGAGCAGCCTCCAGCGCTTCCGGATTTTCGTAGTGCCAGTCTTCCGAATCGTGCAGCCACATTTGCGCACAGGCGACGAATGAATGCTTGATAGGCGCGAGATGCTTGTCAGTTCCGGACTCGAACGAGGTGGAACAACCAACGTACCAGACACACGATATAGATGTTAACATCTTTCCTTCCATCCCTGCGCTTGATTGGATCCCGCATCTCGGGCGGAAAACTGTCTACAAACGCGGTAATCGCATGATCCGATCTACGAAAGGCCTCCGGGTTTTGGAATCGTAGACGTGGTTCCTCTGGAGGATCCATCGATGTTCCTCCAGGCGTCTCGAAGGTGCCGTCTGGCCTGATGCGCGGTGTACGGACGGAGAGGGCTACCTCGTGTAAAAGCGCCATCTGGGAAGAAGAGAGTCAGCAAGAACAATTGTGATCCTGAAATAGATGTCTCACAGCTCGAGTCAACATCGACCTGAGATACCTTCTCGTCAGTACGAATGGTTTCAGCAGGATCCCAGGCAGTACATACCAGATGGGGATCCCGGGAACAACTCCCTTGTTGGAGCCCTTTAGCAGGTCGCTCAAGCGTTCATCATACATTGGCTCGGTTTCGTACTGGGCGCACACATCAATACTTTGCCGACTGGACTGGTCTCCCTCCACAACACTCACTGCGGCTGAATCTGGACTTCTTGCGGGGAACGGCGTGATGACGTCTTGAGCGTCAAATCCTGCTGGCCAGCGCATGGCGATGGAACCCGCTCGATCAAGGTACCAGACTTGCCAACTAGGATCATTCGAGCAGGTTAGCTTTGCTTGCGGTCATGACCTGCTCGTCGAACCCACAAGGTCCCGATCCTCTCCGCGTGATCAACGGGATCCTGAGCTGGCGGTATTGCCCAATGCTTCGACATGGCGCCAGAGTAATGCGGCCTGTCAAAATCCTTGAATGTGTCGTCTGTCACGTACGAGAAATTGTTGCTCTCGATGGCGTGTAAGCCCGCCGCCATGGCGAGTCTGAAGCTGATATCAGTCACGGTTGATTTGCTCAAGCATGCACCTACCTGACGACCTTTCCAGTGCAAACCCATGCCTGGGGAAACATCAAGTCAGCTGAATCTCATGTCAAGTTCCCTCTTGCATACCTGAAGGTATTTGCCCCTAGAGTAGCAGTAAACAGACACCAGGTGCGCACCTCGAATCGCATCCAGCAATCGATCCGCATTCTGAACCGCGATCTCGAACTGTGTATTAGCAATCTCGTAGAAATGCCCCTCGAGATTCCGAATTGCCGGATCATCCGAATACCTTGCAGCAAAGAGGTACATGCCGTAAAGCCAGCAAGGATGTGGCCGTTTGTTCGCTGGCAACGTCAGGCGGGTCTTGAACCGGGCCAGATTCATCCCGAGCATGTAGACGGTCGCTGTATCGAAAAAAATCCGGAGGAGTTCGTCACGTGCTGGTTGAGGTAGATCCAAGGGGTCGTACCATCCTGTCGATAGGTTGAATTCCGATGCCGAGGAAGCATCGCCCATGTTCTGTATGCGGCCCGAGGGGAGGTACATGGCGTACGAGTTATCGGGCATCGTCGCATCCGTCGGTAGAGAAGGCTGGAACTTTTCTTGCAACTGCTTGTCATCCGAACGTTGTTGTGCCCTCTGAACGGGAACATTGAAGTCAAAAACGTCAATACTCGCGGTGACAGCCTCCATGTTGGGATCCAAAGTCGAAAAGTCAAAGGACGGTGTCGGAGTCGGGTCTTGCTGCAGAGCTTCCGGTTCTCGCTGTCCGCTGCTCATCTTGGCTGCAGATGATGGCCCCATATCACTCGGTGTGGCGGGACGCATTGAAGCGAATAGTGTATCCATCAGATTCTGTGTTTGTGGTGTCATTGCCGCCTGTATCTGACCTTCCCCGGAGTTCAGGAGATCTCTGACCTGTTGGAAGTCGGATTCTGATAAGCCTGAGCCGAACAACGGATGCGTCGGCGTGATTGTCTTGCGGTACTGGTCGATGTAATCTGGTCCCATCGCATTCAGGTCTTGGGTTTGGGAAGGGGCCAAGACGGATGGAACAAACGCTGGACCAATCTTGCTACTCGTCGGATTGTTTGTGTTATGCGATTCTCCGTATGGCATCCACGAAGGCGGGACTTGTGCATCAGGTTGACCGCCCGTAGGGTCCTGCATGTAATCTCGATAGCTGGAATCCATCCCCAAATTTGAATTCGGTGCAGTCAGATTCACTCCCGTCCTCATTGCGTTTCCTTCATCGGAATCCCTCTGCACATACTGCGGCGGCGTAGCGGACATATCTGCGGACCGGTATCCCTGTGCTTCGAGATGGCTGGGCGGAGGGCCGAGGTTGAATGGCGGATGTGCATACGCAGTATTAAATGCGCCGGATCCGTTGTTGGGATATGTTGTCGTATTGCTGAATCCCCCATGCATGACGGCGCTGTATGGTCCAACGGATGATTGCTGGAATCGTTCAGCGTCCTGAGCCGAGTATGAAGCCGCTTGTTGTGGTTGTGGGTTTGAGATTTGGTTCTCCAAGTGGGCTGAAGGAAGAGACGGCAACGATTAATGGTGACAAACTCTCCACGAACGTGTCTACTTGCCAATCTTGGCCTCCAGTATCTTCACCCTGCTCTTCGGCTTTCCTTGATCGTATTCGCAGACCTCTTTTTTCGCTCTCGTACACTGATTACAAGACGGCTTCGCCGCATCGCACCGCTGTAACACAAAGAGGGATCAGTCAATACTTCCGAATGTCATGTTGGAAACTCACCAGTTTACGCTTTCGACAGAACAAGCATGCATCGCCCCTGGAGAGAAGATATCAGCTGTGGCCGAACCTTCAGAAGAGTCCGCGAGACTTGCCTCTTCAGCGGAGCTGAAGGGATGTGAAGGCGGATTAGCGTAACAATCCAGCTGTCAGTGAGCCAACGTCAACGCACGCTTCACCGTCTTTCCAAAACTGGCGGGAACACCTCCGACCTCCATGTTAGCATCCGAGCCGAGTTCACACTCTGTCGAGTCCATGTTAGCTGTGATCAACACGATCTCGAAACGTTGAAGAATACGCGTTATCGTACGTGATTATCTTCGAGACACGATTGCGAATGGATGATGGTCTTGAATTCGCTATACCGACATTTGTTTCCGTGCTTCCATGTGTGACTGACTTCGGCGAGCTGCGATCTTGCTCACTTCCTCCTCATCTCATCATCAATAATATATATAGCATGTGTATCCGCATTCCCTTGTAGGCTCAGAAGCCTCCTACTACTACAAGTATGCCGTTCTGTCTGCCATTCTTTCAGTCTACCCGCGCTTCCCAGGATGAAAAGCTGTTCGTCTTGTCGGAGAAGCAGCAAACCTATGCGTCTGCACAGACAACGCAGCGACTGGAGCGATCCTTGTTGAAAGAGGAATCTCGAACCCGGTTGATCGAGCTTAGGGCGTTGATGCAGGACAACAAGATCGACTACTAGTAGGTCCCGTCAGCAGCGGTATTTACGATCATGAACCGACCTGTGTATGCAAAACAGCGTCGTTCCGAGCGAAGATGAACATCAAGTGAGTCTCAATGACGCCTTGCGCGGGATCCAACTTTCTGAAGCACTAGTACCAGTCAGAGTTCACAACAGAAGCAGACCAGCGTAGGAAATGGATCTCAGGATTTACAGGTTCAGCGGGGACAGCCGTCGTTGGTATGGACAAAGCATGGCTCTTTGTAGATTCAAGGTGAGTCCATCGCGATTGCCTAGACAATGAATGCTCAGACTGCTGCCTCGTAGATACTGGGTACAAGCGGCCAAACAGATATCGAAAGAGTGGACTTTGGTCAAGTCGGTTGGGAGGGATGCTGAGGGCTGTCATTCGTGGCATGAATGGTGTGAACAGGTACGTTGCTTTCTCGGTCCCGGTCTCGGGTCATGCAGGGGATTGATTACGATCTTACCAGAACCTAGAGAACACCCGGGTCGGAATCGATCCTAAACTCATTACTCTTGGTGAGTGATATTCACCCCGCCCTCGCATTAGCCATTGACCGGCGGATAGTGCTCGTCAACACCATCGAGGCAAAATGGATTCCCAGATCCATCTCTCTCGTACAAATCAACGGCAACCTCATCGATGCCATCCGCCCGCCTGTCCAACGATCCCTCTCGCCCGTGTTCCTCCACCCGCTCAAGTTCTCCGGCCGTTCGACTGCGGACAAGCTAGCCTCCATCCGCGCAAAGCTGTTCTCCGAAGACTCATCGAACGGGCTGTATATCCTTCCGGTTCTTCCGGCGATTGCGTGGCTGCTCAACCTTCGGTGCAGAGACGATGTGCCCAACACCCCGATATTCCGTTCGTACGTCGTGTTGACGAGGACAAAGTGTGTTTTGTTTGTCGACGGTCGCAAGGTCCCGAAGGAGGTCGAGGAATCGCTCGAACGGGATGAAGTGTTGGTCAAGCCGTATGGCACGGAGGAAGTGAAAGCGTACGTGGTGGAGTGGAAAAAGAGTAACGACGGTCAAGGGCGCAAGGTGGTTGCTCCACCGAGTGTCAGTTGGGGCTTGGTGCACCAGATCAAGATGGCTATATCTGTACGTATCTATCCAAATATTGGGGTGTATGGGCAACTGACGCACTCGTGTACAGGAAAAGATCGATATCATCGCATGCCCCGTTGAAGTTTCGAAAGCGATCAAGAATGAAACCGAGATTCAGGGTTTCCGCAATGCCTACCTCCGAGATGGGGCTGCGACCGTGAGTAGCTCGTTTCACTATGCTCGCTCGCTTACAGCCATGGATTATAGGTGCGATGGATGACTTGGCTTGAAGAACAGATAAAGATCAAAGGCTGCCAGATCGGAGAATGGAAAGCGGGACAGAAATTGACGGAGTTTAGGAGCCGGGAGCAGTACTTTGCGTGCGTCGCTGGACCCCGGGCGAGAGCTGCGTGCTGATGACTATTGATCGCAGCGGGTTGGCTTATGACAATATCAGCGCTTCGGGACCGAATGGAGGTATGTTGCTGAGAAGAGATTGGCCCAGATGATTGTACTGACGTGGCTCATCCAGCGCTGCCACATTACAGCCCCGAGAAGGGCCACGATCGTGTCCTCGACACAGAATTACCATATATCATAGACGCTGGCGCACAGTATTTTGGTAGGCAAGATCCCGTTTCAGAGGGTGTTTGAAGCTGATTCAATCCCTCAGACGGGACGATTGATACGACACGAACGCTGTAAGTCGTATCAGCCTTCATTGTCCTGTTATATGCTGATATCATGTTGACAGACACTTTGGACATCCAACGTCTGATCAGAAACGTGCATTCACCAGGGTCCTGCAGGGACATGTATGTTCATCCCGATTCGAGCGTTGACATCGCAGACTGATTGCGTTGACTGCACCTCAAGATCGCGATTGAGACTACCCCATTCCCAAAAGGTGAAAAGGGTGATTCGCTGGACAGATTGGCGCGTCAATACCTCTATGCCGATGGTATGAACTTCGGACACGGAGTGGGCCACGGTATTGGTAGTTACTTAGGGGTAGGTTCCATTGTACAACAACGCCACCTTTGCGCAAGCTCATCATCTTGCTCCCCGCAGGTACACGAAGGTCTGTTCACCTGTTGTCTAACAGGAGGGAGTCATAACTGAAGTTATACCGTCCAGGTCCACAAGGAATACCTGGGGCCGTAGCCTTTGAGCCTGGACATACAGTATCTAATGAACCTGGGTTCTACCTAGAGGGTCATTGGGGCATTCGTATCGAGAGCATTCTCGTCTGCAAATCTGTTAAGGTGAGAAATACAGCCAGTTGAAGAGACAATGAACTGATCAAGCGGACTCTGTCGACCCGCTAGACAAGGTATGACTTTGGCGGATCTTGGCTTGGCTGGGAACGGATCACCCGCGTGCCGATTCAGACCTCACTCGTGAACTTTGATTTGCTTTCCGCGGAGCAGAGAATCTGGTTGAAACGGCACAATGAGCTCTGCCGGGATGACCTGATGCCGTTGTTGACGATGAAAGGGGATGAAAGGGCTCGTAAGTGGCTCAAGCAGACTTGCAAGTAGGCGCCAATGGGCGCGACGAGAGACATGTCAACACGGCCTAGTCATGCGATCCACGTTCGCGCGGTTCTATCATCCCCGGAGCATACATCCACACCTCCACATCGTCGCACATAGAGTTTGAGGGATGGTGTAAATTGGATGTCCACGTTGGTATCGTTGCGATATCTCAGTCAATTCTACCACGACGATCCCTGTTGAAAATCGACGCCGAGCGCCTACACTTCCTCCGCTGCGCCAGGAAACAGTGCGATCGTGTCTGATAATCGCACCTTACACAATGGGACATCATCCCTGTATCTATTCCTTTCTCTGCCCTCTCGTGCTGAACTTGCCGCAAATCAGCACAACGTTGATAGGGAGCATGACGCTTGTTGATTCAAAGGGCGTCTTACATGATACCAAGGAGGTGAAATATTCCTTTCATCCCTTTGAGCGCTGCTGAGACGTCCTTTTGTCTTGATTACTCCCTTGTCTCGGATCACGCACTCTCGCTGAAAGCCCTTTCTGATTGCTTGCAGTCATAGTGGCGAAAATCATCCCGACAGAGCAGTATATAAATCATGATGAATGGATGTCTCTGGTTGGGGTTGCAATCTGTTTTCCCCAAGCATCAGACACGTAGCGACGACGACATTTAACGCCGTCTTCGCGTTCATACTGCAGCGCCCCCAAGACCTGTCCTGTGGAAGCAGCCTTGGCCAAAGCATATCTGAACGTTCCATTTTGGTATTCGTCTGAAGCCATCTCGCCACTCCTTTTTCGAAAGACTCTAGGTTACACGGTCCAAACAAAAGAAGGGTAGGGCTCACTAGCATCGCAGTTCACTTCAGATTTCAGTATCCAGTTGCCGTGATAAGAATGCAGGCGCTGACCGCAACCGAAAATCTATATCAAGGTGGACATCTCTCAGAGGCCACAAAGGGTATACTTTCCCATTTCCAAGCCGAAGACGGTCAAGGTTTTGGGTTGTATGGAGACGCGACGGAAACTTTTGTCGGGAAAGGCTCGCCCTCCAAGAAGAGCAGGACAAACTTGTCGATTTCAGTTCCCAGGCTCCCACCTAGAAAGCAGGCTATCACTTCTCCTAACAGCGCTAATACCACTTACTCACCGGAAGATGAGCCAAACATGACTGTGGAGTCGCGAACGCCCATCGCCATCGCGACCGAACAAAATCCTCAGCCCACGTTGTCGCAAGCGCCAAAGGCTGGACAGGTGCAAGGTGATGGTATCGATCAGCATCAGTCGATGGCCATTGCTGGACACCAGAAGCATAGCTCTATCGTTGCTGCGGAAACTCCCAAAAAGAAGAAGTCGCATGCCCGAAAGCAAGCTCCCGGTCACATTCCTCGACCGAGAAATGCGTAAGTCCTGCGTTTCATCCGTCTACTACCTGCACCTAAACAGACTCATTTGCGACGTTTCGAAGTTTCATCCTGTTCCGGAAGCACATCACCGTAAGTGTGCAGATGGTCTACCAGTCTCAGCGATAGAACCTGACTACTCCGTGTTTCAGGACAAGAATCTGATTCCGAAGTCGGTCGAAGTGAAACATCAGAATATCAGTATCGTCGTATGTCAATGCCATCATCGCCTGACATGTTGTCCGTAGCTCATCTTCTGTGGATGTAGGCGAGCAAGATGTGGGCAGAAGCTCCCCCAGAGGTCAAGGCCCAATTCACTGAAGCGGCGAAGAGGGAAAAGGAGGAACACGCTAGACTGTAAGTCCCGGCTCACGAAAGCTATCTCTAACGTGAAGCGATGCTGACAGGCTATGATCGCATAGGTATCCCAACTACCGATATCAACCTGCCTACCGCCGAACAGACATCATTCGTGTACGTCCGACTATTTCAGGTGTTTTACCCAATGACTGACTATTCTCCAATGCAGCGTCGTGTCCGAAAAGATCCGCTGGAAGACGACAAGTGCGAGGCCGTTGCATCTCTGTTGATCCAAGGAAAGGCTGGAAATGCGCTCGAGACAGAGGTGAAGACAAAGATCGCAGAAAAGACTGGACTGGCCAAAAATCCAGAAGAGATCACTCTGGTCGTGAAGCGCGGAAGGAGGTAAGCACGATATTCGCTGATTGATTCCACGATGAAAGCTCATTTCTAAGCGTTATAGGAAGAGAAAGGATGCGCCTGGTGAATTATCCAAAGGCGCCATCCGGGCGGAAAAGGCAGCGGAACGAGCTCGTGCAATGCGGGAACACTGGATCGACACCAGCATGCTACTGGCACGGCAGGCCAACAGCCGGGTGCACTATCAGCGAATGATGCCCGCGCGCTACGACGATCATCGATACCAGCCCACCGTTGTTTACGTCGACGAATATGGACGACCGATATATGAAGACAGGTACGACATCCCATACGCCGATGCGCGCGCCAACGATGCGGATTATTACCACGTCGATCAGTACCGCAACAACATGGCGCCGTCTCAGAACTTAGCTGATCACTACGCCGCTGAGAACATGGTACAGCCACCTGCGCCGAATCCACACCCTTTCCAGGTCAGCGCTGCACCTAGAGCGAACCAGCGACGAGTGCACATTTACGATGCTCCGCATGTCAACAACCACGCCATGCAAGAGCAGGCGATGCACTATGTCCCTAATCCTGGAGAAATCTCTCAGCAATGGGCCACGGCCGGTCATCAGAACCTTCTACCATTCGAACAGCATCTGGCTCCCGCACCTCAAGAACGCCTGCAGATGCAAGCGCCCATGGCTCCCATCCCGGAACAAGAAGCAACCTACGCCTTGGACCCAATGCTCGCTGCCAACCCGATGGAAGCTCAAGCGGAAACAACTTACGGCCAACTTGCACTAGACGGATCCAACTTCCCCGCCACGGAAGATTACCGCAACGTCTCAATGCCGTCTGATATCATCGCCGGCAGATGGGCCAGGGACCAAAATGGTACTCACGAGGACGAGCAGCCGCAGGAGAACGTCGGGGTCCATGTCCAGCAAGAGCCAATGGAGAATATGGACAACCTCCTCCCGCTTATGGAAGGAGGTGATCACCTGCCTAGTCAACATATCGACTTTGGTGACAAGGGCGAGTTGTTCGGCGGGGATCTGAACCATGTGTTGCCAATTGATCCTGATATCGAGGATTACAATGCTGCCCTTAACCAACAGCAAGATATGGAGGCATTGCTAGCACAGTTGTAGTGGTGAAGGCGAGAAATGTGGGGTTTGTCGTGTGAGTCATGCTGAGACGCCATGATTTGGAGTTACTGTATGAGGTGTGGTATATGCTGTAATTGTACTATATGGTCTATACTAGAGAAGTTGTGGACAGCATCAGCATATGTTCGGGTTGTATAGATCAAATGATCTCACCAGCATAGCTCCATCTACAGCCATCTTTCGGCTCCAGTCTTCAACGGCATCACCTGAACCTCTACTTTGTCTGTCTGTCGGAACCTCTGCGCCAACAAAGCAGAATATGCCGATCCTGAAGTCGCTGCTGCTACTAATGTTGGCGAATAAGATCCGGGAAGTGCGTATGGTGAGTCCGTTCGGATGACCTGGAAAGGCACGGGATCAACGGAAGGTACTGGCAAACGAGACACTTGATGCTTACGGATCCGATAGACATGAAGAATCCGAAAGTTGCGGCTGTTTGTGGCGAGTTGTGAGGAACCATACAACGAGTTGAGTTGTCCACAGTAACATACCGGAAGACAGCATGTACTGTGACAAGGTGGCGAGTGCTCCACGGGGACCAGGACCGCCCCTGATGATGAGCAAGAATTTCAGTACGTTCCAGTAAGAGAATGAAGAACCCCAGGCGTACCGAAGAATGCTGAAAGACCCGAAGATGAATCCGATGGTCAACCCGACACCGCCTGCAAGCGCCCCATCTCAGTATAATCTTTCAAAGAGCGTAGCATTGCCATGCTCACTGCCCATGATGGCTCCCATCTTGACTGGAGGAGAGGAGGATGCCGGATTCAGCTAGAGAATCGATCGTTGCAGTGACGGAACTCACCTTTCTGCCATACACCACCATCACCCATAGTTTGCGGAGGAGGAGGCATTTTGAGTAGAGCTTTCGACACGTAGGGGTTCTATCGATCAAGTTGAATCCTGTTCTGTAACGATGCCGTTGAGGCGAGATTTCAAGAAGAAGAGTAGGAGGGTCCGGTCAGCTGCGAAGGTAACAAGCGCGCCAGACAGAAGCGCGGAGGAGATATCGATCAACCACCTCAGACTTGAGCATACATGACGAAGCAACGTTGGGTTAACGTCTCGTAGCAGTATCAGTCCGCTTCTCATCTGTACTCGACATCGACATGCAGCAGGCGTCATTATTCACGAGGCTCGCTGATGTTCTGCAGGCTCAGAAAGCGCCGGATGCTGCGGGTTCGATAGCGGATGCCAAGTGCGGTCTGGCTGCTCATTGGAAAGATGTAGCGTTGTCCGAGTGAGTTCTTTACCTGTATGCTGTGATGGTTGACGCATGCTTAGCTCAAGAACATGAAGGTTTGCACAAGAGGAGAATGCGGATCTGCAGAATGAATACTGGTTACATGCGCAGACGTGGCATCTCCTTGCGGTTCTGACAGAGTAGGTATCATCATTAGCGAACAGTCAATAAGAGCTGATTGTCTGGTTTTGTTGATCAGACAGAGGCTATCCACAGGTGAAGCTCCGGTCACTCCAACAGACCTGGTGAAGCAGAATCCATGCGTCCTACCGCAAAAACTGGTGAACTGTATTATCGAGAATGATTCACAGCTTCGAGAATGGATAGTATGTTTCCATCGAAGTCACAGCTGTATCATTCGCTGATTGTTTCCCTTGTGCGACAGGCGATCAAGCAGGTTCTTGAACACGTGAACCCATTAAGGCCTTCCACGGCAACGGGCTCAACGTTCCGCTCCGCTTACCTACCAGACACCTCGAAGGAGATTGATCGACTCCAACGCCTCCACGGGACGTCGGATACAGCATTCACATATCAAGCAGCATCAGGAACGGGCGTAGCCATGTCCCTGGACCTAGATTCGAATCTCCGTGAAAAAGGAGTACGCGGGGCAGGCAGATGGGCAGGGACAGACGCCTCGAGGCACGAGAATGCGTTGTCGGCTGTCTTTGATGCGTTGAGGAGAGGGAAGTATGGTGAGGCGGAGGAGGTGTGCAGGAAGAGTGGTGAAGCGTGGAGAGTTGGGACGATTCGTGGGGCCCGGTTTTGGGGTTTTGGTAAGGCCATATTACGTTCTCACGTGAAACATGAAGCTGATGCTCAGGGGACGACCAAAGACGACTCGGATGATATCACAGAGTCGGAGGATGCAAAGTTGGAAGGCAATCTGCGCCGCGGTTTATGGTCGAAGGCTTGCAAAGCCATTGCGAATAACGTAAGCCAGGGACTCCAGTCACAGTGACATTGTATACTAGCGACTTCTCCTCGTCTAGCCTGCGGCCTCTATACAGGAACGCGCGGTGTATGGGGTATTATCAGGCGACCTTGAGAGCGTGCTACCTATGTGTCATACATGGGACGACCATCTGTGGGCACACCTGAACCATCATATCATCACCAGGTTCGTATTGTCCGTCCCTCCGGACAACACTCGAGCGCTAATTAGGCTGGATTCAGAATCGACGCGAAGCTGAGGAACGTCCAAGGCTACTGGTACGATCGGTTCGATTTGTCCGGAGACAGCAGCCGCGCTTCGGATATGCAGGACCTGGAACACACTTTCGAGCGCATAGAAAGGGTTCAGAGAGATGGCGTTTCGTGAGTCCGCTTCGCTCCTCGTATAAGGATACACCTTCATGTTCGTTCAATCAGTGCTCAAGCGCAAGGTCCTTATGAGCGCATACAGCAAGCGATCATACTAGGAACTGAAGAGAATCGGATCCACACATTCGCTGATAGGCTCGACGCATTGCAAGGGATGGATCCAATGTCAGTTGTGATATCAAAGTCCTCGTCCATCGTACTCATGCATCTTGGCGTGTAGGTATGCGGGGCTTTTGACCGGTTTCTTTGCGCATCTCGTTCTGTTCCGCCGCCTGACGGGACAAGAGATCGACGTCGACGTAGCCAACACCATAATCCAGGCATATATTGATGCTTTGCAGAGTGGCCAGATGGATCAGTTGGTCGCCATTTATGCCTCAGAACTTCGTGAGGGTACCGCAGAAGATAGCTACGCGGCATTCCTGCGAGGTATGTTGAATACCTGATGCCCATGATGGAAATCTGAACAACTTGCTCTCCACGCCAGGTATGAGTCAACACGCTTCAAGGGAAGAGAGACGGGTCGCTCTTCTACGCGCTCAACAGCATGGTTTGAACATCCGTACAATTGCGAATGCTGTGGTCAAGCCTGTTGTCGGTATCTTACAGGTCAGTACCAAGACGTGAACAAGGAGTTGGTTTTGCTAATGCTTCTCCACAGTTCAAAATCAGAAGCGTCGCCTCGCAACAATACTCGAAACGCAGAATAACATCGAAGAGAGAAGATGTCAACGAGATAATCCGTTCCCTAGAATGGCTCACTTTTCTCGAGGAGACCTATCCGGATGCCCTGAATGTCGCCAATCTAGTTCTATGCTGGATGTTCAGTAAGGTTACATCACATTCCGAAAACACATTCACCGCCTGATCCGCTTTCCTCGATAGACAGCAATGACATTCAGGCCGTTCGCAAATTAGAGGAATCTCTGCCTGAAGATCTCCTTGATATATGCCAAACCAGGCAGAGAGACTTCGCGGAGGAGGACGGAATGGATCAAGACACAGAGCAAAGCCATATGGCCAATGACGAAGCCATCGAACAAAATATCATCGAACTCAGGTTCTATATTGCGCTACGGGAGACTCTGGAAGCGTTGGACGAGGCGGAAGAGCAATGGGGTCCCGGCCCAGCGTTGAGTCTGCCAAAGTAAGCACATTCCGGAAGGCCAGCTGCTTCTCGAGCTGATTCCATGCTTGTTACAGTTCTTTACCGAGTGAGCAAATCGCATGGGCGAATGACCGAGCAGTAAGTGACACGCGGCAACGTGCCTTGACGGATACTCAGACTGCAGGAACCGCTCAGGCCAATATAGATACAGCATACGTCGAAGTGGTACGTCTGTTGCGGGACAGTGGATGGACTAGCTTCACGCCGAGCCCTAGCGGTAAGTCGCTCTGTTATCGCATGTTACAGCATTCATTCAGAACTACCGAGATATTTCCAGATGAATCACGAAATTGGGGTTTTGACAATGTCAGGCAGCTTCATACCGGAAGCCTTGTCCTGAGGATACATCAGCTATTAGTCTCGTCAAGTTCGCATATTGAAAGGTAAAGTCCTCAGTTCACCACAGGTCTTTGTCGAAACTGATCACGTCCAATTCAATGCAGTAACTTGCAGCGCGCTATCGATTTCTCGATAATCGTCGCGGCCGAAGATTCGTGCATTTACGATAAGATGCTTCTTGCAAACCCGACGACATCAGCGAGGCCGATAGAGGTCTATTTGCGACTGCTCAAGGACGCGGCCATGGAATCGCTACGTCTGGGTCACGCAGACTTCTGGGCAGCGCGGGAGGCAGGCACTATATAGAATGCCGCTGCAGCCGTGAGGTACCAAGCGGCATGCGTTGATTAAGCACTGCATGATCCAATTTAGGTCAAACTCTCCTCTTTCGCTCTTGGGTGCTCCAAAGGTGTCGCCTTCTCGCCCTCCGCGTGTATGGCACGATCGAAGACAGTGAATTCACATCACTGCTGCGGATCGAGCTCGTGATCATGAGCAGAAGACATGATCCAGCTCGTAAGATACGATGTGACTTTTAAGCTGTGCCGACCAGCAATAGATGAAGCGAATGGCGAATGGTCAACATGTATTGACATGAATAAGCTTACAAGCGTCCATAGCGGACAGAGGGCCGACTGACGATCGATAACGCTCCCTGTCTGCTAACCGCTCACTGCTCGCCAAAAGCACTATAGTATTCCGCTAGTAGATCTTGGCGCGGTAGCACCGTGCAGTGCGCAGTAAGGTTCATTTCCTCAGTCACCCGAAAAAGCCTCCAACGAAAGTGATCGTCAGCTGTCGGACTATCTGCAAATCCAGAGATGTCATTTGCGATGTACTTTCGACGGAGGACAGCTGAAAGACGAGCTCGAACCGAGTTAACCACAACGGCCTCAGACGTTCATTAGGCTCGCAATTTGTCAACAGGGCGATATGCTGCACTGCGACAACAGCTGCAAGAACCGAACAGGATTGATAATAGGTAGCTGAATGGGAGTTAGGGGTATTATTCGATCTACATATGCATTGACAGAATAACGAAGGCAAGGGAGCTTCCGGATACTGGTCTAGGCATCTCGAAATGATCGTCAGCAACTCGTCCGCCACGCTGGGCAGTCGCGGGGCTCGCCGCATTTGTCGAAAGCCTAGGGCAAGGCCTGAAACATGGACGACCAGAATCGCAGCAGATTGGCCAGGTGATTGTGCAGTTCGAGGACCAGCCTGCAATTCAGATAGCTGAACGTACGGGACGGCATCGTCCAGTCCGGCCAGGTAACTGTCTCCCAGGGCTTCACCGCCCTGGAACTTCTGTATCTGGTGACTGACACTGTTAAGCGGTTTGTCACCCGACGCTTGAGAAGCAGAAGCTGCTTTGGATGTCTCCGAGCTTCTTCGAGAGCTCTATGAAACAGCTTCGAAACGCTCAGGGACAGCCCGGGAGGCTGAAGAGCAGATGAGCGACCTGATGACTGGCCACTCTTGCAACTGTTTGTTGAGCAGCTGTTGGAGCCTTGAGTTTGAGTTGTTTCTTGCTAGGCTTATGTGTAGTGCATGCGGTAACTCGGGTCCGCGTGTCGCTTCTTGCAGTCAAAATGGCACCAGCGACTCAGAGCAGCTTTCAGAGCTAGCTCAGAGCACAGATGAGCTAGCAGCTAGTCAAGCCGAGACGAGCCGAATGAGCTGTCGAATCATGCTCGTATAACGTATTGATCATGTGTACGTACATCCGTATGCTTACTGCAGCTTATGCTGCTACATGCTATAGCACAGGCCTTTCCTTTTTTGTACACTTTTATTCAGCTATTCAGCATATCCCGGAAAAACAGCTTGAAAAAATACAGGAATCTCGGTACACATTTCCGCCAGCCTTCTGGCCGAGTCTCGGGCTGGAAGCCTGGAACAGGCATCTCGGCGATCGTAAGTTGAGCTGTTAGTTGTTGAGGTAACCAAGCTAGTAACCACCTCGGTGGAGTTTTCCGTGGGAGCTCGGTGGGGTGACCAGCTGGGTGACTAGCCTTAGCCTGCTCGCGATAAAAGAGGGACACAGGGCACTCCCGGGAACGTTCGGTTCTACCAGCTGTTCAGTGTGCAGACGATCGAGCTGACCGGTAATTTCAGCAAAAGGGTAGCGAGCTGGGTATCTGCTGGGTAGCGAGAAACAGGAAGCCCAACGCCGTCTGGGCAGCTCCCCCGCCTGGGTCGGTTACGCTTTGCGCAACCAACTGGTCAACTAGTTAACAGATAACGAGCCCCTAATAGCCCTGATGACAGTGTACGCTTGCTCGAGATACTTTGTAGCCCTACCGTCGTTCTTGTGGAAAAAGACCTAGCTCAGCTCCTTGTTCGAGAACTGGCAGGATCCAGACCGAGACGTTCCCGTCAGCAAGGGTTTCCAAGCGCTCTCCCAACTGTGCTCCCCTCGCGTCCGATTGTCTGGGCTGTTTGGAGCTGCCATTCACACCTTCAGCGTCAGTTTCGTCACTTGTTCTCTCCAGCATTCGAAGCAGCTCTCGCAGCTGGCGAAGCGCCATAACGCCGGACCCGGCTGACACCCACGCCCGAATAGATGGCCGAAGCACGCCAGCCGAGGCTATAATTCGAGCAATGACTCAGTTCGTATATGCTGGTACTCACGCAAGTCAATCTGTACAGCAGCTTGGCGGATATGTCTGTAGGTGCATCAGTTTTGTACATCTCGCTCGACTCCCCATACGACAAACGCTCAGGGCGCCAGGACAAGACAACAGGCGAGTTATAGACTCAGGGTGCCAGACCGTTTACAGTTAGCTATCTCTGCATGCCATGACTGGCCGTCAGCAGACGCGGAACACGGTATCCCAAGCCAACACATCTGCCCCTACTCGCCAGCGATCACGATTGTTTATGGCTTATGGCGAGTGCTTGCCGGGAGCCAGCTCGGATAGCTTTTGAGAGTCCAGGATCCTCATATGCCCGGGTCTCCCTCTGCTACGAGTCTCGCTCTGGTGCTCACCTCCAGCTGCACCACCGACATTTCGTGCAGAACTGTGGAACAGGACCATTTCACACAAGACAGAAGCGCTCCAGAGCTCAAGGTGATCAGTAAGTTGATTAGTGCGTTCCTTACCAGCTACAGCGGCGGGTGAGACCGGGCGAATCAGCTGTACGAAACAGCAGCAGAACATGGGCTAGGAAAGGATCAACATTCCCGTCAGCTATCTTCTTTACGGCGCACACACATGGGCTCCATGCACCACGCCTCCCGCTCGGCTTCGCCTAGAAAGCCGTGCAGTGAGGTGTAGTGCAGAAGTGCTGACGACAGAATTTCTATTGACAGCATAGATACAGCTGCAGACCGAGCTGATGAATCACGACGATAGCCACGACAGTTGTAGAAGGGAAGGAAAGGCACAATCTCGCCAACCCGTCGGAAGTTGCGGCTATGAGGAGTGCTATGGAGCTCGCTCTCCTACATGGTTGCCGAGCCGATTTGCGTATTGCTGAGATATCTGGGGTGTGTGGCTGATGTGTGCCTCGTTGTTCCGAAGCTATCCCTTGCCCCGTCGAGATCGTTATCGCCGTGTATTATCAACAGTACTTCAGTCTTCAGCACACACGTTCGGCTATTCATTACACGTCTATGCGATACCAATTTTCCGAAGGGAAGGCCAAACAACAGCATGGGCGATCGCTTGTGTGATGACAGAATGCTACATCAAGTTCTGGGAGACCAGCGCCTTATAATCTATACGACAGGCCCCCCCCCCCCTGCGAAAGGCGACCTCTCTCCTTCATCCGCCCACTCCATGAAGCTCGAATCGCCCGTCAGTCCAGTAACAGACCGCAGACGACGTACTCCGTCCGGCCACTCCTTTAGTTCCAGCTCCTCATCAGTACAACCCTCCTTACACAACCCGCATCTGTTGAGGCAGATAACGATGAGCGGCGCGTACGGTCTGAGCGCAGGGTCGTATGCTTTCAGCATGCAAGATGCTCACGATGAACAGCCAAAGCGAAAAAAGGCGTGAGTGCTCTCCCTCATCAGTTCGGATCACTCAGCTAATCTCTTCTGGCGTTGATCAACGTAGATCCCATCATAGACTATCGGCGCCGACTACCGAGAATGCGCTGGGGTTGACAATTATGCCCGGCATTGCGAAGCCCGACGAAATGGCCTCAGCTTCCTGTAAATCCGATCCTTCTCCTCCGCAATATGTCCCACTATCAGACGGAGCGACGAGCATCGGTGAGTCTGCCGACAATTGCATCTCGTTGCATGATACTGACGATAGTCCGCCCTGCCTTCCTTCCTTCCTCCCTCAGAAGCACAATTCGCTCCCTTCGCCTCCCATGCCAGTGCCTTTCAGACACCGGCTGCCGACTTTGGCTTCTATGTTCAGCAGCAGGATCACCTTCCGCCTCAGAATACCTTGATGATTCCGAATCTCATGCAGCCTTCACACAACTATCTAGCCCAACGTCCCGTATACATGGTGGCAGGTCAACATTCTTCGCCTTCCTACGTCGCGTATAACCATCACTTGCAATCTTGTCCGACGTATACCTCCCTGCAACATCCTTCGCTGTCACTCTACCAGAACCCGCCACTGACGTACAGCCCGATGGCCATGCAACAAAGCCGTCCAGTAACTTCGTCTTCATCTGGTTCACCGGATGAAGCGCTCATGACCCCACTATTGGGCCATGATCCGCAACAATCAGGGGATCAATCGCAGTACTTTTCGACAATGCCGCTGGAATCACCCTTCGCTATTTCTCCGTCCATGATAGGCCTGTCACACGGTTCGAAAGGCATGTCGTGTCTGCCTCAAACGATCTCGGGCGCGTTCGCTTCTGCGGACCAAGACGCTAGCACGAATGCTCTGCGACCGCCACCCCTACCGAAGCGTAATACCGACGACTTGCCGTTCACCGACTCGCCGCTATCTCGAAGTGTACCATCTCGCCAAAAGCCATATGACGTCAAGCCTCGGCCCACGCAGCGCCCTACGTCAATGGAATTCTATTCGAGTGTTAATCCTACAGCCGTGCTTTCCCTGGATAACAATTTCCTCGGGAAACAACGTATAGCGTGTCAAGGATGCAGGGGTCAGTATCACGAGAAGTGTCCAGACGAACTCTGCTGATCATAATCATGGTTCTTCCACACAGAAAAGAAGCTCAAGTAAGTCATCCGCCCGTGCCGACGACGGGGAGTGCAGGTGCTGATTGGATCTCCCCTCCAGATGCACAGGTAGCCGTCCTGTCTGTTACAACTGCGCAAAGAAGGGAAGGAGTTTGTGCCACTACGTAACGGAAATCAAGCGTCGTGGACCCGGCAAGAAGAGACTGGAAGCTGAAGCCAGAGCTGGGGCGAACGGTTACTTTACCGACAACAATGCAAGTATACCGCCGCAGTATGCATTCTGGGCCGCTCAGAATCGGGAACAAGGGCAACACGGACGATAATTAGATGAGATAGAGTTGGATTCTGCCTTGTATCAAGTTGTTAAATGGGGTTGTCTGTATGAACTAGATAAGGGCTGAAAGGCTTGATGATAAATGCTACATAGGTCTTGTAGTTGAACAATGGCCTTGGCGGACCCTGCTCTTTGGAGCGCCTTAGTCGAAGATTATGGGAGGACCATGGCATCAAGCCCGAGGAGTCCCTGGATACTACCTCAATAATGGCTCAAACATCATCATCGATATCATGAGCTGGGATAGTCCAAGCGATTCGATACGTTCGTTGCGCCTGCCCTCCTATTGTCACATTTCGGACCCTCGCCTGGCAGCTATGGTGGTTACCAGACAGGTCACCATACCCTCAATCAGAGCTCATGCCATGAATCCGTGATAGCGCGACATTGGCGCACACGAACTCAACCGTTGGCGACGTTGCTTGCGGGATATTCAATGCCTTTCGGCCTGACATAGCAACCTCCGAAACTGGCCTGACCGTCATTGATACAAGGAGTTTCATCTCTTCGTCCGCTTGCTGTACCTGGTATTCGTGACCTTCGGAGATCCTTCGGGGACTTTCTCCCTGTCTCCCTCTTCCGCTTGCTTGCGCTTGGATTCCTTCGACCGATCTAGCTTGGCCTTCTCCTGACCTAGAACCCATCCTACCCTTTCCACATCTGCAGCATCGACTTCGAGTCTCTTACACAGCGCAAGCGACGCTGCGAGCATGCCGCGGTACTCTTTCACGTTGTATTTGATACCGGTCGCCCAGGGATCGCCCAATGTATACGTCAGCCATTGGAATGCTTCATCCGAAAAGAATGGGACGGATTGGGGAAACCGAACGGATAAGAGGAGAGAGGCGGATGCTGGACCAATGCCGCGGAGTGAGGTAAGGATGGAGAGGGCTTCCATGATTCCCTGTATGAGGGTTTCGGGTTTGGACGAGGGAGGTTGGCTGACGGCGGCGTAAGCACGGGCGGTGGTGTCCTTGATGACGTCTTCGGAGTTGGAGGATACAAGACTCATTAGACTTGGTCGAAAGGTACCGTGTTTCCTGTAGAGGGGTAGTCGTAAGCATGAGACCACACGACGAACCATTGACGGCACTCTGCATGAACGCGGAATTGAGGAGACGGAAGACTCAGGAGATACTCACAGTTTCCACCGTATCAATTTCTCAACTTCGGGCTTCTCCAGGTAATCATTTTCAGCTTCCTTTCCCTTCTCTGACTGACGCCGAGTCTCCAACCTCTCGGGCAGATCCTGCAACCGCCATGTATCAAGCGATGCCAATGTATTATCCGTCTCTGTCCCTGTTGACTTGCGTTTCTGCTTGCCAGCACTGACGTCGAGAATGAGTTCCGGATAGCGGCTGAGCGTGTCCTTGAAAGCATCGAGGTCTATCAATTCAGGGCGGAGCGACATGGTGTCCGCGTTCTGGTGTCGAAGCGAGGCAGGTTTGATCAGCTATGGCATACCACTCGAATAGCTATTCTGATTGTACTCTGAAACGCGGTGCTCCTCAAGACGCGCGAATCTGAAACACGTCACAATCGGTATCGCTACTGTATCGCTCAAGTAACCAGCCTTCTCTATTTCTCGTGCTATCCCGACCAGGATCGCAGCACCGGCCACGACTTGCTGCAACGTCCCTAGACATGCCGCCGAATCCACCCCGACAACCAGTCCTTCTGACCTACTCCGCGACACCCCAGCTCCAGCGGCACGTTCCGTTCATCCTCAACTCGTTAAACACGCAACTTCCGCTGCGGAATCTGCATTGGAAGACGACGACGAGGCCCACGATTCGGACGATACAGGAATGTGATTTGAGCTTCGTAAATCTGATTGACGCCCAGAGCAGGGGAGATCCGGCGAAATGGATCGCACCGGAAGAAGTAGAGTACGGAAACTTGTTTTCGCAGTGTCCGTTGATTCACGTTTGCTTGATCGAATGCGAGGTCAGTTCCTTCAGGCGACATCCTCAGCGGAGCATGCTGAGGTCTTCTCTGACAGGATAACGAAGCTTACAAAGCATCAAGTCGACCATACCTCAATACGTGGCTGTCGTCCATTCCGGCTATGCAACATTCCCAAAAGATTATAGTCCTCGTCAACACAGCGCCTTCTTTAACTCAGAGACCAGCAGAAGCCAAGGGAGGAGTGTTCGGTACCATACGGAACGCCGGAACAGGGAACGCCAATACGGCAGTGTTGAGCAAGATGAAGGCGGATTTCGAGGTCGGGCCGAAAGAAAAGGGATCCGAAAATGTGCCTACCAGAACTCGGTACGTATTTTACAACCCTGTTCGTTCGTTAACTTCACGTCACTCCCATGCAGCTGTGTAACCCTGACCTTGCCGTACGCCGCCAATCAAGCGCAATTATCTATGGCTCTACCGGACCCTACGCTGTTCGTGGATCTGCTCCAAGCTATGAAGGAATCGCTTCTTGTCGCTTTCGACAATATCATCGCGGAGAGAGAAGAAGTTGTGAGGAAGAGCGAGGCGTACATGACCGCTCCTCCGGGAGAGGAGAGCTGGAATTTCCGAAGATACTTCCTTCTCAAGGTAAGCGGGATGATTCTATACTAGTCTTCTTGTTTCCTCTTGAGGCGATGCTAAACTTATTCCAAATGTCTCGTCCCTTGTGTAGGAGTGCTTGGCCTGCTCGTTTGAGAACATGGGATTGATCGAGGATGCCCTGACCGTCTACGATGAGCTGGAAGCATCGCTCGCGCTTGTCATGCGGGAACATCTAGCTTGGATCGGCCGGCCAGGAGTAGATGCACTGGCCACCAATGAGCAGCTCGTCTCTTTACATTTTAACTGGGAAGAAATACTGCATCACCGGCAACAAGATCGGGAGAAGATCTCGAGCGGGGATTCCTCGATTTTCGATCTGCGTTGTTTCTTGTTTCGACGGGAAAGCGAAATGCTGCATGTTTTGCAGACGGTCAACTCGAATGTGATTGCTGAACGTCTAATTCAGCGAGGAGTGACGTTCATCAGCTCCATGGGCAGATGGCTGAGATCCCAGAAGGTATGTTGCCTTGTATCTTGCTCTTGATATCGAACAGGAACTGACAGCTCGCAGTCTGCCGAACCAAGCTTGATCGAAGCATGGATATACGATGCAAGCTATGCTGTCGACGAGCTCAGCATCGAGCTTTCCCGACGGCATTCCCAGAACAACAAGGAAGAGCAGGCGAATGGTTTCACGAGTTTGAATAGGGTCCGGACGGAACTGCTGAATCTGGCGGTGCTACAAGTTCGTCCATGTGGCTCTTGATGTTTTGGAGGAAGCTAAGAAACCTTGATTTTTCAGCTCGACAGAATAGGTGTCCACCATGGCTTTTTGCCATCGGAACCGCCTTTCGTGACCAGCAGTCGGCTCATGCCACAGCAAGATTCCGTTCTCTTCGACCGCCCCGATGCATCTCCAGCCATGAACGAACTCGCTGTTCAATCGAAAGATGAAGTGCAGCGTGGATCGAAACCTGCTTTGCGCGTTCTGACGAAAGCGAGTCAGGATAACCAGGTCTTCCAGTCTCTGTACGATTCGGCAATCGACAGAGCGAGACAGGCAGAGATAGGAGCTGGTCGTGTGCGGGGCAAACAAGCGCTGGACGAGAAGGTTGCCGCGAATGCTTAGTGAGTCGACGGATCATCTTTCTTAAGTCCGCTTCGGATTGACAGCCTCATTGTGGCAGTTTCCAAAAAGATTGGCAAGTGGCATACGACACATACCTTGATCTCTCTCAACAGTACAAGGCAGATGAGGCTCGTATGACAGGTTCCGCTCTCGCAAAGTGGTCGTCCCTGCGCTTGCATGCCTTGTCCCGCGCGTTGGACGGTCATCTCGGCATGCAATTACCAATCACGCGCACGTTCACCATGCTCGGTTTGGAGTTCCTCAAGGTGTTTGCCGAAACCGTGGGGACCGTTGCTGTCGCATCCCATGATCGTTCCTCCACAGAGATAGAGACGGTGAAGACGATCGTGCGATCGTGGCAAGATATAACGCAAGATGCCGCTGGATCTGGTAAGCCTATAGTGCACAACATGGTATCATAGTGTCTGATCAACTTCTACGCGCAGACTTAGAGATCCTCGAACATCCGCTGTTCGATTTGTCCCTTGCAGAGACCCGGGCTGTGCCCTTGGTCGATGAAGACGGCTCGAGTTGTTCAGTGAAAATCCAGAATTGCGCGCCAGTTGTGAGTTCACGAAATGGTCTCTTCCTGCGTCGGTAGACTCTGAGTATCCCTGAACAGGATATCGAAGTGTCTGAAATTAGTATATGCTTTTCGACGCCGGGGATCGAACAGCTATGCTACTCTGCCGGGCCGTCAGTCCTGAAGGCAGGTGTGAATCACGTCGATGTGACCTGTTTTGTAAGTCTGCTTCCCGACAGGGCTGATCAAGGCTGAAAGAGGCTACATCACATCAGATGCCGGTCGCAGGCGTTCTGCGTATGGAATCGGCGAGGCTTACAAGAGATAGCTTGATCTTCGAATACTTTTTTCCCAATCAGTTAGAGAGCGAGGCCAACTTGCTATGTCTTTCGCGCGACCCTCTCGCATTGCGAGCTTCGGCGAAAGTAGCCCGAAACAGTGAGTCTTCGTTCCCAGCGGCCTTTACCGTATAACAATCGCCAACGTGAACCCTCGACAGTATCCCTCGCCGCGGAGCCGTATTTCGACATCCAGATCGAGACGGGAAGAAATGAAATTCACAACGCGGTCTTGATATTATCGTCGTCCAGGAGGGATGTCCGCTTGCGCACACACGCTGCGCGATTCGAGGCGGGTCTGAGTGCGTAACGATTTACCCACAGTGCTATGGACGCTAAGGGAGAATTCATCGCAGATATTAGCGCAAGTCGCGAAAGCATTCAGCTTAAACATCTATCCAAGGATTCCAAAGTTGTGCTTTCAGTACCTTTTGCGTGTCCTACGCGCCTAGACTCCTTGGACGTTCGCATCAGCCTTGATTACGAGACTTCTGAACGTCGAGAACTACGCAGAGCGTTCAGGGAACAGCATGTTCTTGACCTCGCGCTTCCAGTCGCCGTCAACGTGCAGGACTTCTTCCGGCCAGACTGGTGAGTTGAGTGATGCTTTTGCGACATGACTGAGCTCACATGCGAGCTTCAAGTCTTGTGTCCAAATTCACCGTATCGTCTGCTGCCCACCAAGCTATTCGAACGGTCTCCGCCGAGCTCAACGGCGCAGATAGCGGTTATCAGGTTTTGAGCTTCTCTTCTAATCGCAAATCAACCGTGGGTGTTCGAAAGCAGTTCTTGACACAAACAGACTGATCCTCTTACTTCTCGCGCGCATTCACAGCACATTACTGCCGAGGGTTCTGTACCATATCTGTTTAAGATGACACGCGAAAAAAACCTCACAGCAGAATCCCAAGCGAAAGCATCTGCGGGTCCGGCGGTCCTGAAACTGATATTGACATATAGCATACTCGGGGAAGGTGAGTTCCGCTATGGTGATAGTCTCGATTCACAAATCCTAACGGCCTTACCCTAGAACTGGAAGGCATTGTGCACGAAGCGCTTCAGAATACCATTGACATCGGGCGGCATCCCGTTCTGGCGCGCGAGATCTGCGAGCATCTGATGAGGATCTTCCTGCAAGATGACTGGTTGACACCCTATGTCGCAACTGGTAAGATACGCATACCTATTCTGGCAGGAGATGTGCCGGCACATATTGCGCGAGAGATACAGAAGCTAGAGCCAGTGAGTAGTATGACTTTGTCACGCTCCAGGCCGCCTCTGACCCGGTCCGCTCGGAATCTAGCACTTTGAAGATATCGATCTGGCTGCCGCGCAGCGAATCAGGTGGCGAACGCTTACTGTCCCAGTAGAGATTCCGGCAATGCAGGTAAGCGACAAGCTGAGAAGATCGGTGCTGTTCTCGATTACTGACACAGCTTTACTCTTCGTCAAGGCCATATTCAGCTCCCGCATAACACTTCCCTCTCGCCAAAGGTTCATTATCGGCCAGCCCATCCCGATCCGCATCACATTGGAGTCATCGCAAGCTTGGTGCAACGGTGTGCTTGAGGACGAGTTGCAGATGATATATGACGTGCTAGTCGACAAGGAAAATTGGCTCGTCACTGGCAAGAAGAGAGGGACCTTCCCCATAACAGTAAGTTTTGACTCGCCGCCATGACACGTCTGGTACCCAGACTCATTCCATCTGCAGGCCTCCCATGAAGCTTTCGAGTTCTCGGTGACGCTCATTCCCCTACGACATGGACTCTTGCCGTATCCGAGCGTTGTGACTCAGCCCGAACCCGCTCCGCCGGCTGGAGGGACCGAAGCCCCACGACTGGCCCAAGCGAGAGCCGCTTTCACCTACGAGAACCATCAAATCGACGCCGCATGCCAAATCGAGATTAGCCCCGCACCAGTCCAGCAGATCTTGATGCGGGTAGTAAGAGAGGTCACGGAAGGGCGGGAGGAGGTCGAGGGGGTGCCGGCATGAAGACGTGTTCGGAGCGTCGTTTACTCGTTTCGCGACTGTTGTATGCGCAGATCCGTAGAAAGATGGAACGCGAAGTCGTTCCAACTATGGCCATCAGCTGTCCAGCATGCACCGGACTTGCGTAGACTGCCGGAACTTCTCTAAACCATTTAATAATGTAGGTCGGGTTGCCAGCTGCCCTGCATCGACAGCACCTAGCGTTTTCCACAGCCATCGAAATGTTCATCTGGTTTCAGGAATACATGGCCTACAACTGCAGATTACCGCACTCGGTGAATCCGTCAGTGACATTCCGATAACTGAACAAGCTGTTGTCGGCTAAACGTGGCGCGACATTTATCGGCCACCAGCTTGTCGACCGGCCTTGCCGCCAGCCTTGAAGGTCTGCTTGGGGGCAGCGTTAGCGGCGGCGTTGGCACCCTTGGGCTAGACGAGGAAAGCGAATCAGCCAACGAATGCATGAAGGATCATGAATGGGGACGTACTCGGGAAGCCTTGGTCTGCTCCTTGGCTCGCTTCTCCTCCTTAGCCTTGGTGATAGCGGCCTGTCGGGCAGCGTTTCGGACTTCAGGCTTGGCGTTCCTCTTAGCCATGATGGAGGCGAGGTCGGCACCGACGATACCTCGCTACGACGATAACATCAGAGATCAGCCCCAAGAGCGTCCGGCGAAAAGATGTAGTGGTGCCTACCTGGGCCTTGACATTCTTCCTGCTCCTCTTCTTGGCGACTTCCTCAGCGAGACCCTTCTTGTGCATACGCCTGTAGACGACGGTCCACGAGATCTTTCGGGGGTTCTTTCGCTGCAGGAAGAGGGATTCCGACTTGGAGCTGATGAATCGGAAGACCTGGAGGACAGTCCGAATGAGAGGGAGTCCCGGCGAAAAGAGTGACAAGGAACTTACCTTGGAGTCACCCCGAACGTAGAGCTTTCCCTTGGAGGGGTAGATCTTTTGACCGGAGAAGTTGCACAATTCGACCTTCATCTGAACAGCCAACAAATCGTATCAGCGGCTGTCCTCCATGTACTCCTTTGCTGAAGAATCCCGGCGGGCGGCCATGTCAAGCGGAGACTCCTGCGCGTTCTCCCTCCGGATGTCGATGTACTTTCCGTCGTCCAGGTCGAAAGCCGGAAGTCGATAGTTGGATCGTGAATGACTTGTCGGCCAGGTTCTTTCTCCCTTCCCGGAATGCCCTCGCCACGGACGCACTCCCCTTGCAATTTTCCCCGTGACCTTCTCTTCCCATATCCCTCCTTCACTTTGATCCCGAGTATCCTCCCCTTCGTTATGTCGAATCGCGATCGATATGCCGTCGCCGTCTGCCGTCGCCGTGATTCCGTGCTGACATCGCCATGTCGCTTCCCCACGTCCTCGCCAAGCCTGTCCCTTCGAGACTCCTCCATGATCCACCCCGATTTCCGCTTGACCTGACAACCCATCCCTCTTCCTCCTTCCCCGGGTATCGCGAACTCACCTTGATGGAATTCCCTTACCCTTAATCGGTCGATAATACGGTCGGAGGCTGTCGTCCTTTCAAAATCCGTCGTCCAGCTTCAACGTGATGACGACGACGATAGCGACGGCACCACCAGCGACAGTGTCACGGCGCGACAGCCGCGACAGGTCGGTTTGCGCCTCTAGCAGGACAAACGACGGGACACTGAACGGAATTCCTGGCTGAGCCGAAGGATTGACCAACTCTCAGCGAGAGTGATTCTCGCGTGTTTTGCGCTTGCAAGTGTTGACCAAAACTGATTCGAATTTGTTTGAGGTCAAACTTATTGTTGGTTTCTCGCTTTTTAGCCTCCGTCCGAAATACGCGCTTACCGCTCACCAGCCTTCATCGTGCCGCAGTCAGTTTCCTTATCCCCGAAGCTTTTTCTGATGACTGCTTCATACTCTGACGGACGGGGTCCTCCGGTGTGATGAAGTGTTTGAAATTCACCATGGCCAATACGACAGATCATGTCTATTGGCAGTCGCTCCAAGCCCCAATTTGAGTGTCGCTGTCATCCGATGGCTACCAAGCACATCATCACTAGAGCTCTCTGCCCCTGACGGTATTTCCTCTAGTACAATGCAAGGCCTCTGAATGTTCTAAGAGTATGCCCCAACCGCTGCTGCTTGCCGAATGCTCGAACAATGCAATGCCAATCTCATAACATACAACCACTCATCTCCCCCTACTCACAGACCTTCCCGGCCCCACCTTCCCCTTTCCACATTTTCTTCAGAGCCAACACCAGACTCAGGAACATGACGACAACCCCAAAAACTGTACACGCCGCCGCTGGCAACCTCTGCCGTGAATACCATGGCCCGGTACACAGCTTGTAGTACGCCATGGCGGGAAAAAGGTAGGCGAGCGCGGTGGCGGAGAGGCCGCCCGTGATTTCAAGGACGATGCCGAGGTCGCAAGTGGTCATCGATACTAGTGACCGGTCAGCTGAGGCCTTTATTGGATGGGGCAAGGGCACGTACCAAGCATAGTGGAGAAGGTTAGAACGGTCGTAACGATCACATGCCTACGATAGCTGAATGGCTTGTCGGGGTAATACAGCGTCTCGATGACCTGCCGCGGACGTCAGCTGCGAGAACCCGGACACTGCTTCGCAGACTCACTTCTCGACAGACAAACGCTTCCAGCGGAGAGGTGGTGAACATGTTAAGCCCGAAACATAATCGCGCGACATTTATCAACGTGTCCGTCTACGAGGACGAAACGGTCAGTGGCTCATCTCTGCGCAAGAGAGAGAGAGACCTACGGCCGGAAAGTTATTCAAGATATTGCCCTGAAAGGGATGTCCATCAACCGAGGAACCTTTCGCTGCTTCCGACTCACTTCCGTCTTGTCAGTAAACGACAAGTATCCGGCAACCGACATGATCAAACAACAGATCAAACTCAACAACGTTGACACATGAGTCACGGTGTTGAATCTGTACCCCCATGAGCCGATGCCAACCAATGATCAGGGGACACCTACCGATCCAAAGTTGGGGTGTGTAGACTCCCGTAGATCAACAGTGAATTATGATGGCACACATACTACTTATACCTCTTGTCAGTCCACACAAGATCATCGGAGGGGAAGCGACGTACCGCAAAACTTATCACCCCGATGGCCTCGAACACCCGCGGTTGAATTACGGGAAAGACGTTTTCGTCTGATCCGCGAAGGGAAGGGTCTACCCCTGGCCCACGGACGAGTACGGAGAAAACAATAACAAACATCGACACGAGGGCTATCTCCATCCGCAGATCCAAAGGTCAGTTCCCAAACGCTCTTGTATGCTTCGTGGGCTGCAAAAAGTGAACTGACCCATACCGCTAGCCCTCGACAGTTTCCCGATATCCCGATATAGACTCAAGGGATACGAAACGCACACCGTCGCCAAGAAGACGACGAACTTCCGATTGACGAGGAGCCAGAGTACCGGCGTGGTTTTGAATGACGGGAAAAGGGAGGCGATGACGTGCGGGATTGTGTCGCCTGTACGAGCCAAGAGTCAGTACGGCTTTGAGAGGAGCCGGGGGAAGGCACGTATATTATGACGCCGCATGCGCACATCCTATACCAAGTTTAGCAATTGTCGCTCGCAAGGTAAAGCGGACTTACCCGCCGAGCGCAAACGCAAACTGGAAGAACGAGACCGCCACTCTTCCGGGGTATCCAAAACACGCTTCCATGATCTATCCCCTCGTCAGTCCATGCTCTAAGAGAAGCTCGAAGCAACGTACGCCGATATACGAATCTCTTCCAGACAGTTTTGCATTTAGAATGATGAGGCGGATCGTCCTATTCACAAGGGTAAGTGGAGAAGTGGAGAGGGTATACGCGAGGGGACGGACCAGTCTGTTACGCCACATAGTATGATGAGGAGTGCTACGCCTGTGAAGAAGCCTGCTTCTGCTATTGCAAACGGTAGGCCTACATGGGGATGAGTACGTGAATTGAAAGTGGGAAAGAGAGAGCATACCTATTATCCCCGCTCCAAGAATCGAATTGGACATCTACCCTGACGAGCATCAGCTCTCCTTCCTCTGACAACACCTTCACACGCGGCAAAACTAACATTCGCTATCCCAGCCATCAACGTGCTCTTCGCTCCTTCCCCCTCAGGTAAGAGATGCCCAAAGCCGTCTACACTATTCCGGCCGTCTTCATACCCTGATGGGTGATCCCGTGCGGAGGAGAACCCGTTGAAAAGCAGTGGTTCGGAATCCAGGGGATGTTCGTCGTCTCCATAGTCTGGCGGACCTGAAGACGATGTCAACAGGCGGGAGGCATCAAGAGAGGAAGGACGTACGGTTTGTTCCAGGGCGATGGATATTGTCCCCCTCTAGCTCCTCCATAGCGTAAGCCTCGGCGGCGCGTATCCGTTCTGGATCGTAGCTCATCCTCTCTTGCCTCTTTGATGGTTCGTGCTCCTGCGTTATGGGCTCATACTGCGCCATGGTATGCTCATCAAGACGGAGAATCTTAGCTGTCAAAGCGTCGTCTATGATACTCGAGTATCGTGATATCGTAATGATGAGGTGTACAGGAGTAGCATCCGCGTCCATGTTTCACATTGAGCGATCATCTTTCATACCTTGATGGCTCCCTCTACACAGTCTCTACACCCATAATTACACTTACACCAGCAAAGCATATATTGCCCGTCACAATGTACACCAAATCAGCGGCATACGCCGTCCCCCTCCCATCACCATTCAACCGCTCGGCGAGCCCTGCGTCCGAAACGAACCAATACGTCATTCAGCTCACGTTCCCTTCCTCCTCCGCGACGTCTTCAGCGGAAAAGAAACGCGTAAACGGCAGCGTCGTGCTATGGGCTGGAGTCGGACGTCTCAAGGGACCGCGAAGGGAGGGGATGAATGAGTATGAACGAGCCCTGGCGGAAGAGATGGAGGAACCGACGCAGGTCACGTTCGAAGGCTCCCGGAAATTGGGACAGGACTTTGCATGTGCGATACCGTCGGCATTGGTACGCCCTTCTCTTCCACGCGGGAATGCGTTGAGCTGACCACAAAGCTTAGAAAGCAGCACCAGTAGCATCAAGTACACTACTAAATGGCGTTGAAGCACAGGATGCAGGTTCCGGAGGACGCAGTACCCGCGCGCGAGGCATGGCCGAACGTCTCGGTACGTTCGACTCCTTAAGTCATCCCATACCCTGCCTAAAGACCCGATACCGAAACAGCAAGACGTTTCGATGTTCAGATTCTACTAAGCATTGACGTCCCGCCTGCCACTCACCTCTTGGATTCCACGAGCGCGGGGATGCCGGGGGGAGGAGTACCAGGGATGGATCCATTGGGGGATAAGTTGTACCTGGGATTGGAGCGGGCGTTAGCGAGAGTGCTGGAGGAGGCGTTAGCGTAGCACCGGTGTGAAGGGTATGCAATGCTCTTTGGGTGAGATAGGGACGCGTAGTTGGCGATGAGGCTTGATGTCCGGAGTGTGGGGCGACTACCGCCATCAATTGCGCAAACGATGTCGATCCGCCATCATATAAAATCGCCGGCGCCCATTGCGCCGTTCGCATCGAGGCTTATATCCGCAATCGACGAATCCTCCGACCTCTGACACTCTGGCGAATGACGAAACTCGCGAGCGACATGCATAATCATCACCCTCATCATCTCCCTCATCATACTCATCGTAACTTCTGTGCCAATCAATCAAGATGGGGACACAAAACTCTATCTTCGGAACGGAAGCGCGAGCAAGCCATCATCACCTCGAGATGATCAGCATCATCTTCGGGTAGAAGCGTGATGCGCTGATCCCTCTTGCCAGAACAACAAGATTGCCGTCGCGACCCTAATGTTCCCTCGACGGCTCGACGGATCCTTACAGGCGAGACGAGTTGTCGGCGAAGTGCCTTTGTGCCTCAACGGCTTGATTGATCAGGAGAAAAGGAGGCCCACAGGCCTTCGGGAAGCTGTGGCGACTGATTGGCCGGAATGACGAGGATCACTCAGAATCAGTCGCCTCATGTTGAATATGTTGATTTGTTGACAAGTCTTTTGATGCTTTCGTGCTTTTAGGATCCGTAGCGAGTGCCAACGACGACTTCATCTGCGCAATTTCATCGGCAAGTCGACAAACATACCTGGTTATCTCGAGCCGTATCGCACTGGGACCCTCGCTCGTCGCATTGCCTTGAATTGGAACCGAAGGACAAGAAATTCAATTCAGCATCATGGGTGTCGTCTGCGGATCATCCTTTACGACGAACCTCTCGGTATGGTGGTAAGTGCGATATCGCCGTACCGAGCCGACGCTCAAGGCTAATGAAAGCATTGTCCTACCTCCAGCTTGGCTGTCATGACAGCTTTCAGCATCTGGTCGTCTGCGCTTGTCATCGATGACAGTCAATGGAATACCTACGCTCTCCAGCTTTCGGACGGATGGAACATGCTTCGTCCAGACCAGACAGAGGCAATCGATCTCTTTCAGGTGGACCTTATGCGGCCGCTGTTACCGATGTTTTTCAACCGCAGTATCAGGTACGTCGTCAGGGTATCATAAGAGGATGTGGGCTGATATCATGCACAGCTGGACGCAGAAGAAGGATGCAAACTTCACGGTACGATTCACCGACGACGCAATTGCCCTCGTCGGCGCAAAAGGACCTTCTGCATCGGGATACACTGTGTTCCTGGATGGCAAGGCGTTGAGGACGTACGATGCCGTCGCGGAGCAGTTTACGGCGAATCAGACACTTTTCGAGAGGGATGGGCTAGAACAGGGGGCAGAGCATAGCGTGGTGGTGCTCAATTCCGGAGGCGGGTTCCTTTACTTTGATTATGCGAATGTAACGAATGCTAGGTGAGTTCGCCAAAGGAGGCAGTGTAGCGTGAAACTTACACTTCATGTGAATCAGTCTTGATGCGGCGCAGAGTAGTTCTTCTGTGGCGGCATCGACATCGGCAATCATGCCTGCCGTTTCGTTGCCTTCGGCTCAAGGTCTTACGCCGGAAGACCTCGCTCAGCTGTCGGCGCCGTACGACTTGAATTGGAACGCCTCAGTCTACTGTAAGATCTCTCGTTTTCTTTTCCAGATCCCAGCATATCGACGAGCTGACTCTGCCTATGCCCTTCCCATCCAAGTCGTCATCATTTTCGCTGCACTGATGTCACTTCTCGTCATCGGCATGATCCTCCACCATATCCACCAAGGTTCCAAAGCTCGCTCCAAAGCACACCAGAGCTTCTTCAGCGGGGACGCTTCGAAACAACCTCCGCCGCCAACCAAGGCAACGTCCAAGCTTGAGAACCTCAAGCGTTTCCGAAAGAGCAAGATCTTCTCGCCTGCCGAAGCCGGAGCAGCTGCGGAGTCCTCTCCGACCGAGATGCAACGTCCTTCATCGAGTGATGATTTGTTGGAATGGAACCGACCGCCGCCTCCCCGCTTGAGGCCAAGAGATGTGGCGGATGATTCGGCGTCATTCGAGTCGGGGAGGAGAGGAAATCAGATGACTTTGGCGGAGGCGTTGATGCGGGAGGGGAAAGGAACGAAGGCGCACGGAACGGGAGTACCTGGAGCGCGGGATATGTCTTAGAAGGGGCTGATCAGGTAACTGTGTATGATAATGGTGACTGTGCGTTTCTTATGTATGGTATACTTCTTCAGCAATGAAGCAGGCCCGGAAGGCGAGTTTGAGCGGGGCCTTGTGAGGCCCCTGGTTTCTGTCGCCCAAATCTCGCGACTATGGTCGCGATACGAGGGGAGAGCAGCAGGCCTGCAGCAGACAGTCGGGTCAAAGAGATCTATCGTACATCTATTTCATCTGCATCGTTTGCATATGCGTGCGATATACTTAGTTGGCCACGACTCCTGCATCAGTCATCTCATTACAACCCCTTTACGCACGGTCTCACCGCCAACCGTAGTAGGGTTATGACCTTTTTGAGCCTGACATCTTCTCCCAGGCCAAGTTACTGATTGGCAGTCTCCAGCAGTCTCGCCGATGTTCATCTTGTTTAGTGGACAAAGTTCTTGCGAGCAGCACGAGCGACAACGAGTACAAGCATGCGCACATCTACAAAGGAAATCAAGTTGTCGCAGCAGTTGTCAGAAGGTTGTGCCCATGTTGTGCTCGAATAGTAGGAAAGGGGCAAAACAAAGGTGAAGTCGCTTCGCATGCTGCGCTCTTATCACTTTGTCGTCGGGAAGCGGACCCTGACTACATATATAAGACATTGACTCCTCGTCGTTCGTCCGGAAGGTTGGAGAAAGTGTGATCCACTTCGCATTCTCGGAGACCGTCCGCTCAGCGCCAAACATGGAAGACACAACGACTACGTTGGTTGATGCGCCCGACGCCCTTGGTTACTTGTTCGCTTTAGTTACCGATAGAAGCGCGCACGGCAACAGCGTCCGCGCTGCTTGGCTTCGAGCTGCGAAGCAGGTACAAAACGTCTACTTGAAAGACGACTTCACCAGTGAAGCTGTTCCAGAATGTGCTGACAGTGAAACGAATACTGGTGAAAGGGTAGATCCTTACGATAGCGAAGAAGAAGAAGCTTTTATATACGTCGTCGACTCCGCCATACCGGAAGCGATAAAGTCGGAGCCTAAACTCGTGGACGGCTGTGCATGTGACGAGACTCACATAGCAGAACTGATGTTGCTGATCACAACCTTCGCTCGCAATCACGCTGCCAACATTGGCAGAGTCCGTGAAAATGAACGTAGACGTACGGCTCGGCAAGACCAATTTCTGTGGAATTTCTTGAAGGATCTGTTCTGGATCGTGGGGACCACGCTGAAGACTGAACGGGCCAAAAATACAGGACAGCGATGGAATGCTCAATTCAAAGCCTTACAGGAGTATTGTGAAGCTAATCTATCGACACCCCGATGACAACAGCATGTCCAGGGCGGATACCGTTTCCGTCGCGGGTCTTTCATCCTTTCAGGCTGCAAGAGGGACCGCTTCACCGCCGAGCGGAAGAACGACGATCCCCACCACCAGTACATCCGGCCCACTTTGAGAGCGGGTTGTCAACCAATAGTCCCAGCCGCCACATCGTCGGGTTCCGTCCAGTCTCAGTTCCCTGATCTCTGGTATACTGATGAGCAGCTTAAGCAGTGAATCCAAACGCCTTTTGTGTGTACACTTCTTGAATTATAACTTGTACATATATATGAGCTTGCGATATCGATGAATAGCAGATTTAACGAGAGAACGGAGCCTTTTGCCTCAGTCTGCAAATAGCCCTTACAGCGACAACGCCTTAGCTCAGTCTGATTTGAGACGTGTGGTGAGGGCTCGAGTTGTCTCTGTAGTTGGCCATTAGTCCAGATCGTTAACTCATCTGGCGTAGCGCATTGCCATATACTCTTGCCCGGTGGCTGTCGGTTCGAGATGTTGTCAATGAGCTTGATTGACCAGGGCGGAAAGATAGATACCATCACGGCGGGTTGGGACCCGGAGTAGTCGCTCGTGGCGTTCAGGCGCGTACCTCGAAAGCTGACGAGGCCAGTATCGGTCCCATGACTGCCGCTGGCGCCTTCGCGTGAAGTATCGGCTGCAGACACAGACTCTTATCATGGAAGATCCTTGAACGACATGCGTTCCGGGTTATTTGCAGAGGATCCCTTGATGATAGCTAGCAAAGAAGGCGTTGCTCACTTGCTCATCTGGTAAGTTTGGGCTGTTTGGCCTTCATACCCAAGGAAACAATGGTCTCGTCTTCTTATGGCATCGCCTGGATTGAATCTACCCGACTCCACCCTTCCTGGCCCCTAATTGGCGTGAGCAACGACACGGCAGAGCTGGCGTTGAATGTGGGCACAGCTCATGAAGTCCTGTTGAGAGCGACTGAGAGACCAGGAGATTTAGCAACGCAACTCGCGTATACATGCTATCACGCGACGCGACACAAATTATCGCACATGACGGAAAGGTCGACTTTAGATTCTGATCGGACCTGCTTGCTCGCGACTTGTTGCTTCATCTTCTAGTATCGTATACCCCCTTGCACCTCTAGCTTCATAGAACGCCGACCACCAATAGGCGAGACTTCCGTACTTCCTACCTGATCCCCTCCGGCCCTGTGTCCACTCCCGCTTTCCTCCTCAACATGGCAAACTCACGATTGCGCAATATTGTCATCAAGGTTCGTTATGCTTCCATTGCCCACCGGACTGTCACAAGCGTGGAGTATTTGAACAGCTATCCCTTCACCTTAGGTTTTCTCAACGAAGTACTCGTTGACATTACCAACTCAGACGTTGCTATATATCGAGAATGTTATGCAAGAGGTGGGTCAAAGCCGGAAGTAACGTTCAATCCCCTGCTCATGGCTTCTCGCATTCACGAACAGCATGACATTGGCGAAGAAGAGTGGCAGGCAGGTCTCGATCTTCTTGCAAAGGAGTATCTGAAGGGCGAAGGTAAGAAGGCAGTGGTTCGCGAATGATCTCACTGCCGCTGACGGCTAGACTTTTCTCAATATATTCAAGATCCTTCGCCATTGGTCTCGTTGGATGCTTTGAAGAGAGCGTACGAATCCCTCCAGCTCAAGGTACCGTTTTCATGATATGAACACCAATCCGCCTCGCCGCTGACCTATGCCATGTATAGACCGACTTCGACGAAGAACCCTCGCAAGATTACGGAAGTCAATCCCACAGTCACGGTCTCGCGCGCGGAATGGGTCATGACCCTCTAGACACGCATGTAGATTCGCACTTTCACGTCGTCAATGCTTTCGATATCCCTGGGATGAGATTTGATGCGGTTCGTGGGACATTTGTGACGTAAGTATCCACCGAGGTCGCTTGACGTGAACTGTTGGCTAAGGTTTTGGTGTATCGACAAGACCGCATCATAAACCTGCAATCGCGGGCCCTCCGTCCGGAAGGGCGGCGTTTCTCAGGGAACGTTGGTCCATTATTCGGCAAGTCAGTGCTTCCCCACGTACCCAGAGAGCAAACATCCGCTGATCGAAATTCTCGACACACTTAGCTTGTCTTGCGGAATGAAAACTTTACGCCGCCAGTCATTGGCGGACATGACAGAGGCGAATATCTAAAGGTGAGCTTGGAATTCGGATGTTCCAAGGGGATATGAGTGCTGAACCTTTTCTTGCTCTCGTTGCAGTTGACGTCGACTCGTAACTTGCTAGGGCGACAGGGACAGCTGTTTTTACTGTTCGGCATGCTCTCGAGAAATCCCGAGGGGCAATTGTGTTTGGAAGACGGAGAGGGGTTAGTCGTTCTAGATATGGAAGATGCGGTAAGTCGATCGATCGCGGCTGTAAAAGTAAACTGTCCGAATTAACGCAGATAACTGATGCCCATCGCAATATCTTTTAGGTTCCTGGTGAAGGCTTGTTCACCGAAGGATGTATGGTCTTGATTGAAGGCGAATACACAGTCGATGAAACGATCAGGGTGCTCGCCATGGGTCATCCGCCAAGCGAAAAGCGAGAGATTGCAAGGTGAGGTTGCCGAAGAGATCTATCCAGGAACTGTACTTATGGTCTCCTCAGAGCCATATACGGACATATCGATTTCCTGGGCATCGGTGCGACGTCTATAAAGGACGAGGTATGGATGAACCCTGGCGTTGCCAAACGCCAATTGATCTCGCATCTGCTCAATAGGCGAAATTTCAAACGATCGTTGAAGCCAACGAAGACATCAGCTTTGTGATTCTCTCGGATTTGTGGCTGGACCACCCCAAAACGCTTCCAAATCTACGGAAAGTTTTCGCCGGATATTCTCAGGCAGAATTCCGCCCATACTCCTTCATCTTTTGCGGAGACTTCTCGACAAAGGGCTGGACAGGCGCCGACGATATCGAGGCATATGCAGGTATGCATCACGCCCGCGGGTGCGCAGAACACCACTGACTTATTACTTCCCCTTACATCAGCCGGATTCAAGGCCCTGGGTGCCGCAATTCTCGAGTATCCCCTACTTGCCTCGCATTGCCACTTCATTTTCGTCCCGGGACCCAACGACCCGTGGTCATCAACGACTCTGCCTCGTCCTGAGATACCAGCAACTTTTACGCAATTCATTCGTGACAAGATTCCAAAAGCGACTTTCACCAGTAATCCGGCTCGCATACAATACTTCAATCAGGAAATCGTCATTTTTCGAGAGGATCTCATGGGCAGGATGCTGAGGAATCTCGTCAGCGTAAAAGACGAGGCGGGAGATATGCGACGTTTCGTGAGTGCATTTTTGACATTCTCGTCAGCTCCGATCTCACCAATCTATCGATCTTGTCGCAGTTGGTACAAACGATACTCGACCAAACACATCTCTCGCCATTGTCCTTGAACATTCGCCCAACGTTGTGGGAATGGGACCATACTCTTCGACTTTATCCGATGCCCACTACAGTAGGCTTACGCTCCGATGAAGCGAGAGACGAGGCAACTGACAAGCGTTTTGTGGTCTGTAGCTGATACTAGCCGACAAGCACGAGAGATATGATTTGACATATGAGGGGTGCCACGTTTTCAACCCAGGAAGCTTTGTTGGAAACCACTTCGAATGGAGTGTATATTACCCGTCAACCGGTCGCTCGGAAAGCAGGTATGTTTGGCAAAATGGCTACCGTGTAGACCGCATGATGATGCTGATACGCCTTGTATGTCTAGTGCTTTGCCAGAAGACGACTGATGGGGCCACAGCTTGTTCTACCAATCATGGTCGAAGCGCCATGCAGCCATTATATTGCCATATACAACTGTTGTTCACCTCCCTGCGTCCCGCAGTATGTTGTATGCATCATCCTGTAGCTATTATATCCACGTACCATCGCAAGGCAACGTGTGGTCCGCTCGTCCCGATCAATTAATGGATGAAGAAGAGGCGGGCCGGCTAGTCGCCTTTTTCGGAGGTGATGCTGCGGCTGAAAGATTCAATGGTCGTAAGCCTGTCTTGGTTTGCGGGCTGGATGCTGGTACGCTAGAAGTCGCAGCTCTTGGATTGGACACTGCTTGCTGGAAAGACGCAAGTTTGGAGCCGAAGAAGCTGCCAAAGCCGCCGATGGTACTTCTGATATCGGGCATGGCGGAAGCCCGCGGGGGCGAGTCGAGTATGACTGTCGCTGGCATCGGATACGCTGCGCTCAGCTCCGAGCCCGTGTCCAATTGTTGACTTTCGCGTTCCCGAAGTCTGTTGGCGACTTCGCTCCGTACACCATCAAACGCTCTGAAAAGACTGGTAGATCCAGCAGCAATTGCGGTACCGATGGCTTCACGCGTGGGCCCTAGTTGTTCCTGGATGTGTAGGTCGTGAAAGCCCTCTGAAAATGACCAAAGGTCAGACCATAGGCGAATGGATAATTGGATTGAAATACGCACCAGCTAATCTGATACCAATATCGGAAACAGTGCTTGTCTGCCCTTCGCAAGGGTGTCTAGATAGCGCATGACATTCGTTATAGCTGAGCTTGGCCCAAGCGTGCGATAAACCCCGATTTCACTCACCTAGGTTCACAAATGTCAAACAACAGATCATCGGTCGATCTATTCCAGGTGTCGTATGCTGCTGTCTGTCGGAATGCATCGAGCCATTTCTCAGAGTACGGTTGAGCGAAGTTGGCTGCGACTTGACGGTCGAGCGATGAGCGGGCGGTAGTTCTGCACTGGCTGGGATGCACGTACCACCTCCAGGCATAACAGTATTCTGGCCACTTCTCACATAATCAGAATACTTCAGCGTAGCGAGAACGCTGCAGATGTATTCCTCGAATCTGCTCCGGAGATCGTCGTCGCTCCCTCGGAAACTATCATGCCGCAGTGAGCGCCTCCTTCTGAACGACTCGTTGACAATGACTTACGCCATGCCCATCGGTCGCGTCGGATCCGCCTGTCGATTCATCGTCGGTTAGGACAACTTTCTCGGTCCTTCAAACCTGCTTACCGGATTCCAGGTGTCCTCCACCGAGCGTACTACCTGATCCATCCACGCTCGATCGCTCGGCGTCAACGTGACGAGTCTCTCCAATTCCTTGTCGTGAAATTCGAAAGTATTTTGCTCGATCTATAGGGGTAGAAACACATTAATTGCGCTCGAGGAACACCTTCTCCGGAGAGACCTACATTGATCAATAAATCCCACTGGCAATCCCGCTGCTGCGTCACGATACTGTTCGTCGTGCCAACCAACCATGACTTTGCCGTCAACATGTCAATCTGCTGTAACGGCAAATACGGCTGGAAGAACGCATCCTACCCATGTAACATCAGACTTAGACATGTCCGGCCTCGGCAAGGGGAAACGACTTACTTTGCCAAAGGTATGGAGCGGTAGTCCCATGTACCGTAACAAGCTATTCCGATCGCTCGTCCGAAGTGAGGTTGGCTTCTTTGCGGTCTTTGACCGGAAATCGAGCGATGGGTCTCCGGCATCGGATAGGTTCAGTAACAGTCCTGCAGTGGCATGCGCGTCAATGGCCGTCCCCTGTTCCGCCGGACTTGTGGCAACGAATATTTACCTGGCATGAGGGATATCAAGGAATACTGATAAGTGCACAGCTTCTCCACAGGATACCCATAAAAGAGTATCTACCGCGCCCCAAGCAAACCATCAATCTCCGGCTTTCGTGCGTATACTGGAAACTCACCCGTTTTTGAAGCATCATCATCTTGACAAGGGTCAACGTCCGATGCCGAAACTTGTACAAGAAATCACGGAGACTCGTCCCTTCAATTTCCAGAATCAGGTCAGCCTTTCTTGTCGATGAGGATGAGGCGCGAGGCGTACCGATATACATTCCGCCTTCGCTCTGATTGCCCTTCAGCCCGATCTCGAGACTCGAGTAGAACTGCGGAAGCAGGTCTGTCTGGGAGAAATCCCTGTATTCGGATCGAAGCGGTTATGAGTCTCGGCGGAATCGAGGGAGCCAGGAGACGAACCGTTGTGCGAAGAATGCGCGTGTGACGACGCCGAGTTTATCCCTATTCACGCAGCGTCAAGCGTTAATTCAAGCCTCTGACAATCCCTTTCATAATGCATTGTTACCTGATAGGTCCCTATCCGATTCAAGCAACGACGGGCAATCAGCATCGCTCGTCATATGGTCTCCGCGCGGAGGCCGCGTCGCAAGAAATCAACTCACAAACACCGGCCGAGAAGCCAATACTACCACCGCCTTCTGCACCGTACTCCGTGTAACGTCCGCCGCCCTTTGCAAGAGGTCCGAAGACGCTATCTGCCGATTGCACCTGAGTACAAAGATAGGCATGGGCGTGTCGCACGAAGGGAGGATAAAGCAGGTAGACGTACGAGATGCCGAAGATGGTTTGGTTTTCGGGGAATGCGCCGGCGTTGTTTGAGCTTGACGTTGGCTCATCGTCTGTCTTGCGGTCACCCGAGGGGGAGTATACGCAGTGCTGCGGGATTGAGAGCGGTCAGCTAAGGGACTTTTCAAGAGACAGTCGTGGAAGACGTTCTTACAAAGTATGAATAGTCTTCCTCACTCTTCCCAAAACGCGATTCGTGAGTCCAATCGCTTTCAAATTGACCGAGGGGGACTCACCAGATGCGCACCATCAGGCAGTGCCAAGAACGGCAACAACCTCGTCAACTCTTGGTCTCGTTTCAACGCGTCCGTCAAGGAGTCCGGGTATGACCACTCAACCGTTGGGCCGACGAGGTGATTGAAGTCCACAACGGCGACACCGAGGACGACACGTTGGTTACTGGGAGCGGTTTCGGAGAAGGCGACGCTTGTTGGAGTGGTGTCGTATCTCGGCTGGGTCCGGTCAACGGGAGAGATTGAAGGGGATGTCGTGTCGAACGGTGATGCTGTGTCCGCGTCCGCGTCTACGGACCGTCTACCAGCCGCTGTACTGCTCGCATCAATGATCTTCTGCATGTTGCCCCTCGACTGATTGAACGGGTTCTGCGAAGCCGGTGGGTACGATATCGGCGTAACAGCGATATCCCCTTCATCGTCTCCGTGCGGTTCCTGGTATCCCCCTCGAGTTTGGATCTTCCGTGCGGCGGGGGACGTCCAAGGGTTGGAAGATTCGGGGTCTGCGAAGTCGCCCATGGTGTGTCAGGCAAGGATGATGCGTTCACAGAGGGACTTGTAGGGTTATGGACGTCAATCGTGTTTGCCAAGATTCTTGAATTAAGGATCAAGGTCGCGTTGCATGCATTCGTCATGGCTCCAAGTTCGATCGACGCGATCACTTATCGATAGTGAGAAAGATATAATGCTCGTTCTTCATAGTCTACAGACCTTGAAGGTGAACAGCGCATCCTGCAGACGCTCTTCACGGACAATTAACCCTTTATCAAGTTGAAGCATGCGTAGCACCAGGTTTTTCCTCCGGCAAGCACCGCGCGTTCTCCGCAACCAGCCCCAGCGATACGAATATCGCGCCCCGGACTTCGAAGTGGATCACCTCGTCGTTGGCGGGGGAGTCATCGGCCTGGCATGTGCCGCAAAACTGACGACGGCGTTACCTGAGAAGACGACGTACCTCGTGGAAAGACATAGTCAGGTATGCAGAATCGCCTGAGATGTGTGATACTGGTGCTGAGCGATGAATCACAGGTCGGACAAGAAACGAGGTATGCCTTGAGTCGTTCTTGCATTCATCTCATGCGAATCTGCTGTGCAGCTCTCGCAACTCAGAAGTCATACATGCAGGGATATACTACCCGCTCAATTCGTTGAAATCCCAGTACTGTGTTCGAGGACGTGAGATGCTGTATGAGCGATGCGAACGTTTGGGCATAGGACATAAAAAGACCGGCAAGGCAGGTCGCTGGACTGCTCATCACTTCCCACTTCCTTTGCTGACGAATACACCCGTTTTCCTACTTCTTTAGTTGATTTTGGCAACATCGAAGGACCAGATTCAATACCTAGACATCCTCCATGCAAACCTTCAACATCCAATCCTTCAGTCGACAACTCATTCGCCTCTGACGGGCCTCGGCGTCCCCACGTATTTTCTTGGGCCCAACGACGCTCTTGACCTCGAACCCGACCTCGGAGATAACGTTTTGGCCGCGCTATTGAGTCCCGAGAGCGGGATCGTGGATTCACACGGCTTGATGGAGAGTCTGGAGAGAGAGATCCAGGGTGAACTTCCCGGGCAGGTGGCAGAGGGGAATGGGAGTGTAGTACTGGGTACGAAAGTAGTCAGGATTGACCCGTATCGGGATGGATCCGGTGGTGAGCCTTTTTACTCCTGCCAAGCGAAGAAATAGTGAACTAATTTCGCGAGCGGTGGCAGATCGGTTGTCCGGCGCGACGAACGGATGGGTCGTACAGACACTTACTGAAGGAACCGAACGGCCTGATACGATCTTGACCAAGGCCCTAGTCCTCTCGGCGGGACTAAGCTGCGTGCACCTCCTCAATCCGCTGTTGCCCCCCACAGAGCGGCTAAAAGCCTACTACGCAAAGGGTGAGGGCGAACATTTGACCTTGAGCTCCGATCTGACAGTTTTATGGGGACAGGTTCGTATCTTTCATATAAAGGCCCCGGTGTGAAGAACGTGAAGAGGCTGCTGTATCCTTGTCCACAAGAGGGACTAGCGGGGCTGGGAATGCATTTGGCAAGTATCCGGTTCACCGCGGAGGTGCCCGTGGCATACTAACCTGTCGAATGTCAGACGATTGACTTGGCCGGTAACATCAAGTTTGGACCGGACGTGGAACACCTCACAGAGACGACGGGACAGGACGCGTCTGAGGCGGAAGATGCTCTGCGAGATCCCGACTGGTGGCAGGAACATATGGCACCTTCGGCGCAACGGAAAGAAGAAATGGCTAGAGCGATTCAGGACTATGTCAGTACAGCATACGGGATTCTCGAAAGACCAATGCTAACTTGTTCACACAGCTACCGAATATAGACCCGGAACTTCTCACACCAGACTACGCTGGGATTCGCCCCAATCTCTCCCCATCAGGCAGCCCCTTTACAGACTTCCACATCAGCTACGACCCGAATGCGCGACCAGGCTTGATTGCGCTCTGTGGGTTCAATTCACCTGGGTTGACGAGTAGTTTGGCCGTGGCACAGGATGTAGAGGAGATGATCAGGCAGGATTATTGGGGTTTGCCTTAAATGCATGCGTATGGACACATGATATACTGCTAACTATTGCTGGGTGCGTTCTTGAATGGACGCTGGCCAGGAGAGGGCTCAGGCTTCCTGCCCCAAATAGTGCCCTTCAGGCAGGTACAAATCATCCGTAGCTGTCTTTGTCCACCTTTGTCGTGTCCCAACAGTCATCCTTTGACCTTTCCTCCTGGATATCGTGTATGATCAGCCCAGGCTATCGCACGCTGCTCTATATATGGTTGGCTGTCCATTCCGAGACTCGAGCGGTCTTCACCCTGCATACAATCACCATTCCAAACGACAACCTCTCGGCTACTTTCGCTCCATGGTCCCCCCGCAATTTAAAGCTGATCTCGCTGCCCCGTTCCGAGCGTTCACGCCTGAGAGGTAAGCAGATACACATATTACACATTGTCCGCCACGTATTCGAGCCTCTCCTATCCATTTGTACGTTCAGTGCTACACCCTCATCTTCCGTCCCGGTCTCCCCATCTGAGGCTCCGAATCCCGCTGAGCCCAACGAGGTCTCGCAAGCAGACAAGCCAACGAAACCGAATCGCACTAGCCTTGCCCCTGGCATGACCGGCGCTTCCAAAAACGAAGGGAAAGACTCGTTAATCTGCCGCCTACCTTTGCTTCTAACGAAAAAAATCGAGGAGGAGCAAGCGAGGACGGCCAATGGCTGTTGCGGATCGGCCAAAAAGACGTGTGCTGTGCCTCTGACACTGGCGAAGAATGTCGAGCAAGAGAAGACGGAAGAATCCAAGTTCGAACCTCCTTGCCCCTGCGCTGGTCGATCGCACAAAGAGTCATATGACCAGTCGCCTGGGGAAGAAGGTGCCTCGACAGGCGCTGAAGGTGTCTCCAGTAAGTTTGCATCTGGCCGAGGTGTCATAGTAAAGGCGGACGACTGGAAGAGCTGATTCCTGTCTTGATAGTCTCCCGACCGACACTCAAGGAGACCCTCGTCAAAGGAACCAAAACGTCTGACGAAAAGTTCACAAAGGAGATCTTTAACGAGCACGGTCGCTTGCTTTGGCAGCCAGTGGTCATCGGCGGTCCTGGCCCCGGGCAGACGGTCAAGGAGAAGCAGTTCGATGAGACCGGTGCTATGGTCAAATACAACTACAGTCCGGGGAAAACCTGCGCCAAGCGAAAAACTCAGGGCTCGGACAATTCGGGGGGAGTTCTGAAGTCTGATAACGAGAGTCCAAAGGAGCTGGCCAAGAAAGGTGTCAGGTTCGGCTCCGAGATCCTGAAGGAGTCGAGCGCGAACGAGACCAGTCCCAGCCTTACCGGGCGGTGCAAAAGATCTCAGAAATCTGGCGGTGACAAGACGCCCGAGGCGAGCGAGGACAAGCCCAAAACCAGCTCGTCTGGAAAGCCCGCTGCCATCATTCCCAAATCCGCTAGGGACTTCGTCACCACTGTGCTACGATTCATCGGCGAGTTCGAAGACACCACGATCAAGAGCAACAGACTGCGAGAGAAATATGTTTTGAATGAGTATCGGGCATTGACGCAAATGTTCTTGATCTCTCAGGCGGGATTCCTTTTGGCCTTTATGATCCTCGGTATATTGTTGTTCAATGTCTTTGCGTTGTTGTTTGTTGTCATTCTCTATGCTTCGCGATAGAGGTGGCAGGGGTAGGTGACGTCTAGAGGTTAACCCTTGAAATGTAAGGAACCATATATTCATGATCATGACATGAATCGAGATCACTCTGACATGGTTTTCGAGCGCGGCACCTGCGTCTTGGTTGTAACATGGTTCATTTTAGCTGTGTTCGCAATACAATCTTAGCTTCCAAGCGGTCCCTTATGCGTACTTGATTGAAGGCTCAGGGACAGCCAACTATAACCATAAATCGGATGAATCAAATCAGTCGGCAAGCTCAGCTTGACAGTGAGTCGGCCTTACCTCGCGGGGATGGCTTGACAATGTGAGGGGAGTTGCCATTTTCAGGAGCTGTACGTAGCGCTTTGAGGCCACTGCTCCGTGCCATTCTTTTAGCAGCATGGCGCAGTGCGACTACCGCACATGCATCCGTTCCGTGGCGAATCTCCTGTCCGCGCTTTGCTGAACTGGGAAACCCCTGTCTGTGAGGCAACTCTGTACGGAGAACCAGCACAGGCGAATGAAAGTGCAAGGGTCTGGTCTTCACAGGACTGCAGACTGGAGCCTTGGCATAAGGAAGGAAGGATCTATCAAGTGTTGATAGGGCGACGTGATGCATGGCATGTGAGGGTCGAATGACGTGTCAATCACTGAGTCTCGACATTCTGAGCATAGCGGACGCGGAATGGAGCCCACGACTAGTCGCGTCCAAGCAAGCAAGTATCGTATGGGACCACTGCAGCATACACAAGAGTGGTCCGACGTCGTCTCTTCATCGGCACGTTCGTCCTACATCGCCTTTCCAGCAACTCCGCTCCCCATCTCGTCAGGCTTCACCACAAAAATGGGCCTCCTGGACTACGCCCTTCTCGGTGAGTACTGCTGTTCCTTTGCGTCGGATGAGTCTCTCGGTTAGACCAGACATCGCGATGGCGGGCACTCATGTGCCGACGGATGATCTCCAGCACAACTTTCAAGTGCCTTCGGCTGACTCTTCGTTCCCGTCATGTTACGTCTATGTGCAGCTGTCACCCATCCCGTGAGTAACTATCAATTCTTGCGCTTGGAATGTGTTATCTGACACGAACCTTTCCTTACTCTACAGACCGAATTCCGTACCCTCGTCTCATACTCAGTATGGCATGATCCGAAACGGGACATCACCGATCCCAGCGAACACGCTACCTCTGGATGGGATCGAGAATCCATGCGTGAATGTTGGGGATTCTTGGATAAGACGAGTCGAAGTTTCAGTATGGTCATTAAGGAACTGGATGGGGACTTGGCTCGAGTGGTGAGCCTTCTGCTGGGAGTAGATGAGGACGTAACTGATCATTTCCTCATCGCCTTAGGTCTGCATTTTCTACCTCGTGCTTCGAGGACTCGATACCGTGGAGGACGACATGACGATTCCCAATTCCATAAAGCTTCCCTTGCTGAATGACTTTTACAACAAGTTGGACCAACCGGGCTGGAACTTTGACGGGAATGGGCCCAACGAAAAAGACCGAGGATTGATGGTCAAGTTTGAGGCGGTCATTGAAGAATTCCAAAAGCTGGACAAGTCGTGAGTATTCCTATGAGCGTCTCGTCCGTGATTCCTTACGAGTGCTCCGATAGATACCGAGATGTCATTCAGTCAGTCTGCCAAAAGATGGGTCACGGCATGGCCCAGTACTGTGCTCTCGCTACCCCGGAAGCACCCGTCGCGGAAGTCAACTCGATCCAGGATTACGACCTCTACTGCCACTACGTCGCCGGACTCGTCGGCGAAGGATTGAGCGGCCTCTTCTCCGCTTCCGGCAAGGAACGTTCATTTATCAAGGATCAACTCACGCTCTCCAACCACATGGGTCTCTTGCTGCAAAAGACCAATATCCTGCGAGACTTCCGTGAAGATGTCGATGAAGGACGAGGATTCTGGCCGAGAGCGATCTGGGGAAAGTACGGGTTCGACAAGATGGGTGACCTCAGGGATGAATCACGCGAGAAGGAGGCACTGTGGGCGTTGAGCGAGATGACGCTGGACGCCCTGAGGCATGCCACGCCTGCGTTGGATTATCTGTCGCTTCTCAAGTGTCAGAGCGTGTTCAACTTCGTCGCCATTCCCGCTGTTATGGCTCTCGCCACGCTCGAAAGATGTTTCATGAACCCGGACGTTTTGAAGAAGAACGTCAAAATCAGGAAGGGAGAGGCAGTCAAGGTATGTGCCGTTGTTATGATACGGGATGATACTAAGATTTGACGTCGGTATCGTCCACAGTTGATGAACGTCGCAGTGAACCCGAGAGACGTTGCATACTGTTTTGTCAAGTACGCAAAGAAGATTCACGCAAAGGTGTCCGTACACGACCCCAACTTTGTCAAACTGAGCATCGCGTGCGGAAAGGTAAGCTTGGCTCGAGCAACCCTTGTCCAAATACGATTTTGATGTTCCGTTCTAGATCGAACAATGGGCTGAACATCACTACCCGTCATTCGTCGTCATCAGCTCTAGTGCCAGCGGAGGAGTTTCATCATCCATCAATGTCGACGGAGGTGATGCACGAGCGAGGATGTATTCCCAGATCGTAGAGCAGGAAAAGGTGAAAGCCGCCAAGAGACGAAAGGATCAAATTCTCGACAACTTGCGTGCCAAGGGCATTCTCAAACCGAAATACGACGCCGAAGGCAAGGAGATTACCTTTACCGAGGCCGAAAAGGCGATCATTGAAGCGCAGGAGCCAAACACTGCCATCCCCGTCAAGATGATTGTCGGCATCGCAGCCATGATCTTCTTCATTTTCGGTATCACCGCCACCATCCTGGTCGTCGGCGTCAAGTACTATTCAGTTCCTAGTCGTCACGTTCCGCGGGATTGATTGTAATGACTGAGGTGTTACAGAGCTGTTGTAAAGTTTTAGTTTGTTCCAATCATGCATCTTATGTGGTGCACATGAGCCTACTTTGGTTCCGACCGCTGCTTGAGGGATACCTACTCGCGACACTGCAGCAGGACAGCAATGTAGGCAATAGATATTCGTGTAGATTATGGCAGTCTGTACATTATGGGTCTCGACGATGTCGCCTTATGATGATTCCGCTACATTTTTTGCAGAGGGGTGGGTTCTCCACACGATTTTGCGCTCGATATAGGCTTCACCTTAGAAGGTGTGCGTAATGGTCTAGAACGGAGTCTTGATTAGCTTTGTCAAGGCGCGAGAAGAAACGCAACCATTGACTCACTAAGGGAAGGTCTCTGGAGCTGGCTCCAACGTGGAAAGTAACAGCTTCGGTGGCAACGACCCACTTCTGCTGAACGACATCCCAAGTAGCAACGTCCTTTCGTCGAATCCTGCAGACACCGAGCGGTCGTCAACGGAGATGCGACAGCGAAGAACTCAGGTCTACTCACGGGAAAGACGCGGTGTTAGTGCTGCCAGGAGCGGCCTGCTTGATCTTGTCGAAACCTCGCAGCTGTCGAACAGGTTGGTTGGCAGAGGCGGGGAACTCGACGTACTAGAAGAAGAGCAGGAAAATTAGCAAACTGACAAATGGGGTTGAAGATTGAACCGCTTACAAGCTGAGCGGCTTCGCATGCGACTACTTCACCCGTATTCTTCACATCCACATTGACAGTGAGCAAGACATCGTACAACGATTCCCCATCCTGTTGTCCAACAAACTGCTCGTTGGTCTTCTGAATCGCGAGGGTGTCGAATGCGAAAGTTTCGTCTTTTCGGATGTTGCTGTACTCGAATGTCGCATACGAGAGACCGAAACCGAATTCGAAGCGGGGAGTGATGTTGTTGGCATCGAACCACTTGTAATCGATCAGGTTACCCTCGGTAAAATCGGCTTGAGGTGCCACGTTCTCCGCCTCGGTCTGGTAGATGATGGTGTTGGGAGGATAGTCGGATTCTTGCTTGGCGATGGTGAAAGGCAGCTTTCCGCTGGGCGAGACATCCCCGTAAAGGACGGAGACGAGAGCGTTGCCAGTCTGCTCTCCTGGTAGGAGAGGCGCGACGACAGCGGTGATGTTCGGATGATCGATCCAGGCGTCGACCAAGATAGGGCCGGGGATGTGCATTACCACCTGCGAACGCGAACGAAAGTGAGATCCAGAGTAATACCGCATGGAAACGTTCCGCTTACGATGGTATTGTTGTTGACGGCAGCGACTGCCTCGATCAAGGCGTTTCCGCCACCGGTAAGGTTCAGAGAGGGTCTATCGTAGACCTCGGCGGCCCAAGCATTAGCGAAGACGAGCGCGACATCAGCCCGAGCGGCAGTAGCTTGAGCGTTAACGATGTCGGTGTCGTTCAGAACCCAGGAGACTTTTGAGAGATCCTTGGCGGCACGGTGCTGAATAGCTGAAAGAGGGTCTATCAAGTTGTTGGGCTCGGCGTAACCGGATCCTCCCGCGTCGGAAAGGGTTCCGTTCCAGTTGCTACCGATGGGACACGCGTCGCCAGTCGCACCACATCCTCTGGCGGGAGGTCCGGCATCGTTGCCAATAATAGCGATCCGAGGTGGTGCCTTCAGAGGCAGACTGCCTTCGTTCTTGAGCAGCACTGCACCGTCTTCCGCGATTTTTCGGACCAGGTCGACGGTGCTCTGCTTCTGGACCAGTCGGTAGGTGACAGCCTGAGGTGTGGAGCCGGCATTGAATGGGACCGAGGGCAAGGCCTTGTCGGCCTGTCCGAGAGCGAAGTAGGGCGTCAAGATTCGGTGGACCATGTCGTCTAGTCGACTCTCTTCGACGGTTCCGTTGGCCACGAGAATTTCGAGACGGGGGCCCATGAAGTTGCCAAGGATTCCACCGAACCCATTTCCGGGCATATCGAGATCGTTGCCGCCGATAACAGTTTCCCGAGTCCCCCAAACCCCTGGAGAACAGAAGGACATTCGAGGTGAGTCCGAAGCTAGCGTTGATTGCGACCAGAAGCACTCACCTCCCCAGTCACTAACCACAAACCCTTGGAATCCAAGCTCAGTCTTGAGGAGACCGTTGAGCGCATCGGAATTGGCTGAGGCGTGAGTGCCATTCACTATGTTGTAAGCGGACATGATACCCGCGGTACCAGCTCGCACTGCTTCGGCAAACGACCACAGATATGTCTCGTGAGTCGTCGCATCGTCGAGGTTGCTAGAGATTGGCAATTGACCAGTCGAGGGCAACGAGGGGATTCCACCGAGCGACTTGTTGATGTATAGATTTCCTGTAAGACGAGGACAGCATGAGCGAGCATCTTGTATAGGTAGGAAAAGGTAACGCACGACTGGTTTCCTGCTCATAGGCTAAATAATGCCTGGAAGAATGCCCAGGTCAGCGCAATTATGAGCGAGTGCACAATCTACTTACTTGGAAGTAGCCTGGACACCCGCATCCTGAAGTCCCTTTACGCTCCAGTAACTCGCCTCACCAGTCGCGTAGGGGTCGGCATACCAACCTGTCGGTGCAGCAACCAAGAACAGTTCGCTCAGCGCGACGGACTGACAGAGAATCGTCTCAGACAAGAACTTACCTTCCCAGTTTCGGCCATTCCGGGGCGCTCGACCGAGAGGGCCGCCTGTAACGGGCGCCAAGGCGACGTGGACGCCCAGGTCGTAGAACTCCTGGCCCATAGCTCGGGACCGCTCGTATATGAGCTCCCGATCCCACGTCGCTGCGGACGTCACTCCGGCAGGGAATTGGGTGTGACCATCGACCGGCCGGGGACCTGTGGGACTGAGTGAAGTGGCTTTCGTTCATCATCTGATCGAATGCCCGGACAGGGTTTCAAACTCACCCATCTTGCAGGCAAATTTGAGGAATGTTGAGCCGGGGGACGGCGCCGGTGTTGCCGACACATCGACCGTTTTGACCAGTGACAATGGAGACCTACAGCAGTAGGCGCATTAAGTTGTGAGTCTCGACTGCACTGATCAGTACTGTCTTCCACAGCTAGACTCACCTTCTCCGTCAAAGTCATCTGGCTGGTGACTTCACTGGCTCGCTGAAATGCAGCAGACCAAGAGCCACCGTTTGCGGCGACGGGAGGGGTGGTGTATGCTAGGCCAAAGGCGTCAGGTGCATTTGGAGCTGCTTGCCGCTTGAATATCTTGTCTGTGGCAGGCAAAGCTGCGACTGAGGCGGCCGAAAGGGCGATTAACGTTGGTACCCTCATTATAATGTCAAGGGATGATCAGTGGTTGATGGCGATGGGATCGTGCGAGAGGCCAAGGTATCTTCACTGGGTTTCAGTTATATACCTGCACGACAGCCGAGATGCGAGTGGAGTCCCTCGCGGAGCGATCACCCCTGAACGTCATGCAGCCGTCGGGGACTCCCACTTGAGACGTCGTACCTGCAAGGCTAACGTCTCCCCCATTTGCTCACCCCTTCAAAAGGATAGGTTACGCCGTGGAGTCACCATAATCCCTCTAGGTTGTCGGACCGGGGCAACATACGGAGAAGATACACCTCCAGAGAGGAAACTGCAAGGACGATCTCGCCTGGGTAGACGCACGGCACAGAAGAGGCTTCAGGTTGGAAGTTCCGAATTCGCGAATGAACAATCAGCTTCGCGGCTCACTTGTGCTAATGGTGCCTTTTGTTGAGTTGCCGCAGGGCGGTCCCCGTGCACACGACAAAAGCGGATACCTCATATCTAATCAAATCGGTGATTTCGCATGATAATTGTCATCATGCCAGGAGAGTTTCCAGGAGAGTCCAGCTAGCGCTCACTCGATCCACCTGGGAGGAAAGCTAAGAAGTCTGCTGATGAAGACTGCATGTGGCGGATGAGCAGCGCGGAAGATTCTTGAAATCGATTGTCGCCAATGGAAGAACCGATGGCGACGCATATACCAGTTCCGCTAAGAGCCATTTCGCTATACCCCCGTACCCGGTGCCCCATTTCATTGGCTTTTCCGACCAGGAACAGATTCCGAAATTCGGGATGAGGAGCCAAATGAGCACCTGGACATCTGAGGAGCCAATGAACGCCTGCCAAAGCTGAATTCATTATTCCCGCGGGGTTACTAATGGTGATTACTAGCTGGGCTACTAGACTTCGGTTATTGGCTAGAGCCTCATCTAGCTACACGGTCGCTTTTGTGGTCCTCGTGTCCCGATCCTCTCCACTTGCCCCTGCTTCGGGGGGGGGAGCCCCTTCGGGACAACTTGGTGCCAGCGGGGCAATCTCAATTCGCCGCCTGATATACCGCGGCGCTTTAATCATCGAGAAAATGAATCCGTTGAGCAGCTCGTTCAGCAATCCTGGCTGTGGATCCTGGTTGAAGTATGATCCGCATAGACGACTCAACCCTGATGCAGCGTGACAAATGCGTCGGTAATCAACGCTGCTCTGGCAGCCGCCTTCGTGATGAATCATGAATCATGCATTCGGGAGATTTGCAGAGCTCAGATCGATGAAGAGATGAGGACTCTGGACAAGCGGCCACGCCTGGCGAAAGGTCAAGGCCTGTGCAGAAGTATGTCGGCTGTCAACGTTGTGTTGTTACTATCGAATCCTAGTGCCCTTCCAGCTGAAAGGGTGCACGACTATCATAAGTATGCGTTATCATTATCGTTATGAGCGGATACAGTTGACTAGGGACCACAAACATATTAAGCAGCGACATATAACCCAACACAATCACACCCGTACTCCCGCAACGAGCCCTCACGCCGCTGTTTTCGAGTGACGCAACCCACTGCGCCGTCGTTTCACGACTGACTTCTTCATTCTCCGCTCTCGCTCCTTCCGCGACTCAAACGAACCACCTTCCCAATCCTCCCCCTCCAGCGACAAGGCCCTCGGAGGCAGACCCGCTTCACACGAGTTCGGACTCGAGATAGCGATCATCGGAGGCGTCGGCCCACTCTTCTGAGGAGTCCCGAGATGCTTTGGTAGCGCCGGCACGGGAGGGATATCMCCCGTCGAGATCAGCCGAGCCGTATCCTTTTCGAGAGCTGCTCGGAGTGATTTGATGGACTGTTGACGTTTTGGTTGAAGAGGCGGGTGTTTTGCCTTTTTGGCAGCGGATTTGGATTGACCAGTCGGAGGTGTCATTGGCGAATAGAAGAAGGATTTGGTAAAGTCTGGTTCAGGGTATATCGTTCGAGCTGGCCGGTCCTGAACCGACGATGGCTGTTGCTGTTGCTGGTACAACGTGTTGAAGCCCCCAAGAGGCTGAGGATCCCATAAATCTCTAGCGTCCCAGTTCAAGCGCGGGGAAAGTGTCGGACTCAGCGGTGTTTCGGACTCCTCCTCGACTATGGGGACCGGCGCGACCGGTTGAGCAACGGCACTTCGCAAATTCTGAAGACTAAACATGGTCCGGAGCCCTCGTTTTTGCGGGCCTCGTGCAATGGACGACGAGACGATAGCTTTGCCCAAACCGGGAGCGACCGGCGGTAGATCCTCGCCTTCTTGCGTGTTGCATACGACTGGACCACCGCGGTGAACTCGAGGCGAGGCCGGTCGAGCGGGCGCTTGACTGACGCGTGACAAGGCTACGGGAACCCGAACAGGTTTCGGATTTTCGAGGGTTTCCTTGCTGGTATTGCTGATGAGGCTGGAGGAGCCGCTCCATACGCGCCCTACTTTGCTCAACCATCCCTCTGGCTGTCCACCAGAAGGGGCTCTGAAAGGAAGAGCGGGAAGCGGCGGTACATCCGAGCTTGACGAGGCCTCTGACATTTTACCGAACGCAGGCGTCGAGATGGCGTGCCGCAGCTTTCTTGCGGTCAAGCTGTCGCCAAGATTCACATCCTTTGCGTCCTCCAGCGGACGTTCACCCACCCGGGTCGTGATCATCGTGGGCAGCGTTTTCGCATCCAATACCGTCGAAACGTGCGGGGGTGATCCAGGAATAATCGTCCGTCTCGTGGCTGCAAAGACCTGTCGAGGCGGAACTAGGACCGAAGAGGCTTGAACAAGGGTTTCTGCATGTTCGGCAGCACTGGATAACGTCGGTGTACCACTCGTCCGACGCGCTACGGCAGCGGTATAAATTTCCCCATAATCCGTCTCGGAGATGGTCGATCGCGTGTCATCGGCTTGACTGTTATAGCTGTCCGAGGAATGGCCACGATCCAATCCGGGTCGAGGCTCGATTACGCTACTCGCATAGCCCAGTCCAGAACGCATGATCCCGGCATTCGTGTCGTTCTCGTCCTCATCGCCATCCACCTGATCTCCGTATTCAACGCTGTACGCTTCGTCGGTATCTTCAGCTTCATAAGCCATCGGATCAAATCGCGCGACATTCTGCAGTGATGGCGATGACGGACCAGTCGAGGGTCCGGACTGGGGAGCAGCGTGAGGCGGGAAAACGTGACGACTCAAGCTGTACTCGACCCTTGCGACTTCCTCAAACTCTTCGTCATCGATATCGTCGATAGAGATCGTCTTGAACCTCAAGTCCGCGTCCGTCCCAATCCCATAGTACGAGTCTGGAGCTGGGACCGCGTTGCCAAAGGACGGGTCAGTCGTCGTCACAGAGACCATGGACGAAGCGATCGAATTTGGCTCTGTCACCGGAGGACTTGTGGTGGTCGAAGGATCCGGAAAGTCGAGTTCGACTCGATTCAGAACACGCCGCTTCCGCCCGATACCCGAACCGGAAGAGTTGGTCGTCTGCGTCCCACTCATCGTGTGACTTTCCGCCGTCGTTGAGCCTCTCGCAATCCGTCCCACCCGTTCATGAATGGCTTGATCAAACACATCGAATGCATGGCTCGGCACGCCCTGCACTCGTCCTCCGCGAGATATCCGATCTGTTGTCGGGTCGGGAGATCGAGAGCGTAGACGAGAAGCCGAAGATATCATGGATCCGACCGGACTGACGCTCTTCGAACGTGACACGCGCTGGTCGTCCGTCGCGAGAATGTTTCGCAGGCTGGATGAGGCGCCTTGAACGGCGGTGCTGTCCAGTTGTAGTGTTGGATCGATGACGTTTTCGTGAAGCGGAGGAAGCGAAGGTTCAATGTACTGATATCCGTCCGACGGCAAGTCGAACTCTCGAGATCTTCCGGGCTGGATCTGCTTGACGACTGCGTTTCCCCATCGCTTCAGCGGACTATTGGTGCTTTCAATGCTGTCAGTCGACCGATCGCCCGCTATATCCGCATCGGCGACAGTCCGTCTGAGCCCAGACCCTCGTGCGCTACGCCCGTCCTTTCCCTCGTCCCACGTCTTGTACACCTTTCGCGCAAACGCCTTGACCTTTTCCGCTTCGGGCGTGAAGACTCGCGTCTCCTTGTATCCCGCACGGGATAGCAACGCTTCGAGGCTCTCTAGTTGGGAATCGTGGGATTCCGAACAGACGTTCGGGTCGGAGCTGATGTCTGAATATCCTAGATGCTGATGACTGGTCAAGGCGAATGGATATGGTGGAATATGACCTCTCGAAAGTTCGGTTGGATATGTCGGAACGGCTTCTTTTAGGACATTTCTCTCTGGCGTGGAGTGTTCGCCTTGTCGAGAGTAGATGCCAGATGATTGGGCAGATGTTTGCTCTCTAAGATGCGTTGACGAGCGGTACTTTGTGGGCAACTTTCCACTCGGGGATTTCTTCAGGCCTCGCGCGGGACTTGAATGTCTTGACGCTTGGGACATGTTGTCGCCGCTCGACACCTAGGATATGTTAGATATCATTCCCAGAAACACTGACTGTCCTGACTTACCTTTCTCGTGATAGACTGCAGACGCCTATCCGCATCGTTCCGCCCAGCTTCATACTGCTCCTCCATCGCCATTTTCGACGGTTCAGCCAACGATGTTTGATTTCCGTGAATCGTTTGATAGCGGGCCGACGAAGTGTCGTGTCTAGATGGATGCGAAGACGTCCATGGCCTGCTGAGTCGAGTGAGGGAATGTATCCTGTCGATATGGACCAGGTATAACCCGCGACATGGGTACACTGCATCTGTATCCGGAGTTAGAAGATGCCTGAACTGGTTTGTTTGCTTACGTGAGCCTGAGCCGGACATCATCTCCGCCTGAAGCTTCGTCACCTCGCAATGATCGACCGCGTCCACTGCATGAAGAGCATGGTGAAGGCGATAGAGGAGCGTCTCAGGTTGAGCTCATTGGTATCCATCGTCGGTCTACACCATTTCCCAGAGAATCAGCCAAGATGGTCAAGTTAACCATCAAAACAGTGCAGAACAAGGCAAGTAAACTCGGCTATGTCGAACAATTTTCAGCGCTCATTCTTCAACATTCTTCCTACAGATGTTCCATGTCGAGGCAGACGAGTCGGAAACGGTAAGTGTACCTTGTTACGTGCTGAGCCATATCGCTGAATTTGTCCCACGTCGCGTCCGATAGATTGCAGACGTTAAGACCAAGATCAAGGAATCGCAAGGTTTCGCCGTCGAAGCCCAAAAGATCATTTATGCCGGAAAAATCCTTCCCGATACCTCGTCTGTCGGTCAGCACAACATCAAGGAGAAGGACTTTTTGGTAGTCATGGTCACCAAGGTGCGTAAATGCAGAATGCAAGCCGAGTATGTAGCGAGAAGGGTCACGAACTGAAAATTGAATGATCACTGCAATAGGCCAAGCCCGCACCTGCACCTGCCGCCGCCCCTGCTCCCGCCCCTGCTCCCGCCCCTGCTGCACCTGCTGCACCTGCCGCACCTGCCGCACCTGCCGCGGAAACCCCTGCTCAAACCGCGCCGACGCTCGAAACCCCCTCAGTCGACGTCGAGATGGCGACACCCGCTCCGGGTCCCGCTCAAGCTGAAGCCGCAACCGAAGCCGCCGCTGCCGCCGGCTCGGGCCATGGCGATAGTTTCTTGTCTGGGGATGTGTTGCAGTCGGCGATTAGCAGTATGATGGAGATGGGCTTCGAGAGGGATCAGGTGATGAGGGCTCTGCGTGCGAGTTTCAACAACCCGGATAGGGCGGTCGAGTACCTGATGACTGTGAGTGACGTGGCTTGTGGGGAAATTCCTGAATGCTGACTCTTTACGGTTTTGGCAAGGGTATTCCCGCTCATCTGGATCAACCAGCAGCTGCTCCCGCTCCCCCTGCCGCTGCAGCACCGCAAGCGGCTCAGGCTCCTGCTGCTCAAGCTCCGTCCCAGGAGTCGGTAAGTTCAACATGCAGCATATGAATCTCGCGTGAAAACTCATGATCGCCATTGTTCGCCTCAGGATCCCGCTGCTTCTGCACACACTGCAGCCGGAGGAAACGCCCCCGCTGACAATCTCTTCGCTGTAAGTCCGTTCTCCAGACGCTTCGCCTTTTGGTTGACGAAGATCCGACCCCTTCCAGGCCGCCGCTGCTGCTAGTACGTAGCTCACGATCCAAAAGGGAGACATCCTGGCTGATCACTTGAACCCTAGTGCAACAACAACGAGGTCCAGGTGGTGTTCCGGCCGCCGGTGCTGGAACACAAGCTGCCCCCGCTGGTGCTGCAGGAGCTGGTGCTGCCGCGATGGGCAACCACCCGATGATGGCTCAGCTTCGACAAGTGAGCTCTTTTCATTTTAGAATGCGCCTGATTCCTTGCTGAGTGGATCTGATACCTTCAGCTTGTTCAACAAGACCCCGCCTTGATCCAGCCTCTTTTGCAACAACTCGGTGCAAACAACCCACAACTCGCGCAGCTGATCAACCAAAACCCGGAAGCTCTCTACCAGCTCTTGGCGGGAGCCGACGATGACGAGGGAGACTTTGATCCTGCTGCCTTTGGAGGAGCCGAGGGTGAAGATCCGTTCCAGGGACAAACGGTGATACAGTTGACGGAGCAGGAAGCCGAGGCCGTAAGAAGGGTGAGTCACTTTCTTCTCGCTTTACCAACTTGATACGCCTGAACTGACTTGTATCAGTTGGAGTCCCTGGGCTTCGACCGACAGTCTGTGCTGAGGGCGTACATGCTGTGCGACAAGGACGAACAGCTCGCCGCCAACTTTTTGTTCGACAACCCAAACTTTGATGAGCCGGGACCCCAGTAGCTTCGGCGTATGTGCAGTGGACCTCTGTGAATCGTGTATCATAGCCAGCTTCATAGCCGCTGTCAGAGACGGCTCTAGTGACTCTGTATAAAGATGGCTTGTCGCCCGACACGGCCGCCCTCCGCTCAGTCTGGAAGGTTCTGCGGAGTGGCAAGATGCTTATACACCTTGGGCATTACCTTCATGCAATATCCCATTATGCAGCGCCCATCGACACCTTTCAAACTGCTCTCTGCACATAGGAAAGAAATGAAGATATTAGCTAAGTCAGTATATCGTATGCTGGGTATTGCCGCTGGTATTGCAAAGTCTTCAAATAGCCTTCCGACGACATTGCAGCCGAGTTCGGACCCAGCCGTTGGCCACGAGGCGGATGTGCTACTACTCCAATTTCGAAAAGCTTTCCGAAATTCCCGTTGCAGCCAACAGGAGCCATAGTGACAAAAGTGCGGGTCTAAAGGCATAATTCGCTGTTGCGCTATTGACGCTTTTGAGAGCACCAAACTACAGCACAGTTCCTCTACACGGTCAAAGACGTCTATCGAGCTTCGACTTCACCGTCAAGCAGAAATTATCTCGTCAAGTGTCTGAGTGATCGACACGCGCGACATCCAGCTCGGTCCGTGCTGGCAGCGTCCGAAGGCTTTCGTGTATCGCATCCCGGCATCAGCCGGCACATGTACAACGAGTTTCGCCTCCATTTCGCCAGCATCGTTCTTGACAGCTTTCTGTCACCGCGCTGAATCGTTCGAGGAAGCGCTCTACTCTCCTCGCCATCTTCCACCTTCCCGACAGTGATCGGCTCACGCAGGAAAACATCAACCTGTCCTGGACATCACTGCACGTCAAGTCCAAAAGGTTCAGTGCTGGGCAGTCGGCATACAAGATAATATGCAGTCCACCAACGCTTCCAACAACATGGAGCCACGGCAGGTCGACCCTCAGCGCCGTCGAACTCGGCAGTATTGGCCAGATTCAGGGGATTCTTTCGCGCGAGGTCAACCTCACGAACCGCAAGTTCGCAGCTCCTTCGATGAAACCGCTCCTCGAAGATATCCCACGCCTGCCGGATTCGGCGACGGGACGCCGAGAGTGCCTTCAAGGGATTCACCGTCTGATCTTGCGGCCAGCAAAACACCCGCGCTGCCGTGGCAGTCAGCTCACTTGAGCGATATGGATCGTCATGGAGATGGTAAGCCCTGCCCGAATACAGACGTCAGTATCTCAATTCATTGTCTATGTTGACTGTGGCTGTTTGTTTTCGTAGGATCCGGTCGACCGTCAATATCGGGTTCAATGTCGCTACAATCTATGATGGGAGCGTCGCAACCGACGAGGCAACAAAGTGACCAGGTTCATGACACTGGAAAAGCCGAGGCAGGTATCGATGGAGAAGATCGCTTTCGCGCAGGGCTGCAGCAACGGAGAAGTCGTAAGTCTAGCAGTCCCGATCTGTCCCGATGCAGATCCCAGGAGAGGAGTCCGTTACTTATTACTCGTATCATTACTTGTGCTTGCGGTTCCGCCTCACCTATCCACTTTTAAAATTCCATGGCAGCGTCCGGCCCTTCGACGCGCCACGCCCCTGCAGATCCGGCAATTTCCAGGGAAGGAACTGATCGGCAAAACCCAGAAATTCCGTTGCGATCTTCTGTTTCCCATGCGATATCGTCCTGGGACAATCATCGACAGCCTGTTTACCACTTTGGGGCGAATGCTCCAGCCATGACGGCAGGTGCTTCTGTGCGAAAATGGAGAGCAGAATCTCCAGGCGCTTGGCCAGCGCCCTCATATTACGGCAGTAATTCAGGCAAACAAGGACGACCGTCCAGCCGGGCGCGGGATTCATCGCCACCGCCTGAAGTGTATCGTCATGGATCGATGAACTCGCTGGATAGGAGGCTACCAATTCCGCACATTGAGGTGGCAAGAAATCCGGCAAGTGGACTGATTTCCAATGGGGTACCGCCAATCCGCTCGGCGAGAACATCGCCCCAGCTAGGTGGACCCACTGATCAGGTTGAGAGGCAGGAACGACGGGCCACACAAGGTGGCGATGAGGCAGCGTATTGGTCTGGCTTCGAAGACGGAATCCAGTATGAACGGCAAAGACAAGCGTTCGAGTATCGTTCAGGTCCGTATTTTGCGGTATGAGGCTTCTCCGAAGCATTGATACGCGATTGTCCGGCAGATGAACACGCAAGAAGCCGGCTGAGCGGCAGGATTGCTCCACCAGCTGTGCACGCTGATGTATCGCAGTCTCATTTGACGTCTCACCCCTATACTCAAACAAGAACGACTGGTAGGTTATCGAAAACACCAAAGTGAGACACGCGCCGACATTCGCCCCTCGTTTCAGGTCGCCCTGAACCCTCTCCCGCTTCAGCGCCCTTGCAACTTGCCGGGATCACCCCGTCATTGCCATATGTGCGTAGCGATGCTCAGTCGTCAACGCGTGCGTCTCCAGGGCGAATGATACGACCTTCGGCGGAAGCTGAGATACAGGCATCTGCTTCAGCTGTCGAATCTGAACGGTACGCAATGTTACAGCGATCAAGCGAGAAGAAGGTTCTGATGTAGCTTCGATATACAGCCCAGACGCTTCCCGCCACGCCTTTCCATGGCCCGCTCAGACCATTCGGAATCCAGATATTCCGACGGATCATGAACGGTGGGGCCGATCCATGACCACCGCTGCGACCACGAGCCACTCCTTTTCCGAGGTCTCGCACCGCTTGGCAATTCCTGCGCCAACCCATTCGCTTGAAAAGGCAGCCATCTCGTGCAACCAATGCCGACAGCGGAAATCTCGGTGCGACGGGTTGCAACCGAATCCGTGCAGCGCGTGTGTGAAGAGAGGGACGGGAGACGATTGCTCGTACGTGGCGCAAGTACGACGACGTGGACCCGGCAAAACCAAGATTCAGGAGGGGCATCGAGAAGGAATTGACGTTGGAATGGGGAGTGGCGAGACCGGGTTACGCCGGTCGTTTACTGTAGACGGCAGCCAGCTCAACAAGCAGCACAGCCCGACGCACACTCGGGATGAGGATAGGGGTTCGCCGGGACCGGGGGCGAAGCGAATGAGACCGTCATCTCCGGGAGCAGGTGCACCCGCTGCATCCGAGTCGGAGGAGAAGGTACGAGAAGACTAGTGCCCGCGCGTGACAGTGGCAGATAGAGTGAAGAGTCAAGTCGCGATGGACTGTTGTACAACCGCTCACAAGCGGAACCACGTTGTATCTGGGCACATGGCAAAAGGCTTGGGTCATGCACACATGAAATGACAGCCACTGCGGGTAAAAGGCTGTGGCTGTCGAAACGCCTACCAAGACTCGATGAAGCTGTACGTATCGAACAGGCTCGACGACTGTCTCGCTATGCCGCGGGTCCAGTGACCATTCATTTTCGATCCACAGTAGAGTGCAGAGACCGTCGGCGTTGCTGGACGAAGACGTTGCTTCAGTTGATGCAAAATCAGCGGGTTGATACGCGCCTCCGTGATCTGCGAGACTGGCAGCCTACCGCTTTAGGGACAAGTGTGTGCATGCCGATACTCTACACAGAGCCTCTCGCTACACAGACTCATAATTCCGTACTCAAATACGATTCTAGTATTACAACATGGTTCACGACCAATACGAAATTCGAAAAAAAAAGCGATCCGCGATCCTTAACGATTATAACCCCCGCAAATAGGCTTAGTAGATGTAAGGAATCAACGCATAAGGCACCTTGCGCGTGTAATCCTGTCCCGCGCTCCATCAGCACACCATCCCACCCCAAAACGAACAAACTCACCGTCCACTGGCTCCTGTACTTGTCCGACATGTGGGTCGAGATCTCGGGAATGGAGTACCCCGCGAAAAAGGCGACTTGGAACAGGCCGTTGACGAGGGCGTTGACCCATGAGCCCTAGGGGAGGTGGGACGGGTTAGAGAGGGCGATGAAAGGGAGGGGAGGGGACGTACGGTCGCCATGGCCATGCCGACTCGCCAGAGGGAGTAGAAGGCGTAGTTTGGGTGTCGGACGACTCCCCATGCGCCTGTGACGGGTTACCGTTAGTGATGGCGACGGTGCGTGGGGGAGGGGCCTATTGCGCACCGGTATCATGGATCCTTCCCTGGTTCTTCGGGTCCTTCTTGAACGCCTTTCTCGTCTCCTCGATCATGATTTCCCCGACGGTACCGGTCAACAAGAATGCGAAACCGAGGTACTGCATCCAGTTGCTCGCCAACGGGTTGGTTTTTCCCCGGGAGACTTGGTAGACAAAGACGAGCGAGTTGATAGTGTTGAGGAGACAGTTGTAGGTGGATACGCCGGCGGCCATTCCCGGTGAGAAGGCGGATTCATTGGTGAACAGGGCCCAGTAGATGTGTCGCAAGGCGGTGATACCCGACATGGCCAACAACATGTTCCCCGGCTTATCGACCAGCCCGGCACCCAAGAAATCGGCGTTCAAGCCGACTCGATTGACGAGCGGGAGCGTAATGATTCGCTTGAGGCCCGCGAGGTGGAGCAGCTGCCCTGCGTATCCGTTTCGCAAGAGTTGGTACTGCAGGACGGGGTCGAGGGCGCGGCCGATGGCCATGGTGGCGCCCGCGAGGGGGTTGTAGCCTGGTTGACGCATGGGATTGCCTGATTGTTTGGACATGATGGTGGGGTTGAAGGGAAGGGGAAGGCAAGGGAAAGGGAAGGGAGGAAGGTGACTTACCCTTGGCTTTATCCATTCCGATGACGATGACGAATAGACCACTCACCCTCTTCCAAGCGCATCTCCAACTCTGGACGCGCCTTTGGTAAGCGCGAATGTAAACAAACGAGGAGGGAATGTTGAGCGATCATCTATCATGTGCATCGCTCCAAGTGATATCATCATTTCTCCCTCTCCCTATCCTCTCCCTATCCTCTCCCTATCCTAGACTCCCACCATGTCACGCAAACCACCCACATCAACAACAAACCGCACAGCCATCAGCCGCACAACATCCGCCGCAACACTCACCAACATGCCGCCCCCGAGCAAGATCCCGAACCGTCCCCCCTCGGCGATGAGCACGTCCTCGACCTCGAGCAAGTTGCAGACTAATGGACAGGAGCCGCAGAGCAGACCGCATAGTCCGACGAGAGAGGCCGGGATGGCAAGGCCAAGAAGGACGCTGGCGGGTGGGCAGGCGCAGGGGAGCAAGCCAAGAGCGGGGAACGACAAGGTTGGACTCGGAGCGGATGATAGCGGCGAGATGAATATCCAGGTTGTCGTTCGGTGTCGGTGAGTCTTCCCATCGCATGCCAGTGCGAGGTACTAAACCCCTGGCGCAGTGGCCGCTCTGCAATGGAAGCCGCTCAACGCACGCCCATCATCATCTCCACCAACGGCGCCATGTCCCAAGCCGTAACGATCGAAACCGGCGGCACGGGACTCGCCACATCCAACGCCGCCCTCGGACTTCCCATCTCAACCATGCCGTACACCGAACGCGCACCCGTCTCCAAGACGTACAGCTTTGACCGTGTCTTTGGGCCCGAAGCGGATCAGACGCTCGTCTACAAGGAGGTCGCCGAGGGGATGCTCGAGGAGGTCATCCAGGGGTATAACTGTACAATCTTTGCGTACGGTCAAACGGGGACGGGGAAATCCTACACGATGCAAGGTGATCTTGCGTTGACGCCACTCGGAACGCCAGTCCAGGACGCCGGGATCGTGCCGCGCGTGCTTCACCGCCTCTTCGCCTTGCTCGAAGCCACGCCCAACGCGGAATTCTCCGTCAAGTGCTCCTACATTGAACTCTACAACGAGGAACTGCGCGACTTGCTCGTCCAGGACTTTAACCAGCCCGTCGCGCTCGGCGGCACGGCGGCTGGGCCGCCGGGCGGGTTGAAGATTTACGAGGATCCAAATAAGAAGGGCGCGAATATCCAGGGGCTCGAGGAGATTAATATCCGGACCGCGTCCGAGGGGCTCGCGCTGTTGAACAAGGGCAGTCAGAGGCGGCAGGTGGCCGAGACAAAGATGAATGCGGAATCTTCGTGAGTAGCTTTCACGATGTCCTCGAGAGTCTCGGCCGATACTAACCTCGATTTTCCGTCGTCAGGCGTTCCCACTCCATCTTCATGTTGACGGTACACATCAAGGAGACATCGCTGACGGGCGGCGAAGACCTCTTGAAAGTCGGCAAGTTGAACCTGGTCGATCTCGCCGGGTCCGAAGCGATCGGACGGTCGGGCGCGGAGAACAAGCGTGCAAGGGAGGCCGGGATGATCAATCAGAGTTTGTTGACGCTGGGCAGAGTGATTTCCGCGTTGGTGGAGAAGAGCAGTCATATTCCTTACCGGTAGGCTGCTCGCAGACTCGTGCGGTTTCGTAGCTGACCTCGCGAGGGATGATAGGGAATCCAAACTGACGCGGCTGCTGCAAGACTCGCTCGGCGGGCGGACCAAGACGTGCATCATCGCGACCGTGTCCCCGACGCGGTCCAATATGGAGGAAACCCTATCGACGCTCGACTATGCGATCCGCGCAAAGACGATCCGAAACAAGCCCGAGATCAATCAGCGGATGACTAAGGGTTCGCTCATCAAGGAGTATGTGTCCGAGATTGTCCGTCTCAAGGCGCAGATCGGAGTAAGTACCGCCCGTGCAGCGAGGCAGGGAAATTCGGCTGACCCGATCCGCGGTTGCGTCTAGGCCGCGTACGACAAGAACGGCGTCTACCTCCCGACGGACCAGTATCAGGAGATGCTGACCGAACACGAAGAACGAACGACCCAGCTCGCCGACGCCAAGCAAAAGGCCGAAGCGATCGAGCTCAAGCACGTTACCCTGACCACGGAATTCGAGCAAAACATGAACATGCTCCTGGCGCGGGAAGAAGACTTGAAGAATGCACGGGTGGAAGCCGTCCAGCTGCAAGAGGCGCTGCAGCAGATGAATGAGCGACTGGTGCTGTTCTCGAAACAGTTGGACGAGGAGCGGTACGTGAGCGAGTCGTATATGCGCGGCGAAAAGAGGTTGGATGAGATTGCGGTCGGGCTGAAGGCGACGGTGAACGAGAGCGTGCGCGATGTCGGAGGGCTCTTCCAGAAGATTGGTGAGCAGACGTCGAGTGTGGACCGAGGCATTCCTGACATGCAGCTCTGAATAGCTCGAAAGAATGACGTACTCGTCACCAACAATGACGCTGCTTCCGCATACGGCTCAAAGCTCACCCTACTGGCTGATCAGCTACACGAGGATATCGAGACGTTCAAATCCGTTCACTCGGACTTTGGCAGCATGCTCAACGAAGAGCTCAACGCTTTCGCGAGCCGAAGTTCCAAGAGTCTCGAGCAAGACAAGTCGTACCTTGATGGCCAGCTCGAGTGGTTCGGTCAGGCTATCCAGAGATCGAAAGCAAGCGCAGGGAAACACCACGAGGATGCGCTCGCCTTGAATGCCGATGTTGCGCGTGCTCAGGAAGAGCTGCAACAGAACTTGATGGTGTGGATGAATGACCAGAGACAGGTGGCGGAAAAGGCGATCCAGAATATCAAACATGTTCAGGAGACGCATCTGGCCGTGGTGAGTTCTTCACGACTCGCGATCGAGTCAACGGCTGATGGTGTCTGTATGATGCAGGTGGATACCGCTATTGGCCATATCTCCGAGACGCTTGGCGTTCTTGTCACGGACGCTCTGGATCACACCAAGGAAGATTTGAAGTCGGTCGCTGTCTTGCAGAGGTTGGCCGAGGACGCAAGCCAAAAAGAGGTGAGCGCACCAGCAACTCGGGGATGACTCTAGTTGGCTGACCCTCCGATCTATGCGCCAGATCGAGCGACTCAGGAACCAGAATCAGCAATTATCGCAACTGCTCGACCACGAAAAGGTGCACTCGGCCCAGCTCAAGGACGACCTTGTCAAGCAAATCAGCTCCCTACTGCTCAACTTTACTGCGGCACAGAGTCAGAGTTTAGCGACAGCGATACAGCCCGTTATACAGTACAATGTCACCGGTATGGAGACCTTGGACTCGTTCAAGCAGGAATATGCAGCGCAGGCCGAGTCTACGCGCGAGAACCTTTTGCGTTATGGCGAGCATGTCAACGGCATCCAAGACGGCTACCAGGCATTACGACAGGAAGGTCACAGGGTGAGTTACAAAAGGCTCTGTCCGGGGCACACGCTAAGTTGCAAACCGCAGGCCGTGGCGGATGCTTCAAGCGCCGTTGAGAGTCACCTCGGCGCTTATCAAAGTGGGTTCGAGGGCGCACTAGAGAATGGCTCGACGCTCCTGGCAACTTCATGTCAATCTTTGGTGCAAGCCAACGAGACGAGTAAGCTCTATCGGCATTCTGCCCAGCCAGCTGCCAATGCTGACTCTTCCTTCAGACCGTCTGCACCAGGTATCCACCTTTGAAGAGCACAAGACCACGCTCGACTCGCTACATGGAGAAGCTAGCACGACTTATGGCGCTGCTCAAGAGCGCCTCCGAAAAGCAAAGGACGACATTAAAGCCGTTTCAAACACAGTTCTGGGCGCAGTAAGTACCGTGTCGTAACGGCTGCATTTTCGCTTAACTTTTTGCTATTACAGCACGCCGCGGCAGATCCCATGTTTGCAAATCAGGCAACACTGGCACAATCGCATCTTTCGGATCTGCGACAATCCAATGAAACATTCCTTGCCAACATTCGGGATGATATTGCGACTGGTTCGACACCACGCAAGAGGACATGGAATGTGCCTGCCTCCTGGCAAACGACCGCGCCAAGAGATGCTCTGCTCAGCAAGTATCGCCAGTCGCATGCTGAGAACAGCGAATATGCGCCGAGTTTCCGCATAGCGCCGACGAGAATGGAGAATCTGGGCGCGGATGACAAGGACGAGCCATACAGATCTGCCTCGACATCGCCTACATCGCCGACATCGCCATCTCTATCGGCAGGACCGTCACCTAACGATCTAGGGCTTCCGGCTCTTACGCCAGAAAGGGATGCTCTACCGGGCAGCTCGACAGATTCAGAGTATGTCGCCCCTGCTTCGTCACAACCGCCAGTAGAACCGTTGGCACCGACCCAATCGCAAGAAACGCTGTCTTCACACGAATCAACGTCGATGCTTCCCGTCGAATTGGCCAAGCCTGTGCCAATACCAGATGCTATGCATGCTCCCGCGGCCCTCAATCCGCTCAAGCTGAGCAGGACCAAATCAGCCCTCAATCGCTCGACCGCGCGAGCAGCTCGAGGTGAAGATAAAGAGAATGCGGGCGCGGAGATGAACTCGAATATACCCCAGCGCAGAGTGAGACGGAATGTATAGAGCTGATTGGGAGCGATTCGCATATTGTATGGTGGAGTGAGCGGATCTCTACTGGACCGATTCCCTTTGTTACCACGATCTGATTGTAGAAATGTACCGTTGTTGTAAGAGCGTTAGAACAAAGAGCGGCCTTGGTGTTGATGTCGAAGGGGCAATGATATAATGCTTCGGGTAAAGATGCGCAGAGTCATCGGACTCGGTGGGTGTAATCGCTTCAAACGTCTGCGCACTGTTTGGACCGAATGTGGCGAACGCTCTCTAGATCCGACGTCAGAGCATCGCGGTAAGTCAGTCGCTATAGCACGGACTGGATTGAGAGCGTCCTCGAGACTTCTACCATCCATGCTTGTCCTTGTCAACCAGTTTCCACCTCTTGCATCGGTCGAGTGAGGCCGTTACAGATATATGAAACAGATGTCGAGTCATCTGAAAGCAGCACGAAGCTCCATCCGCGGGTCCGATTTGCTTCGAATCCGTTGTAACGAGAAGAACAGCGCTAGGTTGGGGTTTGCTGCAGCTAATTATACCATGAACACTGTGAAGGCTATAGCTATATATATATGGTGAATTGAAGGAGGAGAGGAGGGTTGCCCTGCTGACTCAGCCTTCTTCGGACATGCAACCTCGCTGTCCGCTCGAACCATCCCGTTTCCCGGTTTTCCCCTTTCCCAACTCTGCCGTCGATCGAACGTCGCCCGGCTCCCACGCTTTGGCGCGCCCGCGCTTTCAACGAGCGAGGAATGTCCCCTCGGCCAAACACTTGTCGATTGAAGCAGTGACGAACAAGTCGTTCACAGGTTGTCAACACCGTAGTAGCATCCATCCGCGCATCACCAAAAATGTTCGCCGCTCTCCGTCCCGCTGCCTCCCGAGTCGTCGCTCGATCCGCCCTCGCCGGTCGACGAACTTACGCCGATGTTGCCGACAACGCTCTCAAGTTGAGCTTGGTCTTGCCCCACCAAGTCAGTATCAGTAAGGATGTGGCAGAGGCGTGCAGCACTGTCGGAAGAGTGTTTGTTGGAGGCATTTGAAGGAGAAGTCAGGAAAGAGGGGAGCAGGAGGTACAGCTGCATGACGAAAGACATGCTTGAGGAAGCGAACAGGAGTAGCGATATTGGGCTTTCGGGAGGGCTGGTGTTCGGTGCGGAGTGTCCGTATGGAGATTCATAGGCTGACCATTGCGCTTCGCTGTCTTTCCGTCCCCCGACATATCCACCGACTTTCACTATACCCTATCCGGCCTCTTCCCGATCATCCGAAACCCACTCAATATTCTCGACGTAACAGGGCATCTACAACTCTTCCTCCGTCACCCAAGTCAACATCCCCGCTGCCACCGGTGACATGGGTATCTTGGCCAACCACGTTCCTACCGTCGAAGCTCTTCGACCGGGATTGTTGGAGATCATCGAGACCAGCGGTACCAAGAAGTACTTCGGTACGTAGACTGGGGAAAGGGAATAGCGGCCGAAGAGTTCTGGGGCTTATGATGCTGTCATTCTACCAGTCTCCGCCGGTTTCGCTACCGTTCACGGTAACAACACCTTGACGATCAACGCCGTTGAGGCATACGAAATGGACAGCTTCTCACCGGAGGTATGTGGTGTCGTCTCAAGCGCATGGCTATCTTTCTGCCTCGAGCTGACTCAACCCGTCTTTCATGATAGGCCGTTCGATCTGGTTTGGCCGACGCCCAGCGAGTCTTGTCTTCTTCCGCTTCCGAGCAGGACAAGGCTGAAGCCCGAGTTGAAGTTGAAGTCTTCGAGGCCCTGCAGTCCGCCTTGGCCAAGTAAAAAGTAGAGCAGCAGACGTTGTAGCACAAGAACTCGACATGGAACCTAGACAGGAGCTCGTGCGGTGATACACATCAACATGAAGAGAGCGAGACATGCCAACGCTGCAGTGAGGACGTTGAACGACGCAAAAGTGACGGGGGTCATCCGATTCATGCCTTGGAATCCATGTCCCTACGTCGACATTTACAGAGCAAATTCTATCATCAGTCCCGCTCGCGGGACTCGCCCGCCGCTTCTATCGCCCCTGACATGTCATGCTGCGTTTCTTCCTCGACCTGACGCTGATCCGCCTTCCTCTTTTGAAAATATGACGCCAAAAATCCGTCCACAAGTCTGGATATCCTCTCGCTTTCGAGACCGAGGGATGTGTTGTAGTAGATCGGATTGCTGTGAATTCGCTTGGCCAAGAAGGACCAGCTGACAATATCCATAAAGTCTTGTCGCGTCGGCTGTCGAGGCTTGCGCAGGACATGTTCGGACCAGTCGGAAATGTTGTCAAGCATCGCTGTGAGTGTGTACTCGCCCGAGAAGGGTTTGCTTTCGAGCGTTGCGACAAGGCTCGATTCCAACGGCAAGCCTTCATTCAAGAATTTGAGATAGATCTCCTGCTGCTCGGACTGGCACAGGAGATAGAACCTGCCTGTGGCACCGCCGACGCGGTTTCGACTAGCCACGGTCTCCAGACGGGGCCGAGCTGCGAAGCTCTGCATTTGTGCCAACTCTTGCAAGTTGTAATTCCTCGTCCTCTTGTCCGGATTCCTCTCATACGGTGTTGAAGATCGGACTTCCACATACTGCGCTCCCATGACGATGACCGCTCCCGCCTGAGCCTTGAGTGTCCAGCATGATTCCCTTGGAACGATGAGAGCGCGCAATATCCCAGAGGCGAATAGTTGGAGCATTCTAATCGAATCCTTGAAAGGTAGACCCTCCCACCACATTCCGATCCCATGCAGTAGAGGTTCAACCAGTTCTCCCGCGATGAATTGTAAAGCGATAGACTCCATGTCGAGGTCGGTCTGCGGTAGGAATCCGGTCAAATCCATCTCCATGCCCGACCGTGTAATAAGATCCATGGCAACGGAGCGGCACTGCGTTTTCGATGGCACAAAAACGATTGCACCTTCCTGCAGGTTGGATTTGATGGCAGCATAGACGGGCTTGACCATTGACTTCATCAACGTGGGCGAGTGCGGAATCGAGAATGGTTGAACGACAGTCGCCAATGCAGTGGACCTGTCGGTCGGACGGAACATGAATCGACCGCTGTCAGGCACTCGCAGCCACTCAGCTAGGTCATTTCCATCATACAGCGAAGCCGCGCAGCCGATTATACGAGTATTTGCTCGTTGAGTGCCTTCTAGTACTCGCATGATCAGCATCTCGTATTCGGCATTCAATAGGTGCAGGTCGTCGAAGATGACTAAGCTAAGGTTGTCGAAAAATGCGCCGTGATCGCTCGTCGAGTCCAAAGCGGCATTAGCGGAACAGACTCCTAAACAGTGCGAAGTCGTCTGATGGGTTGAAAAGTCCGTCGGGTTGCGCAATCGTATCATGCGCAGACTGCTATGTACTAGTGTATCCCTTTTGACGCGAGCATACGAATCGCTTGCAGATGTTGCATTGGCACAAACATAGAGTATTCGTCCTCTTCTCCATTTTTCGACACTTCGCCTGCAAGAGGGGCTCGATCAGCTTTCAGTAGGTGCTGCAGCACGCGTACGGCTTACCAGGCTGCAATGTCGACAAGAGTCGATTTCCCTGAAGCGGTCGGAGCGGACAAAAGTATGTTCGAGTCGGTATGGAATAACGTCCAGAATGCTTGCGTCTGTATCGAATTGAATGAGGTGAACAGTTTGTTGTACGAGTCCTTGAGCGGGGATGTTCCGAACGCCGATGAGATGCTGAGAAGAGGCAAGTCGAGAAGCGGCGTGTATTGTGCCTTTCGGGCCGGCATCACGAGATTGCTCAAATCGACGGTCAACTCGTCTTCACTGCCGACCCAACGGTCGGATATAGCCCTGATAGTTATGCTATCGGGCAATCGATCCAGTACCGGAACGACGAATTCCAAATCGATCGTCTTCGTCGACTGGCGGAAGAGGACGTGCTGTGACTGGTATATTGTCATGCCGGTCTCGTCCTCAATCCAAACATAGAAGGGTTCGGAACCGTCGTGCATGTTGACATTCCAGACGAACTTCTTTTCGAGTGACACCTCCATACGCAGCATGTCGTCACTAAGCGGCCTGAGCGCGTAGTGTATGTCCACAGTTGGAAACTGTTTGGCGGCGTTCAGCACAGCTGTGCCGTGTTTTTCGTTTGAGCGGATGAGATCCGCAATCTCCTGGGCGGATTTCTCTGCCAATTCGGTAGGGGCAAATTCATCGGCGTACGCCTCCAGATTTCGAATGACTTCGCGGTGTAGATGAGCCTGTCGCAGAGGATTTTGAAACGGCCAAAGTCGCTTTTCTATCGATTTGCTCATGGCGGCCAATGTTGCTGAAGCGTTCGCCCACTTGCGACTCATGGCTATTTCTAACAGCGCTCGGATTATACGCCCAGAATTCTAACATGCGACCTGGGCGTCAGATTACGCATTATCTCGTCTATTGACGAACACACACCTGAGCCACATATGCTGTATCAGACACCAAGGCGAAGTCCTCAATAGGCGCTCCAGAAATATACGCTTGCAATCTGTACCAGAGGGATCCGTCAGTGACCGGAGGAGGTCCGTGAATTTCCCGCGAATACTGACAGAATATTGACTTTGCCAGGAATACTGTCCGTGCTTCCCTGATCGAAATATAAGCACGAAGACGACTCTCGGATGTGACGTTCCGCTGACCTTGACTTGACATGGAATGACGTCCTTCGCCAGTGTTTTCAACTCCTGAAGTTCATTGTCACGCACTTGCAGCTGATTAAACTGTTCAATCAGAGATGGGCATATGTCAGAAGCTGCTAGTCATGGTACTACTGCGGCCGTTCTCACCTCTGTACTTTGACTGAGAAGAGCTATGGTATCGGCCTCGCTCAGGCGCGAGCGGAACTGCTTGTCTATGCAGATCCAATGTTCAGCTGCAGATCTCGCTTAGATACTTGCTCCACTCACTGAACACGTCCACGGTTTCATGTTTGATATAATACTTCGCAGCGATTCGCCCCAGATCTGTGATATGAAACTTGTTGTTGATTTCGTCGAAGATCACCATGTTGGCTTCGGCCAATCTCCGACCTGCCGTCCGCACAAGGCTATTCCTCTTGTTCACAAGTTGCGGATCTTCTTGAAGAACATCATGCTCCATATCTGTGAAGGAAAGGTTAAATGTACCGAGCAAGTTCCATAGCGGAAAAACTTGCCGTAAAGGAACGGATTGCGACGCATGCGCACTGCGAGAACAGCGCTTTGAGTGACTTATCGCGTACTAGTAACGGGTGCAGACCTACCATAGAGATATGTGTAGCCAAGCCATTCCACAGCCTCGGATACAGTTGCGATTGTGCCCAGCGAAATCTCGGCATTCATTGCGTCCAACAATCCAGGGACCAGTCTACGGAGAGGCAGAGGATGTCAGTCTCTCGTTTGACAAGGCCAGATGAGTACCCACTTGGATTCGATAGGATGTTGGCTCAAGATCGCACTTAGATAGTGATCCAGCTTATCGGCCGTCGTGCAGATGTAGCCCACACCACTCGTTTCGTACCCTGGTCGACCTGCTCGACCGAAGATCTGTTTGCAGTTGGGTGATTAACGCCTGCTCAAGCTTGATGCCTGTGGAACTTACCTGCAGAACGTCGAGGATGGACAGGTCCACGAAGCTACCTCGGGTGGAATCATACACCTGGGTACCCTTGATGACAACTGCATGTGCGGGCAGATTGACACCCCAGGCCAATGTGGCGGTACACACAAGGACCTATGCAGTCACCTTGTAAACACTTCTGGCTGCAGCCCTTTCTGGCGGAACTTGCCTTGAGACAGTTCGCTTCGAACATCCTCTCCATCATATTACGATCGCTCCGCAGCATTCCCGCGTGATGGATACCGATACCGGAATCGAATAGCTGTTTCATCTCTTTGTTCTTTGACGTGGCAATCTCTCTCCGGAACGCGTCATACTGCGGATGGTCCAGACAGCTGAAATCGTCCAGCATGCTTTCGGTTTGGGCCATCTCTTTCAGTTTCTCGGCGGATTTCACCGTCTCTTTTCTGGCATGCACAAAGACCATGACCTGATGGCCTTCGGCGAGGTTTGCGGTGACCTATTTGAATGTCGATGTCAGTATACGCATCGGCCTTGCCTTGTCTCATGCTGTCTGACCTTGTCAAAGACGGCTTGATCCATATTCCGCTTTGACTGCTCACTCCGCACTTTCCCTCTCACTCCGACAAAGTGCTGCTCGAGAGGAACAGGTCGGAAGGCTGAATCGAAGAAGAAGAGTCCCTGCTGTCGATTCACTCTGCAAGGGGAGATTGTCATTAGCGTTTGCCAAACACCAACCAATGTCTCTCACTTACTTTAGGAAATCGCTGACATCAATGTAGTTTGGCAGAGTTGCACTCAATCCAACGATTCTAATGAGAGACTGGCTGGATTCGACCTGAAGTGGGAGTTAGCAAAGTGGTACAGGCTGAACCGCACAGGACTCACTTGTCGCAGTGTTCTCGCGACAATAGTTTCGATGACTGCCCCTCGCTCTTCATTCAGTAAATGCACTTCATCGATGATGAGGAGTTTGACCAGCTGTTTCAGATACTCTCAATGAGCAATCGACACGTTACTTTGCAGTCTAAACTACGTACCGAAGCAAGCTCGCCCTCCCCCGTCGGTTTTCTGGTGACGACATCCCACTTCTCGGGCGTTGTCACGATGACCTGTGTAGCTTGAATTTCTTGCTTTGTCAATTGCATATCTCCGGTCAACTCCTTGACCACGATGCCGAGCCAGGCAAGCCGCTTGGCGAATTTTCGAGTGATTTCTGCTGCAAGGGCCTTCATTGGGGCGACGTAAATGATCTTGAAGTGGTCCTTGTTGATGGAAGTTCGGTCGAATCGTGTAACGCCATCTTTGACGTTTTGCGAAAGTACCCTGAGAATGGACATGATCGCCACATCGGTTTTACCCTGAAATGACACCGCAACGATGAGCTAGAGACATGGGCGAAACCCAAATGTAACGGCTTACAGCACCAGTTGGGGCTGTTCGCGATATTCATCCGAGTTGAGCTTGGATTCCGGAGACTGAACAGAGGGATCACTCACCACAGACGAGCATGTTCTCGTTCGTCTTCATCGCAGTAGGCTGCACAATACTCTGAATCCTGTTCAGCGTTTTATACCCCTATAGCGTCAATGCAGTTCAGATGTGAATAGTCAGACGGCCTTTCTCTAGCTAACACGCACTGGGAAACATCCAGCAGCAAGTGGATCGAGCTCTGAGATGGGTATCAGACGTTCTTTCAGTTTGAACGGAATGGCATTTGCTGGCGGGATAATGACTTCAGATGCGATCTGATAAGGAAGAAAGCTTGTTCAACTGGCTGCCGAAGACCCCGCAATTTGAACGCTCACATCTGTTTCTTGCGTTATCGTTCCCAGAGGTAGCGCCAAACGTCCGCCATGACTGAGAGCACTGCTCGCATTGCCCGACTTGTACACGTGTGGATACTGTTCCTCCTCGTGAACGGCCTAAAAGATCCGTAAGATTGACCCCGTGTCGATCTCGATTCAAGCTTACTCGATGTTCCCCAGTCCACAGAGGACGATTCTGTGCCTGGGCCAATTGGGCCTGAATCATCGCATCAGCCTCTGCCTGACTTGTCGGCAACGCAAAGTTCCCATCTCCGTTCTGCGCCCTCGCGGCTGCTCTTCTATTCCGTGGTGACGTCGGTTTCAGCAGCTCAGCTATCACTGGCCTTGTCGCCGGCTCCAGGATTTGGGCTGTGATGTCAAAGGCGTCTCCCTGCATTCCGAGTACCTGAAGGACTTCGAACTGTAGCTCGTCGGCACTGGCGCTGGACGCAAGTAGCTCTTGAAGGGATTTGAGAATGAACTGTTCTTTGATCATGCTATATCGCATCCGAGCTGCATGAGCAATCTGGAATCCGAGCAAAGGCGCGAGCGATTCACGTACCTCCTGATTTTCTGAGCGAGAGCCTGCTCAGCTCCAGATGGCGACGCTGTGCCGGGAGCTTGCACTGCCGGTAACGCTCGAGGCTCTCCGTTCTGACCGTAGCCCTCATCCAGGCGGCGTTCATGAATCTCATCATCCAGCCGGGGAAATGCTAAGGCCAACGGACCAGGCTTGTAGAAGTCCAGCAAAGTTGGGAGCGGTTCGTAAAGTCGCTGTTCTTCTTGATCCACGGAGACTTCGAGTATCGATCCAGCTCCTGCCTCCCACTTGTCCAGAAGGTCGTTCCATGCTGCTGAATTCGACGCCTCTTGATTCGGCGGTGTGATGAGGTTTTGAAGATGGACCGCGAGATCTTGCGACATTCTGAAGGCGAACAGTCGGCTGAGCGTCCGATCCTAAATAATCTGAGCGGTTCTTCCGGCGGAGAGGCCTTGATCAGCCACACGTATCTCCAGAAATGACAAGCGAGCTCTAGTCGGTGCGATGCTGTCAAGTCGAAGAATCGCCTGAATTTCATGAAGCAACATTACAAGAATGACGAGTCGGATATCCGCGATCCCGATCGCCAGTACTGTATTTCGCTAACGAGGTCAGATACAGAGGAGAACACTGTTATTACGTGCAGGCATCCGAGAGCATCGCTACAGCGAATGATGGAGAAAATATCGATGACTCAGGGGGCATTGCATTCTGCTCGCGCTGCAAGGAGACGCCCTGCACAACGCACGTCTGCAGCAGCACCATCATGCAACGGGGAAGCGTGTAAAGCGTGGACATCGAAATGTCGCGGATGCCTTCAACCTCAGCGCTCATGCATCTCTATCGGTTCATACATGTTACCCCTGTCCGCCGACTCGCCACGTCCGAAAATTCGTATCATATCGTTCTTGATTTCTTGGCACGCAACTTTAGGACAAGAGTCAGTATTTCAGGTCAGACTGTCATATCAATTTACTTGCCTTGCGCTCGAGCCACAAAGCCTCGCCCACTCTCTGCAGGGCGACTAGCCCGTACGGTCAAGTAGTAGGCGGGAATGCCCGCCAGTATAAAAGCTGTCGCAGAGAAACAGTGAGGGATTCGACTACTCTAATCAAATTTAGGAACTCACTTGCTGCAGCCAAGGCCTCTAACGGGGCCGCTACCACTGGCATGAGCAGCAGAAATAATGCGACCACGCAGAAGACTATTGGTGTGACAAGCCATGTCTTGTATGGCCTGGACTATCGTTAGTCGATACAGCAATCTTTTGCAACTGACCTCACCTTTCCAAGTTGGGCTCCTTATATCGAAGGACGATCAAGCCTGCGACCTGAAAGTTGCAATCAGTATCAATAGCCGCCCGTCCAGGTCGACGCTTACCGTCAAAAGGTAAAATGTCCAGCTCGTCACGCTGAAAAAGTTTACAAGGCCGCGAAAGCCCCCACCAAAGACGATGAATACCAAAGTAATGCATAATTGCAACGCCAGGGCATTATCGGGCGTGTCCCGACTTGAAAGACGGGCGAAGGTCTTAGGGAGAAAGCCCTCTTTCGCGGAAGATTGTATGAGTCGCGCCGCTGTAGCCTATGATGATCACTACGAGCGTCCCGATAGGCATGGATGAGGACGTACTGGTATAGAAGCTGCCATTCAAAGCCCCAAAGCAGCTTATGGCCACGACGACGGAGAAAACAACGGCGCCAATTTTCCCGAACACTTTGACGCCGAAATCCAGGGCGACGGTGTTCGATTGCGCAACGACGGAGAGAGGAAGCACCAGAAAATAGGAGACGTTGGCGGCCAGAAAGAGGAATAAGACCGTCGACATAGAGAGATGGATCACTCGAGGGATGTCCCTGGTCGGGTTCTTCAATTGTCCGGCGACATAGTTGACCTGGTCGCTTCCATCGAAGGCCCAGAGGCCAGAGTACAGCGCGATAGCGTAACTGGAGAACTCAGTCGATGCGCCCTCAAAGACTCCTTGACCGCTGCCGAACGTTGGACCTGAGCCTTTTATGACCAAGCTGACAAATCCCAGAACGATGATGAATATCAACGATGCGACCTAGACGGTGAAACGTAACCGTCAGCGGGGGGAATGCGTCGGCAGCTGTTCGACACACCTTCAAGCCAGTCAAGACGACCTGCGCGCCAGATCCCGCCCTACTGCTAATGAGGTTGATGGCGGTGATGATCATGACAACTACGCTGGCGGTGGCCTGCACCGTTACGGTTAAGCTGAAGTTTATACAAAGGGAGTGATTGCTCACCTTGATTGTCCAGTCAGCCACCAGTGGATGCTCTTCATGACTCGTCAATGTCGCGATCAAACGATTCACGTATTCGCTAAGCGTTGAGTCGACTATCAGCGCGGGCTTCTACTCGGCTGGACTGACGGGCCTACCCAAAGATCAAAGCGATGATGGCACATGAGCCCGGCTTCAGAGCTGATACAGCCGTCCAGCAGAACAGATACGAGACAAAGGGACTATACTAAGTCCAAGAAGATACAAGTTAGTCTTTCCCGTTGCGTGTACCAGTCTGCAACTCACGGCATATGCCAGATACGCCTGGGCTCCCCCGTTCAGCGGTATTGCACTTCCCAACTCCGCAAAACTGCTAGCTCCCGTCCACGCCAGAAGCCCACTGACGAGCCATACCACCAGACTGCTGCCTACGCTCTTGGTCGAATGTACGATAACGCCTGGTGATGAAAATATCCCGGACCCAATCTGCATGCCCACGACCAATGCAACGGCTTCGGCGAGACCCAAGCGATGTTGTTGCTGATCCGTTCCATCATCGTGAGAAATGGACCGGGCAAGGTACGAAGGCAGCGTCGGCGGGATGAATGCGAACGATGCTACGGTAGATATCGAATCCCGTCGTTCAGGAGACTCTGGTCGGGCGTTTCCTTCTTCCTCTTCTAGGGGTCCAGAAGCGGACATGGATTCAATCATGCGTTCCTTGGTGTAATGTGTCGCAAATATGGGGCATACTGGAGTCGTGCAGGATTGCTGATTCGAGGTCAAAGCTTGCGAAGATGTCACGATCTCTGTCAACTTCCCTTTGAGCAAGCGTTGAGTCATGTTCGCGTTCGCGGATCCAGTTCCGGACCACTCGATCATGCCTCCTTTCCTCCTTGCCAGTCTCACTGCGTGTTTCCTACCATCAGGTGACCTGTGCAAATCTGTCCAGGCCAGCGGTAGAGCTGTTGCAAGGCAGAGACAATTCCGAAAACGCAAGGCTCAACGAGAGCACCATGTTCAGTCTTCAGCGTTCAGACACATTGTGATGTTTGATGTTTGCTCGGGATACAACGTAATTTACTATATGTTCGTGCCAACCAGACGTCATGCATCTCGCGTTCTACCCTTTAAGGAGACCTCGTCCTCGAGCGAGATCGATTGACACTAGACAACGATGATTCGGACCTCGTCAACGATCTTCCCCTTCGCCTCGACTCATCCTTGCCGGCGTTGCGCCTGTCTCGAGGAGACGGCGATCTTGAAGCTGGTCGAAGGTTCTGTCGTGGAGGCGAGGTGCGAGAAGGCGAGCCCATCTGACGACCTATCGGTCGACGCGGACTGGGAGATCGAGAACGCGACGAGAGGGAAGACGACCGAGAATCCCGTTTGCGTCGAGGTGACGGTGATCGAGATAACGACGAAGAGGGCCGGCGACGACGACGGGGCGGTGTATCCGGCGAGCGAGATGGAGAATCGCGTCTCGTGCGTTTGAAGGCACGAGGGGATCTTGATCGGCTCGGGGAGTCGGCGCGACCCGAACGAGGCCGAGGAGGTGGGGATGGTGATCGGCTGATATCACGACCTCGACGGACAGGAGCGGGAGAAGGCGAACGTCTACGAGGTGGAGGCGAGCGAGATCGTTGATTGTAACGAGTGCGATCTTCGTCGATACGGCGAGGTGGAGATCGAGCATTCCGAGGTGGTGAATCATACCGAAGAGGAGGCGAGCGAGGCCTTTGTCGTTCCGTCTGAGCCTTATCCGCCTCCAAACGAGCATAGTATTCCCGTCGACGACGCAGCCGCTCCCGCTCCTTGAAGTCTGCCTCCCGCTGTTCCCGTTCCTGTTCTCGCTTCAGGATTTCATCGGCCCGCTTTTGCTCCGCCTCGGCACGACGCTGAGCCCTTTCGATCCTTTCCAATTCGGCGTCTTTACGGCTGAAAGCGCCACCCTCAACGTAACCTGCGCCGATACCGAGCGCTCGACCCATCTTGTTCATCTCTGCCTGCTTGGCAGCAGCCAAAGCATGAGAGTCGGAAGACTTGAGGTTGCGGATGTCGACGTGGCTTGAGGCCTGAGTTTGAGCTTGAAGGCGGGAGCGAAGGTTGGCAACTTCCGTCTCGATGGTGTCCTCGTCAACACTGAGCAGAGAACAAGAGTCAGCTGCTGCTGGATACGATATCGTAACAAGACAAAGAGTAGAAGGAAATGTTGCTGCGATGTCACACCCCCCTCCCCACGGGTAGTAATTTCTAGAGGAAGCGGGCTCTAACTACGCCTCAAGGGATAAGACCCAGTTTCATCTTCGCAAGCCGGATCGCCTCGTTTTCTTGTAGGTAGGCAAGTAACGGGCACTGTCTATAAGGGCTGCGGACGTACGTGATGCCGCTATGGACAACGCGGAACGTGTGTGACGGATACGAGAAAGGGAAGAAGGAGGCATACCGAACAAGACTCACCCTTTCTCCTCCAACTCGTCTCGCAATTCTAGACATCTGATCTCGACCTTTCGCTTCTTTTCGTGATCCAAGATGCCTTGATCAGGTTGACGATGGACAGGTGGTCCGCTGTCATTGCCGAAGCCTGATCCAAAGTCTCCGGTCTTGCCGCCTGGCGGACCATCCCGCGGTCTTAGATGGGAAAGATTGCGAACAACATATCCGTTGGTTCCACTAATAAGGGGGGTATCAGTACTTGTCGCGTGGGCTTCGAGTCGAGGTCAGGGTAACTCACGTTCCTCGTGCAGTCTGGAGACCGACACCGTTGTAACTCATATTGGAGAGGGAACTACGAAAGTGATGGTTTGCACCTGATTATATACTCGTTGTTGACCAGGCCGTCGCCCTATATACAAAATCGCGCTTTTTCGACGCGCCTGCTTGAGTCGCGCTTGATCTGCCACGTCATTCAGTCGCAGGCTGTCGCAGGGTGACCTCATGCATACTCTATCATGGCCATATGCGTGATCGTCTGTGCCTATGTTTCGGCTTGTACAACGGTGAAAACGATACCGCTACATGATTTCATTGTGAATGTCCATCCCGTCATCTAATTCTGCAGCTGCGCTAGAATGTCACCAAAGCACTTTTCGGCGCCAAGCATCCTTCGCCGATCAAAGTGCCACGACCCTGTCGTTGCTCCACCGGCGAAAGTTTCTCGTGCGAGGAGATTGCGACCGTACGTTGGTGTGGGTATCGATGCTGCAGGGAGACGGGCGAGGTCCTTTCCACCCGTGATTGCTTTCGGAGACTTGTCGAGTGCTTGTTCATCCTTGATACCCTGTGTTGGCGGTTTGCTGACTGGCGGCGGCACCGGCGCCGGAGCCTCGAGAAAGCCAAATCCGCCGAACGCTGGTTCTGGCGCTAGAGTCTCTGAGACTGCACTTGCGTCTGGCCGAGAAGGATCCTGTGACGGCGGCGGAACAGTCGCCATCTCGTCCTTCCTCTCTGATTTTCTCCCTGTCTGGCCCGCCTGCTGACTCCCGTCAGAATCTCGGCCAACAACCCTTCCGTCAAGCTCGTCATGAGCGCGTCTCCTGACGAGGCCTTCGAGCAACACGTTCTCCCTCTTGACAGACTCGAGCAGCGCCGCAAACTCGTGCATGGCTGCGATCGGATGCGCCGCCCAATCTTCTTCTTGTGCATCGGTATCGACGCCCATCCCGAGTCTTCTTCTGATACTGGCGTCGTCCAGGCCGGGTCCACCACGCTTCCTGGCCCTCTTGGCACCCTTGAGCGTACCCGAGTCCGCCGTACCGAGCCCCAAGCCGTTCCCACCTTCGAGCCCGTTCCCGCGCGGCGCTTCCCCTCGATAGACGCGGAGACAGTCGTCGAATGACATCGTTCGTCCGGCGACATTGCGCTTGTCTCCGACGGTGTGGATCTTGCAATCAAGTTTACGAACACAGGGATTCCCGAGATCGTTCTGGACGCCGCAGTGTTTGTCGGGCTCGTACTCCTTGATCGCTGCGCGACCGATGGGTGGACATAAGTCAGGACTCGATAGGCGTTCTATCACACTCACGTTTTGGCCCCGTCGGCTTCTTGATCTTTGGATCAGACGCCACCGCCACAGGCAGAGTCGACATTCCAGCCTTAACTCTTTCCCTCTCTGCCAACTCTTCGCGCTTCTGCACCCTTCTCTCCTCTGCCAGCCGCTTGCTCATCTGCTTCTTGGTCTCCTTTCGTCCATTCTCGAGCCACATTCGTCCATCATCCGAGTCAATCACGCCGACCGTCTTGTCTTTCTCTTTGCCGTTTCCTCCGGCGGTAGTGGTTCCGGATTGGGACATCTCGTGGACTGATTGAGATGGGTACGATGTGTCTACGCTGCCAACGGATCGAGAGGGGGAATATCGTGCGCGTTTCTTTGAGGGTGTTTCTGATGGTGATGGTGAAACTACCGTGGAAGGATCAACACCCGTGGCATCAGATCGTTAATCTTACGGGACTTACCTTCACTTTCTCCCCGCTTGAGTCCATTCTTGCCCTTTTTGTAGGTTGATCCGGCATTACTTACCACCGCCAGACCAGGCCTCCGCGCTCCCGCATTCGGGTCCTCACGAGAACTACTTGAGCACGAAACTGCAACGCGGACAGATCAGTCTCGATTTCCACTTGACACTCCTATCACGCACTGATATGCTCATTCAGACTCGCAGCCATGACGACACGCCCACAGCCATTCGGACACCGATACATCGTATGCTCCTTTCCCTGATCGTCCATCGGTCTTGCGCCGAAGACATGCATCGAGCCGTAGTCGAACCGCATGCTCGGTGCGAGCGGTGCATGATGCGGCGTAGGTGGTGATGCGGGAGGTGCTGGGAGCGCGAAAGTGAAGGGCTGGTCCGGAGACGTCGGAGGAGAAGAGATGAGGCGAACGGTCGACATGTCGGAGCGTTGAGCAGCCAATAGCAAGAGACAAAGGATCAAGTAGAGCTCCTTACTTGAAGCAGTCGTGTTTCAGCAGGAAGCAACGTGCCCTTATCCGTATCCGATCGCGCGCTAACCTAATCTACTTGAATCTCGCTCATCTTCAACCCTTCAGCCCAACTTGAGTGCAACTCCGACTTCTCCATGCCGCGCTTCCTCCTCGCAGCGGGTTCCAATGGCTCAGCTCAACTAGGTCTCGGACACCGGGATGATGTCTCAGCGTTCAGTACCTGTCGTTTCGCTACTTCCGCGACGAACCACGTCTCACAATACAACATTGTCGATCTCGCATCAGGTGCAAACCATTCCTTGCTCTTGCTCCTTCCCGATCAATCCTGCCGCCGCGAAGTTTGGGTGACAGGAACGAATGAATACCGTCAACTTGGACCACAGTTCTCGATGCAGACGACGCTGAACCAATGGACTCCGCTCGATGTGGATCTCTTACTTTGCGAAGCTGGAATAAACTTGTCAGATGCCAAGTTGGAGAGGATCGAATACGAGCCAATCGCCATCGGCTGCTCATGGACGACGAGCTTCATCGTCTTCTCCCGATCCCGTGACGGGAAGCGTCTTCCGGATTTCATCCTTGCCTTTGGCACGAACGACTTTGGGGAATTAGCATGCGGGACCACATCAAAGGATGAGGGTTCGGCCGTTACTCAAGTCAGCATCGTCCGTCTTCCCGGGTGGCAAGATGTTCTCTCCACATCGTCGCTACACAAGCAGGGATTCCTCGCGGAGCACCTCGCCGTAGGGCAACGGCATATGGCTTGCGTCTGCCGGTCCTCCGTCCGAGGGGACTCGAGCAAACAGAAAGTGTACGGCTGGGGCGCAGCAAGGCACGGTCAGCTTGCTGCCCACAGCTATACGGATGGACGAGCCGCTGGATCAAGTTCGGCAGGACATTTGTCCAGCTCTTCACCCGCGCCATGCGTCCGAGATACCTCGAAGCCTCCTAGACGTCCAGCAAAAGCTCCAGCCTCGAAGATTCCAAAAGCCAAATATCCTACAACGCAGACGATACCCATACCGATTGACTTATTCGAATCGATTGCGCCTGATCCACCGGCACAGATCACCGGTATCTCATGTGGCGCCACGCATACAGTCTTGCTCCTCTCCAATGGACGGATTCTGGGACTCGGCAGCAATGCCAAGGGACAACTAGATCTCACTCTCGACGAAAGACGGAGCCATGTGAGCGCAGTCAGCTGTACATGGAACGGTACGGTTAGTTGTGCAGCCTCATCGGATGGGAGGAACGTCGAGATCTGTACGACGGGGAGTAACACCCACGGTCAACTTGGCCGATCAACGGAGACGGAGACGGATTCCCAGAGAGTGCTTCTCCCCGACTCTTCAAGGCCGCCGTCACGCATTCGGAAACTCATCTGTGGGAGTGAACACGTCCTTCTTCTCACCTCCCGCTCATCCGAGGAGGACTCTCATTCAACGCTTTACGGCTGGGGTTGGAACGAGCACGGGAACCTCGCACTCGGAATGGCAGTCGATCAGTGGACTCCGGTAGAGATTCCGGTAGCAGTACCTGGGCGAGAGGGACACATTGAGCTTGTGAATGCCTGGGCGGGATGCGGGACCTCGTGGGTTCTCGTTGAATGTGAGTAGGGAATGCGGTAAGTCAAGAGACGGCTTGTTCTATCCATGAGATAAAAGGGTCAGTGATAGAGCAGCAGCGGACAGTGCGGACTCGCGGACTTGCGGAATGTCACTGCTCAGCAGCATTGTCGATCGAGCCGCGCTTCGCCTGCGCCCCGAGCTATCGAGTCCATCTATGACTTGAGACCTGGAAGCATCTGGATCGACGTCGAAAGTTGCTTTCTCCGCATATCGGCCAACACGTCGAAAAAGGCTTTGCCTTGAAGATGTAACGGACTTATGCATGTGACAACTGAATAGTATGACTTACGGCCCCGAGTAGGCTTCGTCCCGAGGACCAAGAAGCTCTTCCGAGAACGCGCGCGAAGGAGCGGGAAGTGAAGAGAAAGTCGCAGCGCGACTTAACGCTTGGCTTGAAAGCGCTCGTAAAGGAAGATCTTATCGTTTGACGCTACAACGGCTTCACCCTCGTCTTTCGCGACTTGTACGTCCCCTAGCCAGTCTTGGCCGCAGCCCTCCTGAGAGCCATCTCTAACGCTTCAACCTCCGCGTCCGCAAAATCCGGCGTAGCCTCTACCGCTACGTCGTCTTTCATATGTTGTTCCGTGGTAGTACCGGACAGAGGTGTGATACCGATGCTAAAGGGCGTTTGAGTTCAAAGTCCACGACTGCATAAACAGTGATAGACTGACCTCTGGCAAAACTTGAAAAGAACTTGTGCGGCGCTGAGCCCATACTTTTCTGCGAGCGCGGTCACCGGTGGACTCTGGAGCAGAGCGGGATTACCAGACAAAGTCCAGAAACTTCTGTAGCCGGATGCAGCAGATATACTTCTCGGTGAATGCCATGTTCCGAGTTCAGCCTCGGACAGGACGTACTGATATCGGATGCCGTTCTCCTTGCAAATATCGAGAACTAGAGCCCCCGCGGACCGGCACGTCAGCTACAGTTCTACCCTTCATCCGCTATACTCACTCTCCCAGTCCCAACCGTTTCCTTCCCACCAGCGATTCTGCACAATGCTCACCGGTACAGTAGCAAATTCGATCATCCTTAACAGCAAGAAAGGCTGGTAGATGTTACTGATGCCGAGCTGAAGGATCTTGCCTTCCTCTACGAACGACTCGAGCGTCTTCCATGCCTCTTTGTTTTGCTGGGAGAGGAATGAGCTCAGTCACCAGAATAGGGACAACAACGAGAGATACTTACCTCGAACGTCGGCAAAGGACTGTGTAACAAAAGCCCGTCCAGGTAATCTACGCCGAGCTGACTCAGGCTTGTCTGTACCGAGCTTCGGACTTGCTCGTCAATCGAGGCCCTCGGATCGTAAGGAAGCGGCTTCGAGGAATCCTGTCCCCCAATAGCGGTATACTTCGTTTGTATCCAAAGTGATGATCTTTGGATGGAGTGCTTGGATGCCAGTTCCGCAATAGCCTGACCAACGAGCTCTTCTCTATCAGTGATGGTAGAGATCAACACACATGGACGCCATGTATGCAGGACAACCTACTGGTAATGCTTCGGCTGACAAGCTGTATCGATTCCTCTAAACCCGGCTAAGACTGCCTGCTTGACATACCTCGCCGTCTCGCCTTTCTTCCACGCCGTTCCATATACGATTTTGGGCATCGACAAGGTTGCGCCAGGCATCTCGAGCAGTTGATAGCTTTTAGAAAGACAGCCGATTATGGTGAGTTGCTAGTTGCAGCTACGGGCGAGCATTCGACCTACAAAAGATAGTATGTCGAGTAGCTCAGCAACATGACGGATGACGAATGGGTAGGCTTGATTATTTATCGAGTGTCCAGAAAAATACCACATCATTCTCGATCTGACCAGAAAATCGGGACACCCGAATCTGACAGAGGGCACTTGTGCAAAGTTCAAACGTTCAAGTCGGATCGACGTTGGCACTCTGATCTCTCATCGTGTATGCTGCGGAGACTCTTGCCAGCTGTTACGAGATCCGCCTGCCTTCACGCCAAAAGCCCCGTTTCTCGACCTTTCGTCACCTCGAGCTCGATCTTGAGCCCAATCAACAGCACTAGGCTATCAATGCCAAAAGCAACATCCCGCAAAATGTCCGCACCCGAACAAGCCGGTTCCGCCGAGAACCTACGACCAGACCCCGTTACCGGAGAGATGATCTCGAAGAGTGAACTCAAGCGGAGGGAAAAGCAGAGGGCAAAGGAAGCTGCCAAGGCAGAGAAGAAGGCTGCGGCTCCTGCGCCCGCTGCCGGAGAGAAGAAGGAAAAGAACGAAAAGGACAACGAGGAGGAGTTGGATGCCGGTGTGAGTGCTCGTCATCTGCAGCTTTACGCCAGGTCGGACAGATTATTTAGCCCACCATTTACCGTTTGTAGCAATACTATGCGCTCCGATGCAAGAAGATCCTGGCCTTGCGAGAATCCAAGACTCCGGACCCTTACCCGCACAAGTTCCATGTCACTCAGTCTGTGCCCAACTACATCGAAGAGTTTGGCAAGGAAGGCGTTATCAAGGACGGAGAGCGACTTAACAGTCCCATCGTGAGTAGCTCTTGTCAACCCGCCGCTGTGTGACATGCCGAATATCGTCTTTCGCGCAGGTATCCCTCGCCGGGCGATTGGGCAATATGCGAAGCTCTGGAAACAAGCTGCACTTTTACGACTTGCACTCGGAGGGCACCAAGGTCCAGATCCTCGCCCAGATCCAGTAAGTGGCTCGGCCGCAGGTGGGAAGTGTAGGCTTAACCGTTTGTTCGACGATAGAGACGCCGAAGACGAAAAGGATTTCAACGAAATCCACGCCCTTCTCCGTCGAGGTGACATTGTCGGTGTCACCGGTACCCCTTCGCGAACCAAGAAGGGTGAATTGTCCATCTCGCCGTCCAAGATCATTCTCCTCTCGCCCTGTCTGCACATGTTGCCCAAGACTACCGACGGAGGCTTGACGGACGTTGAAATCCGATACCGAAAGCGTCACCTCGATTTGATCATGCACAACAATGTCCGAAACATCTTCATGACAAGAAGCAAGGTCGTCAACTACGTCCGAAAGTACCTGGACAGCTTGGGCTTCATGGAGGTAAGCGCTCTTCACACAGCCACCATCTCAAAGACTGATGATCTCGATAGGTCGAGACGCCGATGATGAACATGGTCGCCGGTGGTGCCACTGCCAAGCCGTTCGTCACTCACCACAACGACCTCAAGCTCGACCTTTTCATGCGAATCGCTCCCGAACTCTTCCTCAAGCAGCTCGTCGTCGGTGGTCTCGACCGAGTTTACGAAATCGGACGAGTCTTCCGAAACGAGGGTATCGATATGACCCACAACCCCGAATTCACCATCTGTGAATTCTATATGGCGTACGCCGACATGTACGATCTCATGGAGATTACGGAATCCATGATCTCCGGCATGGTCAAGTACTTGACTGGTGGATACAAGGTCAAGTACCACCCCGAGGGCAAGGGAGAGGGAAAGAAGGAGTACGAGCTCGACTTTACGACGCCCTGGAAGCGATTCGACATGATTGGCGAACTCGAGAAGCAGCTGAATGTCAAGTTCCCTCCTGGAGAGACTCTGCATACCGAGGAGGCCAACAAGTTCTTGCGTGAACTCCTGGACAAGGTAAGATAGCGAATTCCGCGTCGAGTCTGCGTATTTATTTTTGCCTCGAAACAGCACGGTGTCGAGTGCTCTGAACCCAAGACCAACGCTCGAATGCTCGACAAGGTATGTGACAGGTGTCTTGAAGACGTGGCTCTTCTCTGATTCGCCTACGTGGTGTCATAGCTCGTCGGCGAATACATCGAAAACCAGTGTATCAGCCCCTCTTTCATCGGTAGGTGCGATTGGTGTTAAAATCTAACTGTCCTTAAGCCATGTGTGAAATGTTACAGTCGGCCACCCGCAAGTCATGTCCCCGCTCGCCAAGTACCACCGATCTCGATCCGGTATCTGCGAGCGTTTCGAAGCATTCTTGGCCACCAAGGAAATCTGCAACGCCTACACCGAGTTGAACGATCCCTTTGACCAGCGACAGCGATTCGAGGAACAATCTAGGCAGAAGGCTGCTGGTGATGACGAGGCACAGGGTGTTGACGAGACCTTTATGAACGCGTACGTCTCCTTTTCCCTATGATTGTCGAGACTGGGTGTTGATTGCAATTTTCGCAGACTCGAATACGGTCTCCCGCCGACTGGTGGCTGGGGCATCGGTATCGACCGTTTGGTCATGTTCCTGACCGACTCTAGCAACATCAAGGAAGTTCTTGTAAGTCACATTGCAACGCAGGAAATCGATTGAAGCAGCTCATTCCGCATTTCGTTTTAGCTCTTCCCCGCTATGAAGCCCACTCAGCCGCTAGTTCAGGGTAGGGTTCCCTTGGTCGTGCCAATATGGACGTGTCTGACTAGTTATTTCGACAGGCTTGACGGAAACGGCTGGAGGCGCCGCTCAGGTAGCAGAGATTCCCCAGGACAAGCAGTAGATACGGTTGTACAGGTCTTGACTTGTTCCCACTTCAGTGCATGATACTTTTGCTGCTTGCGTCTCATGCCATGGCATAGGACGTTGCGAATTGCGGAAAGCTTTAAAGATATGGATACAACGGCGTTTGTCGTGAATTATACATGTGTCGAGAATCGTCGACTGGGAAGGCTATCGATGTCGTATGCCCAGTATGCAGGGTCTTTCTAGACACTCAGTTTTTGTATAGCTTAGCGGTTTGCTCGCCTTCTCTCCGTGATAGGCTGCGAGGGCCGATGGATCAATGCCGACTCGTAATGATCCGGCCTTCGTGATGATCCTCTTCAGTCGTCGTCCAATCAACAGGGTCTTCAGCTCATGAGTATTGTTACGGCCATCGCAACACAAGCCAGTGATACGTATGGTGATAGTCGTTCACCTGTACAACAGGATATGCAGAGTATCAGCTTTCCGAGAATGTGTTATATTGAAGGGTAAGATGCAAACCAATTCTTGCGCATTTCCAGAAGAGTCCCAAGAACCTAAGGGTCCAGCTGTGTCAGTGCATGGTACAAGCTTACAAGGCCACTAGCTTACCCTTCTTTGTTCCTGTCCACGATACTTGGCATGGTTCCTCTCACGTATGTGCATGTGCATATCAGCAGAAGGAGAACGAGCAGAAGGGACTGGAAGTTGAAGAGCGCCGACTTGGGTGGGGAAGCGTCAATACGAATGCTCTCTTCTGTGAAGTTGATGCTCACCATTGTATCGCAGGTCAAGAAGAACTAAGAGTGAACAAGGTGGCCTCGATTGAACCTTTTGATACTATACCTCGAACACCTCGTTCTCAAACGTCGAGACCTTATTCCACGACATTACCTAAACAACCTTTATTGATCCGGGCCCGCGTCGCGCTGGGCGGCTTCAACGCATGTTGACCAGATGGACGAGATTATCTTGGGACCTGCTGACCTACACTGATCTATCCGAGTCCGCCCAACACGTCCTCTCTCCCTATCGACATCCTCCGGTAGGACATCACTAGCACCCGTCATCGACTGTAGACGTCGAGCCGGTTCCAGAATCTCATCAGCACCATCTCACGACCTCAATGACCCAATTCGCATAGATCTCATCCGCAAACAGGACAATACCACCAGCATCGGAAATCAACCATGCGTCCATCAGGCCCTCGAGTGCGCAATGACCCACGACAGCAGCGGCGTGTAGACCCGTCCGACCGTAATCCGCCCTCACGCACCACGGCGGATCGAGACCAAGTATTCGCTTCCATCTTTGGTCGCCCCGCTGGAGGACACCACTCTGCGGCAGCCCACCAACCGCCTCCTTCCGTCGCACCGCAGGGGTATGGGTACCATCCGAATATACCGCCAGTACACGGATACCCTGTGCAGCAAAATGTGGGCATGACTCAGGATCCATATCGGCAGACGGGAAGGCCACCGGTCTCGAATGGTGGATATGAAGCTTTTGCGCCGCCACTACCACCGCCACCACCCCCGAATGGAAGTGGTGCAATGAGCACAGGAGCTCCAGGAGGGATGAGAGAAAGGCCGGCTGGACCGATGATGCGTGCTGGTACCGATTATGAACCGGGTCAGCCGAACAATGTGTATGCAAGTAATCCGTACGGGGTAAGTTTCAATTATTCGGGTTTCGGTTCCTAGGCATTGATATCATTATTGCCAGCATCAGCCCGAGCGCGTACGACGCACTTCGACAACGCCTTCCGTCGACGGATCATCGACATTCTCCTCGCGCTCATCCTTGGGACAATATCCCGCGGGCGTACCTTCGGCGTTCACGGCAATCAATCCGCTAGGTACTGCCTTGGCTTACGATAACGACCCATCGCAGGGACTTCGAGGAAGAAATGTTTCAGGCGCAAGCACGGCAACTGCGTATTCGACGGCCGATCCCTACAGCCGTCCTCAGCGAAATAGTTCATTAACAGCAATGAATCCCGTTCGGAATGAAGCCTCGCCGTACAGTATGCAGACGGCATCGGCCATGGATTCACCTGGTTCGATGTATGATTCTATATTCGAAAACGTCTTGGCAAATTCCTCCAGCACATCTTTGCCGCATCCTCAAGGCCAGAAGTCGACGGCGCATCAGCTATCGGCGGATAGGGATGATGCAGACTCCCCACCTCCGGAGTACTCGACATATGCACCTCATGATCCTGTGGTGCCTGACACTGCCCGTCCTTATATGTCGGGATCCTCGACCAGGCTCGATGGTCCCGCGCTCCCTGAAATCGTGCGCGACACTGGAGGGCTGAGGTTATTCGACGATCCCCGAGATATAGATGGAGGAGGTGCAGACAAGCAACCATACCGGATGACAGACGAGCCTGGTGCAATGCACGCATCGCCAAGCCATCATTCGTCAGGACAGCAGTACGAAGACGAATTGCGAGGTAAGTACATGCAGCGTTGTTCGACCGTATGGTACTGATCTCCTTGGCTCCTTCCATGGTGTAGATTACGTCCATCCGGTCGGAATAAGGCAAGAGGCTTACGGGGCCCGAAATCATAGGCGGCAAATGTCGAACTCGTCGATAATATCGACGGGCAGTGCACAGAGCGCATATGGACTCGCTCAAAGCGGGCCCAATCTCGGGCGAGGGAGCAACTCGTGAGTTTGTTTCCAAAGGGTTTCTCCGCTCGTAGTCTGACCGCTGCAACGCCTCCGCAGTCATCTCCTCTCGATCGACTCGAGCTCTCGCTTGTCAGACGTCAGGGGGTCGCCGACCATGCCCTCTCCGACGGTGGGTTCAGTCTCCGACTTCTATGCTACGGGCACAGGTCACGTCGCAAATCGGAACAGCGGGTATGCGTCGACCGAGAGTGTGCGCAGTTTACCCTACATCTCTGGAAGGGATCCCATCGTCGGTCAGCGAACGAGTTATGGTTCTATCGACACCCGTGCTACCAGCTTCTCCGGTCCCCAAGCTCATCGAGATGCAGCTGTCACAACGGTCAGGGCCGGCTCACTCGGACACACGGGTCGATTTGGCCATTCACGTGCGCCTTCAGGTGCGCCTGGTGGGAACTTTCCGTCCCCGTCTTCGACTTCGTTGGATCTCGGCGGCAAACCGCTGCGTTCGAAACCCCCGTCCATGAGTCAGGCCGGTCGACATCGATTTCTCGACGTATATCCCGCATTGCTCTCTCGAGTGGCCGAGGCCTTCCGGCAGCATATTCCGCTTTCGGACCGAGCCAAGGACGGGCTGTCTTACAAGGACGCATTCGACGGCAAAGAGGCCCTGGATCTGCTTTGCGATATCATCCGGACTCCCGACAGGAATCTCGCCATGCTCGTTGCGCGATCTCTTGAAAGTCAGAAGTTCTTCCACGAAGTAACATACGGTGGATACAGGTTCAAGGATGATGCGAATGAGCTTTATAGGTTCAAGGAACGACTACCTAGCCCCTTCCCCGGCGCCGAGACAGGGATGCCCGACGTTGACATGGAACTCAACACAACTGGCGGGACGCCACGGCCAGGCATTAGGCCGACTTCGAAGGGCTATTCTTCAGGCTCTCTAGGTTCACCCATCAACTCGACGTCCGCTTCACCCTTAACAACGCCGCAGGCGACACACTCTGCTTTGAACGACGCGAACGACATTACTGGGGGCAACTCAACACTAGACTTCCCGTCCGAAGATGTTTCGCTGCCAACCGGTGTCTTCACTCTCCTTTCTGCGTGTTATTCGCCGACATGCTCGAAGGACAAACTATGTTATTCGCCAAGCTGTCCGAGAAGGGCCGATCAGCAGAGAAGGCTGAATCTCAAGGTTCAACCTGCCTTGATGCGGAAGACGAGCGAAGAATCCCTGGTTGAGGTCAAGGTACGATTGTAGCTAGTTTCTTTCTTGATCCGCTACTGAACTTGGTTCGCGCTTGTGCTTTAGGAGACAGGAACGCTTTGGATTCATTCCGTGCCACAGGAGGTGGTAGATAGCGTAGATGAAACAGAGATGCGTCGGCAGGAAGCGATCAATGAGTTGATCTATACCGAACGGGATTTTGTGCGCGACATGGAGTACCTGCGGGACGTGAGTACCGGCGTGAAAGTCGAAATACGCAGCTGATGATGGCCGCCATCTATCAGCATTGGATCAAACCGTTACGAACAAGCGATGTGATCCCGCAAGTCAAGAGAGAGTCGTTCGTTACTCAAGTCTTCTGGAACACCCACGAGATTCTAGCTGTCAACTCGGCCTTCTCGGAACGTCTTACCAAACGACAGAAGCATCATCATATTGTTCCTCGCGTCGCCGATATCATGCTCGAGTTTATCGCCAAGTTCGAGCCTTTCGTGGTGTATGGTGCTCATCAGCTATTCGGCAAATACGAATTCGAGAAGGAAAAGACAAATAATCCTGCCTTTCAGAAATTCGTTGATGTAAGTGCCTTGCTTTAAAAAAGGGTCCCAATCGTCTGATCCTTTTGCAATAACAGGACACTGAGCGAGACCCATCTTCGCGCAAATTAGAATTGAACGGCTATCTGACCAAGCCAACCACTCGTCTTGCTCGATATCCTCTCCTCCTCAAAGAAATTTTGAAACACACGCCGGATGACAACCCGGACAAAACGGATATTCCCAAAGTCACCGAGATGATCAAGGACTTCTTGACGCGTGTCAACGAGGAGAGCGGAAAGTCGGAAAATATGTTTAACCTTGCTCAACTGGATCAACAATTGGTATTTAGGCAAGGAGAAAACTTTGTATGTTCTTCAGCTATCGTTTGTGGCCGCCAACTAACCTACACCCTGACTAGGATCTGCATCTACGCGACAAAAACAGGCAGTTGGTGTTCAAAGGACCACTTAAATGCCGAGGTGGCCCCAGTGGTAACGGGGAGAATGCGGACCTGCTGGCTTTCCTATTCGATCACGCCCTTCTGCTCGTCAAGCCAAAGTGGATCAACAAGCAGCATGAGCAGTACAAAGTCTATCGAAAGGTACGCAAATGCGATCGCGATCGGTCTGATCGAGCTGACATCGCTTGTAGCCTATCCCTCTGGAACTAATGGTCGTTACCGCCCCGGAAGACGCCCGGAACGCGATGAAAGGCCCCGCAAGTCGGACACGTACTGGATCAATGGCACGCACAATCAACGGCAAATCTTTGAAGGATGTCATCCATAAACCGGACTCTAAGCATGGATTCAGCCTTACCATTCAGCATCTTGGACGGAAGGGCTATTTCCTTACGCTATGGGCAGCTTCCTTTGCGGCGCGGCAGAATTGGCTTGAGCATATCGACGAACAGCAACAGAATCTGAGGAACCGAAGCCGAATCTTCGAGACTGTATCCTTGACAGACCGGTTCTTTGTGGGATTGAACAAAGTCAATTGCGCGTCTCCGTATGGTAGGCACTTCGAAACGTTCACGTCTGCACATTACTCATATGCTCCTTTTCCTGCAGACGGGGGCAGAAGGATGATTTACGGCACTGATGAAGGTGTCTTTTTCAGTAATCTCCGGGATGAACGACTGAGAATACCCGCCAAGGTAGTGGCCATACCAGATGTTACGCAGGTCGATGTATTGGAGGAGTTCCAGCTCCTTATTGTACTGGCGGGTAAGTTGCAGCCAACGTGGGTCATGCTTCCTGCGCGCTGATGGCATGTTCTCAAACCAGAACGTAGCGTAACAGCTTTCCCATTGGAGGCTCTCGACCCAACGGATCCAACAGCTGCATTGAAGCGGGGAAAGCGGCTTTCCTCCCATACATCCTTTTTCAAAAGCGGAATTTGTCTTGGGAGGATGCTGTTATGCATCGTCAAATCTTCCTCTCTATCTTCTACCATCAAAGTCTTAGAACCTATCGACATGTCTCAGAGAGGAAAGAAGCAGCCCACGCCATTCAGGAAATTATTGAACAATGGCAGCGCACATAACGAGCCTTTCAAGGTCATGAAGGTAGGTTTTCGGCTCATCATCAGACGCGGAATCGCGAGTTGACTAGTTTGCCGTTCAGGAATTCTATATACCGACGGAGAGCACGAGTCTAATGATGCTGAAGACCAAGTTGTGTGTTGCAACAACACGAGGATTCGAGGTGATCGATCTCGAGGTATGTTGAATTTACAGCATGAGGCCGTCCGCGACTGTACTGACTGTCCTGCAACAGACCCTAGACACGCAAGGTCTTCTCGATCCTTCGGATAGCAGCCTAGACTTCGTCGCGAGACGTGAAAATGTCCGGCCCGTCACTATATATCGAATAGAGGAATTCTTTCTATTGTGCTATGCAGGTATGTCGGTCAAGAAATCTTCGCGTTCACTCACTAACGCTGCACGTTGAAAGAATTCGCTTTCTACGTCAACAAGACAGGATGGCGCGCGAGACCGAGATGGGCGATCCAGTGGGAAGGTGTTCCCACATCATTTGGTACGTCCCGTCCCATCTTATATGGCACTAATCATCCGGCTCATATCGTTGTGGGGCAGCTTTGCATTATCCATATATTCTGGCTTTCGAGCCCACCTTCGTGGAGGTTCGGCATGTCGAAACGGGACATCTGGTGCAGATAATTCCCGGCAATCACATCCGATGCCTCTTCGCCGACGCTCCACCTTCGCAAATACACACGCCGCAAGGTCCCCTTATCCCATATCGAAATGTCACGGGTGGCCCTGCCCATGGACCAATGGTAGGATCTTACAGTCCAAACCAACAAGGCAATATATACGGGCCTCCTCGGCCCCCTGGACCCCCGCCGCCGCGAATACGAAACCAGATCATCTTTGTTTCGGATGAGGGTAATGTTCAAGTAGTCAGACTCGCTCCTCCCGGCCCGACACCACAACGTACTAGCCAGTCCGGCAGCATCAGCCGGAGATGACTGTGCCATGAGGATGAACCAGTTCGCCGATATACGTTGTATCGAAGGGTGATACTTGTACGAGGGTATATGTGCATGGTCATACGCAAAGCATTTCGGGCAACTATACTTGACACCCCGCCTCTTAAATCAGAGTCCGAATTTCCATTGATCGTACGGAACTCTTCGAGCCTGAAGGGAATTGCCCTCACAGATAGTGTTGTTGTGCAGGGCCGGAGGGGTATCAGAGAACGGGGTCTTGTCTAACACGCGGCTCGACTCAACGCATTTGATTGGGAGTTGGCTCTGGGTCGATGGTGTCGGCTGCCCGTCAATGCGAAGGATATGTCCAGCAATGTCGCCGTCCGGGTGAATGAAATGCAAACTAGGCAAGTGAGGCGCACTCGCGGTACTGGACGAAGATTGAACGCTCTGACTGAATTGCGCGAAGGATGAGGACGAGCTGTGCAGGTCTTCGAAGCGTTCTGCCTTGTTGTGGGTCCGAATAGGAACCCCTTTTTCGTCGCAACTCGAATACGGTGATTGGTTATAGGGGAAAGCAGGGGCGGGCCGCGGGAGTAGCGTCATTCCGTTGGTAGCGACATGTGATGACAGGGACGGGTGGTCCATATGACCCAACGAGACTTCATTTCCTTGCGGAACATTTGAGGCTAATGCCGCTTTCCTGCTTGCTTGACTGTGAATGCCCTGTTGCGATGCTCTCTTACGCCTGTTCACGTGCCGATAAAAGAGGAAGCCGCCGAGAGCGAACCCGAGACAAAGCATGGTAGCTGAGGAGCAACAGACCGAGGCGCAGTTTCAGTGCATGCTGCAATCTTCATAAAAGAGAGGCAAAACGTACTACCAAGCACCAGTCCTAGTACCGCCATCTTATCCTCATATTCCCAGAGCCGGAGAGTGGTATCGTCAATGCCCGCCAAGTGGCCTTGAGCTGTCGATGAGCTGAGATCGGACGCCCCGCCGCCACTTGCTGGCACCGTGTGCAAACGATGGTCATCGTCATATCCTTCATCAAGGATATCAAGAATATTGGAATGGCTTCTCGAATCGCGGTCAAATGTATCGGGTTCTAGAGAGAGGGCCATGGTGTGTATGTGATCAAACGGAAAGTTCCTGACGAGAAAGAGTGTGGGATAGCGTATACCGAGGGAATAACGCGGAACTTGCCGGATGCAGTATGGGATTGAGGAGCTGGGGTTATCAAAAGTAAAGTATCACGAACGGTTGCTCTTCCTGTTGAGCAAACGTGCTCCAAGGACGAGATCTAGTACAGCTGTCAAGTGATAAGAAGCGTTGCTTATTAGCGAGGTGCCATTCCCGAACTTCCTTATCCATACATGCGCCAGCCCTCGCGGGGCAGGACTGAAAGGACACCGCGGGGCAGACGTCAAGGGAAGTCCTCCTCGAAAGGACAGCGGGCAAGGTCTGGAAATCGAGTTGGCCACGGCGAAGCTAAGCCCACAGGCCGAATTCCGGCATAGCCGCCTTCAGTATGCGTGTCGGCTCATGTCGTTTTGCGACTGTCCTTGCATCTGTAACTGATCCGACATGATCAGCCATAGCGAGGGCATCGATAAAAGTTTCGCGTCTGGCGCGGCTGAGGGTAGATGGGAATGGATGCGCTATTCTGGAACACCTGGCAGGTCGGTGCGGTCACACTAGCGGCCGCTGAAGTACCTTTGCCGCCATCGATGCGGCTGGCTTGAAGTCGAAACCGCTCTGAGCTCCACTTCAAGGTGTTTGGCGCATTCAGTCGCTCGAAGAACGTCGTAATGAAGGGGCACTACATGCTGGGACGTTGCTCGGGGCAGAACTATCTACGCAGTAAGGCGTGTAGGGCCTCGAACAACGTTGATGTTAGACCCCTGTCTTCTGAGCGCGTGCTGTACACTTTTTAGATGTATACTTGTACACATTATTATATTACATTCAACCTAGCACACAGTTATCACTCTGCTTTAGGATGCTTCTCGAATAGCTGAACCACGGTGCCATCCGAAAGCTCGCCGCGAGTAGCAACCAATCTGTAGCCGCCGAATTTCGGCAGAGCCCAAAAGCTGATGAGCCAGTAGAGCGCACCGGCAGCGAAGATGCCAAATGACACAGCCGGTGCCATGGCATACCACATAGATAGATAAACGCTCTCTTCGGGCTGTTAGGCAAGGTGGTCAGGCGCTGTCTTGAACACCGTATGAGGGGAAGAGGGGCAAACCTTGTTGGGCGGAATCCACGGCACGACAACGAGAAAGAAGGATACCAGGGTAAAGAACACTGTCACAGGAAGGGACGCTCTGACTGGCGGAGTCCAGGACTTTGCCCAATCTGGCCGGTACTTGACGGGAATATATGTCGCCAGTAATCCAAGAGAGACGGCGGCGTTGACGACGTTCATAGGATATGACGACAAGTTGAGTACAAAGTTGTACGCCTAAAAAGTGTGGGTCAATTAGACAACGGGTGGTAGCCATCACGCAGAGGTTACTCACATCTCCAGCCGGGGGTGCCAACAAGATAATCAACGTGACAATGACGTGCCATGTGAGACCGGCCAAAGGTGCTTTGAAAGGTCGATTTGACGCGAACATCTTCGAAAATGGGATCAAGCCGTCCCGACCCAATGCTTGATTCAATCGTCCTTGAGAGAATACGACCGAGAAGACGTTGGCGACGGCGGAGAGGGCGACAAAAACACTGAGCGCTTTGGCAGCCGAAGGTCCAAACATATTCTCGAAAAACAAAGCGGCGATGATCTGCGTGCTGCCCAGGATGTCCTCCTTCGGCACGGCAGCGAAATATGCCACCTGCGTAAGGACGTAGAGGACGGTGATGCTCAATATAGCGAGAGGGCCAGCGATTTTGATTGTCCGGATCGGGGCTTTGACTTCGGAGACAGCGTACATCAAGTTGCTGTAACCGACATAACTCCAGCCCGCCTATGTTCATGCGGAGGTGAGCACTGGGCTTTGCATTAGTTCTGGACGCTGAGATAGTACTCACGTTGTAGATACAAGAAGCAATACCAAACATGTCGTTTCTGGTCCCATCGAAGGCGTTCAAGAAATTATTCGGCACTTCAACACGGGTTCTTCCCGCCAATGCTGCGAATCCGGCGAAACTGATCAACAGCAAAATAACGACCTTGAAGACACCCATGACGCTGTGATAGACCCGAATCAGTATGGGTCCGACGATCGCTTGACACAAGGAGCGACGTGAACTCACTTGAGAAACCTCAATCCCCACTTCAGCAGCGAGCCGTGGATCAGAAGGGCGGATACCAGTACGGCTACTCCGATTCCCCGCGATGCCCATTCATTGTCAATGATCCCCCCCGCGCGCAGAAAGTACCGACCGGCGGTATAAGCGTTACCAGCAGCTGAAATGGATCGGTATTAGCATCGCGAATTCAATCGCATTCATGGACAATGAAACACTGACCTTGGCCTAGCAATAGAGCCTGAGCCCCATAGACACACCCGACGAGGTACTTTGGCTTTCGATACACTTGCTGCAGGTAATTGAGCTCGCCTCCGTTTCGAGGGATGGCGGTAGCGAATTCCGCATACACAGCATAACCTGCTGAAGCGATGATTGCCCCGATGACCCAGTATCTAAGGAGTTCGCAATGATTGAGCATCGCCACATGCAGTACGAATCAAGGAGATACTCACATCAAACTCATGCCTACGGAACCACTTTGGGACAGGATGGTTGAGGTGGTTGCGAAGACACCAGTGCCGACCATTCGGTTGACCATCAGGAAAGTGGCGCTCATCAGCCCGAGCTGCCGCCCCTGAGGGAGGTCGGGCTCCGAGACGGACACGATCTCGGCTTCGACATCGTCTGAAGGGGAATCCTTGTTCTTGAAGTGTTGTAAATCCTTTTCATCGATTTCGCTTGCACTTGCGCTCAGGGAGCGTGCTGGTGTGCTGGACATGGTGGATGGAAGGGAATGGACGAAGATATGTGGCGCTAAGTTTCAAGAGATATGAATGCATCTGAAGTTAGATATATGGAGACTGTGAGTCCGGTACTGTGGTTGGTGCTCTGGCTGGTTGCTCATCCAGACCGCTTAGAGAGTCTTCAAGCACGCAATCCGGTTCATGCTGCCAACTTTTTTTTTGCTGAGGCGAGAGTGTTCCTTGGCGGATTGACATGTGAGACAAAGCTCAGGCAGCCCCGAGAAGAGGATGGAAGCAGCGGAGCCAAAATTCTATCGGTTTTACCGAGAATTTGTCTCAAGTGTGCCCAAAATGGAGAGATCTCATCATTTCGAAGTAGCCGGAGCGTACTTCAGTCGTTTTGCCTCAATTTGTGCCCACTTCCAGCTACATTTTCACCAGCGACCGCCAGTGGAAGGTTTGTGAGGTGTGGCGCGGTTCCGGAGTCAACGCCATATTCCCTCGTGGACCAGTCCGTTGCCTCTCATTCTGCTAGTGGCGACATCTCACCGCTAACGCCGATCTTCACCAGTACCTGTAAGTTCTGAACGACCGACATACCCGCCTGACGTGCTATAGTGCTACAGAGGTATTGTAAGTTGTATTGGATAAGTCACCATTCGGGACCAGTCGTGCTTGCTAGCGATGTGCTGAAGACGTCAGGCCGCGGTGACATCCATCCTGTAGTTCGCTCAAGCTCCTCCACAGCTTGGAGAGAAAGCAAACCAGGCGTCCATTCAGCGCCCATGCGCAGTGGATCGTGGGGCGTGGCACGTTCCGGCCCATCGCATGACAGCCAAGAGAGCTCGATTGCCGACATCTGCGCTCTCTGCACCGGGCAGATTGACATTGCGACATATCTCGCGATGCATGCGCATCATGTGCGTCGCGGTCGCTGCGAAAGGCAGTTCCTTGCATGAATGCGTAGTTGATACTGATAGTATTATAATGAGGTGAGAATCCGCATGTGAGCTCCGATTTCTATAAGGCTGCTGCTACAGGCGCATGTCCCATGTCGTTTCCTAGCTAGCCCCACTTATTTTATAGGAGACGGCGATGGGCACGTTGCTGCAATGATTGCCTGGTCCGGGATTGAGCTTTTCGTCCGTTGTTCGACAATCTGGCTGACCCGTCTTGATCCTGATCCCAATGCCTGCAGTAACCTTCCCTTTCCCGGTTCTGTAATGGAGCTGGCAACGCGGCCGACAGTTGCAGAGGATTGCGGCGTCTGGTAGGCGCCTTGCATTCAGCACTTGCGCCAAAGTCGCCTGTCGATGCTCAGTCGAACGCTGATGACCAAGAAGATGGCGGCACCTGTACACCCGCCGACCAAGTACTGATAGAGTAATATGTGATCAGCCACCCCGCGCAGACGCTATCCAAAAAGGGAACGCGACATACCATTGCTGGTCGATACGGCGCGGCTCCGTCATCGGCCCCACCGAAAGCGTCGAGGAGTGCACCTGCACTGATGGGGCCAGCAAGATACCCGAAGCTGCCCCCGACTTCAAGCCAACTGATACCGGCATTGACACGGTGGCTGCCCAGAATTTGACTGACGATGGCGGATTGAAGGGCAAAGAAGCCGCCGGAACCAATGCCGCACATGAATACGAAACTAAGGGAAATCGAGGGGGCTCATGTTCCACGGCCGGTAGCAGCATACTCGGCGTGCTTACAATATGATTAAGCCAGGGCTCTCAGCGTATGGCCAAATGCATATGCAGCTCAAAGCGATGGACGTCATGCTGAGGATCCATGCGTTCAAGTTCTGTTAGTCCAAAAGGGAAACGTCAGTGGGCTACTCTATGAAGGTGGTCGCACTCATGAGATTCGGCATACCCCGATAGCGTAGTCCGCCAGGAACCCATATGCTAAGCGGCCGATTGCAGAGGCGATGTTGAACAGGGCGGCATACAAAGCTCCCTGTGATGAGGACAGACCGATGGAGCTCGCTGTAGAATGAGATAATCAGCAAGTCATTCTGGTGGTCCGGCAAGGTATATACCGTATTGGGAAATGAACTGAAAAAAAGCAGGAGCCGAAACCTTAGCTCAGGCTTGCATTCTCCTGCCCTCCCCGAGACTCACATAGGGGGGAATTAGGAATGGATAAGACGCGACCAGCCATGCAACCAATATCCTGGTATACTTTGTCGAGCGGAACATGCTCTTTTCCGTACCTTCCGCGACCACCGTCGTCTCCGAATCCCGGGAGGCGTCTGTCGTGGTAGCGCGTGGTGGTCGAGAGTATCCCGGTCGAAGTGTATAAGCCGACGGCTGCCAGGGCGCAAGGCAGGAGCGACGTTAATGTCGAGCCCCCTCCTACGATCGTCACAAGGACTTACCACGCCGATAATCAAGATCGCCAGGCCCACAAAGCGATAGGTCCAAGGGAGGCCCCAACTGGCGATCATCTTCTCGATGGCCTAGAAGCCCGATAGTCGGCGTTTCACAATAGCTTTGTCGCAACAAAGAGCTCTAAATACTCACGACCGCCCAGACTGCGCCACCGACTCCTCCGCCGCACGATGTGATCCCTGCCGTCAAACCCCGTTTCTTCATGAACCACTGAGTCGGCAGGGTGTATGCCGTCTGCGATGGACCCGCTTCATATCAGCTCGCCGCAACCGATTGCTGAGGCATCGACGTACCAGGAAGACCACCGCGCCCGAAATACCAAAGACGATTCCTTGCAGGAAAATCAAACCGCCGATGTTGTGGGTTGCGAATCCGCAAAGGAACTGGCTGACTGCCATTCCTACGATACCCGCGAGTGCTACTGTCCGATGCGAGAAGCGCTTCAAGAGCCACGAGGCCTATGACCGTCCGGGATCAGATCAGTGAGCTTGCGATAGCGATTCGCATCGTCTCCACGACCGGGACTGACCAAGAGACAACCCGGGCCGATCCAGAATGCGGTAATTCCTCCAATTACACTGAGCGTTCTTGATTTGGCGAGACCTTGCTTGTAGAGCGCATCCTGGACGACGCCCCATGCGTAGAATACGCCGAGGTAAAGGAAACACAGCATGAAGGTGCCTGGATGACGAATGAGTCCATGGCTACTGGTGGTGTGGACTGGAGAAGGCCTCTGCGTTAAACTTACAGCCTACTATGACCCATCCGAATCCTCCCTCTGGGTAATCCGTAAACTCCTTCCTCCCGGTAGACCGCGGTTCCTCGACTTCCAAGGCTTCTCCATTCCAGCGTTCGCGTACGGAGTCCCCGACCGCTTCATCCAGGTACGATAAATGAGGAACGACGGACGCTGCTACTGATGGCCGCCTCAATGCTTTCTTCGGGGGCGATTCCAAAGTCGACGAGTGAGCCATCGTCTTTACCTCCGACGGATCTTCTGCTTCAATGTGTGACATTCTCGCTGTCCTCACGGCAGATCGATGCGATTAGGGCTGAGTTGGGCTGAATCTGGCCTTGATTATTCGGTGTACACTTGATGTCGGCGAACGAGCGGCACAAGACGAGCTCGTGACTTCTGACATGACTTCATCGCTGACTCCGTTTTATATAACGTCTCTTCTCTTCGCACGGTAATGTACTGACTGATCCGGGCGGCTACAACTGGAGCGAGAGTAGATTTCCAAAATCCTGTTAACCTGCATGGAGACCCCGCGCCGGGATGACTGTATACTGGCGAGAGTAGTCTCAGCCTGTGTTAGCGCTTTAATTCACGCGGCCGCCGTTGGACGAGACGTCCCTTGAGTGCTGGTCAATATTGGACAACGATTTTCGCTGCCCTTCGGCCCTCGTCGCGGGACCAGGGCCGGTGATGCGCAGCGAGGTAACCCTTGACCTCCACGAGATCTTCTGCCCGACCTGCAAGCAGAATGCGCAGCGTCCTCAGCGTTGCGTATGCCATTATGGATGAGTGGCACCTCACGGGTGACTGCCTTTCATGTGAAACGGGCGATCACTCCGAGATTGAGCGCGATCGCCAAATCATAAAGATAGCGGCTTCGGATCCGCTTCAGGGCACTTTCTTCAGCACCTCTTCAGCCCAATTGAGGACTTCACTGCACAACCTGTTCGGACGAGGTCATCCCTCAACATGGCAGGCCTCATCATCGGACTGGTGCACATCTTGCAAAAAGTCCTCTGTGGCGCCGGCAACGTGGACGGGAAACCGAATCAGGGCAGCAATGACTATTATCACAGCCAGCAACAGCAGCAGCAACAGGGTTTCCCGCCGTTGCAGAGCAACAACTATCCGCCTCAGCAGGCAATAGGAAGGCCCCCGCAGCAACAAAACGCATGGAATGGGCAGCATCACAATGGCCAGCAGAATGCCTGGAATGGGCAGCACACGAACGGCCAGCAGGGTTATGGGTACCAGCAGCATAACAATAACCTTCAGAATGGCCCGTACAAGGCATCGAATCAAGCAAATTTGCAGAGGCCGAACTACCAAGGTCCATCGGGTCTCGTGGGCGGAGCCATCCTCGGCCCCCACTCCAAACTGGTGGGTTATCATCGCTTCATTTCACAATTTTATATTCACTCCTCCCCTGCAGGACCCTAACATGGTCAACCAATCCAACGCACACTATACCTCCCTCCGATCCCAAGCACGACAACACGGCGATCGGGCGCATCAATTGTTCCAACAGTCTCAAGCCGCATATCAGGCCGGTGACGGTGCGAGGGCGCACGAGTTGAGTGAGCAGGGCAAGGCGGAGATGAGGAAGAAGGATCAGGTGGATGATGAGGCGGAGGAGTGGATCTACCGCGGTAAGTCATTCTGGGTGAGAGTGTCTTTGATAGGAGGAGCTTACGGTGGTGCTGTATCATAGAGAACAACACGGACTCGCCGCCGGGAACGATTGACCTTCACGGCCTCTACGTGAAAGAAGGTACGTAGCCTCCACATATTCTTTAGCTATCATCTGAACGTATCCTGCGTACTCCTATCAGCGATTGACAGGACAGAGGCCGCCATCGCACAAGCCCAACGCGCCGGCCAGCCCGAGATCCGGTTCATCGTCGGTAAAGGCATGCACAGCGAGGGCCACAAGGCCAAGATCAAGCCTGCGATCGTGGATCTGATGCAAAAGTGCGCCCCCCAAGGACTACTCGGCCTTATGAGGACACTGATCGTGACGCTTGCTGCCTAGGTACAATCTCTCGGCGCGGATTGACCCGCACAATGCAGGGGTCTTGATTGTCGATCTCACTGGACGGGAAGAGCACGGTCGTACACGAAGCGCTGATGCAGTCATGGACGACATGTCTGGTAAGCTAGGAGGTGACTGTACCATCATGTAGATATAGGAGGATGCGGGTATTCCAATGAGATGGATGCTGAGGGTTGATATATGGCATTACAACTTTTGATGTCGATAAATTATTCATACAACTCTCAGTCCCAATCGTTCATAGCCAATGAGTGTAAATCAATCAGGTAGTCATTATACAGCGTTCGATCCGGGTCGATCGCGGTCGGTATCGACGAGCTGCCGTTGGCCCCGGCCTGCGACGAATGCATGCTCATGCGCTGAGATGCTTTCGGGTCCACCTTGCACTGAAGATTGAGCATGTGGTTGTATTCGTCAAACGAGAACTCGGGTTTCTTGTTTTGCAATTCTTCTAACATGGCCTGGAGCGTGGCAAGTGAGCGGTCCGGACTCGAGCGATGCGGCGGACGCTTACCTTTGGTCCAAGCTCGTACAGGTGCCAGTATCGCTGAGCTCGATCAAGGATCGCGTCCTCTGCGCCATCAGTTATATTACGCAGTGTCTGCTGGATGGCCAAGATGTTCCGGTGGATCTTGTATACTCCGAATTGCGTTGCAAATCGAACATATCGTCCGGTTGAGACCATGATCTGATCCGCGAGGGATCCCAGGCCGCAGAACAAAAACCTGCAAAAACCAGTTTGAGGCCGAGTAAAGAGCGATGCTGTCGCAAGCGTCACTCACCTGACATCCTCCTCGGGTAAATTGGAAGCCACGACAGCATGGCATTCACCAAGGTCCGCTGTGAAATCCAGGATATATGGGTCAGGCTCATCGGCCTCATTCTCTATGCGGTAGTTTCCCTTCGCAAAGTCTAGGTCAGAGCGCTCGCCATCGGAGGCCTGAAGACATACCTTGCTCATGGATACCTCGCAATAATGCATCAACCGACATCGAAGTTCAGCTCGAATGGTGAAGAGAACAAGATCTCCCAATTGATCGTAAGTCGACAGAATGGCATCAAAGCGTCTGGGCGATAACCGTCAGATGCAGTCAGGGACGCAGTCTGCGACAGGACTCACTGCGCCATCGCGGTCGATAACTCCAGGGGGGGCGACGTGTTTGACGCTGGTGTGGGTATCAGAGACTACAAAAGGGTCACTCAGCCAAACCGGAGAACACGGCGAAAGACGGGGAACTGACTAGTCTCTTTGTCGTTTTAGCTGCGAGCGGGGAAGTACCATCATTGGCAACTACTTTCAGTCGGTCAAGTTGAGACACTAGCCAGCGCTATAATCGACTCATCAGGATCGAACGAGCGCAACGAAGGAGATGCCACCTACAATGCTGTAGTATAGTTGCGACAATGCTTCCATCTTGGCACGCCCACCGATGAGATCCTTTTCGGTGACGGATTTTCGGGAATGCATATTTAGTTCGATCCGCGTCTCCTGACGCAAGAGTTCTTGCCGAGAGGTCGTGTCCTGTGATGCATGATGCGATGCGGTCAGCATGGGGCCTGCAGTCCGCTGCGTCAAGCCTAACCTGTGTGTTCTGCAATGCCTCGAGACATGCCACAATTTCGTCTCGCTGTGCCCATGTGGCAGCCAGCGGTAGGTCGCCGGCTAGGTATGACCCGGAAGTTACGAGATCTGCAACGAAGATTAGCGGACGACCAAAAGCTCAGTCACGTCACATACCTCGGTAATGAGTGCTGCAGCGCTGATAATACCTCACGATGATACTGATAATCAGCCGCGAGTAATTCTCCTGCTGGAAGGGAGTATGGGAAAGCATATAACACAGGCTGTTTACAAGCGACATGACGTCTGTTGCGGACTGAGCGGGCGGGTTTCAGCAAACGCACAGCGCAATCATTCGTCCATCCCATACCTTAACAACGGGATGCGCGCTCCAAGTGTTCCAATAGATATCCGCCAGGAAAGCTCCCGAAGCTGGTCCACCGTCAGCAACTGTCCGCCAATCGCCATCGAAGACTCACAAGTGACAGCCGTCTGGAAGATAGCAGACACCTTGTCCTCGAGCTGCGGCAGATAGACCTTGACTACAAAGTCATCCATGAACGAACCGATGACTTCTGCCTCGTCGTCGAGCGAACTTATACCCGCCACCTTTTTGGCGCTCGAGACAAAGGAGAGATACGGTTGGAATAGGATCCTCGCATTGAATGGATTCGGCTTGACGAGTAGGCGGTATTGACGCTGCTTGCGTGATGTCAAATCGAGGTTGATGGAAGTTACCGTGATACCGTTCTGGACGCCCTTTTCGGCGAAGGTCACGAGTCCCGGTGCGTACGTCTTCATGGCGGCGTCCACCTCGCTCTGATAAGTTGAAAGATCCTTTTCCAGGGACGGCAAATCCGTATCTCCAAAACGGAAGACGACCTGGGCCAGGACTTAGCAAAAGCAGTGATATACAGAGACGGTGCCTACCTTGTGCCTATCTCGCGCGAGCTTGCTATCCCGAAGCACATCATTGATCGACGTCAAAGGCTTGCTATTCGCGTCGCTTCCTCTATCTTGATCCGTGAGGTAATCGTGGATGAGGGTCCGTACCTAGACGCGGGATCAGCCATGTTCCAAACGCGGGAGTTCATCTTCGCACCTCTTTCTGCATCGGCTTGATGACTTCCTCCATCGGTATCGCCATCACCGGCTGACTACCCGATTGTCCAGGACGCTGTTCCACGCCGATCAGGACAACTCTGTCACCCTTTGACATGGACGTACCATTCCTATACGCCCGACAATCTCACTAACCACTCGATGCCCCTCGACCACCGCCCTCAGCTTTGAATACACCGTCCAAAACAGATCCAACAGCGTCTCGGCTTGATCGCCTGAATCGCTCTGATCGAGCAACTCGCTTCGCAGGCGCGCCGGTTTTGCAGAGACTTGAGTGGGTCCCGAAGGGATGGAGGATGCGGTGGGCGCGATAGAGGCCCGGCCGATGATGGTCTGCAGGCGCATGGATTGAAAGTCGGCTCGGCGCATGTCCATCCTACGCAGGCTCAGCACCGGATCTCGCAGGTCTGGAAGGGGACCTACCGTTCGGCAACCTCGTCAATCGTCGTCTCGATCAACGAATTCAATTCGGACCCAATCCGCGCACTGACCGCCTCCAATGCTGTGCCCAACCTGCCCAACACGGCCAAACTCTCCAGTATGACCTCCATATACGCAAACGAATCCTGCTCGGGATTCACCACTTTATGCTTGCCATCTCCACCGGCGAGAATCCCACTGGCCACGGTCACCCCGGCCCCCGTGACGCCGGTGGTCGTGCCACGCTGCCTCGCCCGGGTGTACGGGATCGCGGGCAGATCGATCAGTTCCGCGTCCGAGAGGTAGAGGATGGGATCGCGCATGGGCTTCATGCTCAAGTTTGCGAGGAAGCGGGAGAGCCGGGAGGTCATCTTGTCGGGCGGGTTGAGGGGAGTCGTCGGAGCCGGGAAAGCGTCGGCCGTGTCGTCGGCGGCGTTGTACGTCGGCACGATCACTGGAGGCACGTCAGTCACACGAACGGAGAGCGTACATGAGAACTCACTGTCCGTCTGCCCGGGCTGGTATACTACCCACCGGGACTCGCTATACGCCGTTTTCAGATACAAATGATTACTCAACTCGTCCACGAGGATCTCCATCAGCGCCTTTCCTCGCACGAATCAGCCGTATGACCTCGGGTTCCCCAGGGGAAGCTGACGCACCGTCTTTTGCGCCTGAAGGTACACCCGCAACTCGTGCAGTGCCTCGATCTCGAGCATTTCCTCACGATCGATCGTCTTCAAGCTTCGAGTGAGAATCACCGCGGCCTGGAGAAACTTTCGGTCCCCGATAAGGGATTCCAGTCGCTCGGGGACCTTGGTGATGTTCTCACTGTCCTCCCGCGAGCGCGCGCGTCAGCTTCGGTGTCTCTCCCGGCCCAACAAACAGTGGGCAAACTCACATCGCATCGAGAAGCTTCAACGTATCCCGCAACAACCTCTCTTTATTCCACAAGACCGCCATCTCCCCCCTCCGTCCGACGGCATCCAGCCCGGCCGCACCGCCGGCCAACAACTCTTTCCCCCTTCTCAGGCCCGCGCGCGTGTCCCGGATCCGCGCCTGCGCGTCGGCGAGGGACGCGAGGAGGGACGCGTGCAGGGGCAGGGAATTGGCGTAGGTTTGGTAGTGCGCCCGGACGGAGCGGGAGAGCGAGGTGGAGAGGGTAGTGTGGATTTGGAGGAAGGATTGAAGGGCGTCGCTTGAGGGAGCGGAGAGGAGGGAGAGGGCGAGAGATGTAGGTGCAAACTTTGACGATCGAGTTGGTTATACAGCGAAATCATGATTCAGGGAATCGAGGGAACTCACGTCCGGGTTCAATACTTGTGGCCAGTCTCGCTTGATCTTTCTCAGCACGGCTACCTCTCGAACATGAGTACCGAAGCCACGGGCGCTACGTGCCGAGCTCACCATCTACGTCCCCCGAATCCCTCCCGCTCCCGGGGGCAAACAAATCCTCCTCCTCGCTCGCGCTCGGCCCTGGATCCTTCCTACTCTTTCCCGCACCCGTCATCGCACCCGCAAACGCATTCACGACGCCGGCCGCCAACTTGCGCTCCCTCTCCCCGGCCCTCGGATCCGGCTTTGGGTTCGAGGCACTGATCAACGCCGCGCGCTGGGATTTATCCCGCTCCCAGGCCGCCCCGATCGGCGTCGGTGGTTCGATCGGGGACGGGGAAAGCGGGTCGTCGTCGTTCGTCGTCGAGGGCCGAGAGAAGGACGTCTGAACGGGGGGTACGGTTTGTTGCGTGCCCGAGGGGATCCTTGAAGTTCCGGGATCAGCGTTCGCGTTCGTCGTGTTCGTCGTCGGTGCACGACGTGCCGATCGTGCCGGCCTCAGCGGCGGCGGCGCGCCACCCTCCGTACTCGACCGTTCTCGGGCGGTCAAATCCCCTGTTTTCCCATCTCTGTCCACTCCCGGCGGCGGAATGGCGGCTTCGAACCGGGCGCGGGGTTGGGCGTGGGCGTGGGCGTTATTGTTCGCGGATGGACGACGAAGGTTTGGCGGGACGTGGACGGGTTGGAGTGCGGCTGGAAGGGGTCCAGCTGTGTTTGAGGGAGGAGTGTATGGCTGGGGATTTGATATCTGGAGTTTACGTGGTGGCATGGTGGGTGGGGGTGGGGGTGGCTGTGGGTGGTGGAGGGAGGGAGGGAAGGGAGGGAAGGGAGGAGGAACCCCGATCATCTATCATCCGCCCGTCGTGTTTCATCATCTGCTTCCGATCCTATCTTCCCGGCCGCCGATTAGCCCGCCGCGTCCATTCAAACGAGCCATAGAGGGATCCCATCCATCTCCCTGCCCCTGTCCCTCCCCTGTGCGTCCACCTCCCCTCCACCCAGACATGAACATCCAAGCGCTCCTCTCCGCCGCAGCAGCCACACCGTCCACACCGTTCCCCTCGATCCCCCATCCCGTCGATCACGACGAGAATAGGGGCACAAAACGAAAACTATCAGGATGGACCGCACCGCCGCATCCGCACCATACCGCACCTCTCCACGTCGTCGAACAGGACGAGACGGTGCCCAAATCGGAACACGTCAACGTAAAAGCTGAATCACCTCCCGTCAAACCAGAGGAACCGTCCGCTGCCTCCTCCGCCCCCGTCTCCGCCTCCGCCTCCGCCTCCTCGTACGCCCGTTTCGGCACGCGTGTCCCCGGCTCGGGAGACCTGGGGAACACCGGTCCCGTGGAACGCACGTGGCCCTTGTTTCCCGGCGTCAATGTCGGACAGCGCACAGAGGCCGAGGCGGAGGCGGAAGCGGAAGAGGTCGTCGTGCTGGAGGAGGAATGTTATTCCTGGCTAGACCTCCCGATGAACAAACAAGGTGTGTCTCCTTTTCCCTTATTCATTCCCCCCGCGTCCGGTGTCTCACGACGCGGTTCGCAGGCTTCCGTTATATCGCATGCGGCCCATCGCCCATCCCCTCGCCGAACGCCGCGCATCCATTCTACCGTCGGATCCCAGCCCTCCGCGCACCATTCGGACACGATACGCCCATCGAAACCGCCGACGACGCCAGCCCCGGCGTCCACCTAGACTGGCTCGACCGCTCGCTCTACCTCAAGCTCTCCCCCTCGGCGCTCACCTGCACGACGGAAAAGGGCTTCCGCTCCGCGCGCGGCAACTGTCCCGTTCGCGCGGGCGCATGGTACTTTGAATGCCTCATTCTCAAGGGCGGCGGCCAAGGCAAGAGCGTCCGGCCGGGGGAGAAACAAGTCGTCGGCGTCACGAGCGAACGGTTTCGCTCCGGCAGCGGCGGCGGGAAAGGCGCCTCGGACGGGGCACACGTCCGGATCGGCTGGGCGAGGAGGGAGGCACCGCTGAACGGGCCTTGTGGACTCGACGCGTATTCCTATGGAATCCGGGACGCAACGGGCGAAAAAGTAACGCTCTCCCGGCCGAAAGCATACGCCGACGACGGGTTCGGGACGGGCGACGTCGTCGGGTGCTTGATTTCCCTGCCGCCGCCGCCGCCACCGCGGGAATCGGGTGGGCCGCCGGTCAAGAGGAAGCGGATCCCGATTCGGTACAAGGGTCAGCTGTATTTCGAGTCGATGGAGTATACCGTGCCCAAGGAGATGGAAGCGCTCGTCGCGCGCGATGGTCGGCTCGCCGCCGTCGCCGCCGAGGCGGACACGAGCGCAACGGCGAGTGGCCAAGCGGCGGCGCCCGGAAAGGGGAAGAGTGAAAAGGGTAAAGGAAAGATCAAGACACAGGCCGGGAAGGCGGTTCGTAAAAAGGCCAATGGACGACGGAGACCCGATGATCGGGACTATGGATCCGACAGCGACATCGACGCCGCGCCAAAACCGCGCGCGTTACCCCGTCTCGCCGGGAGCAAGATCAGTTTCTTCCTCAACGGCAAACCGATGGCCCCGTCCGCCGCGTTCGAGGACATCTTTGACTTTCTCCCGCTCAAGCAGACCGAGGCGGAACTCGCGGCGCAAGCGGCGCTGATCAAAAAGCTCGGCGCGCTCGAGGCGTCGCTCAAGGATCGCGAGAACCCGAATGACGATGGGACGTTGGGCTATTACCCCTTCATCTCGTGTTTCGGGACCGGAAAAGTCCAATTCAACCCGGGACCGGAATGGATGGCGCCCGTGGATCCCACCGCATGGGGTCTCGGCCTTCGAAGCGTTGATGGCAGGGAAGAACCGATCACGCCGCGCCCGATGAGCGAGCGGTGGGCCGAGTTTGCCGCCGAGGAGACGCAGTACGATCGCGCGGACGAGGACGAGTTGACGGAGCTCTTGCGCAAGGAACGCGCGGCCGAGGGCAAGAAACGTGTCAAGACCCAGGGCGGGTCGAGCAAAAAATCGACCTCGAAAAAGCCGTCCGTTGCCGCGGCGGTACAGGCGTCCAAGCCCGTTTCCCGGGACTCGTCGGCCGTGCCCTCCGTGAACGGGGCACAAGCTGGATCTCGCCCTTCCGCCTTTCTCGCGACCATGATCCAGGACCGAGGGACACCAGGTGGGACACCGGCACCCGATACGCCCGGCCTCGCCGAGTTTCCAACGCAGACCATCATGCCGGATCCTTCTCCCGCCGCAGCAGTCACCAGCGCGGCGCCCCAACCCTACCCCGACTATCGGCGGGAAAACACCGTCTCGGCGACATCGGAAGATGCGCTCGGGAAAGATGATTGGTCGCCCGCCGTCGAGGGTCCTCCGCCGGCGGTACGTGTGGCTTCCGATGGACCAGAGTTGCCGTATGGGATGGAGCAGTAGACTTTTCTGGCGGTCGGGGAATGGGCATCTGAAGGATCACGCGATCATCTCGAGAGTCAGTCGCGATTCGCATGTAGTGGATGTTTCCTTGCGTTGATTACGTTGAGGTGCTGCAAATCAGTTGGGGTCGACGTTGCGATTTGAACGATATCTCGAGAGTTTGCGCATCGAGCCGGGTACCTCTGCCAAGGAGCTTGTTCCATGCATCCACGATCCATGCATGCACTGCAGTGCTGGCACGTCCAGTTTGACATGCCTCGCTCTACCGAGTCTGCTCTAGCATGCCTGGCCACAGGACTGAGAGAGACGTCGGCTAGCCGATGCGACTGGAACGTGACTTTGAATACGTCCTAAGCCGAGATATGACACGTCTTTATGCACGGAACTCGAGAACACTATGAGAAGGATGATTACCTTATCGGGCTCGCCCTCGACTACGGCCCGTGCGGGGAGCGCTCAGACTTGGTCGGTTGTCGCGACTTTGGCGTATATCTTCGTACTTCTGCGGCGGTAGTGAAAAGTGCTATACCGCTGAGTCTAACGAAGTGCATCTGGAAACGCTACAAACATAGGCACGCGCTGCAAAAGGTCAACCGTTCCCGTCCGCAGCTCGAACAGAATAGTGAGGCGGATCAGAACCAGGGCAACTAATCCGCCCACTTGTCAAACTCAAACAGATAGCGATAGCGGAGCGAGGAGGGGAAGAGATCGGCAAAAAGCTAAACCTATTAGATCCCTGCCAGATTCGAACTGACGACCGACAGATAGCTACGAAAGACGATCGAAGTCTGCTATGCTACCACTGCACCAAGGGACCGGTGTGATGAATGCGTCACGCGTTAAATCTATAGTTCACCACGATCTTGATCTCCGCCTCATAGCTGTACGTCTACTTTCGCTTCGTTCAGATATCCAAAAGGCAGCGGACGAGCAGCGGGCGCAAGACGGAATATGTTTGTGAAGAGGAGGCAATACCGAGTCGGTGTCGGTTGCCATCGGAAGCTCGACAGTCAGCGGCGCAAAGCACCGTCTCACCAGCCGTACAGTGGCACTTGTGGAAGGTGATCTCGCGTCGCTTGAACAAGAGCTCGGCCTCCCTGACCGTCGCATCCGAACTTGACAGTCTGGGAGAGAACTTGCCCCAGACAGAATCAGTCGATCTGCAACAAGAACCGCCTCGTGTTGGCCATCGATGACCGCTTGAATCCATCCTGCCTACACACCGTACCATGAAGTGTCTCTGATCCCGACGACGCGGTCGATGCGATGCAAGAACTACCGTCAGAAGGGAGATGTACTTTAGCTACGTCCAAAACAAACATCGATCTCCTTCGTCGTCTAGTGGCTAGGATGGGTGCCTCTCACGCACCAGGCCGGGGTTCAATTCCCCGCGGGGGAAACACTTTTTTGCCATGGAACGACACTCTTCGTAGTCTGTTTTTTTAGATTGTTCTGTCGACGTTTGAAGGACATCGATGCGAATTTACATATGCCTCGCGATCTTTCCTTTTTCTGTGGGTCGCGGCATGCCACACTCACGATGTGGGCGTCCGCCAGTAGCAGGAATGATGCGCTATCTCACGACGTCGACAACGGCTGATACAGGGAATAGACCGTGGCATGGCTCGAGTGCGAACGATGTCATTTACTCAACGAAGTATGTGCATGCGCACGGTCTCGGCCTTACACTGTTGCCACCCTGCACGGAGATACGCGGTAACTGCAGGCCATGTTGCCGGCTTGAACTGGTTCAACTTCATGAAAAGGCGAACGGAGGTGCAAAAGACACTACCTGCCTACCTGCACACTGCGCTCGCATTTCCCCCTTTTCCCTCTCTAGTGAAATCACGATTTGCCAGATCGCAGACGCTCTAAGCCTTCAAGACGATTGGCGAAACCTCCTTCAAGGGGACATGCCGGCATTTGCAGCCATCGTGATGTAGAAGCGTCTCGATCCACGTCGGGTGTACATCGCAAAGGTGTCAGTCGCAGCTGTTCCGATTGAAAGCAGCCATCTGTCGTAGTGACGCTGGGCGACGTCTGCGAGCGTTTCTTTCATGGTTTTGCTCACCGACGTTTGTGACCTCGGCTTGTGGACGACCACCCGGGACTCGACTGCTTGCGCCCAGCGTCTTGACTTCCCCTACTTGTCCTTCCCCCACAAAAGCGAGACGGGCGGATGAGCATACCACAGGCCGGACATCGGAACCCCGCAATGCATCAAGTCGTCATCTTCCCTAGCTTCGACCCACCATCCCATTTTCGTCCATAAGCCTATCCCGACAGGAAATCTTACCTACCAGCTGCCCTTGATCCCATTACCCGACTTCCGAGATGCCGTCCGGGTTCTGGACATCCCATCCTTGTCGGTCCCCCTCCGCACCCCACACGAATATGTTTCCGACAGCAAACTCGCTTCCTCCTCATTCATTGGTAGGTCAGCCACGCGTCACTGCCGACCGGCCGGATTTCACCTCATCGCGGTGCCATCATATCAAATTTGCAACCGAGAGACTTGGGGGCCCTCGCTCCGCCTGCCCATGACCGAGATTCCCTCCGGTGACTCGTGGATATGATCGACAGCGATAGGTGTGAGCCGATGTCCATGGGGTTGCATTTCTGCTTGGAACGGGATGTTGCCTTCGCATTGATTGCGACTGAGTCCGCTCAGCTGACGACCGCCTCTGTGCCTCACCGACGACTATCGTCTCGTTCCACTGGCTCTCGCAACAGCAGCGTTCCTGCATTCGAACCCATGAATATCGTGGCTTCTCAATCGTGGTACATCTTGTTGTACTTTTCCACCAAAGCCGGATCGTCCTGAGCGATGGCGATGTCAGTGTTGCCGTTGCCGGCTGAGGAGAAGCACGCACCTTGTATAGCTGCTGGAACCCGGTGAACCCATCTCGCAATACGAGGACCTCTTGCTTGGATTCGGGATTGAGCTGTTGCTGAATCTCGGAGTAAATCTAAAGGCGTAGCGGGTTGAGCTATTCGACGGTCTTGATTCAGCCAAAGGCCTCAGGCTCACCCTTGCAGCTTTGGGCCCTCTGAGTAGAAAGATTCAGATTGCGAGACAGAGCATCGACAACAGCTCGACAGTGACTTACCGTACTTGCGACAACGCACAATCTGCTCAAGCTTAATTAGCGGTCCCTCCCGGTGTAGTCTCAATGTGATCAGTCACGGCACGTACGGAACACCACCTTAGGCACTGCATTACATAACCCTCCGAGGTTAGCGGAGGTATCTCGACTCTCAAATACGGTGCTCACCATCAGCATACTGCTTCACGAGCTCTGTCACATTTTGCGTAAAGTTCTCGCTTGGGCTGTTGACAGCACCTTTGATGTTTCCGCCTAAGGTGAAATATCAGCAACACATCGGAATCGAGCGCGACTGCAGTACTGACCGACGAAATCGTCATCTCGGACGTCGACAACCTGCACCTCTCGGGTATCACTCCGCTTGACCAGCTCCGCGAGTTCCGGAGCCGAGATGAACTTGTAGGGTGGGGTGAAGGACATTGAGGGTGTGAAGCTATGATGAATTCGTCGGTATACTTTTGCTCGCATAGGCTGATCGCGGGCACAGAGCAACCACTTGTTGACGAAAACACCACGAAAGTCGAATGTCGGATGCTTGATTGCGCCATCGCCGGAGCGGAATCAACCCTCAAGGCCGCCGTTAACTATTGACTATCATGTGCCGCTGCAAGAGGAACTCACATGAAGATGAAACCTCTGGCAATTGAGATACAAGCCGCTGACATCGATGGTATCTCTCAATCCGTCGCCTCCTCCGCGGACGGCCCTTCTGTCGGGGTCCGAGCCGAAATGACCCCTGCGTCATGTCGACCGTGATTGCTGCTCCGTCACCAACGTAACGCTTACCAAAGACGAAGAGACCGTGGTAAGAATACTGGCAAGCTGACAAGCGATGACGCAGGAGCTGGAGGGCATGTTCTATACCGCTGGATCAGCTAGATTGGACCTTATTCGAGCAGCAGAGACGATTCCCATCAGCTCTCCCATCACCACTCGATTGCGGGTTCAAGTTCAAGATCTGCAGCAGATGCCCTCGGTCGCTGTCTGTATCTGCTATATGTAGATCATTTGTATCCTGCGAAAGAGCGGTGCCAGATGAATATACCCCATTCCAGCACCCGTCCCCTGAACGCTTGAAAGCTATCCTCAACGAACCCTGAATAACTGGCTGAATTTGAGGGGAGTTGCTGGAGGTCCAATTGTTGAAAGCGTCATGGAACGCGTTTCACATCGCATGCGCTAAGATAGGGAATCGCCGACCGAAATGATTCCCACGAGCAAGAAAGGTTTCAGTATAGGCTACGACGCTTTCCCGGTCGTTTGCCCCGCATGAGTAGACTTGGCGACGTGGTCGTTGCGCCCAGATGCCAGGGGTGCATGCCTGTCGAAGATATAAGAAGATCGAAGAAAGGAAACGCCCCTAGTCTGCACGATACTAGCTGAACACCATCTCCAATCTGGCTCAGTAGTAGCCAACAGAAATCACCGCTTCCACCACCTTCCGTTGTCTACAAGGTTCAGAACACGGAAGTCGAGCGCCACCAAGTCAGCCGAACCGAAATCCAAAACTGATATTAAGGACCCAGGACACAAAGCGCATAGTCACCTCAATACCGAAAGTCCTCATCCGTCCATCATCATGTTGAACCCAGCAACCAAGACATTCTCTATTCGAAGACTGCAAGGTCTTTGCAAGAACAAGTAAGCCATTCATTTGACATACTTCTTGCTAGATGCTAAACCTCACGCTCGACAGCCCCAACGCTCCTGGCATCTCGTTCATCCCACCCAGTAGTCCCAAACGCGCACCCACTCCAGCACTGAAACCGAATCGCAATGTGAGCCCCTCAGCCTCGTCTACGATGTATGGCACCAAAGCTGGCGGACAGCCTGCCATGGGCTCGTGGGCAGCGATGGGCAAGTGAAGGAGAGTCCAAGCTGAGTTGCTGGAAAGACCCGAAGAGAATGTTTGTCTTCAGGAGGCGTCACTGTATCACAACACTGTATCATTAGGTCGAGTCTCATCGCGCAAAGAAAGTTGTATCGCTCAAACAATGTTGATGAAGAAGCAAATGAATCCTCAATCAAGGCGTCAGAACTAAGCAGCCACTGACAGCCAGAGGGATCGTGTCGAGGCCGTGAGAACGAAAATGGCACAACGTAGTCAAGCGATTCATAAACCCTCCTACAGCTAGCTGGTGGAGCCGAGTTGACAACCTGGGAACGCATGCAATAATCTAGATACAAGTGGGGATTGTGTGCCCCAGATCTTGGTACATTCGCTAGTCGAGCGATCATTCTATTCTAAAAGCAAGGGAACCATCAGTATAGGGCGGTTCAAACGCGTCGGCCAACTTACGCTGAGCACACTGAACACCCGGTCCACCTCGCATGTCATCATCATCATCCTCATCCATGGCCTCGGCACCGCTCCTCTGCCTGTCCGTCGGCTCCTCCAAGAAGACCTCCTCGACCTCGTGCTTCGGGTTGATCTTGGCCAGCGGTTTCCTAGGCGGCAGTGCCTTTTCGAGGGCCTCCATCTGTTCCGTCGACAGGGTGTCGGGGAACTTGACGTTCAACCTGATGTAAAGGTTGCCGTTGTTGTGGTGTCGGTGCGAAGGCATACCCTGTCCCTGGATGACCTTGAGAACACCTGTAAAAAGAGGTCAGCACAAGTCCTCGTTGCGACCGGGGCTTAACATACCTGGCTTGATGATCTCGCCTGCCGTGATCTGGACCTTTAATGTCCGGTCGTCCAAGTGCTCAATAGCAAACTCGCCACCGGCCAAGGCCGTCAACAGATCAATCTCGGCCTCGCAGAACAAGTCGTCGCCCTTCCTCTGGAACCGCGGGTGGTCCTTTTCTTCCACGACGAAAATGACGTCTCCGGGCTCGACGCCTGGCGACTGATCGCTCTCTCCCGGGAACTTGATCTGCTGGCCGTTCTTCATACCCTTGTCGATGTGAACCTCGAGCACTTTACGCTCCTGCTGGGTCTTTTTACCGTTGCACTGCTTGCACTTGTTCTTGGGGTCGATGATTTCACCGGTACCGTCGCAGTCGCCACACGGTTGCTGGATTTGCTGAACCATCGGACCGAGTTGTCGCAGCGTGACTCGAACACCTTGACCGTGACACGCCTGACACTGCTTGACGGCACCCTTCTTTCCTCCGAGTCCATCACAGCCCTTGCACAAGACCGACTTTGAAAGAGCCAGCTTCTGCACCTTGCCCTTGTACAGGTCCTCCAAGCTGACCGAGATCCTGTGAACGAGATCCTTGCCTCGTCGAGGACCTTGCGGTCGACCGCCGCCGCCACCGAAGAATCCGCCGCCGCCGCCACCGAACAGCTGTGAGAACAAGTCGCTCTGATCCATGCCGCCCATACCTCCGGCGCCGCCTTCGAGACCGGCCTTGCCGTATGAGTCGTACCTGTGGAGAAGGAGGGTCTGAGTTCCGCAAAGGCGTGCCATCAAAATTCGGCACTTACACTTTTCGCTTGTCGTCATCTGCCAAAACTTCATAGGCGTTCTGCAAAGCCTGGTATTTTTCCTTGTCTCCTCCCTTGTCCGGGTGCTCCTTCAATGCCCTATCAAGCGCTGTCAGACAATGTCCAGATACCGGAGGGGCGCTGACTCACTTCATACGGAAGGCCTTTTTGATCTCCGAGGAGGAAGCACTGGGCTTGACGCCGAGCAAGTCACTATAAGAAGCAGACAATCAGTACATGTGTGAAAGAAGGCAGGAGGTTTACACGTACTAGTATTCACTGCGCGTTGGATCACCGCCAACGAGACGAAATCCAAGATCAGCACACGTCTCTCGCACACTCGCACTGCACGTACGTTTCCTTGGCCATTTCTGCAAACTTCTATGTGGTCTGATTGACGGGGATCCTAGGATGACTCTAACGATGGGGATGTATGAGGCGAGGTCGATTCCAATCCCATCTCTCACGTTATGACTCTTTCTTTCCCTCTGTCTTCTTTCCATCGAAAATTTCGGAAGCAAAGACGCGATAGCAACAAAAGGGAACTTTCGAGAGCGGGGTTCTGGGCGCACCGCATTGTCGCCGAGCCATTCATCCTGCGACTGAGCTTACAAACCTACAACGAAAAGCATGGTCTACCACCAATCTAATCCCGCATCACACTCGTCCAGTCGATCCCCTGTCCGGTGCCATACTTTCCCTCCAACCATTCATTGCACTTGACGAAATGTCCGTTGCCAAAGAAACCCCTGCTCGCGGCCAAGGGCGACGGATGCGCCGACCTGAGGACATGGTGTGATCGCTATCGACGCAGGTCAGACTTCACCTCAACTGGTCTCCAGGAGACACACGTACTTCGCTGATCCCCGCGCACAGCTTCTCAGCTGGCTTTCCCCACGCAAGGAACACCACACCCTTGGCGCCTTGTTCTGCGCCCGTCGGTGCCAAACGATCAACGATAGTCTTGAGGACGGCCGTCGTGAATGTTTCCCATCCCTTTTTGCTATGCGATGCGGCCTGACTTTGCGCTTCAATATGAGCCAGTACGCTTGTTGGCGGGAACATACCTCGTGCGCGCGGACGGTCAGGCATGTGTTTAACAGTAACACCCCTTGTCGAGCCCAACTCGTCAGGTGACTGTTCATCGCGCCGTAGATCAGAAAGCGCTCTTCCGAGAGAGTTTCACCGCGAGAACAACGAACGTACCCATGTGCGGGCGGTTTAAAGTCGCTGATCTCCTCCCCAATCTCCTTGTAAATGTTCCGCAGGGATGGCGGTGTGCGAACCCCCTTGCGCACGGAGAATGCGAGTCCCTATCGGTGAAGGAACAGCGGAAGGAGATCAGTCGCGAGGCTAATCGATCAACATCATCGGACCTACGTGCGCCTGCCCGTCATCCTGTGTTTGAACGGTCAGCGGTATGTCGCGAGAACAGAGGAGCGACGTACGTGATACGGATCTTGTCCTATTCATCGATGACGTCCAGCTCTCAGCGTAGTGGCTCAGTCACAGCGCCCTCTCAAACGTACCGATAACGACCACGCGGATGGCTGATAATGGGCAAAGTCTCGTCCACGAGTAAACGTCTTCGGCTATAAGGAATGGTATGAGTGTCTGCTGGCGAGATACCAGGAGGTTGCGAGCAAAAAGACTTGCCTAGTGGAAAGATCTTCTTCGTATTCTGCTCCTTTACCACAAACGTCTTCAACTGCACGTCGGAAAACCAGATCAGCATGCTCCCACGACATCCTCAACACAGCGGACCTACCTCCTTGAAATACGGCTTCACAAACTCCCCTCTGAGCGCAACAAACCAGTCGTCTCCCATGGTCTCGATCTCCATTTTCAACAGCTCCTTCATATCTTCCGGAAGGGCATCGATGAAGTCTTTCTTCAATGTCGCAGTGTCGCTTGAAGGGGATGAGGTGGACGCGACGGGGATGGAGAGGTTTGCGCGTAGTGATGCAGGAATAGTAGGTTCCGTAGGCTTTGGTCCGACTGTTGGATCTATCAAGAATTAGCTTTCACCGATGCATCGATGGGTCGAGGTACTTGCAACCTGGCATGAAGATGGTCTTCTTGACGGCTGCGGATGCCGTCCCGGGTTTCCTGCTTGTGGCGACAGCTGTTGCAACTTTTCCACTTGAAGATCCGGTGCCGACAGCAGCCGCAATAGCAGCAGCCCTCGCCATTGCAGGTCCACTCTTCACCTTGTCCCTCTCTTCACCTTGACCCGCTGCAGATAATCTTGATTTCTTCGCCTGCGGTGAGGATTTCTGTTCGACATCGAGTACTGTCACCTCGGGGGAGAGGGAGCGTTTGATACTTGTCTGGACAGAATTGACCATCTTGTGCGCTTGGCAGAGAGTTTTGTACGGGCGCATGGATCTACGGATAATCAACTCGAGAATGAAGACGCGATACAAATCCTGAGACGCGAACAGATCGCGATGATGATATCATCCGCGATCGACCACATCCGACTTGATCACTGCTCGCGTGCTGTCTGCTTATCGTCTTCGCCCTTCACGGCTGTCTACACGCTACACTTGCGCACCAACTCCATGTCTTCCCGCCTACTTCAAGAATACCCAACGCTGGCCACCTACTCTGCAGAACAGCTCAAGGACCTTCTGACAAACGACGAGCTGCTCGATGCGTTCCTCTATTCCTTACCGGCGGTCCAAGGCGTACTGGAGCACCAACAGCAGTTGAGCAAGGCGAATGACGAGCTCGCGAGTGAGTACACCCGGCTACAGGTCCCATCCCGATGGCTGAGCGAAACGAATTCATTCTGCAGAAAAGAATTTGGCACTGCAAGACGATTTGATCGCGCTGCGCGCTGCGACTGCTTCTGCGTATTCGACCGCGCAGCATCTCAAAGACCGATGGAAAGAGGTAGAGCAGAAACAAGCCGGGCTGTATAGCGTGAGTACATCCTCTACCGCCAACCACGGGAGAGGAACTGCGAAAGTCATATCGTCATCCGAACACCGCTCACCAGTACTCTGCAGAAATACCGTCCGTCCTTCCTGCACCTCCGCCTACGTCATGCCACATCAGACCAAGACGCCCTCACGGAGTCCATCGCATCGAGCTTTATCGAATCCTCTACGAGCGTCACGCGCGGCCCGTCGAGAGTCGATAGTCCGGCCTCGACAATGATCGGCGGACAGGGGTCTAGGACGAGGGATGATGGGCTGGGTCTACCCTCGGCACTGGGAGAGGCGGTACGTTCCTCGGGTGGTTCATCAGCAGACTGCGCTGATTTGCGGATCCTACCACAGCCAATGTCGTTGGAGGACTTTGTGCGGACGTTCAAGGCTGCGCGAAAGGTATACCATAAGCGTGCGATCTGGTGCGAGCGGTGGAGCCGGGGCGAGGTGGCGTGGCGGGAGGATTAGGAAGTTGTGTTTGGATATGGTTGTATGACTCACGTTGTATCTGGCCCCGCGGATGGGTCTACGCTATCGATCATTTGAATCGAACGGCTGGTAAGTTGGCAACCGCTGACGAAATAGGTTTATGGCAGCAGATGGGTTGCCCAGCTTGTGCAAGTCCAGTATCCGTAGATGCAGACAAGGCTCATTGCTTCCAGGCATATATCTCCAATATTACGTGACATTTCTATTTCCCTACAACCTTGAACCCTGTGCCCGCCCGTCTTTATTACAACTTTGCCTTCCCTTCCGCAGGAACCTGCAACTTGTCCGTGCTGGCGTCGTCCCGCTTGACGGCCAACGACAGCCGTCCAAACAAGTCGAACGACTCGTTGCTCGTCGTCGCGTTCGCCGAAGACGCTTGACCGAGCGCGGCACGCGCCGAGATGCCTTGGGCGATGATGGCCACTGTACGAACAACGATCAGATCTGTCAAGAACACGCGAGGGAACGGGGAACGTACACCGCCAGATCATCCATGCCCGTGCGAAATCCAACCCGGGGATCGGCCACGTCCAATCACACATCCTCGTACTCAACTCCTTTGCGTTCCCAGCCTTGGCGTACCGCCGGAGATGCCACTTTGTGCCGTCGTTCATCTGCCGGATCCATTCGCGCTCGAGCTCCTCGCACGTCGGGAGGCCGTCTCTTTCCTTTGCTGACAAGTTTTTCAGGGCCTGGAGCAGGTTCGAGGTGGGTTTGCCCGCGGCCATGTCGTCCCGGATGGAGGGCGGGAGGGAGGATGAGGCGATCGAGTAGGGCAGGAGGAGGTTGGCGAGGTCTGAGAGCTGTAGGAGATAGGTCAGCCTGGGAAGGTCATTGAACGAAAGGGGAGTACCTACCGGCGAGCCAAGGGTACACAACTCCCAATCCAAGATCCCAATCACCCGCGGCTCTGTCGGATGGTAAATCAAATTATCCATCTTGAAATCCCCATGCACAACACTGAACACGCCCCGCGTCTTTTCAAAGTGTGCGACCGCCTGCGCTCCCTTGCGTAGGTACGGCACCATCTCTCCGGACCCCTCGATATCGCCGATCGTCTCCCGTTGCTTGTTCCCCGTTCGCGCGGATTCGGGGATAGCGGTCGACGCCTGGGCGGCGGAGACTTTGAGCAGGGAGTTTACCTGTCGCGGGAAGAAGGGAGGTGCGTGGGCGGGCGGGGCGAACGTTTTCGGAAAGTCGAGCGTTTCGGGAGGGATGGTGGAGAGGAGGGTGAGCGCGTGGATCGCTGCCATCCAGCTGCACGGTAGGGAGCGCGTCAGTGAATGCCAATGAATGGGAGGGACTCGGAACCTACATCTTTCGACGTTCCTCTGGCTCAGGGATGACCTTCAACCTGACGTCCTCAAAAATCCGGCCTTGGACGTAATCCATAACGTAGAACTCTGCTCCGACGACCGACGGATCACTGCAGTACCCATAGACCTTGGGCACGGGCACGGGCAGCGGCTTATCGGCCGACTCGGGGAGTTGCGCGAGGGAAGCGTTGTAAGCCGTCAGGCGGGCGAGGATGAGGTACTCTCGTTCGATGCGGTGCGCGGTCGAGGAGATGAGTCGGCCCGAGGGTTTCCGTCGGATGACGACGTTGAGCGATGGTCTGGGGAAATGTCAGATCCCTTCCCCTTCCACTTGACGGTCTGCTTCGTACGGACTCACCCCTGAATCAAATACGTCGGATTCGACTGCCCAAACTCAAACTGCCGTACGACGACGTCGCCCTCCAACGCACCGCGCAGCATCCCCCTCCCGTCGTCCGCCTTGCCGGCATACTTTCCCTCTCCGCGGAGAAAGGCGACGAGGTTGCGCACATCTTGCGCCTCGTCGCCGGAGTTGCCGATTGGGGCACGGATGGGCGTCGTCTTTTGTCCGATTTGTGGGCTCGACATGGTGATGAGGAGGTTGGGGTCGAGGTGGGTGTGGGGTAGTGTTGCGTCCACGATGGCTACTTGTATCATGCCGTCCCCGTGTTTCAGTCCGGTGACCAGCGTTTCCCGAGCCGACCGGATGCAAGCGATGGACGAATAAAGGACGAAAAAGAGACTGCGCTGGAAATCTTGCTTTCTCCTAAAATCCGAGGTCCGGCTGATTCCGATCCAGAGTCGGGTCGGCGGCTGACCAAGCTAGCGCTTTTCATGAATTGTTTGATGTCCTCCACTCTCCACTCGTCGCGCGAACGACGTCATTGGATGCTTATAGCTTAGCTTACCTTGCCGGGATAGAGGAATAGAAGCCTCGCCTGCCTTGATCGCGATCGCTCCGTCTCCTGTTCTCCTTTTCTCCTATTCTCCTATTGACAACCCTGATCACCCTTCAACTCCATGTATCCCTAGGATGTCGCCCGCAAATTCCCCTAAGAGTCCCAAGAAAGAGGAGAGGCCTCCTAGTCCCGGCGCCCAAGGTGAGTCGCGCCTACACCTGAATGCACCGGCGCTCATCCTTCCGCAGTCCAAGTAGAAATCCCAACACGAGCGCCGACACCCGAACCCGCTCCTCCCGCCACCGACGCCTCTTCAGCCCTTCCAGCCGTCCTCATCCGTCCCCCGATCCGTCCGGCACCCGTCGCAGGGGTCAGTAAATCAAAATTCGAACTCGAGCCGAACCCGTTCGAGCAGTCCTTTTCCCGCTCATCGACGTCGATCCACCGGACGACGGTACGGACGCAGACTGGGTCCAGTTCAGAGGATGGAAAGCCCGGATCGAGTTTGAAAAGAAGGAGGGAGGGAACAACGGAAGGAGGCGCGGATGAAGGGACCGAGGATGGCCCGTCTGCAGTTTCGCGCAAGACATCGTCAGGCGACCGAGACACGCCGGGGGAAAAAGCCGCCTTGCCGCCGCTGTCGGCGTTAACATCGCCCGTTCCCGTCGACCCGGCATCGCATTTCTCCTGGTCCGGCCTCTCATCTTCCCTGCGAGCAGGTCCGCTCTCCCCAGCGATGCTCGCCGGTCCTACCTCGACCTCTCAGGCACAACACGGACAACCAGGAAACGACGCCGGCGGCCCAGGCGCCCAGGGCGGCACGCATCACGGCGGATTCGACCCGAGTACTTTCCGCACCGGATTCACCCCGGGCGTCGGCTCGGGATTCACGCCAAACTATACGGGACTCTTGACGGCCGGCGGAGGATTCCCCATGCCGAGTCCGAATACGGCCGCGTTCTTGAGCATGGTCACGAACGGGACGCCGGGCGGTCCGACGTCGGGACAAGCGAACGGGCAGCAGCAGCAGCAGCAGCACCCGCAGCAGCAGCAGCAGGAGAGCGGGAAGCCGGATAATACTAGCACCGGTGGACACGCAGGGGTGAATCCTTCGGCGATTCCGTCGCATCTACAGGCGCCGACGCCGAGTGCGACGGTGGATATCACGCCGAATACGCTGAATGCGTTGACGGGTGTCATCAATCAGATGAATGGGTCTGAGGCTAATGCGGCGGGTACCATGTTCCCGCCACCTCCGCCACCGGCAGTACAGCAATCGCATGGACCACCAAACGGCTCAACAGGCCACACATTGCCTCCTCCGCCACATCCGGATCATCCAATGTCCAACGCGACCGACTACTTCCAAAACGGCGGTCCGCACAACGTCCACGGCGGTCCGCCGCAGCACCACCAGCCGATGAGTCTTCCCCCGGCGCATCTGCACGCCTCGGCGGATCCACGGGTACATGTCCCGGGCGCATACGATATGCATCATCAGCAAGCGATGATGAATGCCAACGCACAGGCTCAGGCGGCAGCTGCTGCCGGCACAGGCGGACCCTTGAACGGCCTGTTCCTGCTCAGTCAGGCGCATCAGGAACTCAGTAAGCGCGAGGAGGAGCAACGCGGGGATGTCAACGGGACCGCGGGCAGACCGCGCGTCGGTAGTGGAGGCAGTACGAGGGGGAAACGGAAATCAGAGGATGCCGGTGGCAAGAGCGGTACGGGCGCCGGTGGCCGTCCGGCTGGGAACAAGCGCAGCAAGAAGAACGGCATACAAGAGCCCGCGCCGATACGCAACTTGCCCGCCTACCCTGGTCAATCGATCCTGCAGCAGTCCCAGGCGCTGCTCGCACAGGGCCTTCAAGCCCAGGCGGAGCGCGATGCGATGCAGGAAGAGGCGGATGACGATGAGGATCAGAAAATGTTGGATTTGGCGGGACATGCGGGTAAAGATGGGGCTGATGGCGGGGATGGAAAGACGGGTGGGAAGCCAGAGACCGAGGAGGAGAAGCGGAAGAATTTCCTCGAGCGGAATCGGCAGGGTGAGTCGCCTCGCGTCCGTGTTTCGTTTGGCAAGACGTACTCATTCTCGTTCCTGCCTTTCTCGCAGCCGCGCTCAAATGTCGACAGCGGAAGAAGGCCTGGCTGACACAACTGCAAACCAAAGTCGACGGCCTGACCGAGGAAAACGAGCGTCTCAAGGCCATGCTGACGAGCATCACGGACGAAGCGCAAAAGCTATCTGCCGTTCTGTCGAGTCATCGCGATTGCCCAGGGATGGCCGCGTCCATGGCCCAGCTTGGATTGACCTTGCCGCAGATGCCGCCACCTCCACCGCCGCAGGGCATGCATATGCGGCAGATGAGTGTCGCGCCGCCTGCGCCGTCGATGGGGATGCCGTTCGTACCGCATTAGCGTGCAGGTCGGGCGATGCAGGGTAGTCGAGGTTGACCGGTTCTAAGTTATTTCTGGTCGTGTGTAATCTGCTCCACTTGTATGGGTTCAAAAGGACGCGTCGGGCCAAAGCGAGGTCGATGTCCATCTGTTGTCCGAGTTTCTATAATTCTCTACCTTGTATCCATAGTCCATGGCGTATGGCATACAAAGCTTTCGAACTGCGTTCCCGCGAGACTGTCTTGCTGCTTTGTGAGGCATTGAGTGCCTGTCAGGTATCGTCGGGTGAGCCCACAGCTCGGGCGCAGATTGGCATATTAGGATCCACGCCCTTGGTGTTCGATGGTATTCCATCCGGTTTGCATCCTGTCACGATCCGCGTAGGAGTCTTACAGGTCAGGCAGCTGCTTCCACGATATATAGCGACTGCTGTGATCAGCAAGATGCCACCTAGGATGCACTGGTGTCTGCCTCGCTGAGCGGCGCCATCTTCACTTTTCGAAACCTGACATCGATATCAAATGCACGGGCAAGTCGCGCGACTGTCTTCATAGTCAATGAGGCGAGCGTTGACAGCACTTCCATATAGACACCAAGGAGGATCAGGCGGGTATGGGGCTTCAGCGGGGTACTATGGGGGAAGGTAAGCGGCAGTAGCTATGCTGATCGACTACGAATGAGCTCAGCGCCTCGTGCGCGGTTACAGCAATGGGCAAGGATATAACGGCAATGGGTACGTCGCTGCAGTATCTCTGCTGTGTTTTATCGCGCCTACGACAACCTGCTCTACAGCCATGGATACCACCAGGGATCGCCGCCCGATGCCTATGGGTTCAGCCAGGGGTATATTGACAGGGTCTTTGGCGGTTATAATCCAGGATATCACGGTGGAGCGGGGCCTCATTATGTAGGGTCACCCCCAGGAGGATATCATCCTGCTTCTCTGGGACCGAGTCATTCTGGCAATCATTATCAGTCGCAATACGGAGGATATCAGCACCATCAACATGGTCATGCCAATTGCCCACCCGGGTATAATAGCCATCAACACCAGACTGGCTGCGGCGGCGGTTTCACTTACAGCACGAGCTCCGGGCATCAACAGCATGGTTACGCCGGACCTGGCCATGGGCATAACGGAGCGTCTCACGGAGCACACGGCTCTCACAACGGACACAGTCACGTTGGGGGACATGGGTCAGGCCAGTAAGTACAGCCTGCAAACTCGCCCGACACACCTTGAGCCATGGTGTACTTGCAGTAAACATCACGCGACTCTAATGGACAAGATCGAAGGCAAGATCGAGATGAAGGTTGGCGAGAAGGTACACAGCCCAGCGATGGGTGAGTTTTCGGTGTTCAGATATGCCATTCCTCGAACCTGAAATGTTGTCGCAATGTTCTAGTGGCTCATGGAAAAGCCAAGTACAAGGGGTATAGCAAGTAGAGATCTGCTCGATGTTGGTGGCGAGAGCTGTTCCGAATGCTGTATTATAATAGGGCGAATTTCATATAGAATTGTGTATCAACAAAGTACAAATGAACGAGACGCGACCGACCATAACTGGCAGTCCACTGCAAGTACCCAAAAATCTATGTCCAATCCAGCCTTCTCCCTAAGAACCGAGTACTTTAAGCCTTGCCAGGGAAACACTCGGCAACGGTCTTGCTGTGCTTGTTCTCGGCGTGAAGGGCCAATCTGGCACAATGAACGATGATAAGCAACTGCACCTGCCATCGCCATGGGAAAAAATACACTTACTCGGGAAGCTTGGCCGTCTGCTGGAACGTCTGGAAACAAGTCTTGCACTGGATGCTCTGCGCGGCCTGAAGACGCGATACCGGGTTTAGCTTCGAGACGAAGCGGACAACTTTGCCTCTACTCACAGAGTTGGTCTTCAGCTGCGAAGCGTTACCCTTGCCAGCGGCAGAAGCGTTCTTCTCCCTCTTCATTTGTGCTTTGGCGCCCTGGATGATGAAAGACGGGAGATCAGCGAATGCCGTGGAAAAGCTGTGTCAAATTCACTGACGTTACCCATTTTGAGAATGTGAGATTTTCAGGAGTGATTGTTTAGGGAGAGAGGTCGAGGGTGAGGTCGAGAGAGTGAGAGAGAGTGGGAGGGAGTGAGAGGGAGAAGGTCGTATCGTTGGCCTCGACACAGTAGAAATGTTGTGGATGTTCGTGTCTTGCCTCCGACCAACAACTTTTCGCTTTTGAACGGGCCCCGGACTGGACTAGCTTAGCTAAGCCCTCAACCTGAAACTGGCCCGATTTGCCGAAGCGATTCGGCATGAAGCTTCGCCGTGCAGCCTCTGCACAAACCTCAGCCACAGTCGCCTGTGGCGTTGGCCGTTGACATCTCCATGAAGCTGACCATCATAAGTGGACGGCACCCGCAAACAGTCCGAGTACTATATATGGACGATGTCTCAAGGATGACGGCTTTCTATGCGACGTCCAGGCCGACGAAGCCCGTCCGCCATTCTCCTTCCACCTGCAATAACTATCAATGCCCAAGAACTTTGCCCAGAAAGTTCCCCGCATAACCTTCAGGGCAGGAAGAGGAAGAATGATAGAGGGTTCAGCGCAGCCGGAAGGAGCATGGTAGGTCCGATGTTTGTGATTATCATAGGTCTTGCTTTATACCCACAGCCAGTCATCGAAGCATCATGACGCTCGAAAGCTAGTCTCGCCTGGAACTACCTTGCAATCTATCGCCTCAAGAGCGTTCCTGACAGCCTTTACGGTAATTCGCCCGACAACGGAATCTGCAACCAGCTCCGTCCCTGCTCATCCGGCTTCGGCAAACGCCCACCTCGCAAGTTGACCTGAAGCGACGGATGCAACAGCTTCGGCGCACCCAGCGCTGCATCTCTTTGGCTACGCATCTGGACAAAGGCGTCGAGACTCGCTTGCGGTCCGCCGACGTGTTTGTTGTGGGCGAGCTGGTCGGCTACGGTGCTATAGCATGATTTGTCGCGCTCGGAGGGGTAGTCGTGTCCTGGCGCATGGAGAAGAGTTCAGCGCTGCGAGTGTCACAAAAAGCAAACGATACTTGCCCGAGAAAATACGGAAGTCACTAGATAGCTGGAACAGACTCTTGATGGATGTGTAGAGGTCTTTCGCATTGCCACCAGGAAAGTCAACTCGAGCCGTTCCCACGTCGGGTCTTCTCATGTCAATCAGCCCCTGAACCCTGAGTTCGCAGTTACAAACTCACAAGAACAAGCTATCACCGGCGAAGACCGTGTCTCCCACCTGAATACCCATGCTATCCGGCGTATGTCCGGGCAAGCTGCGAGCTACCGCCGACAGCGAGCCTATCTGGAAGCTCTCGCCGTCGTCAAGGAATCCGTCGAATGCGTTCTTCAGCTCGTCTTGCTTGAGTCCGTATACCGGCGCAAATCGTTCTTGAACATCAACGACTCGGGATCCGATAAAGACCGGCGGACGTTCCGGGAGAAGCTGACGATAACGAAAGTCGTAAGCCATCGGACCTGTGATTCTCATCCATCTCCCCTTGACCGACTCACATTCTTCAAAGCATAAGCACCCGTCAAGTGATCCGCATGAACATGTGTTTCACAGATCCGCTCCACGGTATATCCCTCTTGTTGCAGGAAAGCTGCCAGACCCTTCACGCTCTTCTGCGAGATCCTCCCTGCCGAAGGGTCGTAGTCCAGTACAGGGTCGACAACGATGGCTTTACGCGAGTCCGAATCCGCGACGACGAACGTCCATGTCGCTGTCGGGTCATCGTAGAAGCTATGAACTCGGGGTGAACCGGGGTACGCCGAAGGTGGATGGGTTTTGAATGGTTGCAGGGCTATGGGCGGTGGTGCTGACCGCGAACCGGCGACGGGCGTCATGGAAGAGATCGTGTTCAACATCCTACGAGTAGGGCAAGCTCGTGTGGTGGCTGCGAGTCGAAAGAATGGGCGTAAATTTATTGTGCGCGACAGAAGTCTTGCAGCTTGACGACGCATCGCGGAAGTTCCAGCGGTGTTGATACCCATCCGTTATTATACTGCAACAGTATCGAGTAGATGGCTGTGTCTTCAGGTGGCGACGAAACGCGATATATGTAGAACTGTCGAGTCGGGACGTGGGTAAGATGTTGCATTCCCGTAGTTTGTCATTCGTAATACGGTCGACGCTGGTTGCGGAACCCGTACGTGTTCGAGTGTTCAGCTGAGTGTTCGAGGCTATTCAGAACGACTGATCAGCTGGACTGACGACAGGTACGACAAGGTATGCCTTTGCTTACCAAGGTCTCCGAATGGCCTCAACTTCCCATATATGCACTCCGAATACGTCGATCGAGAGTTGGCCCGAGACGGAGATCACACACGGCGCGCTCCTCGGAGCTGACTGCTTTCATTCAGGCTCGACAACGCCATCTGCTCGTCTCGAAGGGCTGTCCGTGATTGCTATGCTACGCAGTCTTCGTATCGAGCTCACCTGTCCTTTCCAAATATGGATAGAAGATAGAAGAGCGATAAATTAGGCGCAATATCTCGTCAACTGTAAAGCTCTGGTCTTACTTCCGAAGCGAGCACTCTATTTGCGGGGCCTTTTCGGAAGGCGGAAACCATAAAGCCAAAGCCAAGCCACAAATCTGATCCAGCGGAATGGGAAGAATGGCGATCATTTCTTCAGAGCCCGTTGATGAAAGCCAAAACACAATCGACTCCACAACCAGACCCCATCCTCTTCTCGTCTCAGGGACCTCCTCTAAAGCTGAAGCTTCGACGGTGGCGACATTCGATATGTGTGGGCTTGCCAGATCTGTGTAGCAGTGCACGACAACACGACAACGCCTTGTACCGACTTTGAAGAATAAAACGCGTTCAGACGCAATTCCTCACTTCCAGACAAGACTCGGACAGCATAGTGTCAATTCGATCTCATTCTAAGATTCGCCCAAGAACGTTGCGCCATCATGCGCGACTCAACATGAATCGTCAAAAGGCAGGATCTGCACCGAGCTTATCGTCTCCGCCACAATCACCAATGACCCGGAAGGGGTCTACATCGACTCAGCGAGGACGCTCGCGCCTCTTGTCGCCGATTCTGGTGATAGGGATCGCAACGCTCCTGTCGACGCAAAGCTCACCGATATCGGGATCGGGATTTCTGCCGGTGGCGTCCGCGACGCCGCTTCACCTTTCGCTGCCGAATCGAGGAATCGCGGATCACGGTCGGAATGGACTGGATGGTATCGCTCAGCAGCGCAAGGAGTTGATCGAGAGAGAGGTCGATGCAGCGGCGACTACGAATGAGGTGACAGGGAGCGAGGTGGAAGAAGGGATTACGCCAGACGAGGAGCAAGATGCCAAGGTTCCCGGAGCAGCAATACATCCTTGGATCGCGACTATGCACGAAGACGCGTCGAGCTTCAAGGATAGGGCGGTCAATCAAAGCACGGGGCGGATGGGTGCCGAGTATGTCAAGCTGAGGCAAGAATTCAACGGTGGATATATCGTATTGAGCGTCGCCATGGCGTTCGTTGGTAGTATGTGCACTTTGGAGTTGCTGTTGAGGAGGTGAGTTATCCAAGCATATGTTTGAGCTGTGCTTACAAATTGGGCTTCAGGACATCCAACCGTGGGCTTCACAACGTTCTTCTGCTGCTCGCCGCCGGCATCTGCTTCGGTTCCGTCGTGACGTTCTCCATGCACTTTATCGGAAACAGCAGCCTCACATTACACCATCCACAAGAAAAGGAGAAGAATAAACGGCCGTTCTCGCTCACTTACGACGCCGGCTGGACTGTGCTCAGTCTAGTCGTCAGCTGCGCCGTCACAATCGTCGCATTCTTCATGGTGGGATTGGAGGGAGAGTATATCGGCGATTTCTTCCGAAAGCTTGGGCTTCTGCGACGCAGACGGGATGAGGAACAGATCATGAACGGCGATTCGGACGACGAAGGCAAGATACGACCGGCGGCAGTTGTTACGGATCTGAGCATGAAGAAGAAGACGAGGAGATCGGCCGTCAAGACCAAAATCTGGGAAAGGAGGATTTTCGAAACAAGGCGAGATTCACCCGATTCACGGTCCATCAGGGACGATAAAAACAGCTCGTCCGATGGAGACTCGCATCGGAGGGGATCAAAGCAAGAGATGGTGATTCCCGTGATAATCAAGCCGTCACCCAGCGATCCCGTGGCATCTGGGTATGACAATGTACCCGTGGATCCTGCTTCCTTGAGCTCGTTGAAAGTGGAGCCACACGACCCAGCACTACGGAGGGCGTCTATAGCCTCTGCCAATGCGGATATCTTGCCTGTTCTCGATCACGACGTACCGGTGGTTCAGCCAGACAGCTTGATCACCGCGCCGTTTCAGTTCCCGTCTACCTATCTCCGGACGGATTCTCCGAGCGCATCGTCGGTAACAGACAAGACCTCATCCAAAGGGACTGGCGACATGTCAGCGGAACTTTCGCTTCCGACCGGACGCAGGTCATCAGTGCCCAACCTTCCAGCCCCGGGCCCGATGATTCGTGACTTTCACAAACAGCCGTCACATTTGTCCCGAATCCAGTCCCTGCCGGAAACCGACATCGAAGAGGCGCATGCAAAGGCTGCTCTGTCTGCTCAGCCCGACGAGTCAATACATGCTGGACGACAGGAGGTCCCTCCGGAGGATGTGTCCGGAGTCCGAAGGCGCAGCAGTTGTCAACAATCGCCCCGGCATGCCTTGGCGAAGAAAGAAGACGCGAGTATGAACGTCGATTCGACGATGGATGAGACATACGAAGAGCGTCAAGCTAGACATGCTCGTCGCAGACGCCGCCGGTCCGAAAGACAAAAAAGGTCCAAGCTGAAGCGCTGCTTAGGCTTGGACGTCGTCACTTTCGAAGATATCTTCAAGATCTTCATCTCCGGAGCAATTGCTGGAGTTGGTATCGCTGGAATGCGTGAGTCGTTCTGAATATGGTTGACTTCCTGCTAATGCTCGGAGCAGATTACATCGGTCAAGTGTCCATCAACAACATCGGCTTAGTTCGATATCGGACCGGCACCATTGTGGGCAGTGTGATTATCGCTTGCGCAGCGGTATTCATAGGGCTTTACATCATGTTCATCATTCTCCGTCCGAAGCTGAAACACGGATGGCTCACCAAGATCGGAGTAGCCTGTGTATTGGCGGGCGCTGTATGTGCTATGCATTATACAGCAATGAGTGGTACGTGTCGATTGATCCCAATATCTATCAAGGCTGACCCGACGATAATGATAGGCGCCGAGTATGCTCTGTACAGAGGAGAACATCCCAGTGGTGGTTTCAAATTCAACACAAGACGCCTGATCATCGGACTCGTCTCCTCGCTCGCCTTTGTCGCGTGTATTTCGATCTTTTCCTTCACTCTCGTCTCTCGTTTGCGCATGGCGGCACATAGGAAAGGACGTCGACGCGTAGTCGTTGCTGCCATGATATACGACAATGATAACAGGCTTCTCGTCACACCCGAGGGCCTGTTACCCATGTGCGATATACAGTCCGTCGACGTGATGCACCGGAAATCCACTCTCAGCAGATCCGCCAGCACGACCACTTGGGACTCGGCGAGCGATATGTCAAGTGTCTTGGATGTCGACTTGACACCAAGTCACCCTGCCTTCTTGGCCGCTTTGCGGAGCACTTGGGCGTGGAGACAACCCGGTGTTCTCCCTGCAGGAGCAGGTAACGCTCTCCTGCGGAGATCGCCAACGTCATCCGGAAAGGAGGGAGATCAGAACAGAATGAGCGATGATTACAGTTACACAGGCAGTCATGATCGGCGGCTTTCTGTTCTCTCGACCGCTGAATCAGCCATCTACCCTGCAAGTGGTAATCCGATGACGCCCCTCACCATCAATGTTGGCAAGTTCCTCGATCGATTTCAAGCGGCCGTGGCATATCTCGCTGTCAATGTAATTGGTCACGAGCAGAGTGTGCGACGGCTGGGAGTATTGTACGATCGGATCCTGACCACGTATGTTCTCGCGAGCTATCCTTAATGTGCTGTACTTACCAAAGTCTTTGATAAACAGCGGCCATGTCAAACTTTCGGTCGGCGAGCGCAGTCGAGGCACACTAACTAATGGCCAGCTGATCTTCCTCGTAAGACGAGTCACAACTGCTCACGAGAAGAGTCAGCTACTCTCTCGGAATCATCTCTTCGCCGAACCATCAGCAGTCGCCAATGTCATGTCCGATGTTCTTGCCGTACCCGTCGAGGAGTTCACAGACATCATGGACGATCAGCAAGTCTTCTGTGATTATGGCATGGTATCGGCTACCAAAATCGGGCGGGTCTATGTTGCTGCATCGATCATCCAGCCCACGACTTTTGACGGCATACAAATTTGCGTCGAAAAGCATCGACGACATCAGCTGCCTATGCGCGAGCTTACGAAAGTCTCGTCGATACCAAGCGCTCTGCGATCGCAAATGTCGCATCAAACGGATCGTTCTGACCACGGCGTCTCCGGCTCCATAGAGGAGATCGGGGAAGCTCTTTCTGGATTGGAGGGTCAAACACTCTTCGACATGATGGCCACCAGGAACATGCTCTTCGAGGATCAATCGCTTATACCAGAGGATCCCTCAACAGCGCGTCTGCGAACAGCCATCGTAGATGCCATGATTCCCATGCTCGACGGCATGTGTACTTCCAAGGAGATGGCCAAGTTGCTGCCTCGATTGCAGGTGACACCGTACCTTGTGCCTATCACGCCACCTATGCCAGTCGCCTTCAAAGCGGGCATCAACTCGATGCCAGAAGTCCAAAGCGCGGCACAGATGGCGTGGATCATCTACTTTCAAGCGGTGTTGTCCGCCGACGGCGATTTCGAAGATCTGGACTGGGAACCTTGGGCGCTGTTCAAGGCGCAGAGTGAGTGCGTTGCCCGTGACGGCCGTGAAGGGCTCCAGGCAGCGCGGAACGCTCTGCTGCAGAGTACAGGAAACACTCTCATCGCAACGGCCCGAAGGCCTTCCAAGGTCCAATTCTCGCCATTTGGCGCCACTACGATGTCGCAACAGCCATCTTCTCTGACGGATGCGCCTTCGATTTTGGTCAATCCGGATAACAGGGACGCCCTCCAGCAATTCGAAGGTTTCACCTTTCCAGCTGCGGCGTGCCCCAACAGTGCGGACACGGTGGCCAGTAGGGCGGCCCGACCGAGCACGGATATCGACCCGGGACTTCCCCGCTACAAGCGCGGGAGTGTCGCCAATCTCGATACCTCTGTCCCATCTAGCCGGGATTCGGGACAGTTGGGTAACAGGAATCAATTCATTGCGTCTGATCCGGGGGGCGAATTTGCCAAAAGTCCAGTCACAGGAGTGGGTCTGTATCATCAGGACTGGTTGTCCAGGCTTGTTCGGGAGGACATGTATCATCGCTCAGGCCCACCGACGGCGTTTGTATAGTAGAATCAATAGTTGTATTCCCGAGTATCAGCATATGCATTCTGAGAATTGTTCTTCTGTGTGAGCAATGGCGCGCTGTCTTCCACCTTGCAGTAGGTGCTGTTGAGTGTTTTCTTGAGCGTACTTGGGTGGACAGCTGGATGGATTGACCGCGGGACAGCTTGCTGGACTGCTTCTTGAATTGTCGGACCGTCGGAGGACGTACCCGAGACCGAGTATCGCAGAATAGCTTCTCCCAGTTACTATCGCTACGATACGCCAAGCCAACTGCCAGGAGCGACCCTGCAAGGTAGAAACTAGGTCAACATAGCTGTCGACATAGCGACATAGGAGTAATACGGTAACACGGGCATGTCCACGATTCCAGGGACGGCGTTGGCTGAACTTTCGTTATCAGAGTTCCTCCACTTCCGCCGAAATCGCAAAAGTTGGCAGAGTCGCAAAGCCGAAATGGCTCACTAGCGTGAATGCGTTTCGGGATAGCTTTCGGGATATATGAACTGAGCCACTGAGCGATAGACTCAGCGGAATCTCACTTGCCGTTTTCCTTGCTCCTCCAGCTAATTCAGCCCCACGAGGTGCATATACCTGCTGACCTTTCCGTCGTACGCCCGTACGTCCGCGCTTCCGTCCACACAGGTCCCACCATGGCAAGTATAAAGACTTTGGTGTATATCGTCACGGGACGCGTTGGACTGACACGTCTCTTGCTCTCCTCATCGTAGTTGCCCTTCACCCGAACCGCACTCAACGCCTCTCGACAGCATACCAGCGTATTTACAAAGATGTCTGCAGCCGTCGCTACCCAACAACGAGGTATGTTTGATCGCGAACACGGGGAGATGTTGTGGGCTGATCGTTTTTGCCCGGTCCTCTCTTGCTTCAGCCTCGTCCTCGGCCACCACCGCCGCTGTCTCGCAGAAGATCAAGGTCAAGAACCCGGTCGTCGAGCTCGATGGTGACGAGATGACCCGTATCATCTGGAAGAAGATCAGGGAGGAGCTCATCTTGCCGAATTTGGACATTGACCTCAAGTACTACGATTTGGGTATGGAGTACCGTGATCAGGTGAGTGATCCGATGCGTGTTTACCGGAAAGAGTCTGACTCCGTGTGAATAGACCGATGACCAGGTCACTATCGATGCCGCCGAAGCCATCAAGAAGTACAACGTTGGTGTCAAGTGCGCTACTATCACTCCGGATGAGGGTGAGCAGCGTTGGAAACTTCACACCGCACAATGCCTGATAACCCATCCACAGCTCGAGTTGAAGAGTTCAAGTTGAAGCAAATGTGGCGATCCCCCAACGGTACCATCCGAAACATTCTCGATGGCACCGTTTTCCGAGAACCCATCCTCCTCGAGCGGATCCCCAAGCCCATCCCAGGCTGGACGAAGCCCATCGTGATCGGTCGACACGCTTTCGGAGACCAGTACCGATCTACCGACTTTGTCGCTCCTGGACCCGGAAAGCTCGAGCTCGTGTACAAGCCGGAAGGCGGCGGAGAGCCTGTGGTCATGAACGTGTATGACTTCAAGGGCAAGGGTGTCGCCATGGCCATGTACAACACCGACGCATCCATTACCGGTTTTGCACACGCAAGTTTCAAGATGGCCATTGCCAAGAAGATGCCCCTGTACATGTCTACCAAGAACACCATCTTGAAGAAGTACGACGGCCGATTCAAGGACATCTTCCAGGAGATCTACGAGGCCGAATACAAGGCCAAGTTTGACGAGCTGAAGATTTGGTACGAACACCGACTGATCGGTAAGTCGTTCTGATAACGGTTTCGGACAGAAAACTGACTCTGAAACCTACTCAGACGACATGGTTGCCCAAGCCGTCAAGTCGTCAGGTGGATTCGTCTGGGCATGCAAGAACTACGATGGTGACGTTCAGGTGAGTAACAACGGCATCGCTGAGGTCTATGGCTAATCGGCCCCACGCAGAGTGATATCTTGGCACAAGGTTTCGGCAGTCTGGGTATGATGACCAGTGAATTGATCACCCCGGACGGAAAGACCATGGAATCGGAGGCCGCTCACGGAACCGTCACCCGACACTACCGAGAATACCAGAAGGGCAACGAGACTTCCACCAACCCAGTAGCATCGATCTTCGCCTGGACCCGAGGTCTGACCCACCGAGCAAAGCTCGACGACACTCCTGAAGTTGCCCGTTTCGCCCAGGCATTGGAGGAGGCATGTATCGAGACCATTGACGTGGACGGAGTCATGACCAAGGATTTGGCTCTGGCTCAGTACGGCGCCAAGATGACCCGTGAACACTGGGTCACTACCGATGTGTACATGAAGACTGTCGAGGTATGTGCTATCGATCTCGTGTCGTAACTGGATTGTTGACCGATGTTTGACCCCTAACAGGCCAAGCTGAAGGAAAAGCTCGCCAAGAGCAGTGCATTGTAATATCAAACTATGATAGACATCTTTGGGTTTGGGACACCGCATATATTCATACACTAGCACAGAGGATCGAGTCCAGAGGCATGATACCCATCAGGCGATTTGCGTTGGGCAAGGCGCTGATTCGAAGATAGTCCCGGCGCAGTCACGTTGCTGCAGCGATACAACACCAAGCTATGCCTTGATTGATAAAGCCTGCCCGACGCCGGAATTATCGCTGGACTTTGGCCATGAAATAGGAAGTCGGCGTCCGTCTATGGCGACTTGCTTTTCACAATTTGCGGCTAAAGATGCCTACGTCGTTTGCGGACGTCGCCATATTTGCCGGTGCTTCGCAGATCCGTTAAGCCTGTAGCGACAGATCAAATAGTCAGATTATGCTGCACAGGGATGACCAATTTGTTCACTGACTAGGCCCGTTACTCCATCTCATCCGCAAGTTCTTCATCTTCGTCCTCCTCATCGTCATCGTCATCCGGTAGCGCATCATTCTCCTTCGCCGCCTTGACCATCATCATGGCTTTTCCCAAGCCCTGCTTGCCCTTGTGGGTGATCGGCACGGCCTCCTTATGCTTCTCTCGGTCTCCGATAGCTTCTTTCCATATCGTCATGTCTGCATTCAGCTTTTCCTTTGCGTCGGCCAATGAGGAAAGTAGGGCGAGGTAGTAGGGCGAGTCGTCCGTGTTGACTGGGCTGTCTCCATCTGGCGAGGGATCTTTTGCTGCATCAGGTTGAACTTCGACGACGTGTTCGTTTGCGGTTGGTTTCGACACGACGGGAGTCCCCTCCGGCGGAGTGATCCTGTACGAGGCGTGGACGGCTACCATTGCTGACGGGTAAATGCCGGAGAACGATGGCGGAGGGAACTACGGTGTGAGGTGAAGTTTATGGAGGATGCTTTCTTCTATCTTCGACAAAAGCAGCTAATAACGATCGACGAGTCTTACTCAACGGATACATCGCGCCTCGGAGAGGACGTAATCAGGGTCTGCTCAGCTTGCGCGGCGTTCAGCGGTAGCTTCAGCGGTGAACGATAGTACATGCAGAGACATGTAGTGCGACTCGACCGATATCATGCGAAGTGGGCTCAAACATGTCAATCGCCCCAAAGATGCGCAGACTCCGCTATACTGGTACATAGGCGATGGACCGAATTGGTGTCCTATACCTATCTGATTCACCTCGACGCTGCTCCTCATCCATCTCTTGACGATCTGATGGCCGAAATGGCACTCAAGGGCGGCTTTGGCATACTCTTGTATGATCGGTCCCCCACAGTGACGCAAAGACATCGTCTACCGAATACAACCTGAAACCCGGTCCATCTGGATTACACCCTCGGCTCGCACTGAGAACGAAGACTTCCCCTCCATCCTACTGTGTTTCGGTGAAGGACGATGGGACTGGCGGAAAGAATGCTGGAAGGCGATAGCGTATGTTCACCGAACGAGCACGACCAAACTCGAGCACACGTTTACTGCTGGTAGGACCAGACGTTTCGGAGGGCTGCGAGGGGAGATCCAGATTAGAGCCATTCTCGCCCTGATAAACCAGCGGATCACGGCACTTACCACCAGCCTTGGTAGCGATCCTGTTGATAGAGTCATCGGCTTCACCCATAGCTCGGACCTGACCGCACAAGGCGACGGTGGTACCACCGTTCTTCAAGGCAACACCGGTCTCGGGGTCGACATCGGCGATCTGGATCTGAATGGAGGCGTGATCCTTGGAGGTGATCAATCGGTCTGGTTGCGATGGATACGGTCAGCCGTCCGGGTTTGACCTGGAAGAAGGGGACCCGGCTTACTAGTGGCAGAGCACTTTCGGGGGACGTAAAGGTCGACGAGTTCTCCCTAGAAACGCAATGATTCCGTCGTCAGCATGCATTCGTTTGCTTCTCGGTGACGCTCTCTCGTGTGATCTCTGGCGTGAGGGTAGAAATTCTTGGAGTGCTCGGAGCGGCGTTGATGGTCGTATTGAATGGCGTTGTCGTCCGAGTATTCCTCCCCCTATGTTTCTCTCCTCTCTCCTGCCCGCTTCCCTGACGATCCCGTCCACAATCCTGCAGTCGATATCTCCCTTCTCGAGACGCAAAGCGCTTTCGACCCTTCGCACCCTGTATCCTTCTCGTCCCCAACGTCCGTCCAGAGCACTCCAAAAAGCCATTCCATCCGCCAGAGATCCACCGATAGACCGTCCGTCCGATATGCGTTTTTCCCTGATACTGACTTGGTCGTTCTCCATTTTGAATGATCCTTCTTCTGTGCCTTTGAAAGATAGACGAGGGGTAACCAGAAAAGCAGCGGCGCGCGGATCAACGACGGTGAAACGTGTCAAGTCGACTTGAAACTCGCTATTCCCACCACCTCCCGCCGAAGCACAGAGTCGGCTAGCGTCGAGGGAAAAGGCGCGACGCGGAGTCCGACAAGCGCTGAGCGAAACAAAGCCTGGGACGGTGTTGAGCAAATCGCCAAATATGTCAAATCACAATGTCGGCTCTTCTTTTTTAAGATCTGCCCAAGATAAGAGCCATTTCGCTTTATCCGTCGCTCCTATGATCCCATGGACACAACGACCCAATCCGGGTTCTCTATCCACAACATGCCTCGCCAACTATCAGTGGTAATGTAAAAACTTGGGAAAGTGTGACCGCAACAACTATGATAGATAGTCCACAGCACACGCTGATCTTCATCTTCTCGTGGTCTTTCCGTCGGCAATTTCCATGAAATCCTGCCGCAAGTTGTCTCCTAACGTGGGACACATGTTCTTGGGTTGGGACACATGCATAGAAGTAAGATACCGTCGCAGCCTCCAAAACCTGCTCTAGGTACCAACGTGGCCTAAAACAGACTAACGGCAAAGGTGAAAAGATGTCCTGCTGCATGTTGACGGTTCCTCGAAGATCAAGGTGTCGATATTGCAATGCTTAAGAAAGTCTCCCTGCCAGCTTCCGGAGAAGGAGAATTTCATTGTTCACCTTCCGGAGCTATTGTCATTTAGCAGCGATAACCCCAAACGCGCGAAGGCGGGGATTCAGACTTTACTCTGCCACTTCAGGTCTGGCTTTGCATGGTCCTTGAGTAAACGTTGTTGTTTCATCTCATGTGGACTCTCAAGCCACCCCAAAGCAGTCTCAGTGGTTCCATCTCCTTAACTGAACTGAACTCAGAGGAAGGGAACAAAGAGCTAAGACTACGGGAAAGCGCGAGAACAGGGTCGCAGAACCAGATGTATTTGAGCTGCAACGGTACTTCAAGAGAAACATGCCGTCTCTTCTTTGTCTTTGCGCCGTCATCGACGACCAGATGACAATCGCCCTCCCCCATGGATTCCACCCTCGCAGCTTCCCTCGCATCTCAGGTTTGTAACCTCCTTTTACGCTTTACGCTGAAACCTCAATCTGAAACGCGAGCATGAAACGGCGATAAGGCTTTTTGCATCCGTGGCGCTTGCAAAATCCGCGTCGATCACCCAATTCAAGAATTGTAGCTGTTCTTGAGATAAACTGAACGATATGTTTCGTCTACCTCCCACCAGCTTTTCCACCTCGCCGTCCCCCCACACTTCCTAGACCCATATCCCAAGATGGCTGACGTTGAAATGATCAAATCTCTCCTGGGTGTTCACCCGGACTTCCCCAAGAAGGTGAGACGCCGTGATTCGATTCTTTCGTATTAGATCGGGCTGATTCAGGTCTGCTTCTAGGGTATCACCTTCTTGGACATGTTCGTGAGTCCACGCCATATCAAGACGATCTTCGAGACCTGACCTATATGCTTTCCTCAGCCCGTCCTCCGAAACCCTCTCGCTACCGAAGCCTTGGTCTCCCACCTGACCAACCATGTCTTCACGCAGACTCTGCCCAAGCTCAAGGAGTCGTCCTCTTCCGGCAAGATCGACGTCGTTGTCGGCCTGGATGCCCGAGGTTTCCTTCTTGGACCCATTCTCGCCTTGAGACTGGGAGCCGCCTTTGTACCCGTGCGAAAGGTCGGCAAGCTGCCGGGAAAGGTCAACGTTGTCTCGTACGAGAAGGAGTACGGAGTCGATCAATTTGAGATGCAAGCGGATGCTATCTTGCCGGGGCAGAACTGTATCGTCATCGAGTGGGTTTTTTCGCTTTTGGGGCGTGCCACGGTACTCATCCCATTCTAAAAGCGACCTTATCGCCACGGGTGGTTCCGCATGCGCTGCTGGTGAACTCATCGAGAAGTGCGGCGGTAAGACCTTGGAATACCTCTTCATTGTCGGTCTTCCTTTCTTGAAGGTATGTCAATTTGTGTTCCATCCCGAACTCGCGATCTGAAACACATACCGGAATAGGGACACGAGAAGCTCAACGCTCCCGCTTACTCGATGATTCAGGCTGAGGATTGAGGTCTTCACCCGAGGCATGGAATTGTAACCATAGGCATCTATAGATGAAATGCTGCTTCTGACGCTCGTTACCCGAGTCCAGTCTCGTCGACCACTCGCGCGGACCTGAACGGTACGAGGCCAAGTATGACAAAGGCAAAACTGTTATCAGTTTCAACCGTCCTGTGTCATCTATTACATCCACCGCACTGTCTGAGAACGGGATATACATCTATTTAGGAGACCAGGTAGCTCAAAAGCCCGGGCATATCGCAAATTATACACTACAATCCACATCTCACGCTTAATGGCGTGGCCTAACACTGGAAGGGGTGCGAGTAGGAGCCCTTCCGGTACTGTTGAGACGGTATCATGAGCCAAACGCTTCGATTGATCGACAGAGTAAACTTACGCCGGCGATGATCGTGTCAATAGCACTGTAGATACCCAAAGGGGTGATAGCCGTGGAGAAGATGATCTTTGCATCGAGAAGATGAGCATTATGTTGTTTCAGACTTGATGATATCGCTCACCATAAAGACGGCGGCAACCAACAGCGAGTTGACGAGCCAGCCACCGTAGAGTTTCTTTCCGCTCGTCTTTCGCAAGTGGAACCACAAGAAACTCGCAAGACCAAAGGCGAACCAAGTGGAGAAGAGCGACGAGACTAAAGCGAAATTTGGACGTTAGGTCGCTTGATTAGAGCAGAGCTCGGAGTAATAGCTTACCGATGGTGAGAAGCGAGTTGAAGAACTACGCGCAAAGGAAACCTGAGTTTCTGATAATGTGTGATAACGCCATGCCGCAACTTACAGGAATCAACTCGGCGAGAACCCACCCAACGATCCACATGCCGATGACGATCCCGACCCACCAGAACTGCGCCTTCCATGATCTGTTATTCCATGGAATCGTTAGTAAATGGGGAAGGATGTTTTACATCGGAAGAAAGACTAACCCAGAGGTCAACAGCGGAGAATCTCGCAGCCACATGACGTAAAGGAGCTGTAAAGACAAAACGTTAATAGCCTGCAGGCGGATAGTCAAGGTGTCCACATACCTTGGCACCGACGTTAACAGCTACGACGCCGCTGACAATGATTGTGACGTATGCGAGAGCGTAAGCAGTGGTAGCTACAGGGTGAGATGTCATGGTCAAGGCGGGACTGGTAGTGTACTGTGGAAGGCGCGAGATGGATCAGCTACGGAGATCGCTGTATGACCATTGCAGAACCGAGAAAGGTGACTTACTTGACCTCCATAAACGTATACCAGCGATCCGATCAGAACGTAAACGATGACGGATCCAACTTGAACGAGGGCATAAGACTTCTTGAAGTCGTTCGGGTTCTTCATCTGTAGTTTGCATATGTCAGAATTGGCCAATCTCCGAGGTTCCATGTTCCGACCTACTTCAGAAGCGAAAGTGAAACACGCCATTCCGCCTCCGTAGGTGAAGCAGATGTTGGTCAAGGCACCGATCTAGACATCCAGAGACAGTCAATCCAGAATCCAGATCTCCAGAAATCTCGCAAAACTCACGACATCGGACAGGGTAGCGTCTCGGTTGAAGGCGTACCAGACAATGGGCTTTCCGGCCTTCATCAAGTGTTCCCGAGGCTGAACGGCGACCGCAATGACGGTGATGAAACTGGCGGCGATAATGCAGGTCACACTGATGATCGAGATAATCGTCCTGTGATCGAAACGAGCAGTCAGACAATATTCCGCTTGAAGTGAAGATATGCAGAACTGACAATTTGCCAAAGTGACGCTGCAGGGAAAGCTGCGGAAGGTATAAAACTTAGGTGAGTTAACCTGGCTGGCGGCGATGCCCATTTTGACATACCATTACACTGATAACCATGGTGACGATGGAGAAGACAAGCTGGCAAGTCGCATTTTCGGACATGTTGTTGAGCGCAATCTTGCCTGCGAGTACGTGCGAGGCAGCCAAACCGATACTCTAAACGGTCCCCATCTGTCAGATAGGTGCCTTCATATCTGGAGATGAAGCTACTGACCTTCGCTACCATACCGAACGCACAGATGCGGTATCCCCATCTTCCGTAAATGACAAATGCTGCATCGGCATAGTTCATAGTAGCTAGCAGGCGCAAGCATCCGATAAGGACTGGATTCAACAGAAAAGAGAGACTTCCAACTTACCTGGGAATCGCTTTTTAAAGTCCACCATCCATGCTGCTGCCAACCAAGCCAGGGCTCCCAGTCCTACTGTCGCGACGACTCCTCCAAAGATACCGAGTCGCATAAAGATTGAAGGGAAAGAGAGCGTTCCAAGGGCGATTCCTTCAGCCAAGGCCACCAGACCTGCCTGAACCCAACCCATGGTTCGGAACTCGACGTAGTCGCCATCATCCCTGTCCGCCTGAGCCGCAAAGATGTCTTGCTCGAAGGTAGGAGCTGTCACGATAGCCCTGTTCGCCTTGAGGGAACCAGTATCGGTGCCAAAGTTGTCATCATCGACGAGGACTCCATCCGCATGCTTTTCGAGGTCTGCCATGTCGGTACGATAAAGGAACGTGAATATGCGGTTACGAGTCCTTGTTGTCGATGCCTCAGCGAGGAAGAGAAATTGATCCAAGGTACGACGATGAATCCAAACAAGTGCGAATTCGGGTGCTGTAACGCCATCATCATGTCCATTGTATATATCGCATCAACGACCCGGCAGTCTGGCGTCTGAGACCTAGAGAAAATTACCAAGCTGGAGCGGGGGGAATCAGCCCAACGACTCCACTACGACCGTACGGATGGAGCGCCTACAGGGTTCCTCGTCTGCTTATTTCCAAAGGACGAACCGCTCACGTGCCAAAGAGAAAGTTGCGTGTCTGATTTGCCGGATCTCGAAAGGTCCCCCGCCGTCTGCGTTGCGATATCTGACGCTCGGGGTCGTTCTTGTTGGTGGACCTTGGACGGGGCAACGATTCAGCTACCGCGGAGGATGGCTAACATTCGAAATCTGGGGCTCAGTCGGGTTTAAAGGAGGTTGATCTGTAAATAGCGATCGGTAGGAAGTGTCAGCGCTCTACGGGCGATTTTTGCGCGCTTGTAGAGTGACAGATCCGTTGACCCGAGGTTTAACGGTTCAGCTGACAGCAGGTCTGCCTGCCGGAGCCTGCATCCTTCTTCGGAGCTCTCTTCGGGCTCGCCGTATGCAGGATTGGCCATTTTGACTTCGGGTTAGGAATGCAAGCTGGAGTGGAGCGCCGCTCAGATCTTGCCGGAGCTCGACACTAGGCCAGCATTCGATATCTCGGTGTCGACGGAGCAGTCGGACAGCTAACAGGAGATTTCTGCGCTGCTCTGCAAGTCTGTGAGGGCTCAAGTATGCATCTGTACAGCCCAGGCAGCGCTCAGGCAGCTGTTTGAGCGGTTGATCAGAACAGGCGACGCGACAAGTAAGGCTTATATAGCATCATCGCAGCTATCACCGTCAAATTATGATCATGATCATAACGCTCATTCATCATTTCATACAACCATATGAACAGCTCGACAGAGATCCAACCAGTTATCAGCTGTGCAGATGTCAATGATCAAACAGCATTAATTATCGTCGTACGAAGGCAGTTATCAGCTGTCCAAAGGTTGTGCTTATGCAATATGCCAGGCGGCTTCCTCGGACCGTGAATGCTCGTTGGCAGTGGGTTATGTTCCGTAAGTCGCCGATCTGTAACTCAGCATTCCCAATTTCACGAAGAACGAGAGGCCGTGCCTGTGGACATGATGTCATGGAGGAGAGTGCTTGTATGAAGCAGGGTTCCACAAACTATTTTGCCAACAGCTAACAGTGCCCAGCCAGGTATCCACTGGTGAAGCAGCTGGTGAAGCAGCTGGTGAAGCAGCTGGTGAAGCAGCTGGTGAAGCAGCTGATGAACAGCTGGTGAAGCATCATTTCTCGGCCACCCGGCGAAGACCGCGCCTAACTCACTTCAGCTCTTTCCGTTCTGACTTCCGAGGCGACAAAGCTGGCTGTCCCTGGCGATGTCTTGCTGTCGCCGCCTTCTCGAGAAAGTGGGGTTATCAAGTCGGTCGGGCTCATATTCACCTGAAGTCTGTTCAAGGTAGTGAGGTAAGCGTTGCGACTGACTCATCCGTGAGGTTCAGTTCCTGAAGTTGTGGAGTCGGCCTGAATTCAACGATTGTAAACGAAGCCATTTGTCTGGCGAGTCCGGGATACCAAACTGGATCATCTAGATATTAGTCTCTCACGACCAGTTGTCATTCCATCGATTTCTGCTCATAATTCAGGATTTGGCGTGGAACAGTGCGACCGAGCAACAGGTATGTGACCCGAAAGTCGAGAAGCCAGCGAGATGAATTGATAACCCTTGTGACAGGCTATCGATCGCATTCACCGAATCGATCAAACGAGACCTGTCGAAGTCGGTGATATGCGTCTTACGGCTGCTGCCGCGTCTGTGGCGCGAGACAAGCGAAGTTTGGCATATGCGATTAAGTTCGGTTTCACATATGCTTCTCCAAAGACATGAGTTGCAACTCCCTACTCCTTCATTTCCTTGTCTCTCGTGTGGACGCGAAGAGCATCTCTCTCGGCGAGCTATGAGCTGTGGCTCAGCAATGCACTAGACGCCGGTGTCCTGACATGGTATGGTCTATGAGGAGCAGTATGCCTAAATTGTGTGTATGGATACAGTGTCTATTACGGAGCTTGGCTAAATTTATACATGGGTCTCGTCGGACTCTCTTGAACGATTCGTCCTCCTTTCAATCTGCTGGCCCTTGGAACTATTCGCACGGTCTTCGCTTGCCGATTGACGCTTCTTCTCCTCCGCCGCCTTCTCTTCCCCCTCCTTCATCTCCTCTGTTTCCGACAAAAACAGCTCGCCTGAAATGACCATTGGCACAGTGTAGACGAGCAGCCATATCCAGTGGAGGATGGCGATGATCAAGATCCCGCTGGCGATCCCTTTGAATGCTGGCGAGTCCAGGTCCTTGGCGATCTGCGTACAGGCAATACCCATGACTCCGACTGGATATAAAGAAGCCCACATGGAGATAGTGAAGTTGGCAACACGACCATCCCTGACATATGCGATAAGAGCGAGGACTACCCAGAAGCTGTAAAGGCAGGGCGGTCAAAAGCAAGCGATGATGCCCTTGGGAACGATACTCACAAAGCGAATCCCCAAGTAAGCCAGCCAAAGAACACCCCAGTTGAGTAAAAGCCGAGGCCTAACAGGAAGTCGCATTGACATGGGAGACATGAATAGAGTAGCTCTTCGGCTTACCGACTCCGCCATCCTGCACGATGCCTTTACCATACACGCCGAACAGGTGACGTCCTGGACCTGCAACATAACCCAGAGTCGTGAACGAATAGGAAGCATTGGACAGCGCTGCCACCGGGATGAATTGGGCGGCGACCTTGTCGGGAGGTGGTGTTTGGTGTGACAGGAGTCGAGTGAAATAGGCTGACAACGTGAGCAGCGTAAGGAAGAAGCCTGCAGCCGGAATTTATTAAGCGCTAGTAGGCGAACCTCAAGGAATGTCGCTTACCCATTCCCAACATCATGTAGCACATTACCAGGATAGGTTGGGACAATCCAGTGGACAAAGGCGTATACTGTATGACAGCACTTCCGGCTGAGCAGGTTGCGAGGACCGCTGTGAGCGGATACAGCAGTTGGGGCGTCAAGTTGTGAAGGTGAACTTGCTCGTGGCGAATCAGAATCCAATACACCGCAGCCGATCCGAAGAGGGTGTAGGCCACGGTGACCCACCAAAGTGAGAAAGATACGTACTCCCATCGGCGCCAAGTCGATCCCGGAATGAGTCCTGTCAACTCGACCAGTGTAGCGAGTGCGATCCCACTGCACGCGAGATAGGCAGTCTGCTCGACGTCGGTCTCGAATAGGTTCCGTGTCTTGACGGGAAACAGGATCCACCGCGCGACGAAGATGACCGAGATGATGGAGAATAGGACGATGTCAATGCAATAGAAGACGGTCGAGATGACCTCTACAGTAAGGGCGGCTCAATATAAACCATGGTGATCTTTAGCGAATAACTCACTGAGGCCTTTGAACTGGTAGTTGTTCTGATGCGTCAGGACCGATAGAATTCCCGTGCCCATGCAGAACATGAACATCTCTGGAGTGAAGGCCTGAATCGCCGTAGAGACCGCATGATCTGTTTCCTTCCAGTAGTTTCGTCTTTGCTTGGGGAATGACCATCCGCCCATGTTGAAGGAAGGCTCTGGATTGACTTTTAAGGTCGGGCACGTCCGTCGAGCAGTGCACAGTCGGTTCTAAGACCTGCTAGCTGGCGGTACTGCGGCTTGAATCCTTTGATACGCTGCGCCCCTGAAGACCTTGAAATCGTCGACTTCTGCGACGGCGGCTGTTTATGCCTGCGGATGTGACGGAGCCTTTGAGGGTATCGGTACCTTTGTCGTTAAAGGCACTGAAAAGGTGAAGGTGCTGAAAGGTCAAGCTTGCGTGTAGTATGGGCCCGTATTTCTGCTATTCTTCGCAGGTCGCTAGGTGAGCTGCCCAGTGGTGTCAGTTGCTAAATGAGCCGCCGAAGCTGCTGCTGAATTTTTACTCGGTCGATGTCTGACACGCCAAGCTGAATATGTTATATTGGTCAACAACAAGCATACCGACAGCTCCAGCTTGAGCAGCTGCTTGTACCTACGTCACTCTCGTTGATCTCCTTGGGAAGGCCTTCGAGAGCTGCTGAAGAAATAACATACCCTCGGTATCTAGCGTCTAGAACGTCGTCATCGTTCTCGGAACATCGGGAGCGGATGGTAACTTATTGCGGTTATTCACCGGTTTCGTTTTCGATAATGCGAATGAAACACGAGCTGCTATCTAATCATCAGTGACCTCGGTGACCACTGCTTTACGAGTAAGTCCACTCTGCTCACCCTCGAGGTCTAACATATCCGTAAACTGCGAACTTCAAGCCGAGCTTCGCGAAGGAAAGGGAGACAGCTGGAAGTTCTGCTTCTGAGCCTGGACAGCTTGACCAGCCTCTATGCCGTGTTTCAGCCCAACCCACCACCGCACCGGCTTGAAGCACGATCGGTCAACCCAGCGTGGGAGTTGCTCGCCGCCACCCTATAAATTCCATACATTCTGCAGAGACAAGAACCGGTACATCTTTTCTTCATTGACGCCCTGAGAGTCTTTAATTGGCTTAACAATCTATGTCATATGCGAGCTACCTATATCTATTATGAAACTTTATATGCCGTTGGCAGGTCTGTGCCAGCCTTCCCGGTTCTATCACTTTTTCGAGCCTGAACTCTTTGACTGATACCCATTTGTTTCTTTCCCCGACTTGATAGCCGTTCTTTCAGATCGACACTGTATCGTTGAAGGGGCTCAAGGGATCGTACGGGAACTTTCGAACCGCAACATCGCCCGAGTACTCCCAAAGATTGGCTTCTGTCGCGGCCTGTGAGCGAAGGATAAAAGGTCAGTATCGTATGACGGGAATGTGGGATTTGACTGACCAAGTCAACAGAGCCCGTCATTGGTTGAGCACCGAAAGTCTCGACGTCTGTAACATTGTCGTTATTGTACTGGATTCGAACCTGTTGAGCCGTCTGTCTAGAGGCGTCGTGGCACAGATAGTTGTGAGGGGAGAAGACGAGAGACCCTTGGGCGAATGACATAGTTGTGGTGGGCAAGTCTCCTGTCTATTGGACCGACAAGATGCGATCAGCGTCCCGGGCCGACATGAACATGAGACTTCGCATCACTTACGGTGGGCACGTGGTGCATCGCGATGTTCGCCCAGATGACCAAATCCTCCTGGACCAGACTCTCGCCATCGAAGAAGTCATTGAAATTGATGAGAGGATTCCTAACGTCCAGGTTGTTGTAAGGATTGGCACAAGCGGGCTACAATGTGATCAGCCTGTGCGGGACTCTACGGATCGCGCGAGCTTTACCTCGGTATCCTTATGCTTTGTAACGTAAAGCGGGTGTGTTGCGAAGTGTTGCGAGTTGTGCAAGTTGGGTGACTCTTGAATGGTCAGGTGATGCGCACCTCCGACCTCTGTTAGAAAACGGTACGATCAGCATGTGCTGTAGCGATGTGATCATCGAATCTTACTTGGCGAAATCCTGTAGCCGCGTTCCTCGCCAAACTTGTTCACGCTGTCTTTGTTGACGACGACATACATGGTCTGCCCATTGTGAGTGTAGTCGATCTTGCTGTCATCTTCGCTCTCCAGGTAGGTCTTTTCGACTTTCATCGTGGAGCGGGTTGTATTGGCCCAGGTGTACTTGACCTCGGCGGGGACGACCGAGTGCATGGCCCTATGAGAGATCAACGCCTGTTCAGTATACTGCCATGAGCGAGATGCGCAAAGTAGCCTACAGAGTATTCGCCGTTCCCATGATATCAAAGTCGGCCTAGGGCAAGCTGATCAGCATTCTGGGCAAAAGGGCGAGAAGTTCCGCGTACCTTGAACGTGAGAACGTGATCATGCATACTGCCCGAAAGACCGTCGTGAATATGGTAGCCTGTAGACGATCGCAGCTGCTGAGTCATCATCAACCGCAAAGAGGCGAAGTTGCGTACCATAGTCATCATTCTTGGCATAGTAAGCGCTCTGGATGTAGCCAGACGCCCTGACCGTGGTTTCGAGAGCGCCGTCGTGGTAGAACGTATAATCGAATGAGTAGTCGTCTGAGGTAGTTTATCAGCAAATAATCAGAGTCATCAAGACTGGAGAGGTAGACTTACAGTTACCGACCGTAGCAACCGATCGGATAACGAAAGCGATATTCTTGGTGGCTGATACGTATTCGGAAGACGAGTGACGCTGCATCAGGTAACCCGCGTCGGTTTCGAACAGACAGATGGCCATAGGATGCGTTTTGGAGAGTTCATCGGCATGCCACGTAGCCGAAAGGTAGTGAGCATACGAGGGACAGTCAAAGCCAGGGACGAGATTGAACGACCATGGCCCGAATCCTACGCAACGAGTGGTTAATGCCTGCCTTAAATTGGAAATCATCCAGCTCTCACCATAATAAGAATCGAGATATCCGATACCGCTCTGTACAGGATCGTTTCCAGCGTAGTGAGCGATCGCCTCCTGAAGACCAAGTTCGTAAAGGATGGTGTCGTTCTTGAACTTGATGTTGAAAAGCCGCATACCGGTGTCACGGGTGAAAGTGATGTAGAAGCTGAAGTCTCCCCATTCCACATACTTCTGTTCATCGTCTACGGCGAATCGCTGTCCGGCGGGTTGGATCTGCACCGGAGGGGGCAGGGTGTCATAAGGCAAATCGGACCCCGCTTTGTCGGTAGTGACCCAGTCGCCGCCCATATTGGGAGTCATCTTTTCGATCTTGCCTTGCTCCCATGCCGCACGGAACTCGGCGGTGGACGCATAGTAGACATCGTTGTACAGCCAACCAATGACGCCCCAACCGGAGGGGTCTCGACCAGTACCATCCCATTTGAAGAAAAGGCCCTGTTGAAATACGGATGAACGCTGATGGCGGAATAAAACCTCAACGGCTTACCTGAGGTTGTAGCGTCGACGCATCAAAGCCGTCGACCTGACGCCAATAGGTGAGCCAGTTGATCACCCGTCCATCTTCGTGCCTAAGTGGCAAGTGAAACATGTGGGTGAAGGATTCTTTCCAAAGACCGAGCAAAGCTTACCATAAAGGATCAATACCCCTTTTAGCCGACAGGGTCAGCCCTCGTTGAGTATATCTCTCTCGGTAGCACTCACCAGATATCCAAGTCCGTGAGAGTCTGGAATACAGTGTTTAGGATGATGCCCGTAACTGCCCTAGGAGCGAACGACTTACAGCATTCAACAAGTCCTGGATAATATCCTCAACCTCCATGGAGAGGTTGAACCACATTTCATATTGTCGAGAAGAGTCGGCATCGTAATTCTTGATCTTGGCAGAACCGGTCGTCGTAACCCAGTCGTAACTGGTGTACGTCATGTTGTCCGAGCCAATAGGACCAACGTAAAAGTCTTGATAGTACGGGTCTTCGGTCGCGCCGAAACTGATGGTGGCTTTGGCGTAACGGTCGGGTGCAGGGGCGGCGCCAGAGAGGTAGGACATGGCTTCGGCCTTGTTGACATGAGCGAGGTCAACAACGAGGATGGCATTGTCCCATCTATTGCAAGCGTCAAGGTCAGTGTATGTCATCGCCGAAGTTTTCATGTCACTCACTCGCCGGAGTCCGCAGCGGCCGTCAGGTTCAAGGCAGACTGCTCGTGCAGAAAGTTGATGACTGCTGCAGCCTCATCGTTCGACAACGACGCCCAGACATTGTCCTTGGGCGCTGATGTGACCGGCGCTGTCGAAGTGACGTTGACCGCATTGGTGTACTCGTTGCGCTTTCGAAATTGTGGTCGAGATAGCTTGGGATGGTGGACGGAGTTGACCTTTGGGGCGGGGGCGGCAAAACTTGAAGACAGAGTTGCCAGGAGGCACGCTCCAGCAGCGAAGAACCTCATGATGTCCAAGTTGGTTCTGGCGAGGAGCTATGAGTCTTTCCTACTACAGGTATGCGATTCAGCAAGTCGATACGCCGCTTTTTATATTCATCTTGGTCCAGACGTACCTGCGGAGTCCTCCTTTCCACGAAGCCAGTACTGACGGTCCGGAGAGTCCTCTTCATCCTTATCGTATCGCTCGGTGTCTTAGGTGATAAGACTGATGTCGCCCAGGCAGCGAGAACATTGTGTTCACTGTGTTCGCCTTGCGAGTCATTTAAGCGAACCAGGCGAGGGTGAATGTCGAACGTGGATGGACGCAGAGGATTTCCCGGCGCGTTGAGGTGTTTTCGCCTGATGTCAACGGATCCACGATGCCAACGGCGATACCTCGAGCCGAGCGCTTGAGGTGAGCGATAACGACCAGCTTGGATCTTGTGCATGCAGAACACGGCTTGTCGTTATCCGTGAAACACTTCTAGTCCTTATGCCGTCCACCAGTTCATCCACCGAAGTTCACACGCTAGAGGGGTATGAGCGATGAGCGATCTTGTGTAGGTGGTCAGTCCGCAAGCAGAAGGCTCACCTATCCCCGCTCTTGCAATCTCGAGTTTCTCGGTGAATTCGTCGTCGGACTCTTGAAGACGGAATGTCGGGTTAGATAAGGTGGGACACGGGCTACTTCCGAGACAAAGCCGATAGTGAAACCGTAGGTGTCCGTCCGGATCGATGAGCAAAGAGATAGTGAGCTGTTAGATGACGATAGACGGAAGAGATAGCTCATGAGATGAAGCATACTACGCCAAAGGCTTGGCACCGGACATGGCCGGGGCAGATAACGATTTTGACAGTCTTTCCAGCTGTCATTCCGCTGATATCTCATCGGGAGTCGTCCACACAGTTGTGCGAGTTTTAAGAAGTGCAAGCGTTCCCAGCTCCTTCTTACTCGCTCTGACGACCGTTTCAGCAACACCCGCCTCGCCCTTCCAGCGAGGTTTGCATCTGGCCTTGTTGTGCCTGGCCTTGTTGCATGATAATAACTATGCTAACATGATCTCCGGAGATACGTCAACTCTCTGAAGCAATGAATGCCTTGAGGAGAGCAAGTTGGCCCATCACCGAGGGCCCAGAAATACAACGTTTGTGTGTCTTCCAGAAGTCGGAACGTCCATGGCGATTCAATTATACATCGAGACTGGTTGCGTTGTCGGCAATTGAAAAAGAGAGAAAAGCGCCAGGCTGAAAGCTGAAAAGTCGAAGTCAAGTAGTACTAAACCCATCTAGGGTAGTCCACGTAGGGCGGAGAGCGGCGGCGATAAGCTGATAGGAAGATCGCGGGATTAGAGTCCTTCGTCGTCCATGGCGTGGTCTCGTCGGGCGTCGAAGAGATCGACCAGGTCCTGAAGACTGAGTCGACCGAGCTTGCCGGCCTTGCCCTCGCCATATGCGCCGTCTGCCAATGCTGCTTTCCTGTAGTGGGCCATCCCGAAAGTCAGCCTGGTTCTCGATTCATGACCGGCCACACTTACTTCTCTTGAAGAGCCAGGATTCGCTGCTCAATCGAGTTGGGGATAACAATTCGCTGAACTTCGACAGGTTTCGTTTGACCGATTCGGTGGATACGGTCGATAGCCTGTCCCAAAGTCTATCAATTTATCTCGCTAGCTGCTCGAGTTTCGGATAACATACCTGTTGCTCGGTTGCACTGTTCCATGCCAAATCCTGCATTATGAGCAGAAATCGATGAAATGACAACAGATCGTCAGAAACTGATAGCCAGATGTTCCAGTTTGGCATCCCGGACCCACCAGACAAATAGCTTTGTTCGCAATCGTTAAATTCAGGCCTACCCCGCCGCTCTATCAGGGTGTTAGCGTCCAGCACGAAGAATGCTTGCCACCCAACCCACCTTGGTCGAGATCAGGATGACACGAACTGGGTTCTTGGGATCCGTAAAATTGCTGATGGTCTCATCCCGATCAAACTTGGACATTCCCCCGGTGTACGTGTAGCACTTGATGCCCTGAGATTGAAGATGATCCTGCACAAGGTTGATAAAGCTAACGAACTGAGAAAAAATGACGATCTTGTCCGAGTCGTTGACAGCGAGCCACTGGTTGACTAATTCGCTGTAACGAGATCAAATCAGCGTTTGCGTCATGAATGCGTAGGATGGAGACCGGCTGACCTGGTCTTTCGCATCTTGGCGGATCTGGATAAAAGTTGTGAGAGGCAACTCCGATGATGACATGAGGCGCGACATACGGCAGAATGACAGGCTCGTCATCGTCAAGGTCCATCGCTCTTCCCTTTCCCTTCTCCTTGACACCACCCAGCGCACTCATAGCCAGATCCTGCAGAGTTTCACATCAATGTAAGATATGGGACTTAGCGAAAAGGAATTCACCTCGAGCATCTCCGCCTGTTCTTCTTTGAACTCTTCGTCCTTGACCGTCTTTTCGGGTGCAAAGACGGACGCAACGAAGATATTGTCCCCGTTGATGCTCTCTCGGCACATCGGGCAGTTCTGAAGTACGTCACAGCATCAGCAGCCGGGTTCTGTACAATGATTGGACTCCCGACTGACGGTTTTGCTTGCTGGATCGACCATTCCGGCATCAACATCCTGTTGATGCTTCTTGGTGATATCGGTAATGCATCCCAAGCAGTAGGAATGCAGACAGGCTATCGAGAGATCAGTCAGAGCATGGCCGACAATGGGTTACGCATGTGCACTTACACGTGATGCGCTCATTGTCCAAGAACGGTTCAAAGCAAATCGCGCATTGGAAATCTCCATCTTCGCCGTCGGCGTTTTGAGCATCATCTTCGAATTGTCGCTTGGCCAACCTGGACACAGCGCCCTTCAGTATACATAGATAGATTAATGAATGACGATTGACTCACTTTTCTGTAATCCTCTGCACAAGGACATCGCCTCCGAATCTTCGAGCCTGTTCAGCGTTGTCGGTTGAATAATCATATAGACACAGCTTATGGCGACATACCCTTGCTATCTCGTCCTCACGATTGATATCCTTGTCGTCGTGGAAGGCTTGTTGATTTGCCAACCGATCGTCACCAGCTTCGAGGAGTAAACTATTCGAAACGCGATAGATCAGTAGGTGACAAATAGATGAGTAGGTGACAAATGCGACAGCATACTACGCACTCGTCGTGATGGCCGATTTCGCCGTCTTTCCGCAGCAGCAACGTCGCGTGAGCGCATAATTGTCGCAGTCGCAATATCATGATGAGCACATGTCGCATATTCTTCAGAACACTGCCCGCCCTCAAATATCGGTTGAATCGGAGACGCGCCTTTTGCTCGACTGAGTAGGGCCAGAGGATCAGTCACACTATCTGGCATGACGGAATGCTCCACTTACTCGCAGTGTAGAGAATTCGCTCATCTTCATCAAAGTCTTCTTCGAGAACTTCCACTTTCTTCTCTGGCAGCTGCAGCAAAGGTTTGCCATCGATCAAGGTGTCTTTTGTCCTGCGCATACACCCGAACTTCAAGATGGCTTGGATTCGACTGCAGGCGGTCTAGGCATGAAGGAGTTCTTAGAATAGGCAAGCGAGATCGCGAATGATGTCAGTCGAGCTTACCTTGGGCCTCTTGCCTTCCAGCTTGAGGATCCGGTCACGCTGAAAAGGGATAGGTCATGCGTCAACAATCGAATTTCAAGTCAACCTACAACGGGTACTGACGAAAGTATCCCAATCGGAGCACTCGCTCAGAGCAAGGAAGTGGAAGTACGAGTACATGTCTTGCAGACTGTTCACGATAAGCGTCCCGCTGAGCACCCATCGGTTTTCGGCATCCAGTTCGAAGCATGCTTGAGCTGCTCTCGTTCGCTTGTTTCGGATTTGGGCTGCCTCGTCCAAGATAACCCGGTACCAGTGAATCATGGCCAAAGGACCATGTTTCTTTCTGGCAGCGCGAAGGTCATCGCTATCCTCTCCCGAATCATCGATGAAATCGTTCTGCTTCTTCTTCTTCTTCGGCTTGTCGGGCGGCGGAAATTGCTGCACAAGTGTACCATAAGCTAGACAGGACACGCCGTCAACTTGAGCAACTACAGCGGCGAAGAATCACGCACTTGTAAGCACAACATCGTACCTCTTGATCTCTTTCTTTGACATTCTCTTTGCTTCGGCACCGTGGAAGATGAGGATACTGAGCTGGCCGTAGGTCTTGTGCCGTATCTCTTTGCTCCATTGGTCCAACAAAGCCAGGGGGGCGACAATGAGGGTTGTTTTGCAGCGAGGATCATCGGACGGATTCGCAACCATGGTTGCCGTAGCTTGGATCGTTTTACCAAGGCCCATAGAGTCTGCCAGGATGCCTCCATGGTGTTTACCCCTTTCCATCGAGACCATCCACTGAACACCGATGATCTGATGCGGCATCAATCTTACTGACATTCCGGGCAATAGGGCCTCCATGTGCGCCAAGCCAAGCTTGGTCGCCGCTTCGGCGACAGTGACGTTCTCGGAGAAATTGTCGAGGGCATCCTTGAAGAATGTTTGTAGACTATCGCGTTGAGAGAGGTTTAGAATATATCACATAAGCTATTAAGCAGAACATACTCTTCAGCATTACGTCCAGCAAGTCGACGATTCTCCTCCGCGTCTTCGTCGTATTCGAAGCCAGGGAAGCCAGAGTCGAGACCCATCGCCCTCGAAAGGGCGTCGCGCCCCAAGTGACCAGGACCATACATGTTCTGCGGGGCGAGACTGATCGACAAGGTGGACATATGGCTAGCGTCCTCTGGCAGAATTTTTCCTTTCTGTTGACGCCGAATCATGAGCGTCTTAATACAAGAATGACGATTGAGGAATGACTCACAGCTCGCAAATCAGCTTTGACTGCTTCTTCGACGGACGTGAGGTGCTCCATGAGTTCAGGAAAGAATGAGACAGCTTTGGTGCCGGGAATGGCCTTTATCGCTTCATGGCTTCCGAGGTAATGCAGATATTGCTTGACCCTTGCGATCTTTTCCGGAAACGCCCTGAACTCTGGCAAGGTCACCGCCTTTCTGCACATTGCAAGCTGTATCGCCATATCGAGCTCTGGCGGAAAGAGGTCTTGTCAGCCGAGATCCTGCACAACATCGAAAGACAGCTCACCTGCAGGAGTAACGATCTGCGGGTCCCCTGTGGCAGGAACGGCGGGAGATGAAGAACCCGAGGGAAGAGCCAAAGCTGGGAGAGCAGGTTTGACGGCCTGAACAGGCAGACCTGCTCTCAATCCAAGCTGATCAAGTCGAGGTTTCAACTCGCTGGGATCGTTACCAGCCAAGGATTGCGCGTTGGGAAGTGTACTGGAAGCGAGGGGCTGGGCGTTCATTCTAGTTACATCGGGCTTTCGAGCGCTGACGATCGCCTTGAGCTGCTTCTGCACGTCGTTTTCGCGGTCCAAGTCGGAATGTCCATGCGCTGTCATGGGACCTGATGGTTTGAGTCGCTTGTTTCTCATCTTGAGGTCATCATCGCTGTCGTCACTATCGGATATCACGAAGATAGGCACAGGTCTCTTGGAACCTGCACCCCACGCGGGTCTTAGTGAGTTGGAATCCCAGACGATGGAAGACTTACCCGTTCCGATCGTTCGTTTGCTGTTGCTGAAGGCGACTTCAGGCTTGATATCGCGAGAAAGGGCGGACGCGGTCGGCTTGCGCTCACTGGAAGCCGCAGAGACGTCAGACTTGGGCTTGACTTCCGCCTTGCGCTGACTCGGCAAGGAACTGAAAGATCCAGAGCTAGTCTTGGACAACATGGCGGCAGAGGGTTGACTTCGTGTTGATGTTGGGGTCATGCTGCCAGATGCTTCAGCTGCAGCCTTGGCCTTGGCCTTCTTTGCTTCTCGCTGCGGAAACATCGCATTAGGCTCTAGTCAGATTGGGACCGCATCATATACATACCCTTTTCCTGGATTCCTGTCGTTTGTCGCGGCATTGTCGGTGAGCAGGATCCGTTCGGCAGTGATGCTGACAAAGGAGGATTATGAGTCCAGGAAAGGAGGTGATGCTGCATCACCACTTACTCGATAAGCATCAAAGGACCCAAGGCCGATGGCCCTCCCGCCATCAGGCTTGTGCGGATCGGCTTGAAGGGGAATGTCACCTAGGCAGTTGTCTTCCAAGCCTATGGACGGGATGGTATAAGCCGATGCAGCGGTCCGTGAATCTTAAAGTGAACGCACATGTAACGACCCCAAACTCAGGCGTATCCTTTCCCGGTACGTGACATTCGATAAGGAATTCATCGTCGTCGGGATTGGTGATCATAAATTGCTTGATAGGTTCAAACAGAAAACGTGGTACAGGCTGACAGAAGTATACTTGGTATCAGCGTGTAGCCATCTATGCAAGCCTGTCGACTCACTGTAACATCGTCGTCGTCGTCCAGACTCAAGCACTGACGCACTTGCTTCAACACTTCAGCGTCGGTAGGGATTTTGGGTGTCGCCATTTCGGCAAGGATAGCATAGATTCGAGGTCTTGCGATATCCCTGCGTGCGTATGCGAGTTCTAATGTGATACGTGCGCGGAGGAGGGTAAAGCATCGTCCTCACTGATCAGATCATGATTGATCGACCTCCACAGCTACCTCCACACTCGATATCTTTTGCCTCGTCCATCGCTATCGCTCGACGCGTAGACGCGCTCGAATAACCGGGAGGCCGGGAGAAGACAATCACATGAAACGGGATCGGGCGCACATCGATGCTGAAACCGCTTCGAACAGTTTTCATCAAAGGTTCATCCATACTTCTACTTCTTCCGTACTATCGCTCGCAGCGTCCAGCATGTCGACTAACTCGCGGCTACCCATCGCCCTTCACCTCCCACAAAACTCGCTCCCGCCTTCATCCGCTGTTGCAGCGACGTCGAGTCCGGTCCAACATCTCACCACTCAGGCTCTCCAATCAGATTACGACCTCGTTTGTGTCCCGCTCGCCAACGATCTATGGCGTGAACGATGGGAACGCCTGTGCCTTCGCGCTCCGGACGATGACGAGGAGGATGGACAGCAGGGCAGTGCCAAGGATTGGGTCGAGAAGGAAAGGGCAAGGTTCGAGACGGCTAAAGAAGCGGAAGCGTGGAGGAGTAATGCGAGTTTCAAGCGAAGTGAACTGAACATTACGAGGTTGGGTGAGTCCGGCCGATCGTGTTAGTCTTCTGTCGTTGACAGGGAAGCATACCAGAGGAAACCGAGCGCACCATCGCACTGGCTTCATCATGGCTTGAACTCGATTCCGAGGACGAAGGAATTCGATTTGATTCTGAACTCGTACGTGTGATGCACTGATGATGTCGTCATTCGCTCATCAATGTCTTCCGCATATAGGCCCTTCGACAAGAACTGGCTCTCGCGCTACATCTGTCCATCCCGACACTTATTATCCCTCCACCTTTGCCGGAAAATCGCGCCCATCTGCCATCATATGCCCGAGCGATCGCTTCACTCCTCGAAATGGGCGGCGAAGGTGCCCAGACGCGGATCAGTATCCGTATCGGCATCAGCGATCGTCCTCCGACTGCTGTCACCTCGCCCAGCGCACAAGGGTTCGGAGGAAACAGCATGGCGAGCCTAGCAGCTCCATCCGTCAATGGTAGTCGTCAGGGAAGCTACGACTATTCATCTCAGCAACAAACTATGTCGAGTATCGAGGACAAACGCCATAAGCGAAAGTCGTCGATGGGCATCCCGTTGCGCAATTCTTCGTACAGTCAAGCTCCTGGTACCGTGACCGGGGCGAATGCCACGGCCAATCATCGGCACAGCTTGCTTAGTGGATCTGCAGGAGCCGCTGGTGGAGACTATCACTCATGGAGTTGGGAGGTCTGGGACTGCATCAGGAATATCTGCGGTTATCATCGACGCTTAAGCCTGAGTGCGTATATCAGATCAATCCCGAAATTGCGGACTCGCTGACCAGCTGGCTTCTCGCAGCGCTCGATATGACTAATCCTCTGCCATCCTCGTTGACGAGTCTCAATCGGTGGCTCGCCGAACCTACCCAGTTCATCTTCCTTCCTTCCCAAGCGTTCATCCCAAATGCCAAGGGCTACCCTGTCTTAAGCAAAGCTTGCCAGACGTTCATCAGAGGATTTGCGAGGGTTCGTGCGGCAGGGGCCCATTACGGTTAACTGGACTGATATCTTCTCCCTTCAACGCAGCTAAAGCCAACCATCATTCTTTCCGAGACGAACACCTCGAAACACCCAGCGGGTGGTCCCCAAGCATACATCCAGTATGTCCGACACATTGAACACACGGCCCTCACCAATCCGTCATCGGTACCTACGACCAATGCCAACGGTGCCGCAACCAAATGCCTAGAGATCTCGAATTATGCCGATTGGCTTCAGGCACCTCTGCAGCCGCTGATGGACGATCTCGGAAGCGCGACCTATGAAGTGTTCGAGCGTGATCCCGTCAAGTATCGTCTCTATGAGGAGGCGGTGTGCCAAGCTCTGATGGATCGACCGGAACAAGGTGTAACGTGAGTTGTCAACAGGCTCTGGTGAATCTTGAGCTGACGTTGACAATCGTCTCGCAGTGTCGTTTACGTTGTGGGCGCTGGTCGAGGACCTCTAGTGTCCGGTACCATCCGTGCTGCAGAACGAGCTTCGAGAAAGGTTCGAATATATGCTGTTGAGAAGAACGCCAACGCTTTCGTAACGTACGTTATCTATAGCTTCTCTTCGCGCTTCCACTTGCTGACTCCATTGGCACAGACTGCAAGAGAAACAAGCGCTCGAGTGGGGAGGTGCAGTCAAGATTTTATTTGGTGATATGCGACAGATCGACGTACCCGAGTTGGCAGACATTATGGTATCAGAGCTATTGGGCTCATTCGGTGACAATGAGCTTAGTCCGGAGTGCCTCGATGGCGCTGGGAGATTCCTGAAACGTAAGTTCACATGCAGTCGGTTTAGGGATTCTGAGCGAAATATCTGATCATCCTGCGGCAGCGGACGGCATCTCTATCCCTGCTTCATACACTGCTCACCTCGCTCCGGTATCCTCGTCCAAGCTACACTGCGAAGTGCAAGATTATGCAAGCAAGAAGAACAAGAATCAGGATATCGCAACAGAAACCCCTTACGTGGTCATGTTCCAGCAAGTCAACATTTTGAGCGGACCGCAAACAGGTCCAAGCCGATGTGGCCCGCGAATCCAAGAGTGTTGGAGCTTTGAGCACCCCAGACGTGATATGATTCTAGATTCGCGGGGTGAGTTCACACCCTCATTACCTGCCTCCGTGATTGTGCTGATGAGAACGACTGTAGGCGTTCCGTATACGAATTCGCACAACACTCGCGCAGCCCATTTATCTTTCCAGATCCCGACAGCCGGTACCCTACATGGGCTCGCTGGATACTTCGAAGCTCATCTTTATGGCAACGTCGGATTGAGTATACACCCAGAGCGAATGAGCCTGATCAGTCCGGATATGATGAGTTGGTTCCCGTTGTACTTCCCTCTCAAGGTCAGTTGAATTTTTCGCCGAAATGGGCTGGCCCTGATCCGCTCCTCTAGGAACCGCTTTACCTGCCTTCCGGTGCAGAACTTGACGTTCACATTTGGCGATTGACAGATCCCAAGTCTAAGAAGGTGTGGTATGAATGGCACGCAGAGTCATTCTTGTCTTTCAACGGCAGCGTCAATCACCAAGCCAACGGGAGGAACGGATACCCACCGTCGTCCGCAGGAAGCATCAATGGACGAGTCGTTTCGCATGCGTCGAACGCTAGTGGTGGAATGCCCTTACAGAGTCCGATGATGGACGCGCCGCACAGCCCATTGCCGTTGACTCCAGGTTTGGGAGGAGCTGCGGGAGATCATCGAATCAAGATTGGGCAAACGTCATTGCACAACCCATGCGGAAGGTCCAGCTGGATAGGACTATAGTGGCCGAGTATTTGTATAATCTACTGTATGAGTGTACCGCATTGCATGATTGCACGAGAAATGAAATCGTCTAGTCTCGCTGCTCAAGCCTGCTTGAGATCTGTATGGCCGGGGTCTCCTCATCTGGTCCACTATGCGATATGACGAGTTATCGACAAGTGGAAGCACAGAGTCCCCTCCCCTGCACATTCGAACAGCCATCCTAGTCCATCTGAATGCATCTTGAGTATCGATCCAGGCTCATTACTGATTTTACAACGGAGGATCGCTGCTGGATCTCGCGCGACAGCGTCCCTCATAGGTAGCGTTGTTTAACCGATAACAATCTTCTCGTCCTCGCTGAAGTCGTAAGTGGGGATTTCGAGGTTGAGCTGCGGACGGGAATTTTTGTTCAGCGCAAGGACCCGATTAAGACTGGCGTGACACTTACAGGTGCAGGGCCCTTTCTTATTCTGCCAGAGATATCGTAGTGGGAACCGTGACAAGGGCAGAACCATCCTCCGTAGTCACCAGCTTCACCGATGGGGACACAACCCAAATGCGTGCATACCTGAAAGAATGTGAGACCGAGTTGCCAACGCATACTAGACATGACTTACACCCAACATGACCAACCACTCTGGCCTCTTGACTCGCTCATCATCGGCCTGGGGATCTCGCAAGCTCTTGACTTCGACCGAGTTGGCCTCCTCGATCTCATCGGCAGTTCGGTGTCGGATGAACACGGGCTTTCCTCGCCACTTGACAATCAGGTTCTTTCCCTCGGGAATGGCGCCCATCTCGACTTCAACCTTGGCCAAGGCCAAGACATCTGCTGAGGCAGCCATGTTGGACAAGATATCGGAAACGGTAGACTTGGCGCCCGAAGCGGCGAGCAGACCCATCGAGCCGACCATGAAGTAGGACAAGGTTCGGTTGGTATTGGGGTTCTGAGCCATGTATGGGGTGAAGTCGGGGATGTCGGTGGTGGCACGCTCGACGGCCCGCGAGGTGGAGAAGGTTCGGTGCTGCAGGATACCGGTGGCTCGAGCTAGGGGAAGCAGGGTAAGTGTCTGCGATTCTTATAAGACACCCTTGTCCGGCTCGCTTCCGTCTTCTTCCGCCGGATCGGGACCATGGCATTTGCAAATGCGATTCCCCGCTTACACCGACCCTGTCTCTGTCTCCTCGTCCTTGCCTCATTCATCCAACACCCCATTCCCCACTTCATTCAAAATCCTTCCATGCCCTATTCTCGATGAACCAGCCCCGACACTCACCATTCACGTTAGTGGACTGCATGTACGCACCTCGGGAACCGACCCACGAGGGGATGGCATCCTTTCGGGGACCGTGGTGACCGTGCTCATCCGCGGCGTGGCCAGATCCGATGCCGCCGTGGACACCCTTGATAGCAAAGTTGACGGCCGATCGGGGCACTCCAGATGCGGCGGAACGAACGGCGGGTGCGAGGTTGACTCGGTGAACCATGGCGGACATTTTTGTTACAGAGCTGAGCGGTGGGATGACAGCACAGACCGAGTCGTAATGACGGAGAATGGCGAGATGAAACGGATCACTATTCCCAGCCCAGACGATCGATGCTCGCCCGCACTCGGGTTTTTTGCCAGTCTAGCCATTGGCTCTGGACACAGTTGACGCGGGCGCACCAACGCGACCTGGCCGTCGCGTTTGCTTCTCACAGTGGTCGACTAGGCTTGGCCATTTGCGAGGTGGGTATTACGGTCGTTGCTGGTCAGGACAACTCGGAATACAGTCTCACAGGCAGGCCCGAGAAGCTATAATCAGATCCAGCGAATCGTCTCGACCATATTGCCAAGCTTCCAGCCAGGCCCGAGCTAGACAACTAAAAGCGGCGACTGCCAGTCTCTTCCCTGTCCCTCCGCTCGGTGGACGAAGTGCTGTCACAGACGATGTGCTGAAGGAGGTTTATCTGAGGCTGTGATGCCGCTTGTGCGAGCGCATTTGGACTTGTCACCCCAAAAGTGCGAATGCGGCAACTCGGACGGAGACTGTGACTGCTGGAAAAATAGCTGGTCGGATTGCAGATATCAGCCGTCCGTTCTTGACAGACTGCGCATGATATGGCAATTCGATGATGCTAGCCCGCGGGTACATGTCCGTGGTGGTCTCATTAGCATTTGAAGCCACCCAAGATTGAGTACAGCAGACTGCCAACGGCATGCGGGAACGCTTAAAAATCTCCAACGTTCCGTCCTATCGCTATGGACCGCCTACCATGATGCTCAGCGATCCTGATTAAATTCAGACGGCCGGTCCCGGTTTTGAGATACGTTGTCCTTCGTAAACGTCAGATCTGGGAATTTCCCGAATGGCAGACCCGCTCGAGGAAAGCTCCGCTGCTCCGTGGTAATTTCAGCTGCTGACGACCCCGGATTGAGATGATGAATACCCTGTGGCGCGAGATATAGTGAGGGATCAGCGGAATACGTGGAAGCGTTATCCTCCGCGGCAACTGTGTCGCTTTCGCAGGCTGTGTTGTATGTACTGTGAGCGTCTTTGCATGGGCGTCTATCGGCGGTCCGTGTGTCACCATGGCTGGATTGGTAATCAGTCTCGAGAAAAGAAGTCGGCATCGTCGACATTGCAACTGACGCTACCGTTGCGGCAAGTGCGACAGGTTGAAAGAGTCGCATTTTGAGTAATCAGTGCGAGGGGGATGTTGAGTGGGGCAGTGGAAGGTGGAGTGCGCGTATGCTCAATGTCCTCTAGCAGCGAAGTAAACGAGAAGTGGGTAGAGCTATTATACATAAGCTCAGTCGACCGGCACCGCACCGCTAGGGTCCTTTGGCGAACTCTCCTTTACCCCTTTTCGCCCCTTGGAATGAGAAGAGTCCCGTTTCATGCGCCCGATGCCTCGAGGCGGAGACGCGGTGCGACTTCCTTAGTGGATGATCGCTGTTTTGCCGCGAGCGCACGGGACGTGAACGGAGTTTGCGAGTCAGTCTCGAAGCTGTGAGGCCCTATGTGAAAGACAGCTGACTTACAGTGTTGCCTTCACAGCCTCTGAGCATCCTCCTAACCGGGGGTCGGAGGAACCGGAGCATTGTACAGGTGCTTATAGCGATAGTGACGGCCGTTCCTACAGATAACAGCGGGACTGGCGATTCACCAGTAGTTGTCGCCAGGTTGAGCATCCCGGCACTTCCCCATCGTCCGGTTGTGCCAGCGATCCTTCTCGATTGATTTGCCTCACTGACGCTACCTATCGACCCATACGGCAACGAATCGAGATTTGCAGGAGGCTTAAGAGGGGGACAGAGGCCTGAGCATGATAAACCCCGAGATCTAAGCACATGAGCTTCGGCCCGCTCATCGGGTAATCGCTTCTCCATCCGCCTTGCGCTGCAATTGAGTAGCTTCATCGGGGATGTTATTCTCGACCTGGTCCGCGAAGTCTATTGTATCTAGGAAGGGTGTTGTCGGGAGACACGCCGCTAACCCCAGTGCCGCTCTATGCAGAGACGGAATTCGGATCGCCAAAAGATTCAAGCTCCCGAAGAACAGCAACCGAATCTCCTTCCAAACATCCTGTTAAAGATTGGCGAAGATCCGCTTGGAACCTCGTGACCGCCGGCATATCCATGTCAATCCATGTAAGTCATCTTGACCCGTTTGCTCTGACTGCAGCTCCGTCCATTGTCGCATTTCCTGTACAGGCTAGGGAAAATGTCGCGCACTTTCCCCGGCCGGAAAGATCCACCCGATGGCCTCAGTCGCACGCAATACATCGTCACGGTCCATCGCCGGAATGAACCCGAGATGACCGCGTGAGATAGAGCAAAGTCCCTGCCGGTATCGTCCTTGGCGCACCGCGACTCCTCCAAGAAAAGATAAGAGATGCCGAATTCCACGAGAATTCGCGTCGAGGTCGTTCAAATGTCCATAGAGCGAAGCAAAAGCTTAAACGAACGACCGTGACGACCCACACAATGGTAGTAATCAGGAAGTGCTGGTGGAATTGCTAACGTGGGTCTATTGCACCTGTCAAATGGCATCAGTCGCACCCAGGGCCATGCCACGGCCTATCCCTATATTAGCCGTTGTCAACATCATGAAATAGAGAATCATCTCTGCTCCTGTTGAACATCCACATCGTGAGTGTGGCATGCCGCAACCCGCAGCAGAAGGAAAGGTCGCGAGGCACATGTAAAACCGAGTCGCGGTGTAATTCAAAGGTCAACAGAACAATGCAAAAAGTTTACAGACAACGACCCGTCGTGTCGCTCGACAAAAGAATCATTCCCCCGCGGGGAATTGAACCCCGGCCTGGTGCGTGAGAGGCACCCATCCTAGCCACTAGACGACGAAGGAGATTGATGTTAGCTTCAGAGAATGATACCAATTCACCTTTTGTCGAAAATCCCGTATGCATCATGCATCACTCTTGCCTCTACTATCCCAACCAGGCCTTATAACATATTCTACGCCTTACACTCGTCTGATATCTGTACTTTGTGATGGTTTCAGTGCCAAACGACCGCTTCGATACTGATTGAGCTTTGAGCGGCGGAAGATCGAGCTTCCTGTCTCCACAATTCCCTGTGATGTCCGCTGGTACCGATTTGGCCGAAGTCGCGTACCCGAGTGACCTGAGCCTCCCTACTTCCGTGTCTTACTTCGAGCTTGCGAAGCAAGTCCCGTTCGGGCAAGAACTTTGTCAGGCCTTCGCCTCTCTCGGACGAGCAGCGTCGATAGCCAGTGCCATGATCTTCCGATAGCCTTGAAAGTGACTGGAATCGGTGTCTATTCCAAAGGGCACATCCGGGGCGATTGACGAAGGGCATACGCCGGTACAACTTGTGCAATTTCTCTGGAGGTGACCTCCGTCGCTACGATTGGAAGTTGACTGACGTTCTCCAGCAATGCAAAGAAGCACTAAGCCGGTTTTGTCGGGAGCTGACGGAGATCCTGCAACCCATCTGATAGGTGATGAAGGGCGCCCATCACTTCGCGTCTACGTCTGCGTCCTTTGGCGGAGTGCGACCAGGTCCCATATCGCTTTACCTCGGCTGAACAGACAAGAACCTGGTCCCCGGGAGTTTGGTCCTTACGCAGTCCAACGTAGCCGCCACTGATGGCAGAATGACTCCGCGAATGTTCAACGAAAGGCGACTGGCATCATGTGCGAGAGGTGAAGGTGGTTGGCACGTCTGCCGAAGATTATCCACCTCCACAAGATTATGTTCAACGACTATCCGGAGGGCAACGGCAACCGCGACTTGAGAAAGAATTGGGTGCTCGTCGGTATGGCATTGCGCTTGTTACGTGGCGCGAGGCCGGTCAATCGGACGGAGGAGAGATGCAAATCATCAAACTTTGCCGATTGCCTCCCCCGACAACCGTTTGACGAAGCGGACTACCCTGTCAACATGGCTTCACCTCGAGCATTCTTCGAAGCGGCCAATACACAGGGCTCGTACGCAACTTGATGTTGAAGGTTTCCATGGGTCGGTCGACGGTCCAAAGTCGCTCCGAACGAAAGCAGGTATCAGGACGGGACCGTACTTTCGTCTGCGGTAGGCTTGCTGGGCTCCGACTTGACGTTCGACAGAAGGAGTGCGTTGAGGAGCGCCTGGCCGGACATGCTACCCCTCACGGCGTGTGATTGCACGTAAGAGCAACGAAGGCTGGCTGTGAAATGCTTGACGAGGTCATATCGGCTTACGCATGGTAACTATTTACACGCCACACAAACCATTGAAACCAACGTGGACCGATTCCTTTGCAGCTCGATCCTGAAAATGGCTTCGAAATGACGGGATGGCTGCACCTCGTCGCCGGACCACAACTTTCAAGCTTGCATACCTCATCAGCGCACTCAGTCTGGCTCTCACCTCTGCGCTCGCCAGCATATCTCACTTTGGCTTCGTCGTCCTGGCGGTGATGACTCTGGACTTGAGAAATGGATATGTTGCCGAGATGAATCCCGCTTGAGCAATCAGGGTGCCTTCGTTGGAATATTTGCAGAAGAAGGATGGCTGGAGGTGTACGTGAAGAGCTGGGGCTTCCGCCGAGATCGGAGGGTCAATAGAGCCGCTCAGGACGGCTCACTGCGGAAGGGGCGTTAGTCTTTCTTCAGTATTCTGGATGACAGGACGAAAGGCTTACAGCGTCGACCTGTGCGAACATCCACTGATCGCTGATCGACCATTATTGACGCCACGATGGTGTATAGCGAGGCTTATTGTTGGGCGAATGACACGACAAAAGAGCTGTTGGGAACGATATTTCTTGACCCGTTACCGTTCTACGTCTCCCGACAGAGTTACGACCCCATTTCGAATTGAAACCAAGATCTTTCCGTATCCCCGGGCTACCCACAGACGTAGCGGAACGGCTGGTGCCCCGGACGACCTTGAATGATTGCTCCTCAGCGACAGACAGACGGATCTAATGAGAGAGAGAGAGTTCGATCGGATTATCGCCAAGGCCGCAAGAAGTTCAGCTGCCGATCTCGACTGACCGAACGCGCACGAGTCTTGTTGAGCATCTTACTGAAAGCCATCACGGAGACACTTTGCTGCGGCGCTGCAGTAGCTGCTGCAGAGATATGGTGCACTTCGGTAGCTACTTTGGTGGAAGTGTAATGTTCCCTTCTGCGTGTCCATATCGGTATCGGTCCGCCAGCCGAATAACACGTGATTCACCGGACAGTTGTCCAGTTGTCATGCATAGCATGCCCTACATATCGGCAACACAGCCACTACTCAGCCCAGACATTGCATCAACCCCTCTCTATTGTCAAACTCCTCAGCGCTATCGGAAGGTACAGAACCCCAAGCACAACCAGCGAGGCGCTCTTTCAATTCAGCACCGGTGGTGTCATGTTCATGCTCCGGCCATGCAAGTAGCTTCGCCTTTCTATTCCGTGAAAGGGCTTTGTGACTCATGTACACCCGTTATTTCGGTTTCAGTCGGCAAATATGAGCGCTACAGTCTAGCACGAGACAACATCGGTAATCCACAGCTCATCACTTATATCGCAACCTATCCATCGTCAGCGGACTTGCCTTCAGGAGACTTCCTGCGAACGAGAGCTCGCGAGCTTATTGCACAGTTTCCTTTGTTGAAAGGTCGCGTGATAGATGGCCGAACGACTTCACCAAAATGGGATATCTTGACTGCGGAAGAGCTGGACCAAGGAATAGGCAAGCTGATGTGTGACCGCAGTGTACCTGATCTGGTGAGGTCGAATCGCTGTCGTCTACATCAACCGCTGACGCAGCTTGTCCCCTGACAGGCCTCACCTGTCGTCGAAGGCATCATTTCAATCGAGCTCAATGACTTCCAGTTACTACGAGCTCCGAGGAATGGCCTTCTTTGGCGTGTCTCCCGATATCTGCCCAAGGATACGAACGAAGCGGCTTTCGTAGCATTGACTGTCAACCACGTCATATCCGACGGAAAGTCTGGCCTGGCACTCTTCAACGCCCTTCTGGCGCCCGCCACCTCGCAGGAAGCCTCGAATTCCGGCACTCTCCCGCCACCGATGGAGAGCACGATCGATTGTCGACCGGGATATAAATACATGCTGAATGTCATCTGGAAGGAACTCCTCATTCCAAAATTTCCGACGTTCCTCTCAAACACGTTGAAGCAAACGCCCTGTTGGCCGGGGGGACCGGCTGCAGCGGGCGACAATCGTCCGATGTTCAATTACATCAAACTTGATGCGGAGCAGGTCACGAACCTCAAGGCTGTAGGCAGGACAAACCAAGTCAACACGCTTCATCCCATCCTCGAAATGGCGGCTGTCTTTGCCCTGTGGCAAACCTTCGGGGCATCAGAAATCGCTTTCGACACCCCCATATCCCTTCGTGATGACAATCTCGGACATCCGCCAATATCAGGCAACTACGTGGCCAACCTCGAATCCCGCACGTCTTGCTCCACAGACGGGAACAACAAATTCTGGGACAAGACGCGCGAGTTTTCCGCGTGGCTGTCGTCCAATGCAGGAAAGAGACAAGCGATCTCTGCGATGGGTATGCTGGTCTACATCCCAGATGGGGAAAATGATGTTGCTCCCGACTCGCCGACACCGACGGGTTGGGAAACGTTCTTACGCGACAAGCTGTCGAGAGCGCCCAGCTCGTCTCTCGAGGTTTCCAACTTGGGCTACACTGAACTGCCGCCACGAGCTCAGAGTGTGGCCTTTGCGCAGACTCCCAGTCCGTTCATCCCGCCTGTGGTGATCAATGCAGTCGGACATAAGAGAGGTCTGGAACTGGTGATCTGCGGACGAGAAGGCGCCTTTACAACGGAAGGCAAGGATATGGCGGATTTTGCAAAAGCGTATCAGGCTGTGTTGGCCTACCTAGCGGACTTGACAGAAGGCGATGGGTCGGATGATGCGGGAAACGTAACATTCGCAGGTATTAAAGGGGCTGTCATCGTCTAGGTATAATTTATGAAATGATTCCTTTGTCCCTGACATACCTCCTAAACCACCTTCGAGCTCGCGGCGTAATATCGAATGGAAAGGTAATATGGAGGGATTTCGTATCTTTCGCTGACACGACGTTCCTTTCTTTCGCCATTGCAGCGTCCGTAGCTCGTTTGGCGAAGATGTAGCTCGCCGCAAATGCTCCACAACCGTTGGAAATCGGAGTCCAGACCATTGAACTCCGAAGTGTCAAGCTTGTCAAAGTCGACGAATGCACCTTTCGACAACACCGTACGCCGCGATGCAAGTGCGAAGCATGTCATATACCGTCTTCTAGGGCACACGTTACATCTACTGATCCTTCTTTGATACGCTGGGACCCATCGACTTTGATATCGACAAGAGGTATGGCGGCACCTGTGATCGGTAGATGAGAGCTGTTTTTCCCTGTACAGACAAGAGACCAGCTTACCTGAATTCCCGCTAAGGCATACACGCCCACGAACAGAATCGGTAAGAGGATGCCAAATGAAATCAACAAGGCAGTGATTACTGGTGTGCTGAAGAGTCTCGCATGTTCAAACAAGGGACCCTGAGTACCGTTGTTCGTCGAGTTTCCGTGGGCCTTGATGAGATCGTAGTAACCGTCGGAATTATCCTTGTCGCCATCGGAATGCGTTCCGTTCTTGTTCTTGTGCTTGTTCTTGTTCTTGTGTTTCAACGGCTTAGAGTCGTCGATCGACTCTTCGCCCTCCTGCGCAACGTCATCTCCAAATAGGTCGGGAAAGACCTCTTCTAAGTATTCGGTCACTTGGGCTTCCTCCTCCTCAGCTTGTTCCAGCACTTCTTCCAGAAGTTCCGACAGGCTTTCCTCGGACGGTTCCATAAGTTGACGTTTGAGCAGAGCAGCGGCCGAGGCCGATGGATTTCCAGTGATGATGGCCAGAGACGAAGGGCGGTTGGACAGGAACGATTTCAGGGCAACCAGAGGGGAGTCGATAGCTAGGGAGCCTGTCAGTCGATGTTGACAATCTTGATTACTTTGCTTACCTTCACCCTCCTCCACGCGAATCGTCTGTACGGCCCTCCCTACCGCCTCCCCGGTCTCCGCGATATCCCGCTCCTCACATCCTTCAATCCACTGCGCCACAGCCTCTTCCAGAGCGTCCAAATCCGCATTCTGGACATATGGTACGCTCAAAACGTCTGTTGATCCCTCTTGTACTGTCAACCCTGATCGACGGGTCAGCTGCGCGAGGTGGGAATTGTGTAGTCCGGCGACTTCGACGATGGCGAGATTTGTCCAGGAGCACCCGATGGTTGATGGCCCCGAGGCAAGGGCAGAGTAGACGTCGCTTGCTTGAGGAACGGGTGATAGCTTGACGTCCGAGGTCGTTGTATCACTGTAATCGGAATTGGTCAGTACAAGAGCTGGTACGTCTACCCGGGACATACGGATTGTTGGACCGCACGACCAACGGCACGGTCCCCTGGAATGCGGCAGCAAGTGGGATTGCCGCAACAGCAGCGATCGCGAGGTGTAACATGGCCTTCAAGATAGTGGTTTACGCTCCAAAGGGGTCGAGAGTAGCCCACAAAGGATGAACTTATCGATATCTCCATGCTTTCGCTGCGATGATGCAACCACCAGCAAGGCGGCGGAACCGTTCCAAATCGCCTTAGGTAATGTAATGTACAATGTCTCAGATTCGTTTCATTGCTACAAAGTGGTTGATGTGGATTCGAGTGCATTCATCGTTCATGTTCTCGAAGCTGCGTCCTCGTGGGCGAACACCAGCATGTCCGGACGACAAGACGTAGTAGCTTCAGGTGCTTGGAGCAACATGAGGCTACGCTTTCGTCGGCGACCGAAAGCAGAGAACGCAGCCGTTACTCAAAAGCAGTCTTCGACCCGGAGGTGGAACGACAACGTTGATGCCGTTCTAGCATCCTCAAGGATATCTCGTCAACGCCTACTAGGTAGCAGGGCTCATTCCATTCTCGTGCCCTTTCTATCTGCCGCTTTACCTATCCTTGCCGTCCTTTGGCTTTTGGCATTACCGCTCGACCGGTGGGGCAGAACAACCTACTTCGACGAGAATGCGATTCAACCTGGTCAAGTAAAGACGTTCTGGGATTGGGACGATGTGCATCTGGCGGATCAATGGCTGTCCGGAATTGAAAATGTGTGGAATGGAGGGCGAAGTAGTTCTCGGGCGTACGTAGGCCACGATGTCTGACCCTTACCCCCGACCACGGTGGGTGTTATATCCCGTCTGACTTGCATTGCCCTTCCAGACGCGCAGAGTACCTCTGTCATGAACTCCACAAGATAAATATACCGGCAGCGATGCAAGAGTACAATTATACCTCGACTTCTCCGGTAAGCGTTGATTCTCCTAATTACTTGCACTCGCCTGATATTCCTGGATGGAAATCAGCATCAAAGCGGTATCAATACGTACGCCGTCATCGCTCCTCCACGAGCATCAGGGACAGAGACAATCATCATCTCTGCAAATTGGCTTTCGCTCTCTTTTTCCGAGCAGGTTGACCCCATTTCTGCAGGACTCCACGTGCGGGAAACGGAAGGTCACGTCAGGATCGCGTCGAACACGTCACGCCGGAATCCAAATCTGCGAGGGATCGCAGAGGTATTGACGTTTGCGGCATTCCTACGAGGTATGTACAAATGCGATAGGTTCACCCCTCCCGTCCTATGCTTCTCGCTCATTGCTTTGCGGACTCTCCGCTGACCTTTCGCGCTGCTCATTCACACATAGGCCAGAATCACTGGGCAAAAGAGTTCGTAATCGTATTTGGGGATGGGTACGCCGATGGCTTGGAAGCGTTCCTTGCCGCGTATCATGGTACTCGAAAGTCGGGCAAGTCATCATGCGTAGGACTGTGTCTAGGCTCTAATCGCCGAAGCGCGCGTGTTATCCCATCTGTGTCGACGGATTTCTATGGTTGCTAAACAGGTCTTGAAGCCCAGAAACTGGCGCTTACACCTCAAGGCGTGGTATGGAATGCTCTCAACATCGACTATCCCGGACATTCTTTTTCGCATTTGGGAATCTACTATGGTGAGTGATCGCCTCCGAGAATGACCGCGGCGCTGGGGCTTTCCATTTCATGTTTGACATTCACAGAAAACATCAATGGCGCACTACCAAACCAGGATCTCATCAATACTGTTGCACATATTGCGCAGTGGACAGCTGGAGTTCCCGTTCGACTTCATTCGCTATCTGCAGAGTACGTGGTGCCCTCATACATACATTCATGCTGGGTCAGACCTGACTGGCGAATGCAATTCAGTCTGGAACCTGTCACATGTCCCTCATGGATACCAGCGTTTGCGTGTGAGCTGCTACGGCGCAGGGAAATCGAAGAGTATATCCGAGGTGCCAAACATCTGGTACAACACGCGAAGTATGCTGCTTTGGGGCGCATGAGCGGAGCACATGGCGTCTTTGCAAGGTAAGTCACGCCGGGACGGCCGCTTCAAACGAGGTGGCGAGAGGCAAGATTGCTGGATACTGACTGAGGATCTCCTAGATACCGGATCGACGCTGTTACCTTGTTCGCAGAACCTGCATCGGGTCCTCATGGTTTCCATGCGATGGGAGTGTAAGCTGACGTACTGACGTCGAGGCAAACGTATATACTAACTTGTCCGATCGACGTCGTTTCATCGTAGAATCATGGAATCAACCCTTCGATCGATGAACAACCTCCTGGAACGACTACACGCATCGTTCTTCTTTTATCTACTGCCCCATCCTGGGTGGTTCCACAAGATCGGAGTTTACCTTCCGGCGGCCATTTTACTTGGAGCGGGTATGACGATCCGAGGCCTAGGCCTGTGGGTTGATGCTGGGTGGGAGTTGTTCGGCCCTTCACCTGGACAACATGTGCAATGGAGAAGAAGGAGCCGCCAGACATCGGTCGCAGCAGCGATCCTGGCAGCATCTTCTTTCGTCTCGTGGTGCTTTTACAGGTTAAGGCATTTTGTCATCTTGGTGAGTGTGGCTGAGCATAATCAGCACCGGGGTTTCGCTGATCATGAGTCGTGCTCAGACGCAGAACGATCATCAGTGGATTGCACCCGCCACCGACACGATACCCACATTGGCGCCAATATTTATCGCTCAACTCGTTACCTACTGCACATCTTCCGCTCGCACACCGGTCCCCGTGATTGAGGAAGTTTCACGAGTGACCGCCCTCACAACGACCGCGCTGTCCAGCATCATATCTGGAGCCTTCATCACGACGACGGCCATGACCAACTTTCCCCAAGCTGTCTTCTTTGGGCTTCAGCTATTCTGTGTGCTTGAAATGGGTACATGGTGGACAATACAGCGCGCAACAGCCAAAAGGATCACACCACTGCAACGTTGCCTGTCTCTTGCGCTATCCATCATCGCCATCGGCTTCACAGGGTATGCTTTCCCGAAAGCGTTGCTTTGGGCTCTATGCGCCTTCAGTACCGCACAGATACTCGATACTTTCTCAGGGAAAGGCTCAACGCAGCGCTCGAATGGCTTTCTTCAAGAACTCGCGTCCTTGGCGATCGTGGAGATTGTCATGCGCCATGGCCTAGATGTCTTCTTGCGCTTGATCGCAGCAGTCCTACATCAGACCGAGTCCGAGTCTTCCGTCATGCGTCTCCTCGTGGAGGAATCCGTCATGTTTGAGAACCGATGTATGGCACATTGGCTTGGCATTGTAACGGGATTGCAGTTAGCGAGCCGTGCAATCCTCCATTTGCGGAGGCCGATATAGGAGTATGCATTCCAACAAGCTTGGGACAACCTTCTGGCCACCCAGGACTGCGCTTGTTGATGTTTTGTGCATCATTTTTCGTTTGTTCTTATCCGATACAGCGACGAAACCATTCGAGACTCCGAGCCCTGAGTGAAAAACCCTGCTCCGGAGTGGTATATGAATGCTTGCTCCCTGCCTATATCTCCAACGCTCTTCTATCGACCATCATCCTACATTCAGTGGTGGGCGTCGGCCTTGGGCAAGTCCTTCTCCAAGAACTCCAAGTATTCCTTGGCACCACCAGCGACGGCTTCCTCGGATGAAGCGGCGGCGACGTCGGCGGCGGGAGTGCTGGACGACAGGACGGGTTCAGTGGCGTCGAACTTGGAAAGCTCGGCGGTGAGGTCGGAAGGCAAGGTAGGTGCCTGGGGCGCAGCGGGTGCGGCGTAGGACTTGACGCTGGAAAGGTGGGCGTCGGCGCTCTAGAGAACGGTAGCGATCAGCGTGTGTTTGTGACCTTAAGACTCGCCTTCCGTTCATGCCCGGCGAGATTGAATATGCGTGCGCTTCTGATCATCGCCTCGATCCTCCGCCAATCTTTCTTGTGTCATTTCCTTTGCGACCAAGCTGAGCAACCAGGCCTTCTTCCTCCTGCCGTTCAAATGATATTGTCGATCACAGTATCCGCCACTTACCTTGGGTGCAGGCTTGTAGCTTCGCAACTGGTTCAAGTACAGGTCTTGGATCAAGTCTAAGGAAGCACAACCGCGGTCAGCATGTCAACCCATACAGCGGTCAGGTTACCTGAATGCAAGTCCAGAGTAGCCCAGACAGGACGGAGGGGAACTTACCCTTTCGGGCGACCTGCGAGGTCGAGAACGACCTGACGGGGGCAGCGACCGATCGTCGTGCCTGATGGTGTCCATCAATCCGAGAGAGTCCAAGTGAGGCCGATGCGAGCGGAAACGGTGGTCGATGATGCGAGGGCGCAAGCAGATGCGTGCAGGAAGGGACGGACGAGGTAATTGGATGAAGGTGATCAAGGATAGGTTCCGAGCGCAAGGGAGATGGGAAGATCAGCACAGTTCCTTCCAAGTGTGTCTGACGCCTTCGAGCTCTTCCATGGAGCTGTCCCGTTCCAAACACTCCGCGATCCCGACAGGAACATTGCGCCAACGTTACGTTTCCATCCTCCAGCGACTCGCGATTCTTTGCCCGTCAACAGCACTACTGGATCACTCCATGAACCTGCCACCCATACATCTCACTGTCCACCACGCTCGACCCTTCCTTCCCTTGCTCTTCGGAATGTCGTAAAGCCTTCCGAATCAGTCAACCTGGACTTACGAAAGTTCGGAGAACAGAGGCCATTGTGAATCGGGGACGGGTGTATGTGGGTGAACCGGTGACGACGTGTGAGCGGTGAGCGATGAGTGGGCGCGTTGGTGAAACCGATGTCAGCCAAACGTTGCGATATCAACGTTGCAGATCGTTGGCTCGACTGGCCTCCGTGCCTTCCCGGCTGCATTTCGCGCGAGCTTGAGACGAAAATGGCGTGTCTTTTTTCGTGTTTTCTTTGCAGAATCTCGAAATCTTCCTCGAGGACGGCTTGATTTGGCTCGTTGCTTGCTGCATGCTAGAGCAACTCCTAGAGCTCATGATCTCCTTCAAGCTTGTGGGACGTGCCGATATAGGTGAGGAGTAGAAATAGGGCTGCTGGGCGGATGAAGCATCCCATGAGTGGCGATGAATGCAGATCGCGCTGTTCCAAAAGGCAGATGCACCGCTTGGCCAACGCTCCGATTCCGGCCATCTACAGCAGTTGAAGAGTCCAGACGATGCGACGGTACTTTATGACATGTCAAGTAATATACTACAACTATGCGGTGCTGAGCCAAACCTCAACAGGGAAAGTAGAGCACAGAGTGCGTGAAAGGGGTGAAATGATACTCTCAAGTCTTTCCTCTTCTTCCGGTCCTCCGTGTCATCGTCGAATGCCTCTCGATGTCGCCAACGCGAGTATCTTCCACCAGCGAGCAACACCCAAGATGACGCGGAAGACTGGAAAAAGAGGGGGTCAGACTAGGGAAAAGGAACGATCCTTTTGGGTTAACAAGATTGACGTGCCGACCGTCCGATGTCAATACCGCCCACTTCAACCCTTGCCCCGAGAGACAAGAAGGCCATGGAGGTTCATCGCGCTGCACGTAAAGCCATGACGAGATTGGGTTCAAGCCTCGAGAGACTTGACCCCTCGCCGGATGGCTTTTTGAAGTTGTGTCATCATAGGAAAACTATAGCGAGGAGTCTAGATCAGCGGTAGTCGAGAAGGGACAAGGATACGGGTGTACTCACAACTTGGAAGTATCATTTGAGCGAAAGAGCAAGGCAGGACCAGTAGTGCAGATGCAACGGTTTTGAACCGCAGTGCGAACGAGGATCGATTGCATGCGCCAGACGGGACTTGCGCTTCCATGATGGCCTCGAGCGGAAACGCGTGTCAGTCGATCTCAACTTTGTAAACAATGAGCTAAAGTAGATGATGAATGAGCACTCCGACCGGCGCGGTTGTTCCACTTGAAGCGTCGCATTCCATATCAGGCGGGCGCTGTAACATTCGCGACATCAATCTACGTACGTACCGAAGGTCCCCAAGATGAGTTCCCTGCGGCGAGCGCCATTCACCCTGATCGATGGTGTGAATCCGGACGATCCCATCAGGTCAGTTCAGTTCGCGTTCTCGTACTTCCCTCCCCTCCTATAACTGAACACCGCATTCCCATAGTGCCCAGATGGAGAAGATTGATCAACTCAATACGTTGCTGATGCAGGAGATCGATGAAAACTTTGCCAAATTCCACCAGATTGTGACGAGTCGGGTATTGCCTGAAGTAAAGCGGTTTGCGTTGGCGAGCGAGCCGACGAGAGAAGCGGCGACTGTAGGTCTTTACGACGGTCCCGCTGTCGCATCGTTCTCATGCTGAACCATATCTGCGTCGCTCAGTTCTGGCGTTCATTCTTCGAACAGGCAGCGGCTGTCAAGCTCAACACACAGGGGGAGTTTACGAATACCACCGCCATGTCCGACGATGTTTACGGTGGCACGCAGCGCCATGCACACGGGCATGATCAGTCCTACTCTCAAGACGGATATCAGTACGAGGATCACGAACAGACGATGGACCGGAGCGGGATGGACAACCGTGTTTACGAGTACGAGGTGACGGGCGAGGCTGAGGCGGAAGGAGAAGAGGATCTGTCCATCACTTCGGAGGATCATTCATTCTTATACGGAGACCAGCCGATGGCGTCTTCAACACCACGAGCCAAAAAGGTGGGGGGAAGGAGTGATAAGGGAAAGGCAACACAGGGCAATCCACGCTATTCGGACCAGTCTTCCGTCACTGATGATACCGACAACTCGGAGCGGCGATATCGCGAGGCGGGGGAACGCGGACACAACGACGACTATTCACTCGGCTCGATACATGCTTCCGGAGACATACAGATCGACGATGCGCCATCACCATTCGAGCAGCTCGATAGAAGATTGCGAGAGGATTTAATACTGGATGATCCAATCGCCGAACAGCGCAATCACAACGCAGATGAACGGGAGGAAGGAGCGGATCAAACCATTACCGGCCGAAGAAACGAGGATGACGGTCTTTACGACGAGGAACCGTCAGTCATCCTTCGGCCAAGCAAGTTCTCAACAAGCTCAAAGGCGGCAGTGCGGCCCGAGGCCACGCCGCGAAGAGTGGCAGCAACAAGCCAACATAATGAAATAGGGTCCCCGGGCTGGAACGGCTTGGCGGATCTTCGAAATACGCCATTAAACGTCAAAGTCAAGCGCAACATTCCTGCTTCGGCCATGAGCAAATTCGCTCTCGACTCGTTGAAAGCTGGCCAGCCGGCAAAACTGGCTCGACAGTTTGGCTTGCCGAAGAATGCGCAACCGTCCGACCTTACTGCCGAGTCTGTAGAATCCTCCGATTTTGGCATCACCAACATGTCTCCGCCCGTCACGACCAACTTTGGAAATACAATCACACGGAGAAACCTAGAAAAGACGCCAGCGAAAGAAGCTGTCCGGCTGGTGATAGACGATCTCATGCGAGGCATTGGCGGAGGGTTCAGCCCAAGTCCAGTCATGGAGGCGGATGCCGCGTTTGCCAAGTACGGATACGGTTCAGGCGGAATACAAGCTGGTCCGAGCGCCGGAACGCCTTCGAAGAGTATGGGCAAACGCGGACAGATGCTGAGTCAAGCTTCAAAAAGGGCTTTGGAGCGCCAGACCCGTGGGGACCATGATGACGAAGAGGGCGACCTTACGGCACGCGGCAACCTCGCATCATCACCAAGCTTCGACCCAGATACATCTACGGTCGGTATGACCCGAGGGTATGCTCGAGACGCACCAGATCAGTCCTATACGCATGACGCGAGAACCTTCCTGGAAGAGTCGTTCGCTGTGGGCGTTGGGGGGAATGACTCTGTTGAGATTGATCACGAAATGCAGCTGCCTCAAGGATATGACGACCCTACAATACTTCTCGGTGGCCAGCCTTACGACCCAAACGCCCAGCACCTGAATCCGTCACCGTCACCTGTTGCTCATCGTCAACGCGGTCCCTACCAGCACGATTTGCTCGATGCCGAAACGACTATGGACCCAGATACGTATCACGGCGGCGTCGGACGTGATGAACAACCTACCGCGACCATGCATACGATGATGACAACGAACTCGGATCTCCTAAGGTTCTCTCCAGCGTCGTCGGAAGCTGCGAGCGTTTTCGGTGGGAGCAAGCCGCGAGACCCACAAGGTCGTGGTGGCGGATTCGCACTATTAGGCGCGGACGAAATACACACCTTTCACGGCGGCGTGAGTTTTTCTATTCATGTTATGCCCGTCAAAACTGAATTCCGACTCTGTATAGCGCTTGGAAGATGCGGGCACGAGCCCAAGAGCCTCGCCATCATATGCGTTGAGTCGAAAGGGCACTCAGCCAGGCCCGCATGGTGGTCGGTGATGAGACATGGATCCAAGGGGGATTGTAATCAATCGCCTTATATTATGAACATGAATCACATCCTCGCAATCATCATCTGCCACGGACGGGCTGCACCACGGCGTTGATGCACGTGACAACCCCTCTACTCGATCCAGAACTATGTATGCGTCTCTGCCGATTGGCCAGACGAACAGTTCTGCGACCCTCCGTGTTACTGTCATTCGCCACAAAGGACCCTATCCATTAGTGACTGTCGGCACCGCCGGGGCTGTAAGCGGAAAAGCCACGGGAACCGTGTTTCTTATCGTGCTGTTTGTTTGAGGTATGAAAACTGGATTTGATGCCCGTCGTTATGGGTTGTATATTGAAGAAAGAGGCGCCGTTGTTGGGCATCTGAGCGGCTGCGAAGCCTTGGGGGGGCCGACTGGGCGAAGGAGACAGTTTCACCGGTGTCGAAGGCAGGTCAAGGTTGATCCCAAAGGCCCCATGGCGTTTGCCGCGACTGGTGGGCTGTACTGAATGACTCAGAGCCGAAGAACGAGCGTTCGACGTTTCGCTGAAGAGCGGTTGCCCCCGTCCTTTGAGAAGTGACGCTTTGATGAGACTAGCATCGTGCTCCGAATTCAGGGCCGAGCTGGCTATGTCCGCGGTCGAGAGGATATTCTCTGTCGCATTCGACAACTCGTCGGATTGACTTGGGCCGGATGCTGTCCTTCGGTGTTCTTCGCCCAGCTGTTTTCGCATACTCAACTGTTTCACCCGATGCGCCAGATCTTCCACGGCATCGCTCTCTCGTTGAACCTTGTCTTCGACGTCACGCAGGGATCGATTGATAGTTTCCACAGCAGAAGGACTGCGAAAGATGTCAGCTGTCGCGTCTATTCAGCGTTGAACCAGTCTACGCACCGAAGTGGCATCCGCCCTGTCCGTTCCTGGCTCGTTTTGCGCTTCATATCGGTTATCTGGTCCTCGACCTTGTTCAGTTTGGTAAGAACGCTCTGCGGAAGAACAAGGTAATCAGTTTTGGTATTAGGATGATCGCTGGTGCATTTACCTTGTATGAAGCTTGAAGCATGATTTGATTTTCAGCCTGTTGAGGTCCGAGTTGACGAGCCCGCAATCTCTTCCGGAACTCGGGATCGGTTCGAGCACGTTTATATCGAGCACAATTCTCGGACAGATTGTCGGCTAGCAGAACTCATCAGCAAGAGCCACGTACGTGATGACCACAGAACGCACCCTTTGTCATAGACGACATAACTTTCTTGACTTGCTCATTCAACTCGATACCGGCATTTCGAATCTCCGCGACGCTTTCGTAGCTATCTTGCGTTGCCTGGCAGAATACATCTAGTGCGCTAAGGTACCAGAACTCTGCGAGGGGAACATCATCCTTGCTGGGTGACTGGCCCTGACCCGAACTTGAGGAATGGAATGTCTGGTTCTCATCGGCTAATCGCTCAAGCTGCCGAGAACAGATTGAATTAGGCTTAGAACCACACGATGCTGGAAGGACTTACGGATTTGAGTTCTTGCTCCAAGTAAACGAAGGCGTCTGCGAAGGCTTTGGTCATCCCAGATTGCACTTCTCCCGTTTGCGTAGAGTCGGCCTTTGCCACTTGAGCGGAATCGGCCGTAACGGAGTCTTTCTCCCCTGTCGCCTCGACGCTTTCCGACGACGGCAGTCTGGCATTGCTCAACGGAGAACTCTTCGCCGGCGTCGCAGTCGGAGCCCGGAAACCGAACGCGTTCGGCTTGGAACCTAGAGACGATGTAGACGGCGGCTGGACGCCGACACCTGCGGATGTCGATTTGGGAGAAGCTTCGGAAGTTTTGGCGGACGTGGTACCGAAAGAGAAGGAAGCAGATGGCTTCGGCGGAGCGCTCGATGATGGAGCGACTGGTTGTATACTAAAGAAGTTGGGTATAGTCGGTTTGAGTGATTCCTCGGTCTTTGGCTCTTTCGGTACGTCTCTCGCGGAAGCCTCGGAGGGGGCTGTGGGCGTGTCAAACGAGAACTTGGTAGGGCTGTTCTTTACCGGCTCAGCGGCTTTCGAACCTGTGGCCAGACTTTCCCACTCTTGAGCGGCGGCATGGACCTTGGACGTCTTCCGCGCGTGGCCTTTGACGAAGGTCGAGTCGTTAGATTCCGCCTGTTCCGGACTATCTGCTTTCTCGGTAGCTTGTGTGTCCTCAGGGCGTTCGACCAATACCGGAGAAGACGAGGTCGAAGTGGAAATGTCGCCGGTACTAACAGCTTCCTCGCGACCTTCGTCTTGCTCCTCTTCCTCAATCTCGTCTTGTACAGACGCGGCTTCCTCGTCCGAATCAGTGTATGTCTCGTGCTCTTCAGCATCCTCTTCCGGACTTTGATCCGCTTCCTCTGATACCACAGTCACGTCTTCGAGGATCTCTGGTCCTTGTCCAGGACTTTGAGCTTCTGCTTCTCCTGCATCGGTATTGCTGGGAGCTTGCGCGTCCTTCCCAGAGGCAGGCTTGTCGTCGGCTCGTTTGGTGTGAATCAGTGGCGGGGAGGGKGTTTTCGTCTTCTCCACATCTGCCGAGTTTTGAACTTCCGGAGCCTCCTGCGTGGAGGGAGTTTCACCGAAAGGTGATGACTTGGCAGCTCCGAACGCAGAGAAGCCCCCAGCGAAGGGGAAAACTGAAGTGCCAGCCGATTTGGTTGGGGTGGAGAAGCCAGCGAAACCCCCTGTAACCTGGATAGGTTTCGGCTGGGACAATTCGCCAACCGGTGTTGTTGTCCCTGATGTTGAGCCGAAGGTAGCAGCTCCGAACCCAGGCGCGGCGCCAAATGCAGGTGTGCCAAATGCAGGTTTGGAAACCCCGAATCCGCTTGATTGACCGAATTGTACTCCAGAAGTTGTTGCCACTTTCGCCGTTTCCACTTTCTGTGCTGGTGGCGTCGTGCTCGGAGAAGAAGACTGCGCAGCTTTGGCAAAGAATGAGCCTGACTGCGCTGGTTTTATGAACGAGCTGGTTGGCTTTGTCATGCTTTCCGTTGGAGCAGGTGTATCCTCCTGTGGTAAGGGCTTATCTTCCTCATCGTTCAGCATGTCTCCGAAGCTCCCAAGACTGAATGGCGATGCACTCGATGAAGTCTTCTCCGCACTGCCGCTGGGCTTCGGGCTTGACGCTTCATCAGCCGCTTTCGTCGACGATGAACCAAAGGCAGATTGGCCGAACGCGGGAGCAGCAACGAAAGGAGAGGGAGCGGCGAAAGCAGATGATGCGCCGAAAGCGCTTGCAGGTTTGGCAGGGGGTTTACCAGAAGACGCGGACGACGCGCCAAAACCAAAGGCTTTGCCTGACTGTGGTGTTTGAGCTGCTGGTGAAGCAGCGGTTGGTTTACCGAATGCCGAAGCTCCAAAGGGTGATGCAGTACCAAAGGCAGAGCTGCCAAATGCTGGCTTGGCAGAAGCGCTGGCACCAAAGGCCGATTGTCCGAACGCAGGGCTAGCGCCAAAGGCAGACGGCGTAGCAGGAGTGGAGGAAGCGGGAGAGCCAAATGCTGTTGCCCCAAACGCGGATGTTGCTGGCACCGCAGCAGCAGGCGTCGTAGCAGGCTGGCCAAAGGCTGAAGTACCGAAAGCCGGTTTATTCACGCCTGGTGTACCAAAGCTATTAGAGCCGAATGCAGGTGTGGCAGTGGCTGCTTTGGTAGCACTCGCAAAGGGGTTTGCACCTCCAAATCCAGAAGATACACTCGGTATAGTGGCTGCTCCGCCAAATCCGAAAGATGGCTTCGCTGCCGCAGTGCCCGTCGCGAAAGGAGATCCCGCTGCTGACGCGAATGGCGATGGGGCAGAGGGTTTCGCAACCTGCACTCCCAGGGCAGCAGTAAAGAGGTCTTGAGGCTTGACCATATGTTCGTAAGCCCCATCCCGGTTGTTGATGACGTTGTATACCACCAGCACGCCATCGCTTGTGTATTCCAGCAGGCGCGGTGCTGGGGGCAAGTCGGGCTGAGCTTCGCCTCCTTCCATTTCCTGCTGTATGGGACTTTGGCTCGTCAGGTCGATGGCCAGACCGAGCACCGTCGCATCATCGGAGACGGATCCTTCTTTGGGCTCTTCTTGCATCGGGACGCCAGGGCGTGCACTTTCATCAGGTCGAATAACATCCCACAAGGGCGGTTCCGTAGGGGTTGCCGTGCTGTTTCCCTGTAGAATAGTGACGTCGATAGCTGGGGCGGAACTCAGAAACGCCAAATGTCGAAGTCTTGTACCCCAGTTCTTGATGTGAGCGATGTTTCGAAAGTTTCCCGAACGTTCCATTCCCCATGCAGGCAGGATGTCTTCAAACAGAGTGAACGAGAAGACTGGAGGCGATGCCTTGGTCTGCCTGTGCACTAGGTACTGTTTCTGATCATTGACGGGTTCGGTTGTGCTGCCGACCTGAGAGTTGTAGGTGACAAGGAATAGGTCGTTTTCCAGCCAGCCGATAGACACTGGCGAATACCCGCCTTCGACAGACAATGCTGACGGAAGGGGAATCTCCGCCTTCTTCTCGCCCTCTGGCGTATACTGCTCTATCGAGCCGTCCGATTTGCCGAGCACGAATTGCTTGCCCTTTGGCGACCATGCGACTACAATTGATGGGATCAGCCTGAAGGTCAACCAGATTTCTGATCAGCGCCTACATACCGCAAGTAAAGGCCTGTTCCAGTTTGCGAAGGATTCGGCACTCTTGGCCAATTTCCAGAACGGTAAGAGAGGAGGCACCTAGCGCCAGCACCAGCTGCGGCAGACCACCCTCGGGGGACGGATTTGGCAGAAGATTCAATAATGGCGAAGTGAGACCGCTGTAGGTGTGATCTGGCGCAGTCTACATTCGTGAGGTGGGTCAGGAAGCAGAGGGTTTCAGACGGAGGCGAAAGTACTGACTGTTCCAGAAAGAATGCCTTTGACATCCCATACATCCACAGTGCCGTTTGTATATCCAACGAGTACCTTTCGATCACTCATGGCCAGCCTGTTATGCACCATTTGTTAGCAGAGGTCTCGATCACGATCGCTTCGTACTCGCCTTATCCATTGAGGACGCGATGCGAGACTGAAGCTCTTTTCTGGTTCAGCCCGAGTGGTAGAGGGACTTTCCAAAGCTTGCTTGGCAATCTTCTCGAGCTGAAAGATTCTAAGCACTGAATAACCGATTGTCAGCACCATCCACGAAAAACTGCAGGAAAGCTACGTTACATTTCTCATCGCCAACAAAGCACAAACCCCACATGTTGGACACAGCCAAAAGACAACATTCCGCCGGTAATTGTGATAGGTTACTGTGATCGAAGGAATCCGCTACTCGAACGTGTACGTCGGATCTCGCAGGTTTCTCGAGTCGCAGCCACTGCAAGCAACGATTATCAACGCTCGGTCCTTAGACGGTGCCAGTCAGTTTACTCACATCCACATCCTCCTCTGCGGCGACCACCTCGTTGATAGACATCTCTCCAGGCCTGTCGGTATCTCGATCGTCCTGCGCGTCCGTAAGGAAAGGTCCTGTCTTTGCAGTTGCGCGAATGGCCCGTCGTATAGGATCCGCTTCGGCTTCAGAGATCAAAGCTGAAGATACCCTTCGCTGTAGACTCTGGCCGACGAGGTTGCTGGTCCGGAATTCGGAAAGGGTTGATACGTCACTTGCGTTCGAGGGTAATCGGGTGTGACGAGAGCTGTTCAGACCCGCTTGAGCCGTATACATCAAGCGATGCTCGACGGAAAGAAAGGAGCCTTGTTTAGAACGGATGAGAGGCTGGAGGACGTCTGGGCTCAGCAAGAGGAAGCTAGATGATGGTACTGAGCAGCTCGAGATGAAACCGTTCTTGCTCGATCGCTACGTTACGTAATGGGTAATGGGTCCTGGCACATGTTCAGGCATATTCGATTCTCTCGTTGAGGACGGGAAGAGTCCGATGTCTGATACGCTCCCGTCCTTTACGCCGTACAATACGATCGCGGGCATCAACGTGAGGGTGCACAACTCACAGCCTTGTTGCTGGTGAGCATCACAAGATGAGGGGTGGCCAATACAAAGCGAAAAGATGTTTGAACTACAAAGTCATGAAAACGGCACCAGCTGTCGGCTCATTATGCCTACTTCCCAAAGACCCAAAGACAGACCAGCCATTGCGAACGGAATCGCTTCCTGCGCCTCATTCAAATCGATGGTGCTTGTTTGGGAATCTACTGCAGGAGACGAAAGAGTCAGCAGCGCAAAGAGTCTTCCAGAAACTCAGCTCACCTTCCCTCCTCGTAGGGATTTCCAGAACCCGCTGCTTGGTCATACGATCTCTTCACGGAACTTGCTGAGCTGAAGGGATTGCTCGACGAGGTACAAAGGGATATGCCATTTGGGAGCTGCTCGCGCTGACGCTGCTCGTCTTTCGATATGCATTATTGGCATGTTTAGATCAGCGACCCAACACGTTGTCGGAATAGTTGACGCAACGCTACTTACCCTCAAGGTGGGCCATTTCACAAACTGAAAGCCGTCTGTCGACTGTCCCCTTCGATTCGCCGATCTGCCCACTTGGGTTTGTAATTCTTGTTTTCGTTCAGAGATCTTGCCGCATCGCGATCCATCTGCAAGCGTGCTGCGACTTGTATGTAGAGCGGAAGCCACGGTTGCACCAATTCTGCGAACCATTCCACCAGATCCTTGGGCTTAGAGAATTGCATGCAGGATTCCAGAAAGGCCTCGAACGCGCACTCCAAATCCCTTTGCAAGAAGAGTTATTGCAGCTTTTTCGACTGGTGGGCGATTCCCATTCTTGCCGGAAAGTTGTACATCATGGCGAAGTTTGACTGTATAGTACCGGTACACAATCCTTTCAACACGAACTAAGGATATCCCACATGTTCAACAGTGACAGCAAGCCGAGTAGGACTTACACTGAATCCGCAATGATCCAGCTTGCGGTAGATCCCTCCTCACTGTCGGCGAATACTTTCTCCATGAGGACTTTGGACAGAAGATACATCATCGCCTTGTGACCAAACAGCTCCATCACGAGACTGCTTGTGGAACCCGGAATGACGTGAATGACATTGTTATGGGTGAATGCAACTCGAAGGGCGTCATTCGCGTCGGAATCTTGAGGCTTGTCCAGCAACGGCGGTGTAGGCGGGGATCTTCAGGAAATTGGCTCTGTACGTAGGGAGGCATTTCCCAATAGCCATCGATGATCTGTAGTGTCGTCTGGGCGTCGAAGAATCTTGCTGTGTCCGGATTAGCGGGTCTGGGCCTGTTCATGTTGCCGCGGTTGCGAGCAGTCATCGTTGAGCCGGCGACAGGTGACACGTCGAGGCCTTGCGGCGGTATCGGTACTTGCACACCATTGTTTTTACGCTCGGTTGCCATGTTCAAGATGGAGGTAATACGTGTGCGCGTTTAAGACACACGGGCAGTGGGTTTGAGGTGCTATACATCAGATTGTGACTTGATGCGAAGGCGAGCGCCGTACTGGAATTCGTGGTATGTGAATGTGAACCTTCTCCTATGTCCATCAACAGTTATTGACCGTTGACCGTCACGGAAGCTAAGCTGGGACGCACCAGACCACTCAAGAACAGCGCTTATCGGTCGCGAGCTATGGGTCTGCGAACCTCGTTGTACTGTTTCATTCAATTTCTAGCATGCATAGACTGTAGACTTCCAGGGATCATTGATTTGGTACAACATTGCTTAACTTGTTTCCATTATACTTAAATTCGCTTGTCTCCGGGTCGCTCCCAGTTGAGAAGGGCGTATCTGCATGAATAAAGATAAAGTGTGTAAGTGCGATGCGAAGTAAGGCTTATCCGCCAAAAGTGACACACCCGGCGTTCAAGTACGTCGCGTAACCGAGCCAAGCAAGGTAAGGGATCGTGAACCAGTTGGGGGAGATGGGTGCGGTCACGAGGTCGGATGATTCAAGCGCCCACTTGCCGGCAGTGGCGGTCAAAGCAACGATGTTGGCGAGTGCGATCTTGGGCGACTTGGTACCGAAGAAGATGGGCGACCAGAGCAAGTTAAGAGCGAGTTGAGCGTAGTAAAGCTGGAGAGCGTGGTCGGCCTTGGCACTGATGAGATGGGTTGAAAGTCAGCTCGTTTCCTAAAGTAACTTTCGCTCTGTTGCGATCTGCGCACTTACGTCTCTCCAGGGGTAGGCGCTGCGTCGAAGGCCCGAACCAGAACGTGAGAAGCATACCCCATAGCCGCGTAAAGCGCAGTCCAGATAGGGCCGAAGGACTGTGACGGGGGTACCCCTGGAGGAGAAACCATCGACTTGTACCAAGCCTTGGTCTTGTCGCCTGATCGCGGAGATGATAGCAAGCCGCTGACCATTCCGAGACCGACCGGAAGGCCGACGGCAAGGCTATTACGAGAGAAAAAGCAGAACATATCAGCATTCTGGATCGACACAAGCTGTGCATCGCTCAGGTCGATATCAGCCCAAAACTCACATTGGGTTTCGCGGAATCGCGAACAGAATTTCGGGCAAAGGAGACATCTTGTGCGTTGGTGATCGGTTACGATTGAGTGAAGAAGGTTGTTTATCGATACTGTAGAAGGTTGGAAGGAGAGTTGATTTGAAGAAGACAAGGTATTTTATATTTGTATCATCCGACCGGTCAGCCTGGTCTCCCGGTTGCGCCCGCCGTGACGTCATACGTCATGCGGAAGCAATGCAAGAAAGGAGATCTGAAGACCTCCTGTCCGCTGCCTCCTTTCATGTGACAGCTGAAACGCATGGGCGGACCGGTGGTTGCCGCGGCCGGAAACAGCAGCATCCAAATTGAATGTCTTGAGAAGACACAATTATAAGTAGCGGACGGGGATCTCTTGAGTCCCTTATCACCTGTGTTGTACCAGTTCAAAACATTCAAACATCATGCCAGCTTCACTCCCCGCGCGACAGCTTGGTAAGCAAGGTCCGCAAGTCACGGCCATCGGGTTCGGGACGATGTGCGTTTGTGTGGTGCTTTCAGCGAACACTCCTGATTCCCTCTACGTTGTAGGGGACTGTCCGCCTTCTATGGCAAGGTCGACAGCGACGAAGAACGTTTCAAGGTTCTCGACCGAGCTTACGAACTGGGAGAGTCTCACTGGGACAGTCCGTTCGGTGGTGCATTGCCTGCACAGACGCCCAGCTAATCACCCCATTCCAGGCGCCGACATCTACGGCGACTCCGAAGAACTGCTCGGAAAGTGGTTCGCGCGAACAGGAAAGAGGAGCGAAATCTTCTTGACGACCAAGTTTGCGAACAAGGTTCTCGGAGGGGGAGGTGCCAAGCGAGAGATCGATTCTTCGCCTGAATACTGCAGGGAGGCGTGTGAAAAGTCGCTGAAGAGGCTGGGGACAGATTATATCGACCTTTACTACTGGTAAGCTCTGGTGTGGCGTAAGCGCAGTTCCTGTTCGACCTCGCTTTGCTCCCTCAGTCACAGAGTAGACAAAAAGACTCCCATCGAAAAGACCATCGAGGCCATGGCCCAGCTGCAAAAGTGGGTGCTGCCGCCCATCGTAATCGCAATGCTGACTACCGAACTTGCAGAGAAGGCAAGATCAAGTACATCGGTCTTTCTGAGGTCTCGGCAGACACGCTTCGAAGAGCGTGTAAGATTCATCACGTCGACGCCGTACAACTCGAATACAGCCCCTTCTCGCTGGAGGTCGAACAATTCGGCTTGCTAGATGCATGCCGGGAACTAGGTGTCGCCCTCGTTGCTTACAGTCCTCTAGGTAGGTTCTACAAGCAGTTCTCAGCGTAGGTTGCAAGCTGATTCTGCGTCTGTATAGGTCGGGGCATGCTTACCGGTAAATACACAAAGCCTACCGACTTTGAGGAAGGCGATTTCCGCCGAATCAATCCCCGATTTTCCGAAGAGGTACGTCTCCTCGGTATAGTTCACAGTCGGTCCTGCTCACTAACTTTCGCCATTGGTACCAATCAGAACTTCCCCAAGAACCTACGGGCAGCCGAAGCCATTGGCCACATCGCCGAACGCAAAGGATGCACGGCGGGCCAACTCAGCCTGGCCTGGTTGCTGGCTCAAGATCCGCTGGTCATCCCCATTCCTGGTACCAAGAAAATCAAATACCTCGAGGAGAATGTCAAGGCGCTCGAGGTGCGCCTGACAGAGGAGGAGTCTCTCGAGATCCGAAAGGCGCTCGAGAATGCCTCCGCGCAGGGTTCGCGGTATCCAGAGGCCATGTTGTCTGCCTTGTTTGCTGACACAGTGCCGTTGTAAAACTTTGTAGAGCTGAGATGCATGTGGATCATACCCAGTAGCGGGAATCTCAATCAAGACCGTGCGTCTGCAGAAGAGATTTGGCTTCATCTCCCAACGAGTCTTGATCCCTCGAAAAGCCCGGTAAGGGGACGACCGACGGATCTTGTGTCAACAGCCAAGGCAGCCTGTTTCTATCCAGGGAACTCGATGAGTTTGCGATCGCGGATGAAATGTAATACATGTTTACCAATACAACAATACGACAGGATGCGAACGGTATGGAATAGATACAGCGAAACCTTGTGACACGACTACTTCCTGGCGCGCGTTACTCTCTTCGGGATGCCGGAAGGTTCGGCCGTCTCCGCAGCGACAGGTGCCGCCGCCGCCGCCGCTCGCGTCTTGCGCACGGGTGCAGGCGGCAGTACCGGGGGCGGGGTCGCACGAGCTTTACTGGAGGCGGTCGGAGCGGTCAATCGGGACCCAACAGCAGCCCGCGTCGCTCGCTTTGGCGCTGGTGCAACTATTTCCTCCGTTTCCGTGCTACTCTTCGGCAGACGCGATGCGACTGCTGCTGCGGCCCGTGTCCGTGTCTTGGGCTTCTCTGGCTCTGCACTGTCAGCCTTTTGGCTTGGCTGGGGAAGTGCGGAGCGAGTTGCCAAAGGGCGTGCAGTAGCTGTTCGTGTAGCGACGGCAGCCCGAGTAGGCTTTCGTACAGGTTTGATATCCTCGGGATCGGGTTCCGGAACGTTGATATCGTCCAGCGGATCGGCTTCGGCATCGTCATCCACTGTAGTAGCCTCTACAGGGGCGGCAGACCTGGCTCGCGTGGTCCTGGCGGGAAGTGCCCTTGTGACAACCTTGCTAGGCGCTTTGGCAGCTGGTTTCTCTTCAGGTTCCGCCGTGGCCGTGCGCGCGCGGACTGCTCGAACTGCTGGTTTCTTGCTAGGCGCTGATTGTTCATCCGTAGATGTACTGACTGCTGACGAGGGTGTGAGTTTCGCTCGCGGGGCTTTCGGTTGGACATCCGAGGATGTTCCTTGCCCCGCCGCATCTGCCCGGAGGCGACGAACGCCAGTGGCAGGAGCGGACGTAACCGGCTTGTTGATAGGAGCCTCGTTTCCGGCAGGTTTAGCTCTCGACCTTGACGCAGCTGTAGGAGCGCGCGCACCCGTTCGGACTGGAGCAGGCTCTTTTGCCGCAGCAGGAACGGGCCTGTTGCGGGTGGGCAATTTGGACACGGCCTTGGTTGTTGTAGACTTGACCGACTCTTCGGCCAAAGCCTCTTGGCTGGAGCACTCAAGTTCCGGGAACAGATTTACAATCCCAGACATCTCGGGTGTGGCCAATTCGGGTTTAACGGTGAACATGTGTTTCATACCGGAAAACTGCGGCGTGCCGGGCGCTGATTTGGGCGTTCGCAGCATCTCCCGGATCCCGTTGAGCATCGGAGTACCAGGCGATTCGACTTGTACCTTTGTTTGCGGCGAGCGGAAGGATGCGGGTTTGTCTTGTGGCATGCTCACTTCTTCAATCGAAGCATCGCTGTCCTCGACCTCCTGTTCTTCCACGTTTTCGGCGACATCAGACTCAAGCTGGTCATTTTCGAGGGAATCCTGTGACTCTACACTTTCCTGGCCGTCGTCACCTCCGTCCTCGACGTCCGAGTCCCTGTGACTGTAATTGCCATCATCGGAGAGGTCTTCCATTCCCGGCTCAACAGTCGTCGCTGGCTCCCCGACGTGAGAAGCTTCGCCGGCAAGGTGCTTTTCGTCTTGCTCGTCCTTTAGTTCGGGACGGTGCAATCTCGGCATGAAGCGTTGAAGCGGAGCTGCAGAGTTTATCCCTCGTTGGTCGAAGCGAGTTTCCCGCGTGTTTGGTGTTTCAGGAGCGGGAATGCCGAAAGTTGCCCGTCGGTTGAATGGCTTTTCCTCAACCGTGTCTTCCGACTTGATGTGAATGCTCTTTCGACGTAAGTCTTTCAGCTTGTTCTTGAGTCCCTGCAAAGGGGTTGCCACTATCTCGATGTCCGGGGTTTCATCGTTAGAGACGGTCATTGCCGGGTGGCGAGAAGAGGCAGGCAATGTGTTCCTTTCTTCTTTAATACCGGTCTCAGGTTTCGCTTCAGTAAGAAGGGGCGAGGCCTAAGACCATAGGGAAACGTAGCTCCGGTCAATGACACAATCTTCAATGATCACCAGGTTTGGGAATTCTCACCTGGTCCGCTGCCTTCATTTCTTCATCCTCAGGATGGGGCTTGACATCTGCCGTGTCTCCAATGGACATGCGCGCAAACGCATTCTTCATCGGTACCATTTCACTCCTAGGTGTCCCGCGAACCGCTGGTCCACCCAAACTTGATAGCGACTTTCGGCCAAACATTCCTCGTCGGTCGGTTTTGCGGTTAAGAGGCTGGGGAGTGTAATATTCCTCGACGATGGGCCGACGAATCTGCGATCATCGAAAAGAAGTCAATTCACGCGGCGAAATTCAGGCAGAGACGACTCACAGCCCTGGAAGGCGAGGCCGGAGTATCAGGAGTGCCCTGCCCAGCGTCTTGTTCCGCTTCATCTCGATTAGGCATTGTGTATGGCTCGTTCTCCTTGTCTTCTTCTTCTTCCGATGCTTCCTCTTGCACGTCGTCTTCACCCTGTTCATCCTGGCTCTGCTCGCCCTCACTTTGGCTGCGACTCTCAACATCGCTATCTTCTTCCATCTCTGGGGCGACATCAAGACTGCGGTCAACGAGATCGTCGTCGTCCGAAACACTATCCATCATGTGTGACGGGTGAAGATGTTGGCTCGTGGACGGGCTTCGGAACTGCGTTGTTCAAGGAACAGTCAGTACGGATCTTGCGAGAACATCCGGAGATGGTACCTACTTGAATGGCGTCGTCACCATCTACGCCAGCAAAGTACGCATCTTGCTGGACCACGGCGTCGTCGTTCTCTCGCATCGGCGTGGCAGGGGAACTGAAAGCCCCACCCGTGCTATACGCGGCGTCCTCCTCCTCATGATCCGTTTCACCTTCCGCGTCCTCCTCATCTCCCTCTTCATCCTCTCCTGCATCAGTCTGATACATGGCGAGCGAGGCGTGTTCTCCCTCGGATTCGTCATGGTGCCTGAGCGGCTCGGCGTAGTCCTCGATGGCAGAAGGTCCCCCGTCCTCGTCCTGGTCGAGTGATTCATCCCATTCCGTTCCGCCAGGGGAAGGCAAAGCGACTCGAGAAGGCGTCATCTGCGATTCCATCCCACCCGGACAACCTTCAGGGGTCTGCAGAACCTCCTTCGTTATCGCAGATTCGGTGATAGGTGTCATCGGCTGATAGATCGGAAGAACCACGGACCTATCCACCCCTCTTTGCGGCCTCATCGGTGTACCAATCAATCCGCTTCCTACTCCCATCGTACGACGCAAGTCTCGCCTGCTGATCTGTTCTTGCATGACCTTGTGCGCACTTCGAAGGAGCAATCGCCTTCGCAGAGACACTTGACCGTCTAACGGCCGGATAGCGCGAGGTGTTTCCGGCATGGCGCCGGACGAAGTTTTCTCCTCCGGCGAGGCGGGCTCCGACGGTTGATTGAATACAGAGACAGGAGTGCTCGGTGCTCCAGTGTATGGCGTCTCACCACCAGCTGGCAAAGGTACATTTCGCGGTGTCATCGGTGGATCCGCCAATGCCAAGACGTGCGGCGCGGGAGATCGACTGTGTTCTTGCTCGTCCTGGTACTCGGAAACGTCTTCCATCTCGACGTCTTCGACTTGGCTAGACTCCTGTTGTCCATTGGCAGAAACCAAAGAAGGATCAAGTTCCCGCGTGTTCGTCGCCTGAGCAGTCTGGGGAACAAAGGAATCGTAAGGGGTATCGCTGCCCTCTGGCAGAGGCACGTTCTTCGGAGTCTGATATACGGAGTACCCGGGCTGCGTTGTCGGCGTCTGCGGGGCTTCAAGGGCGCTCAGCTCGTCCAGCGATGGATAGATTGACGGGGTTGTCGGTGTTGAAGGCTGAGGTGCCGCAAAGTAAGGTGTGTGAGCGGAAGGGGGAAGAGGGATCGAGCTTGGCGTTTGCGGAAGCTGTGCAGTTGTCTGGCTCTCCAGCTCGTCTACACTGGACGGCAAGGGCTTTTCGCTCTGTGGACAACAGGTCAGCTCAGTTCAAGTTCAGAAAGATGGTCATCCAATCTACCTTTCTGGTTCGAGGTGCCAAACTCGTTCGAGGAACACGCGTCACCTTCTTTGCCGGCTGCGGCGTGGAGAAAGAAGACAGCGGTATAGCCTTCTTGAATACGCTGGACTTATGCGGAACAGGGACCGGGGCAACCTTAGAATTAGACGGAACCCCATTTAGTACTGTAACCGGTGGTTCAAAGGATAGTCGACTTACCCCCTCCCGCTGCGCAATCTGCTCCTCCTCGGCATCTTCCTCCTCCCGATCTTCAAGGTAGACGAAATCCTCCTTCCTCGCCTTTCTGCCCGGAGTCGCAGCATTTCTCTCGCCGCCTGTCCCTTCCATTTCCACGCCGATATCTTCCAAAGCGGCGCGCACCTCGTCTGATGCATAATCTTTCGGGAAGAGATGCATCCTCGTGGACGGAGCATGACGTAATGGCGTCGAGGGGATCCTTGTGGATCTCCGCACAGGGGAAGGAAGGTAGTTTATTCCGGGTGATGGCGGAAGGGTCGGATGTACTAGGGACGGTCGGAAGGCGGAGGATCGACCAGACGGAGAACTCGGGTTTCCGCTGGTGAGGGAGGATTCATCTTGGTCTTCGTATCCGCCCGAGGCGTATTCGAACCGGAATTTACGCTCCATGACGTTGATGATATCGTCGTCTTGAAGGGTGTAGATTGTACCACCGGCGAGAGGAACGCGGTTGAGCTTGAGACCATGGCTTGAGAGGACATGTAGTGTTGCCTTTGCGACACGGATAAATCAGATACAGCCGCGCCATGGAGAGACAGCATCGCGGCTCACCTTTCCCGTCAAGAGATCCACGATAATCTTGCAATGTTTCCTCGACACGTTATCCGCATAGATCCTGATATCACAACTCTCCTCTCTCCCAAATACGACCTGTAGCGCATCGATATTGTACACCTGCTTCGAGCGACCTTCCTTCGCAGCGGAAGACTTGCCCCGGAAATGATGAAGTCGCGCATACACAACGGGTTGCTGAATGTCGGGGGATGGCGAGCGAACTTCCATTGTTGACGGCGGTGGTGGTGTCTTTGGCGGGTGCATGTTGGCGAATGAGTGGGCTGTCGCTGTGAAGGGATGAAGAGGACAGGTGGATAGTGTTGATTGATCTTCTATTCCCGTTTGTTTATCTTGTGCTAAGCGCAAATGAAACCCGATTGCGCTTCTATACGAGATTGTTCAAGCGCGCTCGCTCGTGCCTTATGTAAGCCGCCAGGTGTTTGGGACGGCTCCGAACTCGAAGAAGGCCAATGCCCTGATCGCAGTCAGGAGAATTACAATTATTGGACACCACCTCCCCGTCCCATTCGACAAGGTCAATCAAAAGAGCCAGTCCGCGCTGTGAGTATACGTCTCCGCTTTCGTATTAGCATCCTGGAAGCAGTTGATCCCGAGGCCTTATCGGCGCGTTGATCACGCCTTGCGATATCTACCGTTTCTGGACGACAAGCACTTATACTTGTCTCTTTCCTTGATTGTCTTCATCCTCCTCAACAGCATAGCAAGGTCAACCGAACTCCACGGCAAGGCTACTATCTCACATCGGCTCGCCGTCAAGACTGTCGCCGTCTGCAGACGCTTTCGCCATATCACATGCACTATCATCAGCAAAGAGCATTCATCACCTAGTTTCGCCACTTTCTACATCACCACCTATCGATCTCCCTTACAAACGCTACCATTGGCGGAAGCCTTGAATCCATCAGATCATGGAATCAGGTTCGACTTCGCCAAGAGGTCGAAAACGTGATCGCCTCGGCAACGAAATTTCCTCCGCCGCCGCAGGAGCGCTCTCCCCGCCTCCAAAGTCTGGAGCTAACACTCCATCCGCTTCGGCGGCGGCGAGGCGTCCGTTCGCGGTGGCGGAGGAGGAGGAGAAGGAGCCACGGTATGTCGGTGATCCAAGTTATCTCGAGGTGAGTATCGCACGGTGATCGCGCGACCGCGGAATGCAGGTCGGCGGTCTTGTGAATACTTTGTGCAAGCTGACCTGGACCATTCTCGGATCCCCCTTTTCTTCAGGATTTCCGCAAAACGCAAATCTACCTTCAACTTCTCGCCTACAGACGTCAAGCACAACGCGCGACATCGCTACTAGAGCAACAGACTGGAAAGTTACAGGTCGTAGAAGCGAATGCGAGAGCCTTAGCTGGATTTTGGCAAGAGGTTGAGCGATGCGCGAGGTATCAGGCTCAGGAGTCGAATCCGGTTGATGAAGAGGTCTCGGAGGATTTGAATCTTGCTAGTAAGTCTGAGGTGTCTCGTTGAAGCCCAAAGAAGAGACTTAGCTTTTTCACACAGCCATCTATACACCACACCTCGAAACCGCACTAACGGAGCGATTCCAATCACTCAAAACCGTGATCGGAACCATACCGCCTCCCGCATCATCCTCAACATCATCCTCAACATCATCCTCAACATCATCGCTGCAAGCACAACTTGTATCGCTCCGGACAGCTCATGCTGCACTCAAGGCGGAATACGCAGATCTCTCGAAAAGGCATGATGACGCCGTTGAGGGCAGGGAAAAGGCTGAGCGGTACTGTGATGAGCTTAAGCTGGAACTGGCTCGTGCTGGAGGGGATCTGTTGGCGGTGAAGAGTGAAGTAAAGGCAGAGCCAGTGACTCAGGTTCCTGCTGTCGTGGGCAATGGAATCGGGACCCCAGCCGAAAAGGAAGACAAGCCAGAAGTAAAGCCAGAATCAGCAAATATGGATGTCGATCCACCATTATCCAATGGAGCGGGACCAAGTTCCGTACCCATGACGAACGGCACATCGACTCCGCGCGACCCGACCATCGCCATCAATCACCTACTCGAGCACCAATCCAACGAACTCGCAGAACTTCGTGCGGAATGTCTGCAGCTCAGAAAGGACAAGGACGAGATGAGCGCATGGGTTATCGCGCCGACGGATGAAATCATTGCGCAGACACCGCTGTACAAGGCATTGGTGGAGAAGTTTGCGGAGAATATGGTTGCGTATAAAACCCGGAGTGTGCGAGGGGAGGAAGCGATTGAGGCTGCCAATGCTATGAGGGATGACATGGAGCGTTTCAGAGAGAGCGCATTGGTAAGCTTTCCAGCAGAAACGTGGTTTTGGAATCGATCTAATTCCGAGGATATAGCATGAACATCGCATGGCGCTGGAGAGTATACGGCAGCAACTTCGGCAGAAAGAGGCGGATATTGCGCGGCTGCGTGGGCAACGAGACGTACTCAAGGAGGAGAACGAGATGCGGAAAGCCCAGCAGGCGGTTTCAAATCAGTCAATGAAAGATGTCGATGAATTTGCGCGCTTACAAGAGGTAAGATGGAAACCGTTTTCGATATCGCACGCACTGCTGATACTTGGTTTCGCACGAAAAGGAACGCACAAAGGTCTTGGTCGCAGAAGCGAAGCGGCTACATGCTCAGCTTGCAGCAATGGGAGGAGAAAAGGATTACCTAGGTTTCCTGCTACAGCGAGAAGGCACCGACTTGGACTATGTCAAATCGCTGGAACAACAGCTTCGGTGGGTAGATGTGCTTTTCCCGGCGCAGAGAATGCATGCTAAAGACTTCTTCCTTACAGGGATGCCAAACAGCGGGAGAGACTGCTGCAAGAACAACTGGCGCAATTCACTGCATCTTCGCCGGACCTGGAATCCATACGAGGAGAATTGGTGTCAGCACGCGAAGAAGCTGCGACGTGTAGACGGAAGCTGGAAGAACGCGAAGCATTATGCGCAACCGGATCGAATACGGATTTGGTCCGTGAAAGCGAAGAGAAGTCGAAGGAGATCCAGAACTTGCGGTTGCAGGTCGAACAAGCGAACACGGTCAGTGATCCGAAGATATGGCTCGTACGCGAAATTTACCTCTCTGTTCCGTAGGCTGTCAACTCGCTTTACCAGGAAATCGATCAGCTCACGCAAGCATATGAAGGCATGCAGCGGATGGCGCAAACCAAAGTTTATAACCTGAAAGCACTGGAGACGCAGGTCGTGGATTTGTCCACGGTGGTAAGTTGTGCCGAGCCTTCCATCTTCATTAAGGCTCACCTCGTCCCTCTCCAACCTGCAGAAAGCCAAAGCCGAACACAAGTTCTTTGCCGTTTCAAGGGAAAACTTGGGCCTGAAAGAACAGGAAGCGGCTCTGAGGAAGAATAACGATTTGCAACGGTCAGCTCTTGAGAAAGCAAAAGCAGTAGAGGATGGTCTGCATGCGCAACTGGTATGTCGCTGCATCTAGACGCTCACCGCCGCCTTATTGATCTTGCGCGAACAGTCGAATCAAGAAAAGGAATTGACGCTTCTCCGGACAACAATCTATAAATACGAGAGCGAGCTTCAAAATCTTCAAACGGAATTAACAAGGGCCAAGGCAGAAGTTAAAGCAGAAGAGATCCGTATGAATGCTGTAAGCCCGATTTGTGTCGCGTGTTCGGACCGGGCCTGACTCAAACTCCCTGCAACACAGTACAAAGCGGATTCTGCAAAGTATATGGAGGCGGAAAGCAAGACGTCCGCCCAATGTCATGACCTCGAAGCTCAGATCCTGGAGATGAAATCAAAACTCAGAGAAGTCAAGGCACAAGCCAAGACAGCGGAGACCAAGGTGGTTGCTACATCTTCATCGGATCCTCAGCTCAAGAGGGAACGTGACCAGTTATTCGTGAGTGGAGATTCGTCGACATAGCGCATGCATACGGTTTACTGATGCAGTGCCGTCGAATAGTCCATCCTCCGGTGCCCGGCTTGCCATATTGCGCTGAAGGACAAAATCCTTCGCACATGCTTACACAGTAAGTCGTCCGTCTGCTTGCTCGCAACATCGCTAACAGGTTTGCTCTCTGGTCCACAGCGTTCTGCCATGGATGTATCAAAGATCGACTGGCGAACCGAAGCCGGAAATGTATCACTTGCATGACGCCTTTCGGACAGGACGACGTCAAGAACCTATTCTAGAATCACTCAATCAGCATCACACACTACTCCGCTAAGGACATTCCTCACCTGACAAATCCAGGCTTGGATCCGAACAGAGGACAAGCGTCTTCACTCTGTGCAATATAGACTCCGCACACACATCACAGACACTGCAATGAATCGGGATCGTCGCAATGCGCGAATGTAGAAGAATGTAAAAATGGCAAAAACTCTCCAGTGTTGTATTCATCTGCATGCCAGGACCATCGGTTACTGAAGAGGTTCATTGCATATTGAATGCAATTTGCTGTACAAGATATCCATCTACGCTCCGCTTGGACTCCTGGTCGACAGCCTAATCTGTCCTTGACCGCTTGCTGTCCTGTCCCGCATCCTGCTGCCCTGCCTCCTGCATACCCTCCATTCCTGCCTCTTCGCGATTTCTTCTCCACCCGTCCAACAACGCTTGCGATACGACTGCTCTCAACTGCTCATCCGGATCGATTCCTTGGGCCTCGGCATTGCGCATGATTGCCTCTGTGCGTGTAATCAGGTCGTCGGTGATGCTTGAAGAGAGAGCTTCTGTCTGGTAGGCAGAGGGTTGTTCGCCCGTTTGTTGCAATAGTGAATTGCCTAGGGCCGCTGCAGTCGATGCCGGTGGCTGGATGAGGGACTGAATATACATTGCGACCTCTGGATGGTCTTCGAATAAAAACTCCGCGACCTGGAGCCGACAAGAATACGAGACATCAGGTTCGGTATGTACAGCCTGAATGTGAGATACTCACTGTCTCTCCCTCGTTGTTTTTGGCGTCGTATCTCGCGCCCCGCTCAATCATCCATTTTGCCACCTCGATCGATTCCACCGTGAACAGCGGTGTCTCCCCGTCCGAGTCGGCGTGATTGACGTCGCCTCCCTTCGATAATAGGTACTCTAGCAGGTCAAGATGGGCATAAGAGGCTGCCGCGTGCCTGGCCAAAGAAATATCAGCAGCCGCTTCAACACGACATGAATCCCGAACGAACATTGGTGTATAGGTATTGTCGTCTTCTGCGTTCGGGGATATTCCTAGAGCACGGATGGACGTGAAATTTGGTCTCTCCTAGAGAAAGGCATGGCGTACCATGCACTTCTATCAATTCCTATGTGTGACAGAAATCAGTATAGAGGACCAGCACCCGAATCGCCTCACATACCTTCACCCGTTCAAGATCCCCGTCGCTTGCTGCAATCCAGATGTTCTTGCCATTTGAGTTTGCATTCACCATAATGAGACTCTGACTGATTGATAAAGCTACACTGTCGAACAGGACGTAGGCCGGAGCGAGTGATTGAAGACAGCAACCCAGTTCGTAAGTCCAATTTGGCCTGAAATCTGGAGAATCCAGGCGGATACAAATTTCAACTGGATCAGCAGCAGCCAACTTGCAATCGCCTTACGAAGCTGATGTACGCCGACTCCCTCAGCCTTCCCTTGCTCTCGCCACAATGTTTGAGGCTGAAAGATGTTTACTAGAAGGCTCATGTCATGCTTTGAGTAGTCAAGTTGATTCAAAATCCGGTACCCTCCAACGGCTCTTGGAGGTAGCAGCTTATATCGTACTGGTCTTTGACATGCAATGCAATGATTATATACATGTGATCTTTCGGAGCAGAATTGCTACAATTCGCCATGTCGGCCGTCATGTCGGCCGCAATGCCGCTATACATCTACTCCTACCTTTCGTCCCTATATGTGATGCCTCGACATCTTTCTACTTGGATCCCAAAACCTGCAGCACCTGATTCATCATACGAACAGCCTGTACCGTCGCCGGTGTCCTGTCTTGCTGATGGGCGTATTGAGCTATCAAAGCCTGATAGTCGGCTGCCAGAGCGCTTCGAACTGGGCCGAAGAAGTCCGCAATGTCGGTTGCCTGTGAGAGGTGCAAGACGTCAGCGAAGAGCGAAATGAAGGGTTTCTAGAAAGCTCACCTTTCCGTCGATCAAATAGGCAGTCCGTACGATCCACTGCAGAAGCACCTGGTACTCATGGCTGGCAGTTGGAAGTGGTGCCATGGCTTTCGATAGCTGAAAAATGTGTGCAATCAGCCAAGCACGTCGGCAAGATCGAAATCTTGCACTTACCCTATGGATCATGGTCAACAACACTTGCTGAGAAAGCGGACAGGTCCCCTGTCCAGGACCTGGCAAATATTCTGGTATACGGTTCACGCGACTTGTGACGAATCTGATGAGTTCGTCATCTCCCATAGTCATGAGGGCATTCAAAAACTCCTCTTCGGGCTGCTGCGCCGACAGAGTGGAGTTCGGGCCGGCGACCTGTGGTGGGCCGGGGGCAACTACCGGTCGAGGCGGGACCACTTGAGTTGGCTGTTGCGGGATTGTCGGCAGTGTTTGCGGAGTAGGCAGGACAGGCGGAGCGCTGGCCATCTGGGGAGGCATGGAAGGTACAGCTACAGGCAGAGGCGCGGCTTGCGGCGGTCGCGCTTGACTCAATTTCAGTTCCTTCACCTGTTCGGAGAGGTCTTTCACTTGACTGATCAATAGCATCATCGAAGATGTCATTGATTCGATCATCGCCTCGGACGCTTTGAGCTGCGCGCTTTGTTCGACGAGGACATCTTTCCTCACTTCCAGCATTTCCCGGTGGATGGCGCCCGATAGTTCGTCCGATATAACGTCAACCCCGCCCATGAACTTGGGTACGAGAGTGTCCGCAATCAGCGCTCGGACATTGCGCTCGACAATCGGCGACAAGGTGGCCGTAAATGTCCTTCCCAGGTGCGGGATCAGAGATCGCTCGACCTGACTCAGCACAGTGTCTTGCAATGCGGCGTTGATTTGAGCTGGAATAGTGGAGTTGAAGGCGTGGGCGGTTTGCCTCTGCAAAGTGTCGGCAATCAAGGGAACGACTTTTTCTTCCAGTTGTTCGGATACAATTCGCTGCATCATGTCCTTGACGTCTCGGTCAATTACGTCCGTCACCAGCGTGACCAGCGTTTGCTGTCGTTCAACTTCCTGTGCCATTAGGTCGCGACGGATCGCTCGAATTTCATCTAATTGGTTGATCGAGAAAGCCGTCAATTGCGTTGTCAGAGACTGCTTCACCTCCTGGGCGATCGAGCTTCGGAGTTGACTGAGATTGGCGGAAGACAAATCGCTCGGCATATCGATCGTGTTGGCAGTTGAGAGCTGAGTTCGGATCTCTGTCTCTTGTCGAGCGAGATCAACATCGCCGAGTCCAGAACCTGGTTTGTTGCTCGCGACATCTTGGTTGACCGTCAACGGTTCGACTAAATCAGCTTGTTGGGCGTCCTGCTGAATGGCTGCGACGACATTCGCATCGAGAGCCTTGGCTGAATCTTCGAAACCCATATCCCGGGATGACAGATGCTGTTCCGCTTCACCACTTGGTTCAACGGCAGCGCTCTCCTTATGCTCTTCCTCGGCTTGAATATCTTCTGATTCATCGACATCTTCCTCTGCCGATTCCTCCAGCAGTTCCAGAAGATGCTTAGCAACGGAAGCCTGGGAGAATCCCTTGGGATCCTTGTAGAAGAAAGATGCAGAGTCGCAGGGATCCAGCGTGAAGTCGCCCAAAGCCTCAAGGGGGATTTCGAGCAGCTTCCTGAAGGCCCGCCGTCGGAGAGAACCGTTGTTGCCACTCTTTGGCTCTTTATATTTGATGATGAAGACGGAAGCGCGAGAGAAGGATACGATCCAGAGGAGTCCCTCCTTTGCATTGAACCGAGGCTTCATCCAGAGTGCCTTCTCTGGATTGATAGTCATGCCATGATCGCTGAAGGTGATTTTGGAGATCTCGACAGACGCCTCTGATCCCGAAGTCTGCGTAGACACGAGACTGAATTCGCCTCGAGAAGAGCCGATGAGAACATTCGAGTTGACGATGCGCGCGCTTGTGGCCCAAGTACCTTCTGGCACGCGGTAGACGCCTTGAACAATGGGCTCAGGATTGCTGATATTATAGAGTGCAAAGTTTCCGGATCGTTCCACAACGGCAAACTGTTTTCGTTCGATGGAAACGTCGAGATCCACAAGTCTCTGCATGAAGACTCGGTCAGACAAGGCTTGAAATCGCTTTGCATGTGTACCTACGGGATGAGATACTTCGTACTTGACCTCCATCATCTTGCTCAGATCTGTCTCCTTGGTACGCGTCAAGGTCTCTATGCTGCCGCTGAACACCGCGTCCTCGGACATGATAATCAACGACGTTTCACCATTCGAGGCAAGCAGTTCAACCCGTTGCGGAACCAACTTGCCCCCCTTGGCAGCATAGAAGAAAGCCCGTTCGCTGACCAATGCCCGCGCTTCTTCGCCGACGTCGACTCTCCAAATTCCGAAAGAACCATCGTGGCCAAGCAAGACGACCCACTCATCGGTGACAGCCAAGTCGATAACATTGAGCGGGGCAGCCGCATCCGAGCTTTGAAGCGTAACCAAGGTGCTTTCCGCAGTGTCTTGATTGACAATTCTGGCCTTGCCTTTCGGCAGGGCATACGCGAGCAGATTGACACCGGCTTTGAGAATGGATCCCGCGCTGAGCCCAGTCGTCATGACGTGCGTCCTGATGTTGGAGACTCGTCGTTCCTCGAACGGCTTGTCCACATGAGCGAGAGATTCGAGGTGGGGCTCGGACACGTCGAAAGTGTAGTCCGCCGAAGGGATAGTACCCGCGTTTGTAGTCCGAGACGGGTCGACGAAAGCGGACGCACGATAGACGACAGGGATTTCTGCCTGCTTAGCGGCTTTCTTGGACGTCGAAGCTGAGGACGAAGGTGCAGGCACTGACGGCGCTTCTGCCGCGCTGGATGACTGAGTCAGCTCCGTCTTGGGTGCAGCATTCTTCTGCACTTGCTGAGCTGCCTCTACGTCCGTTTTAGCGATCGAGGTAGACTCCGCAGCGGCAGGCGTCTGCGAGGCATCCTTGACCGCCTTTTCCTTCTTGTTCTTCTTCTTGGCGCTCACGTTGGATCCCGAATCGGATACCGGAACAGGCGCGTCAAATGCGTCAAAGGGACTGACAAAGGCCGAGAAGAATGTCTTTTTCGAAACATCCGAGGAGACGGTCGTCTCGGACCCTGCAGCCGAAATGTCATTTCGCGTTGCCAGGGAAATCTCGGGCTTTGGCTCTCGTTTGGTCTCTGTAGCCGAAATTTGTGCCACGGCGGGCGGCTGCTCTGGCCTTGTCTCGATCTGGTCGCTGTCGGAGACCTCCTTGGACGAATTTCCAAAGGTATCGACCCTGGAGATTTCCGGTACCTGATCCTGAGCAGAAGTCTGACCGCTCGCGGCAGGAGCAGGCGCGGGGTTGGGTACTGATGATGGCACTTGTTCGTCCACAATGACAGGCTGATGAATCGCAAACGGAATCTCTGGCTGAGGGACTGAAGAGACAGGAGTCGAGGATCTATCAAAAAAGTAAGTTAACGTTGGTGATACAGCGTCACACTTTCGACTTACCCGTTGATCAAGGCCGCGAGCAAGCTCTGAGCTTGATGATTGCCCGCGCCAGCACTCAAACCATATGTCGGACTTGCGACCCTATTCAGACCCGTGCTGGGCGCTCCAGAGAAGGAGTTATTTTGCTGCATGGCAGGATGATGATGGCTGAACGAATGTTGTTGATGCAACTGAGGCGGCTGTCCATGTCCGATGACGTAGGGTTGATACATGTTTGCGGGAGGAGCTTGATGCATAGGAGTTGCGGCAGGAGACGAGCCAGAGGGCGATTGACCAGCGTTTCGAAGAAGATCCAGCAACTGTGATTGCCTGTTCTCGTTTCCGGGAAGACAGGGTGTTCCAGCTCCAGGCATCGAGCTTGAACCGCCGTGAAGAGGCGAAGGAGCACCCCGCGAAGCCGGAGACAACATTCCTCCTAGACCTGCCGCCGGCGAGTAGAGACCGGAAGGGTATCCGCCGAGCTGGCCACCATGAGGAGGCGGAGGCGTCATGGCAGATCCGTTTCCCATTCCCGGGAGGCCCCCAGGCGGACCAAACGGCGAGCTGACTGTAGGCGGAACAGGATTCGGATTCGGAGAATTGAGTCTTGCCATGAGATCATCAATCGTCGATCCTGGGCGCGAAAAGGACGCCGAGATTGACCGAGATTGACCTTTCTGATCCGGGGACATGGTGTCCCTTGGATTTGAAGAGGTAGGAACCATTGTGACGGACGTCCAACAGTCTTTAGACAGTCTAAACCGAATGAAGTCAACGTGAACTTCGATGTAAGTGGATGCTTTCGTCATCGTGATCGAGCCAGCGGCAGTGGCGAGAACAATGACGTGTATAACATGGGATATATAGGGTATGGATCTCGGTATAGGTCTGATACGCTACATTCCGAGTCACTGAGTCTTCTTGCCATTTGGCCCGGAATCAATGGGCCCAGGCACTACCGGGACGAGAGCGGAAGCCGTGTTCGACAGTGTAAGGACTATGGCGAGAGCAGCGACGCCCGCGACTGAGTATCGAGAATGTATCATGTATCAAAATAGTTTCCGTCCGATGAAGTGGGTGCACTCACCATACCCCGCGAGCTTTTCGTACGTGGTGTGGAAGTAAGCGCTGGTCGTCCAAAGCATCTGCACAAAACCAGAAATCTCGCACGTCAGAACGCCATATTCTCTTCATGCGACTCACCCAAAGCCATAACATGGCCATCAAGGTTCCGAAAATAGTCATCACCGTATGCGTACTGCCCATCAGCGTCTCCCCCCGTCCAACCTTCCCCTTCTTAGCCCAGCGTCTCAGCACAGGACTAACATGACGCAAGATCAACCCCGTCGACAAGACAAGCAGAAACACGTGTCCGCTCAAGTCAAAGCCCTGGGTGATTCGCGCTCGGAGGGAAAGGTCTCCGCCCTGTACTTGGGACGGTGTGATCTTGCCCTCTGCGCCTTCCTGCTTCGCTCTGGGTGAGAGGTACGAGTATAATTCCGGGTGCGACGTGGGCGTAATCGGGATATTGTTCGAGCAATACTGCATCGGAAGGGAGAGGTACACCTCGGACGGCACGAGTTCTGCTGCCAGGGTGTCTCCTGTTGGCGCGTCTGAAGTCCTGATGATCGGCTGAGAATCAATCGTCTGCAAGTTGGAAAAGTCGGGATTCTCCTGCAGCGAGGACGGAAGCCGGAGTTCACATGTTCCGCCGGTGCTTCGACGCAAGAGGTCGGTGATGGATGTGCCTGCCAGTATCGCTTGTGTCATGAGGGCCCACACTGCCGTGCCGAGTAACACCTCGAAGAGTCGATGCACCTTGGAGAGTCGCTGGTGGAAGTGCCTGCTTTCTTCGGTATCGATGGCGCTTTTCCCCCTTGGGGGGGCCGTCAAAAGGTGCAGAAGGAGTATGACAAACGTCCATCCCCAGGCGTATTTGACGCCGTACTGATTGAACGCGTTTCGCTTGTCTGCAAAATAGAATCTCGACTTGCGATTCAGGTCGGAAAAGTCGAATTTGGAGGTGTCGAATGTGGTGTCGAACGTCTTTCCGTAGAGGATACCGGTGCTGAGAATACCCTTGGCGATGAGCATGCATACTTGCTCATGCTTCGACCATGGCTTACCATACAAGGACACCGGCCGTGATGGCAGTCACCTTGACGGGATCCCTCAAAAGCCGTCGAATCATCTCGTCTCGCACTGTCAGGAATAGGTTCTTGTGCTCGGGTTGCTGAATGTTCTTCACGGTACGGGGATGCTGCTGGAAGCGAATCGAGACTTGCGGCTCCATAAGAAGAAGGGTTTGGGTATGGACAAAGCAAGAGCGAAAGCCATTACTGTGACAAGACGAAGGCTACACTTCCAAAGTCTAAACGCAACATGACGAATGACGCTCGATTGCTCGCCATGAGGTCATAATCGCAGTGGAACATACTGTATATATGGCTTGCTCGACGTTACAAGCGTGGTTGCATCTCCTTCTCAGCCATGATTTCCGCTCTTCCCACCTCATACGATGCATTCTTCTCGGATCCGCCCTTGATCCACCCAACCGTTCATTTCCGACTACACAAACCTGCATCTTCGCCACACAACGATGATGGACCGGATCCCCTTGACTGCGCTTTGCATATGACACTCTACCTAAACGACCGTCTTTTCGTCGACCCTTACGAACTAGGGGACAGATGGGGACCGTCAAGAACGGCTAGTGGGAAGGATGTTAGGGATTTCGACGCGCAAGACCCGGATTCCGCGATCGCAAACGATCAGCGAAACATGAACACAGGAACTGAACCCCCGTCAAGTGTTCTAGGAGAGCAAGGGGCCGAGCATGTAACGCCGTCAATACGCTGGAAGCTCGAGCCTTCAGTACCCGACCTAGAAAGACCCGTCCGATACCAATTCGTTCGCCGGATACAAGCTGCGAAGGAGACGTATCATCCTCGACACTCGCTTGCAGGAGAATATGCACTTCAGCAAACACGCGAAGACGGCTCGGAATACCCTTTCGAAGCCGTCCTTCATATCGCTCAACATGCGTATCGTTCTTCCGGTGGAGTATACGCCTCATTCAACCTAGACATCCCGACGCACATGCGGTATCAAGAACCTTCAAGCTCAAAACATGGATACCGCCAAGTCCTGTTGGGCGATGTGCGATCGACCGAGCGAGAGGAAGATCCACCAGAAGACGTTCTTCTGGATGTATTTTGGTCATGCCGCAGCTTTGCGTCCTCCCGAGGTGGAAGCCTCCTGGGAAACGACAGAAACCGTACAACAACATATCTGCAACTGCTTCCTCCCTCCGCTGGCCAGCCTCACAGCATTGCATTTCCAACCGCCATCGCTTCACACGCTGCTTTTGTTCCGCCGGTCACATTCGTCGTGGTCGTGCTGTCATGGCTGTACATCGTCAGGGCGTTGCTCAGACTATGGACAAGAGCGAAGACACCGGTGCAAGGTGGAAAGACAACTTCGCATAGAAGTTAGCGACCGCAAGAGCATGGTGTGTGGATGGATAAATGTCATCGGGATGTATTGCTCATGCGATATGACAAGATATGGGTAACTCGATACAATACACGGGTCAAAATAAGTCTATACAGGTACAAACATATCATCGCCGTTCATCTCTGCAGCCTCGTCCCGCTGATCTTGCGCAGTGTGAGAGATTACATATTCCAGGGCAAAGTTGTTGTCGTTGCATCTAAGACGGGATGGCACATGAGTCGTTGCCCGAGATCGTCGACTTTCAAATTCACTTACATCTTGGCGATATTCTGTTCGAAATCGATCACGCCCTTTTGCAGCGCCCTAAAGACACTCGCAAACTCGCCCGACCTGCCACCGAGATACGCTCCGTGGGCAGTCAGCAATGCGGTAATCCATAACAGGTCGAACTCGACGTGCGGTTGCGTCTCGGCGTGTTGGGCGATGAACCGAAGGAAAGAGAGCAAATACACTTGAGGTATCTGCCGTGATAGGAGCTTAATATCCGATGGCGGAACGGCCTCGTATGCGCGTTGAATAAGTGTCTTTTCGTTCAGTCGGAATGCCATGATCAGGGCAAGCAGATAATCGCCCTCGGCGATAGTCTCGACAAGAGCCTGCGGTGTGATGTCAATGTCCAAGTCGAACGGATCGAATACTGTGGTTTCGTCCAGCCCGTAGATGAGCAAGCCCTCGGTCGATGCCGCCGCCCAAGACCTGCCGGTCGGTGAGAACCGAACGCACATTGTCCGTGCGGCGCGTCGGTATTTCCGTTTGGACAGGTCACCGCGTTGAGCACCAGGAAGTGTGGTGTCCAGACGATCTTGAAGATCTTCCTCTTCTCCCCGCAAGTCTAGGCTGTCGATCGGCCCTGCTGCCGTTAGGCGGCGACTGTCCAGGAACTCTTGCGTACCATCGAGCGACAGGTTTTCTGATATCTGGAACTTCTTGACCATTACGCCGTCACGCACATCGTAGATGACGACGTATTTACTGCTACCGCCGGCAATCAGACAACTGCCGTCCGCCGTGTACGCCATGCTGTTGAAGTAGTTTGTCGATGCATTGTTCGCGGCCGACATCCGGTCGTCGATCATTCGTCCACCGGAAATATCCTTTCTGCCTTCAATCACACCGGTTTGCTTGCTTTCGGCGACGTCAAAGAAGGTGATCTGGCCATCTAGTGATGAAGCCGCGAGCTCCTTTCCGTCTGGTCGATATGCGACCGACAGCACTTCCGTACTAAGTTGAAATGGCTCCGTCGCACGGGAGCGTCCAAAGACAGACCACACCCGGATTGACTTGTCCCACGAAGCCGACGCCACCTGGTCGCCAGCCGGCGAGAAGGCCAATGACGATATCGGCGCCGTATGTCCGGTAAGAATGTCCAAGAGTTTCCCGGTCTGAACGGACCACATGTACACCTCAAAACTGTCCGATGAACCGGCGCAGACGACTTCTCCACTGGGATCCACGGCTATACTCGAGAACTGGACTGGCGTCGGCGAGGTGAATGTGCGGAAGTTTCGATATCGGACGAGATCAAATGCGCGCACGGTGCCGTCCAGTGATGCCGTGAACAAGACTTGTCCCTGTTTGGCAAACTCGACAGCAGACACAGACGCCGAATGCTCGTTAAAGGTGACGAAGCAGAAGCCGCTCCGCACATTCCAGACTTTCACCTTGCCGTCTTCTCCACCGGTTGCCACATTTTGTCCATCTTGACTGAACGTGAGCGTGTTCATGTCGTAGTAGTGTCCTTGCTGCTTCAGCACGTAGCTTTCCGACTGCCATTCCCAGACCAACAGCTGTCCCAACCCCTTGGCACCGAAAGCTAGCCATTCACCTGTCGGGTTGATTGCCACCGCCGCAATCTTTTCTTGTGATATCGATAGCGTGTGGATGTTGGTGAATGATGGCATTTCGTAGAGGCCAAAAATGCCGGTCGAGAACCCGACGACTAGCATGGAAGTCTTGGCGTGGAAGACGGTACACACCACTTGCGTGTGTGCCTGGTTGAAGTAGTCTCGTTTCGAGAGACCCCAGCGCGTGTAGGCTACCCGGTTGTCGAATTTGACGGCGTCTTCGACATTCTCGGGAGCGTCCAACATGTCGACCTCCATATCTGAGTCTTCATCATCTTCCGTTTTTTTCGCTTGCCATGTATAGACGGCACCATCACGGGAAACGGTATATATCTAAATAACGCTCAGAGATTTCGACACGCATATCCGAAGTGCAAACTCACCGTTTTCTCATCCGCCGAGAAATATGCGCCGACGACCACATCACGATGTCCTGCAAAAGTTTTCGGCTTGAAGCCCTCCGTTGGATGCAGCGTGTACAATTTTGCTGTCATGTCTCTTGATGTCGTTATGAAGAACCGCGAGGATTTCGACCAAGTGATGGAGATGACTTCATCATGATGTCCGGTATACACCCGGTGAAGCACGAATGGTGCAAATTCTCGCACGAGGTGGGATGGCGTTTTCCAGACGTGCGTTTGGTTCCCGTGTGTCACCGCGATGAATCTGAAAACGTCTCGCATAAGCGTTGTCCAGACACGATATATGGATGTCTCCACTCACTTTCCGTCTGGGCTGAAACTGCAAGCATTGACTTTTGCTTTGAAATTGATGTGGTGCAAGACTGTGCCCTTTTTGAAATGCACGAACAGAGCTCTTCCGTCTAGAAGCAAAGTCATGTTTAGGATCCTGCGTGTAGCGATGCCGGGGTTCTGAGCGTACCTTCATCTACCGATAACAGTACTTTCCCATCGGGCGATAAAGCAATAGATTGGACGTTCTTGCGGTTCTCAAACGGCAGCGTCCTCGACTTGTTACTGAGAGTGTTTCGCCACATTAATGACTGCTCGGAATTACATAGAGCGTGGAATGCGGCTTACTTTACGAGGTCAAAAACGGATACCCTGTTTCCTACTGGACTCAATACCGAGTTTCCATCTGGCGTGAATACCACATTTCCTTGTCGATACACCGTACCACACAAGTTCTGTGCGTCAGTCAGGGTCATCAGTTTGACTGACTTCGTCGTCAAAAAACGGTTTAAGGATCATACCTGAAACCGGAAGTTTGCCTTCATTACGATTACGCCTCCAAAGAGCCCTCGATTCTGCGAGTTTCCTAAGCGTCCTGGTTGTAGCTCCTGAAGACCGTTAAGTGAGTATACTGGGGCTTCCTATGTGCTGTCGGAGTACGTGGGACCCAGCGAGGTTACCGTCACCGAGGGAAGTCGGCTCAAGTTGCTTGATACTCGATCGTCCTCCCAACTTTTGAGAATCACGTGATAAGGTCTCACCGCTCGGGGCTCCTTCAACATTCTCCATCAACTTTTCTCGATGTGTGCCCAGCCTCATCTATACATCACGGTGTCCAAGACAGACGACGGAGCAACATCCGCATCGCAATCAGATAAACAATACAATGTCTGCGTTCCTGGATTCAAGCAGCGAGATTGTGAGCTATTTGGCGATCGTGATCCTTAAGACTCTTGCTAATCTGTCTCTTCGTTTTACACAGATCGGCGACTACATGTTGCGAGGATGGACGATGACAGACAGGACATGTCTCCACTGCCATATCACACCTTTGATGAGGCAGCCTCTCCGAGAAGTTGAGACGGAAGCTCAGAGGACGGAGTTTTGCGCGACCTGTCAGGGCGGACCTAATCAGCCTGGTAAGTTCATATCGGAAAGCTTGATACCATGGAGCCTGAGTCTTCGTTCGCAGTTCGCGCCTCTGAGGTCACCCAGTCTGGCTCCAGTACTCAGCCCCTCGCGCCCGTCGTGAATGGCATCAATGGCGGCGTCAATGGTATCAACGGTCATTCGCGCACAATCTCAGACAGCACCTCGTTTGACGAGGAAGAGTTCGACATCGATGTGAATGACGGAAGAGGCATGGACCTGTCTTTCGAAGAAACATCACTTCCACGATCGACTGCACAGCCCTCAGCAGAAGTTGGCGTACCCAGCAACAGAGTTCCCACCTTTGCCGAGCGAGACGCGCAATCCGCCCGCGCATCAGGTCTCATCGGCAACATGCTGTTGCGCGGATTCTCCTTGCTGGCTGACAGCTGTCCGAACTCGACATGCTACGGCATTCCTCTTGTCGGCCATCCTCGCGCCAGGCGGGCTGGAGGGCGAGATGCAGGACTGGAGGATATGAAGAAGGAATGCGTCATTTGCCACCGGATATACAACAAGGACGGCGCTTTGCTTCAGGGCGGAAGCACTGAACGGGTAGATGTTCCTGCGCCTGTGGCGCCTGTCTCTACTCCACATGTTCCGGCTGCAACTACGGATGGCGATCCGCAACCTGATTCGCCGCGTACATTGGCTCGACGTGCTTTGTACGCCGAGGGTGAAAAGAAGCAGACTCAGGTCAAGAATGGCGACGCGCAGCTGGACCTTGCATCTGCAACCCGTTCCCAGCCATCGCAGACAAATGTTGCCACTGGTATCAAAAGTTCGAAGGTAAGTGTCGGAATATCCCTCATGTTGTTGTCGACAACATCGCTCATATAGCATTTTCATTTCAGGAGTCTCCCAAAGCCGCTCCGAAGGCTCACACGGCAGTCGACGAAACCATCGATGTACTGGTCTCAACGCTCTCAAAACTCAACGCGGAGCTGCGAACAATGTTGGAACACCCAGACGTCAAGCGAACGATCAAGGATAAAGGCATGAAGAGGTGCTTGAACAGGATACGAGACACGATGGAGACGTTAGCGGCTGCAGAGGAGCTTCAACTCAAGCTTCAGAAGTGATGGCCTTCACAGATTCAGGATTCTACCTGTATGATCTGGCGTCTATGCAATATCTTCGCTTGTACAACCGTTGCCGCCACAGATTTTACATCTATCACGTCGAAGCCGAGCTCCGGAACTCCAACTAATTCCGGAGATCCTCCAGGATCTCCTTGAGCTTGTCGAATTCGGGTTCGTCGCCAAAGCTGAGTGGGAATTGTGCATTAGATACCGACATTCTACGCGGAGACTTGCCTGCATGGACGACTTACCTGTCCTTGGTTCGGCCAATGAACGTTCTGACCAAAGTTCGAGCCTGGAACTTCCAGTCATTCCACTTGGCCTTCCCCTTTTCCAAACCTTGAGCTGCCTCTTGCTCCTTGGCTCGTGGACCCAACATGCGCATCAGGTCGACCAACTCTTCCAAATCCGGCACCGCTTCCCTAAACCTCGACAGGTCCCGCTCGACCTGCTCATCCTGCGCAATGCCGCACCGGTATGCCTTGAGATAGCAGTCGAGCGCTGCGGACCAGTCTTCCTTCCATCGGAACAGACGCGCTTGCACGGCGTATATCCGGGGCGAGTTGGATACTCTTGGCAGAATGACCTCGTTGAACAGTCGCTCGACAATAGGCAAGAGACCCAAGCCTTCGTTTGATGTTCTCGGCTGTCCCTCTGCAAGGTTACCTTGACCACCGTTCCAGTCCTCGCGTGTAACAGCGTCGACGAGTTTGGATAAGACGGCCTCGTCGATGGCACTCGAGACATCTTTGCCCAGTCGGCCTTGAACGATACGGCTGAGAGCTCGGGCCGCCTCTGATAGCTCTCCCACGTCCACGGCAACGATCATGTAGTTGGTCCACATCCGCCAGTTTTCCCGGGAGAAGCGAAGCCCTTGCTGGAGAGCTCGGAATGCCAGGCGTTTGTTCTCGAAAGGTACTGCTGCGACCTAAAAAGCGTAAGGACATGAGCCACGCAACAGATTACCAAAACGATTTCTCCTTGCGCACCTTATCCTCGTCATCTTCCGCCTCTTCCTGCTCGTCTTCCTCTAGCGGCGCCTCCTTTGCCTTCTGCACGGCGAGCTCGTCCATTCGCAGATAAACCGCCGCCAGGTTGTTCCAGGCCTCTGCGTCCTCTTCCTCAATCCCAACATTCCTGCTAAACGCCTCTCGCGCCTCATTCCACCTCTCTTCTCGCACGAAACAGCATCCGAGCGCGAACCACGTTCGCGCGTACAATGGGTTGATCTTGAGCGCCGCCTGGAACTTTGGGATAGCTTTGGCAAACTCGTCTTTTGCAAGGTATATACCACCGAGCGACCGCTGACTTCGAGACGACGTGCCTCCGGAGATGTCCCAGGCCTTTTCGTAGTATTCTTCCGCTTTCTCCGGAAGGAGGTCTCCCAGCACGCACCAGAGCTTGGCTTCGCGTGCCTTGTCGAGTCTGGATATACGCGTTGCCGGGGCGGTCGTACCAGTGTTGTTGACTGAAGCTTCCGCCTTGAAACGAGCTGTGACAATATCCATCTCGGCCTTCTTCCCCTCCAGCAGTTCATGCACGATTTCAACCGCCCTGTCACCTCGGTCCATATTCGCATAGCATCGTACGGCCTCCTCCCACATTTCCAGCCGCATAAAGATCTCGAGAGCGGATCTGACCACGCCGAGCGACAAGAATCGCTGGGCTAGCTCCTTTTCCATCTCCCATTTGGACGGTAATGGCAGCTGGTGGAAATACTTGAGTCGCTCCGAGGCCTCCGAATCAGCCGTCGGCATCTGATCGACAAGCGCTTGAAGTTGAAGAGTCGAACGTTCGACCGTACGTGACCGTTTGGCCTCGAGTCTCGCACGAAGGAGAAGGGCCGTGGTGTGAATGGACCAGTTCCGAGGGTGCGAAATGACTCGCGTCAAGAAGGGTGCCATCTGGGAGGCTGTCAACCCGTTTTCGGGCGTCGTGTTGTGTTGAGCGAGACACATGTCGATCAACAGGCACTGGTCCAGAGGATCGAGTGCAGGTTGGTCTGCCGGGTTGAGTGACGCTAAGCGCGATGGTAGCGACTGCCCCGGAGCGGTGGTGATCGAAGAAGAGGTGAATTCGGTTTGTTCAAGTAGTGTATCGTCGTTAAGTGCGAGCGTCTCTGGCATATCCTTTAATCCCTCTTGCCCCTCCAGAGTCTCTGCAACGCCAGCGTCGGTTTCCTGCTTCTCCCCATCGATTCCCGCGGAGTTGGAGCCTTGCTCCAGATCAGGTCTACTCCTCGCCAGCAGCACCAACTGACTGAGCTCCTTGACCTGGAACTTTGTCTTCTTCCCCAACGCTCCAGTCAACTCGTACTCCAACCCGTGTTCCCTCGCTGCGCGTAAGAGTTGACTGCCGGCCGTCTTGTCGTAACCCGTCAGATGGTACGCCAATCCGAGTTCCATCTCCATTGTCGTGCGGAGATCTTGCGTCAGAGGAAGAGGCGAGGAATCTGAAAGTAGAGCCTCGACGGACGGCAAGAGGTATTCCGGGTATCCCACAGGCTCGTCGAGGACCGCTTGGTGAACCCTGCTGATACGAAGGTCCCACACCGACAGTGTAACCAAACCGCGCGCGCCGCTTTCCAGATCTGATCGGAGAGACGCCATGAGTCGAACAGCGAGAAGCAGCAATGTCGGATACTGCGCGAGGTGGTATGCCGGTTCGCCGCCGAGAGCTAGCAGCGGAATTGTGGCCGCATGAAGGTCTTCATCGTCCTGGTCTTTGGTCAGATTCACCGCGCTCTCCTTCTCCGACGGGAACACTCCATCAGGGAACACCTCTCGCAGCGCGAAGCCGAGCGAAGGTCCAGTCCAGTTGGCTTGAACAAATGCTTGCAGGCATGCGATTGCAATTAAAAGCTTGACGAGACTTGCTTCTTCCTCGGATACATCGCTTTCACTCTGTTGATCCACCACTTGAAGGAGTCCGGCAGATTCGTATAGATCTCTGATGCCGGCGGCGTCTGGTTGCGCAAAAATGTGTTTGGCGTAAGACGAGGTCAAGACGGATTTAAAGTCTGCCGCGATGATGGAGTTTGCGAATTTTTGAGCCGTACTCAAGGGGGACGGCAGCGGCGACTGCGTGAGCAATGACAGTTGAATCTCCTGTGACGACATATTGGTTCCGACTCGTGTGATATGCAGACAAGTGGAAGGGCGGGTCTTTCAACAGACGAATATCGATGAGCGGCATGAATGTCCTCAACTTTTCGATGTTTACTTTTTCAAGCTGGACGCTTAGTAAAAGTGGAGGCACCACCTACCACCTTCATGGCAATGCAATTCAAGTCCGCTGTGTCGCATTCCTGCTTCATATGCGTCGGTCGTTTACCGTCTCAAGCCTTCTCGAAATGTCGGACGCCTATCTTACTACACCGCTCAAGGTATGATGGACAGCTAGTCCCTTACTCCCTTCATCGGCACTCCGTCTGGGCTCTCAGAGTCGCGTCGACTCGTGCGGCGGGCAATCGGTATCGACCGCAAGACGAGTCATTGCACCTTCTCCAATCACCAACATCACCCCTAACTGAGAAGTCTGATTATCTAGGGCTTCGAGATCTACTACGAAAGTGCACCAAGGTGGGCAAGGGTTTTCGTTCCTGCGTTGTTAAACTTTTGGATGCGTATCACAAGCTGATTATCCTGGTGCAGGTGGTGGTGAACAATGCACCATATTTTCTTTCGATCACGAGGTTGCCATGCCCGTGCTTTGGGCGCAAACGTCAAGAATCTCCTCACAGCCCCGTATGCCTTACGAACTCGGAAGCTCTGAACTGTCAATGGAGGATTCGGAGCAAACCGTAAAGATTTGGGGCTTCTCGTGTCAGGTGGAGACAAGGAAGGAGTGTTCAGGCTACAAGGCAACCAGGTAGGCCCATTCCGTCGAGAGCGCGTCGAACCGCAGCTTTTTCATATCCCCCACGGTCATTTTACGATTTTGCCGGGCTGACCTCGTCTTATCACAGGTTGCGCCGTGTCAACCTGGAAGTCGGCCCTTCAATCTTCATCAAGGAGGAAGAGGGCGTCAAGTGTCGCGAGGCCGATGCACCCAGTCTGTCATGCCTCTTTCCAGCTTTACGACATCGTGCTTATCTCCCTCCAGGCATCTCGTTTGTAAACTTCTCTAGATCCGCCTCAGCGAAGTTTCCCGTCTCGAACCTATCGCGCCAGCGGCAAACTACCTATCTGAGGCGATGTCTTGAAACCACGAGGCTCCATCGCAGACCGATAATTGCGGACCCCAGGACACTCAATAGTCCGCTCTCTGTCTTTCGTACGGGTCGACTGTTGGAACATCTCCTCCGGGCAAAAGACCTTTCAAGCAGGTGAAGACTGTCTTCTGCTTCGCCGATGACATCTAGCCTTTCGTTTCCAGCGAGCGCTCAGGTTGTCGTGATGGTGTTTAGGGTTTGCTATCGGAGATTCGGGCGCGGTCTTATGTCGACGAGCATCAACAACACGATATGCCTCACGACCTTCGCAGTATGTACTCCGAAATGTAATCTTGATACGTGGACATCGGGGAAGCTAGATTGGTACGAGAGGCATGGACGCACTCGAAACTGGACGAGTGCAGACATCCGTTCGCAATGATGCCAGTGTAGCCGTCGGCAATGTCAGAAGCTCACCTGGCTTTGCCAACCCTACTGCCGATGGTCCTGGGGGACTGAAGTCGTCGACCGTGGCATTCCAGACGCGTCATCAAATCGGCGGGGCCTACTCTTCCCGAAGTGTGGGATGGAAGCGAAGCTGCAACGACGCGAAGCGCGATAGGACGGCCCGTCCGCCGGTCGACGACGGTCATCTTGCTGGAACCCCGAAGCCGTCGGGGACGCTGATTCCCTTGCAACTAAGCTCCTTGTACGCTCGGTGTCCGCAGCGACAGAGGGATGCCTTGCAAGGCGGAAAAGGGCGCTTTAATGGATGACGTATCGGGGAGTACCTTGGTGATCGGGTGAAATATCAATCCTGGCACACCGCTGGCGTTGGGTGTCAGAAGAGCAATGCGTCGAAGTCTGGATAGCAATAAATAGAGAGCATCTCAACAAACAGACCAGCTCCCGGGCTTCGGCCAGCGCGGTCGTCGCTGCACAACCGAACCACGCGGGAGTATTCGACGCCCGACCATCGTGTTCCCGTCTAGTCCAGGGAGGGAGACGGAAGAATGGGACAGACAGGATACGGCCCCCGACGTAGACTCTTGGTAGGAGCAGGAGTCGGCTGTTGATGTCCACCCGGGCTCCAGGGCAGCGTTGGAGGCTATAACGGACCTCTGGTTCAGCCAAAGCGCGCTGCGCATGGTGCATGCAAGAGCGCGCGTATGCCATGGTGGTTCATTCCACTACGGGAGGTGCGACTCCGAGTGCAATGGTTTGCCCTGGCGCCTCCGTGTTCGTATGGGAGTGCGACTGTGTTCGTACAGGTGGGCGGGACTCCTGGGGAAACACGTGCCGAGACACCACGACTTCCGCGTACCAAATTTTTCAACCCATTTTTCTATCACAACATCCTCTATAATGGGGGGCCTGTCATTTATGACAGATGGGTTAGCGGGTGGGTGGGACCTCCATGGCTTCACCGTGTTGTCGCTGCCACGGTGGAGCCTAAACTGTTGTATTCTGTATCTCTATCATAAGCTCCTATTGTATGGCGCTATTCGATATCTGTAGTTTGCATAGACAGTCTCTCCGCCGACGCGAGCATCTGCAATGACGACGCGATGGTGATGCATGTCCATTCCCACATCTGATGCCCAACACCTCGAACTACAAGCCGACCTCGCCGCTTCACAGTCTTCATCGTGCGCGCCATATCTGCGTCGCCTTCTGCCCGAGACCAAATCACCCCATTTCTCAACCTCCAAGCTGCTTTAACCCTCGAGTATCGTGCAACACGAGAGGCCCATTCCACAGCAATATGACGTCCGCACGATACACTCACTAAGGTAATCCTCGCCGCACACTGCACATCCCATCCCGGTCTCTTGCAGTCGTCTTGGATCGTGCAACCCGCCATGTTCCCCCAAGTGGACAGAATTCAACGTGATCCTGCACAGCGGATGTTGTGATGCGTAATGCTGAGGCTGCATAACAACGACGACGACCGAAGATCGAATCAACACGCTTGCGTTGCCGAGTCTGTTCAGAAATGGCGGATCCTTGGGGAGCGGCACGTTTCCTCGCGACTGATCCGCTACAATGTCATCCGACCCCGCATCCGGAACCCTCGGTACGCGATTTATTGTTTTGCTGTTGATCTGCTCATTCGTACATCCTTTGAAAGAGGCGTGCGAGCCGAAAATCCCGGGAGAGAGGCCGTCGGAGGGGGAGGGAGTTCAGTTAGCATTTTGTACCTGGAAAGGGAGTAAGGGTTAATGTTTCGAAAATGAAGCAACATGCCACATGCGGCGCGGTGACGTATCGGCGGGCGAATCAAGGGTGCACCCGAACGAATCAACGATTAGCTGGAAGCTCTAAGGGAGGTGATCAAGCGAATCAACGCACAAGGTATAACAACACCCTCACCCGTCCTATCCTGCTCCCAACACACACTACAACATGGCCGCGCCCTTGGTCAACCCCACGTTTGACGAAATAGAGGAACAAGATGGCGTCAGGTTCTCGTGGAACACCTGGCCCTCGACAAGGCTCGAGGCTACCCGGACGGTCGTTCCCATCTCGTCCCTCTACACGCCCTTGAAGGAACGAGTCGACTTGCCGCCCGTCTTGTACGAGCCCGTGACCTGTAAAGCTCCGTGTCGAGCGATCTTGAACCCGTTCTGGTGAGTGGTAGCGGATGTGGGACGCGAATAAAGGGGAGCTGACCTAGGTGTCTCTTGCAGCTCCATCGACACGCGAGGCAAGATTTGGATCTGTCCCTTTTGTCTGCAGCGTAACCCGTTCCCGCCCCACTACAAGGACATCACGCCGACCAATCTCCCGCCCGAGCTCTTGCCAAAGTACACCACGATCGAGTACACGCTCTCCCGTCCCGCCCAGGTCCCGCCGATCTTCATCTTCGTCATCGATACCTGCCTCGACGAAGACGATCTCAAGGCACTCAAGGAGACCATCATCGTCAGTCTCAGCCTGCTACCGCCCAATGCCTTGGTCGGCTTGATAACATTCGGCACCATGGCCCAAGTCCACGAACTCGGATTCGCGGATTGCCCGAAATCCTACGTGTTCCGGGGAAGCAAGGACTACGCACCCAAGCAAATCATCGACATGCTCGGCCTCTCCCCCGCTTCGGCGGGTGCCACACGCCCGGGAGGCGCGGCAGGACCGAGCGCGACAGGTCCAGGTGGGATTCGACCCGTTCAAGGGAGCTTCCAGGCTTCCGCCACGCGATTCCTCATGCCGGTCCAACAAGCCGAATACCAACTCACCCAGATCGTCGAGCACTTGACGCGGGACCCGTGGCCTGTTGCGTCGGATCGACGACCGATGCGGTGTACCGGCTTGGCGGTCAACGTTGCCGTGAGCATGTTGGAGTCGACCTTCCCCAACACCGGGGCGAGGATCATGTTGTTTGCCGGTGGGCCGGCGACCGAGGGTCCGGGGTTGGTTGTCGGACAGGAGCTGAGGGAGCCGATTCGAAGTCATCATGATATCGACAGGGATAGCGTTAAGCACTTTAAAAAGGCTACCAAGGTGTGTGACTAGGCTTCATCGTAGGAGCTACGACGCTGATCACCTTCTATAGTTCTACGAAGGTCTTTCCAAGCGAGCAAGCGCCAATGGTCACGCCATTGACATCTACGCCGGCTGTCTGGATCAAGTCGGTCTGCTCGAGATGAAGTACCTGACCAATGCCACAAACGGATTCATGGTCATTTCCGATTCCTTTACGACCGCCATCTTCAAGCAGAGTTTCCTCCGAAGCTTTGCCAAAGACGAGGCTGGGTACCTGCAAATGGGCTTCAACGGTACATTCGAAGTCATGACGACCAAGGAACTCAAGATCTCCGGTGTCATTGGCCACGTCATTTCCGCCAACAAGAAAACGGCGAGCGTCGGTGAAACCGAGATCGGAATCGGTCAGACGTCTGCGTGGAAGGTATGCTCGCTCACGCCAAAGACCTCGCTCGCCGTCTACTTTGAAGTCGTCACGCCCGCCGGTCAACCTCTGGCACCCGGTGCCAATGGATTGATCCAGTACGTCACCCACTACCAGCACGCCTCGGGTCAATTCCGGCTCCGGGTCACGACCGTTTCTCGCGCGTTTGCCGAAGGCGGGCACCCCTCCATCGCCGCCTCGTTCGATCAGGAAGCCGCGGCGGTCCTGATGTCCCGAATTGCAGTCTTCAAAGCGGAAATTGACGACTCGCCCGACGTTCTGCGATGGCTTGATCGAATGTTGATCCGCTTGTGTCAAAAGTTTGCCGATTATCGGAAAGAGGACCCGGCGAGTTTCCGGTTGCCCGAAGGGTTCGGGATCTATCCGCAGTTCATGTTCCACTTGCGAAGGAGTCAGTTCTTGCAGGTGTTTAACAATTCGCCGGATGAGACTGCGTTCTATAGGTGGGTTTAGCTTGAGCGCGTCACAGGGCGATGCTGATCATCGGTTGCAGACACGTACTGAACGACGCCGACGTCAACAATTCGTTGATCATGATTCAACCTACGCTCATGTCTTACTCGTTCGACAAGGAACCCGAGCCCGTCCTACTCGACAGTGTCTCGATCAAACCCGACGTTATCCTTCTGCTCGACACCTTTTTCCACATCCTCATCTTCCACGGTGAAACTATCGCCGCCTGGCGCAAGGCCGAGTACCAAAACCAAGAAGGCTATGAAAACTTCAAGGAACTGCTCGAGGCGCCCATCCAGGATGCCCAGGAGCTATTGGCGGACAGGAACCCGATCCCGCGATATATCGTCTGTGATCAGGGCGGATCCCAGGCTCGATTCTTGTTGAGCAAGTTGAACCCGTCGACGACGCATATGACGGGCGGAACGTACGGCTCGGGTCCGTCAAGTGGGCAGGCCATCTTTACGGACGATGTCAGTTTGCAGGTCTTTATGGAGCATCTGAAGCGATTGGTGAGTCGCGCTATGATTTGCGGGACCGGGAAAGGAGTCTGATCCATTGCTTTTGCAGGCGGTCGGTGCTTCTACTAGCTAGGTAGTTTTACTTGAATTGGTAATTTTCATGAAAATCGCATCGATGAATCTGGAAACCAATCTGGAAACAAGACACAGCCTCGCCAAGTTTGTCTCTTTCGCACAGCTCTCCACGCCTGATAGAGCCAAGGGGCGATGAGAACAAAGGGAAGCTTAAGGTAATTGACAGTCCGCAGACAGATATATATGTACGGCCGAGGGCCAGGTTTTGCATCTGGTTATTCTTCGACCGAGCTCAAGCACCATCGATTTTTTTGCGGTCGTCTCTCCACATACACCGCGCAGAATGCCGCATTCTCTGCTTGACGAGATCGACCCCCCTGCTGAACGATAAACAAGTCCAAGAGAATCACTTGGCGTGTTGGTTGAACGTATCGTCAACGAGCAAAATGACCCAACCTGGTGCCCAAAGAAGGAAATGTCGCCGCTTCTTGGGAAGCCATTTCGAATTATGTCCCTGCAGATTGTTTCGGAGTACAGGCGCCAGGGCGACCGGATTGGCGTACCATCGCAAACGTTGAGGCCCATTTCGAGAGCTTCCAACGAAAGCTGCCAACGCTCTTGGAATATTCGTGGGCAGCGGCGTTTCCTTTTGACGATTTCTGCTCAAGGTGGCTTGCTGCGAGGCTGGGATTTGATGACGAGCAGCCGGGGCACACAGCAATTGCAAGGGATTTCTTCCGGGTGTATTTTCCCTTGCTAAGCTCTGTGGAATCCGTACTGCCCCCTCTTCTTAGCGAAGACAGCCTGTCTGACTTGGTGATAAACGATTACAGCGAAGGTCATCCGCTGCCTTATTATCGCAGTTACCATACCGGTTGCAGCGATACTCTACCGGACGACATGGGCCCTCTGCAGCTAAGTCGAACATCTGACAGTTCGAGGGATGACACTCTGCTGGAGGACGATAAGCAAAGCCTTATCGAAGCTTTATCACATGCAGGGGAAATAACGAAGAGGTTACTTGGTGAATAGCTTGCGCGGGGTTTACCAGTAGTTTGACTTGTTCGATAGTGGCACAGACGCAGTTATGGTGGCCGAAAGCACTCTGTATTATATTGTAAACGGCTGGCAAACATACAGAACCTCATATCACTGTGATTTATGACTAAATTCGGAAAGCTAGTACCGCTAGATGAACCCATCGTTCACGTCAAGCGGCAATCTTTCGTCGTCAGGCGCGGTCTTGTCTGAGCAAGTCGGAACTTTGCACGACATTTATACGTTTTCGGCGAAGCGTATGTACAGCCCAATCGGCAGTGAGCGACCAGGTCGTCTGTAAGGATGGTGTCAGGTTGTGAGTCTCGACAGAGCATTTGAAGCTAGTGATGAGAGGCGCTTTGGATCTGGTGGCGGGTGGGCCAGAGTATTAGTCATTCCTCTTGCAGGCTGTCGGGCTTCTGCTAGCTGTAGCCTTCATGTGTGCATCGATGATCAGTCATTTGAATCACATGAAGAGGCTAAAGGTTGGCAAGAGTTGCCTGGTCTTTTCGCTATTAGCCCCCATGAAGCAGCGCGGTAGCGCTCCGAACACAGGGAACCCTGTAATGTCTTCAAAGGCGGCAAACATATAAAGTGACCAAGGGAAAGATGTAATATTCTGGCGAAAATGGACCGAGCTCAACCGTCATCCCAACCATTGCCTGCCAAATCCAGTCGTATCGCCAGCGAAGAATGCCTCACAGGCTCAACGAAAGAGCCTAGTCCACCGCGCTCCAATGGCAAACAACTGCAAGAATAGCGCTGCAGGATCGGCTCCGACGAATCGACGAGCAATATGGCGCATCCACACGCTCCGTGGGGGCAAAGTGGCCAGTTCATGGCATATCGTCTTGGCGTATGCATGCGATTGTATGACCAGGAATTCGCGAGAGCTCCCCGAGAGGCTGTCTCTGAAAGCAGTCGCAGACACTCAACCTCATCTCGCGCGGTTCACTTCGGAGATGCGCTCGATCGGTTTATGGATAAACGAGAGATCCACGCAAGAATTTTGCCAAGCGTGGAACGCGGCGAGTGACGAGCTTTTTGCTGAACTGCGTGCGAACCGCCCCAACGCTGTTATGGAAGGTGGTCACTACCGAATTGACCCTGCATTAATATTGCTATTACCCTGCGAACGGCCCCTTGCCTTCGACGCCTAGTATCGCTCAAGTGACCATGCTCACATACGATGATCGGTTTGAGAGCTACTACTCCTGCCATATCGGATTGGGGTGCAGATCTACCTGCGGACCTGCAACACTTGCAGCTGGACAGAGAGGTATCCGGTGTCTCTACAGCCATTGAGCGATTGCGACATGAGGTGAACCGCAACTTGATTCTCTCACAAGGTATACAGAGCTGGACAGCGTCCTTATCCTCCAGGCCGGGCCGCGAGTGGAGTCCGTTCGTTCCAGAGTCGTCGTCTTATAACCTTGATACGGAACCGGAATAACCTGATACATGGAGGACGGCTGGTGACCCATGGAAGGGGGGCTAAGGGAGGAAGGCGGAAATATAGCTATAGAGGCTCACCATACATTGGCCGTTCTTATAAATGTCTTTCAGTACCATATCATACACTTATCATTGTAATAGCTAGTTAGCACGTCAGTAAAAAATGCTCATATCGATTTCAAGTCACTTAACGCGGATTCAAAGTCATGAGTCAAAGATGAAACTCGAGTGATCGACGAGATGTTGAGTTGAACTCTTTCACTATAGCTCGACCGCTTCCACCGTCGATCTCGCCATCTCCCACTCTTTCTCGCCAGCCTGATCAACTCAGAGCCCTCCGATGCGCCCCTGCGAGATATGCGGCAGCCGGAGATGGCGCAAGGCCCCGAACGGCCTCGTCTCGTGCGAAGAAGGCCATATTCTCCAGAATTACCGTCAAGAGGAATCTAACATGGACGAGCCGTCACAGTTTGCCCTGACGAAGCGTACTCTTCGACGTGAGAGAGCAGGGGGATCTGGAAAACGGAAACGGGTGCGGCGGTTGGAGGGGGATGCGCAGCGGTTGCAGAGGTTGGAGGTGTTGCAGTTGCTGCTGAGGTGTCAGGTCAAGGCCGTGCAACGGCTTTGGGCAATCGGGGACGAACTGGAACGAGTCGTCAGGGACCTATGGATCGTCGTCTTGGAGGATGCGGAGCGTGCCCAAGCTGCAAGTTCATCGACTGGCGAGATTCCTGCTGCTTCGCAACCCGATGCACAGAAACCCGAGGACGCTCGTGCGCAGTCTTCCACCTCGGATTCCGAGTCGGATTCGGATTCCACAAGCACAACTGGCAGCTCAAGCAGCTCGGATTCCGAAACCGACTCTTCAGCAATACCGCAAGACATCCTCGACAAACTCTCTTCCTCTCCACCTTCCTCGCCTTCGCATAACAATAACGTTTTACCGCATCCACCGGTCCTCCGTCGAGGTCGTAAAGGGCACCCCGACGCATGGCGACATGGTACAACACGATCGCGAATTACAGCGACGACGGTGCTCCGGATACTGGTCCTGGGATTGTGGATGATTAGGGTGCCCGTGATGGTGGTTGATGTCATACGAGAAGTCGAGAGAGGAGGGATACCGTATTTGTCTTGGCGGGTTGAAGGGATGCGCGGGGGCTGGAGAGGGGGGATGGCAAGGGTGAGTAGCAGGAGAGAAATGGACAAGCGATGAATGGCGAGATCGTTGCCGAGTGATAGGGTCGGGCTTCATGCAGATGAGGTCGCTGGCGTACATCAGGCGTAGAGCGTGCCGTAGGGGTGTCAGTCGACAGTAGCAGTCACGGTCTGATGCTTATCAAAAGACAGCAGTGGTCACACAACGCTCAACCTCGCTTTATTCTCGTTCGATGATTGGCCATCTCCGCTGATCACAATTCTCCCGCAGCGTCCACCCTCCGTCCCGCACTTCTACCACTCGATCACAGCTTTGGCCGACAGACTCGAACGCTATGCCGGTATCCGTTTCCCCGACGGCAACGTGCCGCTCCTTTTGTGGCGCCTGACGAAGGAGATCGGCGGAACTCGTGAGTTTCATGACGCACCATCTCAACCCGCCGTCACTGATACGTCTCTAGCCTCTCTCTACACGCAGACGTTCAAGCTCCTGCAGCATCTCGACATCTCGATGACCGTCTCCAGGCCAAAGGAATACAGCCGACACTACTTCAACTCACGGAGGCGCGCGTCACAGGCAGGTTTAGGACCTGCGCACAATTCCTCTTCATCAACCGAAAGCGAGAAGGACAACAACGACTCCGGGCGTTCGCGACGTCGTCTTCCCGTCCGTCGTCTGGGTGAACTATGCCCCATCGAACTCCGCCTTGCCGCCTCGCTCATCGTATCTCTGAAACTCGCCTATGGGCTGGACGATGATCCCGCTCGGATTCCCGTGCACATTGACGACTCCGCGTGTTGCCTGCCAAAGGCAGATGAGTGGCTGCACGAGCTGAGGAGCAGGTGGGAGGAAGGGTGGTTCCAAAGACATGTAGTCTCGCCGAAACCGATGTGAGTGGCCTGAGAGCGGACACGAGTTGAGCTGATGTTGGACTAGTGATTTTGCGTATCGAACCGAGATGGATGCAGAAAAGTTTCTGGTGCAAGCTGAGAAGGTGCTTCTGGGCATTCCGAACCGTATACCTGGTAGGTATTAATTCCTCTTCAGCGAAGAGTTGTAGCTCACAGAATTGGATTGTATAGACAGACGACAAATCGTTGACCTTTTTCCTATGGATGAGAGTACGGGCGTTGTAGCACTCGGGGACACAGATGAGGTCTACGAAGCCTGGCGCGGCTACCATAGTCGCGCGCAGCCCAATCTCCCGCCCGAAAGTCACGCCGAACGGACACCGAGACATCCTCGTTCCCGCTCTGGCTCGGTCAACAGCACGGTGCCCAGGACGCGACGCGTGCCTTTCGAACCCGGGCGTGCGTATAAGGTATACGACTGGCGACAGGTCGCCTCTTCCACTTCACCTTCGGGCGGACTGCCCCGGGACCTTGTACTCGTCGTCGATGTCGTCGCGGAAATCACGGGACACGGACGTGTCGACGTCTTGAAGGAATTGTACGCGCTCGAGATGCTGCTGCAGTATGCGAACCGGCAGATTCGGGTCCGCGAAAAGAAGGTTCGGAAAGCCGATGGCGGGAAGGCGAGTGCGGCCACGTCGGGAGCGTCTACGACGGATGGTGGAAGTGTTGGGTAGTTCGCTGTAGCATTTATCCAATTTGATGTTACAGTAGATGCATACAACCGGTTCCACGCCCACGCTTTGTCTATGTGATCTTACAGTTCCATATCGGCGTTCTCTATCTTTTCTTCTTTAGGTTTGTGCTGCTCACTCTGCTCCTCGTGCTGCTCCTCGTGCTCCATATCCAGCAGAGCCTGCTTCAATTCATCCAAGACAGCAACTTCCAACCTCTGCGCATATACGCTCAGCCCCGGATCCTCCAGCACCGTACTCGCCTCGTCAGTCCCCACCCCTTCACCGTGCTCCCGCGTCGGCGCTTGACCTGCTGATGCGTCGTTCGAAGGCGCAGGGTCGAAAACGGGCGAGACGACGGGTTGAAAAGCCTTGGGAAGCGGCTGGCCCGGTAAAGGAGGGCGGATCGCATAAGGCGATGATCCTCGTTCCCGAAGTGCACGGACGACCTTGCGTAGCGTCAGCTGGACCCGCTGTGAAAAGCAAATCAGGGCAGCGGTAGAGACGATCAGCACGATGTCGGGGTCGCGCGTGTTCGGCTTGAAGTCAGGCTTACGTCGAGTCGTCCGTAGTACTGTCCGCCGAGACCGGTCAAGTTCCGCGCCCATACGTCCTTTCGTGCGGGATCTAAATCTTTCAGTGTCCCGACGGCGCTGCCGAGGTATTGGACGATGTTCGGGATCTCCTGGTAGATGGTGCGGGAGGTGAGCTGAGATGGACCGGTTGAATCGGGTGACATACCTTGAACACTTCGTCCAGCTGTTGCAGAAGTTCTTCGGTGGATAGGGGATCTGGTGTGCTCGTAGACATGGCCGTGTATGAGGTATGGCACGAACAAGAGATGTAGAGGGGCATCCACTTGGAGATAACTGAAACCTGCTCTATAGGTTGTTTGTTTACTTTGTGATCGATAGCCTCGAATTCTTGCTCTGAAGCAGCACGTTCATCTACAGTATACCTACCTCTTCGCTCTCCGTCTCCTCCCGCCACAGCACCTGGCAATATGTTCAAGTTCGATTTCGGTGTCGTACGTACCCAAAGCCCAGCGGTGTGGGCTCTACGCTCACCTCCCCATATTTCGCTCAGGACGAGGAGGATCAAGATGGTCAAGTTAAGGTCGGAGAAGGGCCTTCAGATGATGTGCCCGCTGGCGAGACCTCGGTACACGCGGCTCGATACCGCACCATCGACCTCGATGCGCTTGTGTGTTCATCATACCTCTCCACCTCAGTGCTCGGAACTGACGCTCGCTTGCCAGATTGAAAAGCTTCCGCCGATGATTTCCTTCTCCGAAATGGAACTCCCCTTTGAAACGACAGGATGCCAGCTCTACCGGAGGGATTTGTACGACGCGCGGTTCCAAGTGATAGACGAACTGGATGACGACGAGGAAGAGGACGGCCCTGTGAAACCCGAACCCGAGCAAGAGGACCAAGAGATGTCCAAGTACGTGGACGCCGATACGGATCTTATCCCCGGCATGTATGAAGGCGGTCTGAAGACCTGGGAGGGTGGAATGGATTTGGTGGAGATACTCGAAGAGCAGCATCATCGGATCGTCGGGGGTTTGGGGGCTTGGGTGCAAGGCAAGAGGGTTCTGGAGGTGGGTGATTGTCCCGTTCCCGTAGGTGCAAGACTGACCCTTGTTGCAGGTCGGTTGCGGTACCGGTTTGCCGAGTATCTACATCCTGCACCGGCTATTCGAACTCGAGACCCCCTCGGAGACCGAGACCGAAATTCACCTACAAGACTACAATCTTTCCGTCTTGCAACTCGTCACTTTGCCCAACCTCATCCTCGCAACCATGTCGGATGAATCCCTCGCATCGCTGGAAAGCAACCTCGAATTGTCGGACGAAATCATTCAAGCTTTCCGAGACCGCTTGCGACGCGCCAAAGTCAAGTTGAGCTTTTCATACGGCGACTGGAGTGGGTTCGCGCAGACACTGCAGGATGCGTCGCGCGAGGATGTCTATGATCTGGTTATGACGGCGGAAACCATATATCGACTCGACAGCGTTCCGAGCTTGATTCAGGTGCTCAAGCGTGCCCCGCGACGTGCGGAGCGTGAAGAAGCAGCGGTGACCCTTCCGCGAGATGTTACGACGGCATTGGATAATCTATCGTTACAAAAGCCGTGGGACTCGCAAGAAGTCGTTATCCTTGTGGCGGCCAAGGTAAGCGCAGCGTTACATGACTGCCTAGGCGATCACTAATTTCGTCGAATCGATAGATCCTGTACTTTGGCGTTGGGGGTGGCATGCAGGACTTCATTCATAGCGTAGAACGAGGCCACGGGTCTGTGGAGAACGTCAAGACGTGGAGTACGGGTGTAGGAAGACAAGTTGTCAGGTTGCATTGGTAGTCTGTATTACGGATGTATAAAGATGACGAGCTTAAGCAGGAAACATGAGCTTGAGACCGACGGCGCGGCGCCTCACAAACATACCTCTTCTTTGAACAGGGCCAGTACCTGTCTGATATCCCGTCTATCCAGTCCAGTCTTGTACTGCATCTCTTCCAACGATGTCCGTCCGTTGAAGTACTCGGCGCAGCTGTGAAGCGTTCAGCACTCTGCTTCCGTCGGTAATCACGAATCAACGCACATGTTGAATTTCTTCTGCCAATTCTCCTCCTGGTCTAGCGTCATCACTTTCAAGCACCTCGCTTCTCCCGATGACGGCCTTCCCGGTCGTTCAATAATAGCTTCGACACCATTGGCGAGGTAGTCCTTCCCGTCCTTGTTGTCGAATTCCGGGTCAGAGTCATCCGAGCTTGTACTCGGCGATTCCTCTGGATCTGAGGTGCAGGGTCGTCTCTCAACGTCAGCGGTCTTCCCTTCCTGCCTAGTAAACTACTTACTCGGCGTCAATGTAGATGGGTCCGAAGACTTTCTTGCCGGGCCTGTCGTGGCGGGCTTTTGCTTTTCCGCCAGAGCCTGACGCTTCGCTTTTTTCTCTTGCTTCCTCCGTTTCTTCTTGTCCTCTTTCTCGTCTTTAAGATCCTGCAAGGCACGGGCCTTGATCTTGGCGGTCGCTACAATCCGGACGTATTCATGGGCCTGAATCACGAGATCATGCGCGAGGAGCCAGTACAGGGCGCGGGTGTACTCTTCTCGGTCGCTTTGTGTGGCATTGGCAGGGAAGAGACGCCTATATGGCTGTGGCGAAGAGGAGACGTGACTGATAAAAGTCGGCCATGATGGAAGGAAAGGGAACTCGCGGCGCCATGTGCTGATGATCATGGGTATTCTATGCATCGCGATGGGACAATCAGCCGGGGAACTGCAGTGATGCATACGAAACTCACGATCTGTCGGTTGTCGTGTTGGGCATAAAGATGTTGCGAAGACTTGGCCGCACCGCATCAACAAGTCGGGCTCGATCGGTCGAGATAAGGTACCTCGCCAGCACGTACAGCTCATCTTCGAGATCTAGGCCAAGGTTTTCCGCCAGAACGTACATCCTATAGCAAACACTCAGTAAGGAGCAATAATGCACAAAGGCATACAGTCTTGCTTACGGCAACATCGGATCAAGCGACGTCAAGAGCCGAATCAGAGGTTCACTGAGTTCCCTCATATCCCTCTCAAGCTGGGGATCATCGGCATACGTATCAACCGAAGACATTGCCAGCTCCGGCTGTGTCACAGACGGGCGCTCCAGTGACTCGGTCCACAATGCTGTGGCCGAGGGCGCACCGGGGCCTTCAACGATGGCTGGCAATCGTCGTGTCTCTTGTTCTACGTCATCCTCCCAGAGGGAAACGGTCTGATCGATCCGAATGAGCGCCTTCCATGGTTTCAGTATTGGCATGTTGGTGTATTCGCCGCCCGGCACATTGACCACGGGCGCAAGGTCGTCCTCCCCCGGAGACGCATAGTCATCTTCGAGTGACGTATCCGATCGATCGTCTGATTCGTCCGATACGTCGTCCCCCCATCGTGTCCACTCTTCACTAGGTGCAGGAGGACGAATCGGAACACGAATGTCGAGCGCTTCCTGGCCAACGTAGATGTGCGCCGTGGTTTTGCGGTTGATATTTTGGTAGACTGTTTTGAGCGACATGGCGAGCGGAGAAACTTCAAAGGCTTCCGCTTGTGCCTTTTTCAGCGGTATCACTGGTCCTGCGTCATCGTCGCGTAGGCGAATATGGATAGAGGTGCAACTCACACTTTTCCAACGCATGATCCCTGACAGACACCAATTTTTTCGACTCTTGCGCAATCCATCCCGCCCGTACCTGCTCTAAAAAGGCCGCCGCCGTCCAAGGTAATATGACTTCTCTATACAGCGTGTCGTACGCAAGGTTGGGCAATTCGTCATTCACGGCCGGATCGGGCTTGTCAATTACGAGTACGAGATTGAATAGCTGCAAAGCAGAGCCCGGGGTCCCGGCATCACTCTCAAACGTCCTGTCGGCTTCCGACGCGAGGGACTCTGCATCCCCGCGCGAAGGTTGACCATCCGCGGGAGTCGCGCTGGAAGGCGTGGCCGCAACGATGCCTTCCCGTACGACCTCGAGATCGATGGGCGGTCCAGATGTAAACATCTTGTTTGCCCGTGCTGTTGGACGACCTCGTTCTTCCTCCTGCGCCGGGTCGCCGCCAGTTGTATCATCCTCATCGTCCGGCATGACCCACTTGCCGTCTTTATCCGCGCGCATTGGGTGACCGAGAAACGTCAAGTCGTCCACGGAAAGCTCGAATCGTCTATTGCACACGGATCGCTGTGGTGCCAGCAGGTTGCTGAGGAAGATCATGTCATAGCCGAGGAGCGTGTCGTAATCCTGCTGATTATACGATCCCGTACTGCTCGAGCTGTCCGTCTTGCCTACTGCGGTCTTGATCCCCGCCGACGATCCCGTCGCCCCTGCAGCCGCCGAAGTCCCCGCGACACCGTTCGCCCCCGTCGGACCCGTCGATCTCGGATGCGTCGGCGCCTGCCTCTTCCTCCCATGGGGCCTATAATCCTCCCCGCTATCGGCCTGCTCGTGCAGCGGCTTCCATATCGCGGTCCGATAATCCTCGTCTAGACTGTCGTCGCTATCGTACGCTTCCCGATTCTTGCTATAAGTCCAGTATGCACTTTGGGATATCGTGGTTTCCGTGATCGGTACTGGGATGATCTTGTTCTTGTGACGTCCGCTTCGCGGCGTGGCCAAAGGTGCATGTTGCGTTGGTGTGCGTTTGCGATAGACCGGTCGGGAAAGCCGTGTCGAGCTGTGCGGACTGGGAGGGTAGCGGAAGACGACGGACGGAGGAGCGGAATCGAGAGCTGAGACGAAGAGAATCGCGATGAGGTTGGCCGAGTCCATGTCGACGAGACCTAGGGGAAGGGAAGGAAAGGAGCCATGATCACTTGAATTAAACATCTACTCAAGACTCGAGTTGATCTCGGCCAGCGCCGATCGCTTTCTCCCATGTGCGACCGATTCAAGTATATATATATATTCTGCCTGTGTATGTTTATATCCTGTACAACTATCGACTACCATCTCCTACTCTGCATCAAACCTGTCAGGCATCACGATCGGAGCCAGCCTAGGCCCAGGAAAGTCAGTTTCTTGGAACCCAATTCGCAACAACTCCACTCACAGACTCCACGAGTAAATGCCGATACAGACCCAACTGCTGACGATCCGCATCCACATTGCCGCCTCTGAGCGGCCGATATAGACGTCTGGCTCGTCATCGTTCCCGGATGACATGGGCGACGTCGACACGATGCGCCTTGAGAGGAGTTAGTAATGCACGCAACCGTGGCATCTAGTAAATGAGCGTACCAGTCTGTCAAGAGACCACTGACGTACATCGCCGCCATGATGAAGATGACATGGAACCACGAATACTATCGAGAGCTTTGATGTCAGCTCACGTTCTGGACATCCCGAGAAGCAACGCACGTTGTACTTGGTTCCCGTCCGCTCATCATCCCTGTCCTCGCCCACCACCTCCTGATCCTCGTCATCCGACTCGGACTCTTCAAGCGCCGATGCCGGCAAAGCACTACCGACGCAGATATCAGCACGGCCCGATTGAAAACTTGAAGCCTCGCGACTCGTGACTCACCCAGCATCGACAGCGGCCTTGATGGCATCATACCGCATCTGATCCTTCCGTCCCTTTGGTTGATTCGTCACGAGCCTCACATGCCCCGAGTTTTCCCCTTCACCGTGAGACGCGTCATCATCTGCCGGTAGGGCGATTGCCCCCTGGGCGCCCTTCTTCCCCGCCAGGGCTTTACTCTGTGTCGCGGCTCGACTTGTGGAATAGGCAATGGCTAAGAACGTGAAGAGCGCGCCGAGGAGGACCGTCGTGGTCTTTGTGCCGTCCCGATGGATAGGGTTACATACGCCGTGGGATTCATCGTTGTGGTTCGCGACGGCCGAGGCGGTGAGATAGGTGCAGTACGCGGTAACCATTGATGCCTGTGCGAGGCCTGATTTCGGGTTGACCTCCTGTACGGGCGGGGAGATGGACAGGAGCGTCGCGAGGATGGAAAGGACGAGGTTGAACGTGATGAAGAACGTGTTGAGTCCGCATCCGGAACCGGCAAAGAAGACGTAGAGGATAATCGTCAACGCGATCGCGGCGATGTACATCCCAAACGTCGATCCGACCAGGATGAATTGCCATAAATTCGACTCGGACGTTTCCCATCGATCGAGACATGTTTCGGACCAGCTGTGTGCAAAGTCGACGAGCAGGACGAGGCCGATCAGGATGAAGAGGAAGGAGCCGACGGGGGCGACGTAGGTGCCGTAGAACATGAAGAATGCGTTGGGGATAAGAAAGGAGAGGAAGCAGAGGACCAAGTAGAGAAGGACTTTCGGGCCCCACCAGCTATGGGCGGCGTGAGTGTTATGCGGAAACTGCGAGATTGAGGCGCGTACCCGTTTTGTATGGCGGCACGTTTCGTCTTGGTCGACTTGACGCCGATCAGAGAGAGCGATAGTAGCAGGTGAAATACAGCCAGCGCAAAGCAGAAACGGTGAACCTACGAGCAAGCGATCAGCAGACAATGCAAACCTCTCGAGGAAACGAACGTACAGCTAGCAAACCATAACATTTCCCCCCGGAACAGTCCATCTTGATCCAATCCCAACTGAGTTTTTCAATTTGCTTGATGGCAAAGTTTGTCCTCGAGAGGTAGGCGAGCATGGATGAGAGCGCAAAGATGAGCTGCAGGAGGGAGTGCGAAAGACGAGGGATCGTAAGCAAAAGGGCTTGAAGACCATGGCTTCGAATGATACCTACGCCATACCCAACACGAGTCGCGATGCTAGAGTTGCAGTTGCACGACTTGCAGAACGCTGATGCGGCAGTTCCACCTACAAAGGCCAAAGGGTTGTTATCAGTTCACGTTACAGGGATCCCTGGACCGGACTTGCCCATGAAAAAGAGACATCCCGAGAAGAGACTCGTTCCCAGGGCTCCGATGCCGCCGGAAAGTAGCGGAATGGATAATAAAGCACCCATAGCGACAAGGTCCAGTAGTGGACTAGACTGACGGGCGGACGGGCGGACGGGCGTCATCATGGACAGCCACAGCCAGATGAGCGAGCTGAGGCAACCCCTCCGCTCCGCCGATCGCTGTCCTTGGTTCGGCGGCCGGTTTCAGGTAATTTGCCGCGGTTTGAATCCGGGCAAAAAGTTCGCACAAGATATCGAGATCGCGGTCTGTCTCTCTGTCTCTGTCTTTAATCCTCCATTGATCTGACCGACATTCATCAGCATGGCTATGCTTCGTACAATGTAGGTCTCCCTGATGCCCAACCTCCATTCCTATCACTCATACCCTTGCACAGCAAACCCAAGAATGCGCGGTCAAAGCGTATCCTCGACGCTCGTGAGCCGCAACTCGTCGAGAACGAAAAGACGGCCATCTTTGTCAAGGGGGAAAAGACGAGTGAACCGGTTAGAATCGCCATGAAGGATCTGGTACGTTGGCCCCCGGCGATCATGTTCTCTAGCACCTGATTGACGCCCCCTTCTAGCACGCACTCAAACTCCCGCATTCCATCAACTTCAACAAGAAGAACCCGATTCACCCATTCGACGTTGACCCCACACGCGGCGTGCAGTCCCTCGAATTCTTCAGCAACAAGAATGACGCGAGCTTGTTTGTCGTCGGGATGCACAGCAAGAAGCGGCCGAATGGGTTGGTCTGGGTACGGTGCTTTGATGGACAGGTGTTGGACATGATTGAGATTGGGCTGGAAAAGGCGGTGCCGATGAGCGAGTTCAAGGTGAGCCGGTCCACGAGGGCTTCATCGATTTGCGCGGATGGCTAATCGTGCGGGTTTGAAAGACGACGAAAATGACACCGGGCCATCGTTTCCTGATGTGTTTCCAGTCGGACCTGTTCTCGACCCACCCATCATACATCCTTCTGAAATCCATGCTCCTCGACTTTTACAACGGCCACGAAGTAGACGAAATCCCAATCGAAGGTCTCGAAGCCGTCATGACCATTACCGCGGGACCCCTCGCGAATGAGGCGACGTCTGCCATGGAACCTACCAACGGTCAAACCGATCTCGTCGTCGATGCCGCCAAGGAGAACCTTCCAACGGTGCATCTCCGTGTATACAACACCAAAGTGACAGCCGCGAGCGGAACCAAGACACCACAAGTCGCCCTGACCGAAATGGGCCCGCGTCTAGATTTCCAAATTCGGCGTATCAAGTTCCCCGCCGAGGAGATGATGCAGCAGGCGCTGAGAAGGGCCAAGATGGAGAAGAAGAATATCGAAAAGGGTCTCGGCAAGAAGAAGAAGAACATCGAGCTGGACGCGATGGGTGATTTGGTCGGCAAGATTCACTTGGGCAGACAAGAGTTGAAGAGTCTGCAGAGTAGGAAGATGAAGGGGTTGAAGGAGGCAAAGGAGCCAAAGAAGCGCGCGTCGGATGAAGCATCGGGCGGCGGTGAGGGTCGAGGCAAGGCAAAGCGTGCGAAAAAGGCAGCGGCGGATGTGGATGTCGCGATGGAGTAGATTTGCCCGTTGTCGTATAGATTCACACCTTGTTGTAGCGCTTGTATCGGTATTGACATGTCTGGCATCATGAAACTTCCGGTAGAGTCATCCGCAGGTCCCCGACGATGCTGTCACAATCAACAATCGACAATCATATTACAACGATGTTACCTGAAGCCCGTACAAGCGACCATATACAGTGTGTCCCGATAGTCGCGACCGTCCTAGTAGATTGATTTGTCCGTCATTCTCCATTTCCGTAATGGCTTCCACCAGTACCAACTCGCTCCTTGATCGGCAGGAGGCGCTACCGGTTCATCGGGCGAGCGCGGGCGTCTCTCATCACGACGAGGCGACATTGTTTCTTGCACCGTCACATGCTGGGCTGCGCCACGGTCCGTCGGAGATCTGGAACGTGATCGAGGCGCCGGCGGAGACGCGCCAACGGGCTGATTTGATGGGCCTTCACCGCGCTCGACGTCGACGTCGGAGAATCCTAGATCCTCCCCGTCTGTCTCTGGATTCTTGCCGTCATCTCCGGAATCCGTGTCGTCCGTCACTGCACCTTGCTGAACCATACGCTCCCGACTCATCAACAGCTGAGCTTGCGTTAGGCGCCTTTCACCCTCTGCCGCTTCCCGAATGCCGAAACTGCCCAATCCCCAACCGACATGCTCGCCTGGATCCGGCAAGGCGAGCCCATTCCGCACGGCAGGGTCTGCATCGGCTCCGTGCTCGGCATCCTCTGCTGGATCATTGGCCGAAATACGCCTCGATTCGCCTTCAAACACCTTTCTGCGCAGGTGCGCACGCTTTTCCACTTTGGCTTTCGTCGCCTGTTCATGTCCACTCCGTAGGTAACGGACGTATCGCAGGATGGCGTTGATTGGATAGGAAAGAACGCCCGAGACGGATTCGAGGGGAAGAGGCGATGCGTCCGAGGAAGTGGATTCCGTGACAAACGTCCTTTCGCGATGAACCTGAAGATCTGGATTGCGCCTGCGTGTGCCTTGAGCCTCTGCTGGCTGCCCTTCGTCTTGTCGTTCGTTGGAAGAGATCGCTTGCATCTCGATCTCCTCTCCTGGCTGAGGCTGCCGCTGGGTCGCCCGAGTCGTGATGCGTCGTGTGAGGAACCCGAATGCGCCATCCCCACGAGCGCTCGACATGGCTGTTGCTGTATCTTGACCGCCATCTTGTTCCAACGCCAGATGACGTCTCGCAGATTCTGCCTCTCTCAGACGCTTGCGTTCTCTTCTTTCCTGTCTGATCTTCCGTCGCTCTTCCCTCTCCATGATATCCTACAGGCCGGTATTAGCTACTGATACGGATCAATTTTGGCTCCCAACATACCTGCACCTCTCCGATCCCCATGCCACTGCCAACCCACCACCAGAACCCCAGCCAACTCTGCCACAGCACGAGCGCCCACAGCAGATTCTGCAACCAGCTCAGATTATCCTCTCTCACTTCCACAAAGTTAACGGCAGTCGACGTGATAGCGAGCGCCATCGCTCCGGCCCCGAATGCACCTGTGCCTCCGTCGGTGCGCCATGCGCGTTTCCGATTGATCAGGAAGCCCCAGATGAAGAGCGCCATGCTGAAGATCAAGAGCAAGGTCGAATCAAATACATTGCGGATTGCGTCGCCGAGATCGATAGTGGTTCGGTTGCTCGAGAGGGATGTATAGACAAGGCCGGAAGCGGCGATTGCGAGAGGTCCTGCGATGGCAGACAAGGTATGAGTGGAGAGGTTTACAACTGGTTGCAACGCGGCCGTACCGAGAAGGAGAAAGATAAGCTGGACTTCGGTCTTGGACGGAAACAGTAGAGTCAAGAACTGGATATGTGTTAACTACGGAAAAGGAAGATGTCAGCTCACGTGCGAAAATTGTGCAAAGCATACTCGCCTGAACCAATACGTTACAGACACAGTGCAACGTGTACCATGCAGCCGTCTCCGCCGTTGTCCAATCGTAATTCGGAAGATTAACGCTGATATAGTCCAGCATGTACGGCCATTTTTTCGAGCTGGCATCCTGAACGCGCATAGTCGATACAATGCTGATGATGATATTGGTGAGAACGAGAAGAATGCCGCCCAATTGAAGAAGATAGTTGAACTTGGAGAGCGGGAAGTGGTATTGAGTGGTGAACAGTAGGTGAATGAGCAGCACGACGATGAGCGTCAGGGTGATGCCTTGAATGAGAAGCTGTACCGGGAGTGAATAGGCGAACGATGGCCTGTACGAGAGGTAGGGATCCCCCATCGGGGGCGACGACCGAGATGAGTTGCTTCGGCCAAAACAACGAAATACACGGACTGCGTGGCTGTTTCCGACCTACGAAGCTGATATTGAAGCAAGGCCCAGCATGGCGAAGTCGAGGGCTAGTGTGGCAAGGAGGAGTCGTGGGTGGCAGGACCGACGAGTCTGAAAGATGCAACGAGACATCGACATCGAAATCAATAACCCCGCGCAACGAAACGAACGGGTCGTCCTTTCGGAATCTAATTCAACGAGTCTGCAATCGCAATCGCGACTGCTTCAATTATGCCAGCTCTTTAGCCACATGGGTTTCCTTAGCATCGTCTCGTCTTTCGATGTTTTTATTACTACTGTGTGCAGAAGTTACCTCTGGCCTCGAGGAGCCTTGATAAACGTCTATAGCGGGGAAGGACCGAGGATTCTTCGGCTCAAAAGTGGTGTGCCCATGGTTCTCATCCTCTCCAACGTCGATGAGTCATTCGATCAGCACAGACAGCGACTTCCAGGAGCGCAAACCCAGCACAGACAGCGACTTCCAGGAGCGCAAACCAGTATGAAAAGAACCCCATGTATCTGACCCGTTTCATCGTAGTCCAGACAACCCGTCCGAAAGATGACATGTACATCCATACAACAAACAGTGTGCCGAAGCTACCGCATGACCCGTTCCAGAATTTTGAGTAAAGACAAGACTAAACGATGCGTTTATTCCTCGTCCTCAGCCTCCTCCTCGGATTCGGCGTCAGACTCCTCGTCCTCCTCCTCGGATTCCTCAGCCTGGGTCTCCAAAGTAGAAGTGGCGATTCGGTCCAAATCTCGCCTGAAGAAAACAGCGTCAGATTGTGTTACAAGAACAGGAATGCAATGTCAACTTACTGTCCGTCAACAGAGATTCGTCGACCTCCGTCCGGAGCCTTCTCCAAGACACCGATCTTCTCCAAGGACTGGACGACGGATCGCTGGACACCGGTCGAGGCGTCCTTGTGGTGCGAGGGTCGGTTTCCTCGTCGGTTCTTACCACCGTAGAGCTTGGCCAATGCACCGATACCGACGTGCTTTCGCAAGTAGATGTGTCGGGCGATGGAGGCTGAACAAGGTATGTAAATATGGGAAGACGAAAGCGGGAGAAAGTCATGCTTACCGGCTCGAACGTAGTACCAGTCCGGGTCGTAAGGAGCCAATTCCTTGGCGGAACCGGTCTTCACGGTGTCGACCCAGTTGGGGATCTGCAAACGACTCGATGAGCACACGCGGGCGAACAAGGATGAAAAACGAGACCACTCACCTCGAGCTTACCGGATCGCTTCAAGTGACCGGCGTAAGCGGTAATGAAAGCCTCAGCTCTGCAGACAGGATTCACAACCAGGTGCGGAAGGTCAGCTTGGGTGCCCAAGTGAACGAAGGGGGAAGGGAGAGGGAGGTGTGAATCCATTGTCCGAAGCAGAGTACCACTCGAACCAGTCAGAGCGTTCCGAGGCATGAAATGTATTGGGCGTTTGGGGCGCAGCATGGGAGTTGATGGGTGAATGGCGTTTATTGAGCGTGGTCATCCTGCCAGCATCATCCCTGCACTTCATCACCCTTCATCCGCTTCGACCGTTTCCTGCCTGTTGCATACTTCTCCCGTCCGATGATTGGCGTCGACCCGTGTGCGTCACCACTGCGCCCATTTCATGTTCCTCTCTGACTGTCGAAAGCGGTATCCTGCTTCGTCCAACGGAATCCGTCTATCCCTCCACGATCGAGCGTGATACGCACGAAAGGTCTCGAACACCAGGCATCTTGAAGAGATTTGTCTTGAGAGGGTGGTCTTGAGGTGGAAAGAGTTCGGTGAGCGAGAACTTGGCTTCGGATTTCAAAGCGGGACTGTCGGCGCGGACGGGCAGGTAGTGGTGAGGTATGATGAGGAGTCACCGTCGGACGGCGTCTCGGACTGTGCAGAGATCGGAACTCGATGTCAAAGAGGCGCACCGCAAGCGCTGTTTGACTGTTTGAACTACACAGATCGTGTCTATCAAATAGCCATACCAACTCTGACCAAGACTGTGTCCTTTTTCGGCGGCCGATGTTATGCGGAAGCAGTCACGCCGATTACCTCCACCTGCTTCGTGTTGAATGTTGATGGTGTCATCGTGCAGTATCTGCGACGTCTATGCCAGCTATCAGAAGCCTCCATATACTCGGAAGCAAGGCAGGTCCGAGACGCAGGACGGTCCATTGAGCCTCTCTACGACATGTCACGACTTAGCATGTTTGGCGGCAACGCCGACGCCTCGAAACCTCCAGCAGCGGCATCATCATCATCATCATCTCGTTTCTCAGTCCCGACAATCACGTCACCATCTTCCTCTAGTACAAGCTCACGAGCACCGGTTCCACCAGCGAAACAGCGTCAATCATCATACATCGCCTCGCAACTGACTAATCTCTCGATCTCGGGTGCGCCGTCGGCCCCGCCGCCGTTGACCAGTATCGTGGATAGGCCGGTGAATAGGATGCGCGGAGCGGAAGTGGGGATGGCTGCTTGGGCGTTTCTGTATTCCGGGATTGTGGCGTATAGTCAGAGTAGAGTGGACAGTGTGGTAGAGTTGGAAAAAAGGTAGGCATCATGTCAAGGCACAAGTCGGGGGGAATGCTGATCGGTCTTGCGTAGATTGGCATCGCTAGGCAGAGAAGCGGGACAACGGATCATAGCTTTACAAATGTTGAGGAATGCGCAAACCGCCAACTTGAAGGTCAGGCGGCAGCTCGTATTCACGCCCTCAAAATTGACAAGTCGGTGTGCTCCCCACAGGACCCGAAACGTGAACACCGCCTCATCCCAATACTGCAATACATTCACACACAGATATACCGCTATTGTTTTGGCAAGGCAGCAGATGGCTTGGAGAAGAGCGTGGATGGTGATGACGAATGTAAGCCGAATACGCTACAAACCTCCTGTGGATCTGACGTATCCGTACCCCCGATAGACATGTTGACCTCGAATCAACCACCTTTGACGCAACATATATCAATACCGAGAGATCTGTCACAACTGAGCTGCGAAGCCTACACTGCTGGACTGGTCGAGGGGGTACTAGACGGTTTGGAAGTGGTCAGTCCCATTCCCTGCAAGCTTTTCGCACATATCACTGACTTGAACTCAATAGCCGGCGCGCGTAACAGCCCATACAGTCCCGACGGATCAATACCCGAACCGGACGGTGATATTGATCAAGTTGGATCAGGTGGTCATGGATAGGGAAGCGGGTTTGGGAAAGTAGTTCCACGTGGAGCGGATCGGTGTGCATCGTGAGACAGTCGCCCGGGACTAGTGCCGTAGTGGCGATATGGGGAATAGTACATTTGTATATGGCTACGGGCCAAATAGCATGAAAGACAGAGATCTGACTCCTTATCTCGCATCCATGCCTTGATACAAGACCTACGGGGCCTGTTATCGATACAGTCCACTCGGCTGCGGAGATGAAGCGCTGTGGAACTGGAGCACAATGTCGGACAAATCACCGAGCCGGTCGCCGCATAATGCGAAGCTGAGGGTTCTCGATGATCCCCAATATCCAGCCATCTTTGAATCGCGCTGGACGCTCGCCCAGCTCCCCAAGGCGGTCATAGCGGATAGTTCAATGACCACTGGGTTGCCCCCTTTCGCCTCTCGTGTTGTGTCAATCAGTCACCAGACGTAATATTCCCATGCATCCGCGTTTCAGGTTCAATCCGCTTTGGCTCCGCTGAACGATCGGGAGTATGCGTTTCGGGTTTCAGTGTCAACGGCGTTCAGCTCGGTTGATCAATATCTTCACTCGGAACAGTATTGGGCTGACATCCAATTACATCCCAGTGAAGGATGAGGCTACCCCTCGTTGCCATCCCGCCACGGACGGCTATCCTGCCGCTCGGAGCTCTGCCGACGACGACACCTCCGCCGTTGCTACGCTTTGCAAACGAATTGACGATCCCCTCGGACGGCGAGTATGGACTTGCTATCGTTGGTGACGGCGAGGGACGCAGGCGGCTGATAGAGGTGCGTAAGCCTCTCTCGTGGTCAAACCTGTGCTAAAGACCCCACAGACTCTGCTGTCGAGACACCGCTTCCATCCGCAGCCACCGGCGCCTGGCATCTTTCCCTACACCTATCATTGGAGCCAACAAGCCTCAACGACGACCTCGGAGTCGAGACAGCCACCGTCCGTGCGTCATCTGACGTTCTCTAAACCTTCGCCGACGGGCGAATTCACCGACTTTACGGCTCGATACGGTGCTTTGCAGGAGGAAGACAAGGATACCCTTTTCCAGCTCTTCCGCGAATCGCTCTACCCGTCGCCGACGGAGGAGGCGATCCACGCAGTCTCCTCCACACTCGGAATTCAACATTTACTCGGCCTACCCGTGGTGGCACTCAGCAGCGGTCAAACGCGACGCTCACGTATCGCCGCGGGATTGCTGGCGCGGCCGAGGATGTTGATTCTCGAGGATCCGTTTGCAGGGCTGGACGTACAGAGTCGGGCACAGATTGCCGATATGCTTGGGGCGGTCAATAGCGGGGAAACGGAGCTGTTGACCGGCAGTTCGGGTGATGCGATGAGGCTCGTTCTGTCCCTACGCGGAACGGGAGCTGTGGGCATGCCCGCGTATGTGACGCATGTGGCGAGGGTTATGGGCGGCGAGGTGAAGACCCTGCCAAAGGATGAGTATGTGGATGAGATGGCGGGAGAAGGAAAGCGGCATGTGGTACCGGAGCTTGCCGGGACGTCTCGCCCGCCGAGCAAGCCGTCGAAACCCCTCGTGGACGTGCAAGACGTCTCCATCGCATACGGCGAGAAAAAGGTGAGCCTTCCGCACACGCGTTCCCGGCCATTCACTGAACCCGGTGCAAGGTGCTCGACGGCGTGTCCTGGCGCATCCTTCCCGGTGACCGGTGGCACCTCCAAGGCTCCAACGGCAGCGGGAAAACGACGCTCCTTTCGCTCATCCTCGGCCACCACCCCCGATCATTCTCCATCCCTGCCGAACGGCTGACAATATTCTCAAAGCCGCGGAGAGAAATGGCGACGCCGACGTTGAGGCAGATGATCGGACATGCCTCGCCCGAGATTTTTGCGGCGTTTCCGAGGGGGATGGGCTTGAGTGCGGGTGAGGTCGTCGGGACGGGGTATGAGGGCGTGTTTTCACGCCGCAAGATGTCGGACGAGCAGCGGGCGCGGATCAAGCGCTTACTTGAACCTTTTACCGACTTGTTGGCCGGCAAGCGGCAGTCTACCCCGAGCGTCGACGAAATTTACAACACCGACTTTGCGCACTTTCCGGCCAACCAGCAGGCGTTCCTCTTGTTCCTGCGCGCGATCGTCGCCCGTCCACCGCTCCTCGTCCTCGACGAAGCAAGCCAGGGAATGGACGAGGCCTCGTGGGCCCGGTGCCGGACCCTGCTGGAGGCCGAGTGGGCGCAGATGCAAGGGGAAGCGGCACAGGCCGTCGTCGTCGTCAGCCACTGGGAAGAGGAGGTGAGCGTGTAGCGTTTCCCGGAGCTGTGCCCCGGTCGCTGATGCGCTGATGCGTTCTTAGGTCCCGTGGGAACCTGGACAGGGACAGGTGCTGCGTCTGCACGAGGGCAAGGTCGTCCCGTAGCTGATTGGATATTACTGTATTTCACAACCATTGCATATCACGCCTACATCCCAAGGTCATCCAGTCATCGCGCCCACTTCCCTGCGGGCATACACCGAATCAGCGCGCATTCCGGCTCTGACGAAAACTAGAACCCCCCGGCCGCAACGCAGCCTCATACTAGATCATGTAATTTCCACGGGATATCCCCACGTGGATCCACACGCCATTCCCCGGGATAAGCCGGGGTTTGTTCCATGGCCCTCGTGTCAAGAGGAACGGGATCCATTCCGGATTTCTTGGGTCTGATCATTGGCTGTGCGCCGGAGGGATGGGGGAAGGCTGCGGGCACGTACCAGGATTGTGAACAGTGTTCGGGGTCTTTCGAGTTCTCTTGTCGATGGCGAGATTGCGCTAATTCTGCGGGATGGATCGCGAGCTGGACCGCCGGCGATCGAGGTAGCCCAGCACGATATTCTGCGCCAAGGTGTAACCCGTCGAGGTCGCCCAATAAATCGCCACGGCCTGAACCCGCACACAAACGCAAAACGCAAACGCGCGTCAGTCACCCACGCCCCCACGCGGGCGGATACTCAGCCCGAACGCCCAAGAAAAGGAGGGAAAACACCCACCGCCGGCACCTCGGCCGCGATCCCGACGGTGAAGACGGCCAAGATGCGCATGATGTTCCCGACGACGCGCTGGCGCATGCTTCCGGCCTGCAAGTCGACCGCGCGCTTGCGTGCTTCGCCGGGGGACATGTTGCCCGCTTCGTGTTCGTGTTGAATGAGCCGCGCATTCGAGGAGCGTTTCGCCGAGGGGGAGAGCCGACCAAAGTTGGGCTTGATTTTCCCTGTTCCCCCGGTCGTCGTCGTTGGCGGTGGTGGTGATGGTGGCGGTGATGACGGATTGTTCGTCGATGCCGCCTTTATCGGTGTGTCCGCGGAGGCGGCAGGGGAAGGGGAAGGGGAAGGCGAAGGGGAAGGGGAAACGCCACGTCGCCAACTCTGCATCACCTCGACGTTGGCAAACGCCATCAACCCGATCCCAAACGGAATCACCAAGCTCGGATCCGGGTCGACGAGCGACGTCAACCAAGCGACATGTTCGTTCGCGAACGCTGCGTATTCCGCTGGTGAGGCGGCGTGTTCCGCCGCCGCCGCCGAGGCGCCGCCGGGGGAAGCGAGGTCGATCGCGGGCGGGGTAGCGAGGAACGCGGCTTGGCGTATTGTGAGCGATAGGAGGAGGAAGATTGGGAGGTGTACGACGGGCGGGGCGAGGGCCGTCAGGAGCGGATGGCATTTGTGTTTTTTCACGAGCGCGGATTGGGCGTCGGCGAGCTGGTGGGCGTGGGGCGAGTGCGCGCGCGCGCCGCGTGGGAGCGTGGGAGCGTGAGGGTTAGTCGATGGGTATGAATGAGCACGGAGGGTACGCGGAAGCGTTTGGCTTGATGGTGATTAGGGCGTCGCCATACGGCGACTGAGAGATTCTCCCTGAATTCCAGGGTGACGTCTTTCTTTGGTTTTCGATCTACCCAACGATCGCCTCGGCCTCGCGCTCACCCGCGACTCACCTGCCGCTTCAACTCTTTTTTATACTCGTCATACCCCCTCCCCGCCCGCCTCGACTCTCGCGCGACGTCGACGGCCAAGACGGCATTGACGCGTTCCATCTCTGGCCTGACCAACTCGCGCATCCTGTTCATCCGGTTGCGCGCCCAGAGGGAGACGGGCAGGGTGAAGCCCGTGCGGAGGGCGAGGGTGAGGAGGATGATGGACGAGGTGTATGTCGGGTACGGGTGGGCGAGGAGGAGTTCTGAGAATGTTGTTAGGGATGGGAGGGCGGGGAGGGCGGGGAGGAAGGATGCATGGCGGTGTTGGCGGGGTATGCTTGTACGGAGGATGGGACGTGATCGGGATAACATGTTGGCCTGGCTGGAAGGGGAGGGGAGGGGAAGGGGGGAAGGGAGGGAAAGCGGGGAAACTACTCTCCCTCTCCCTTGAATGAATTCTCAAAAGGAGAGACGCGGAATCAAACCCCAGGAGAGGGCAAGGGGAAGGGTGCCCCCTAATCTTGTCCTATCTGTCACTCGTCATACATCTTGCCCTTCCCTTCTCTCCCTCCCTCCCTCCCTCCCTCCCCTTCCCTCCCCGTAGCACAATGAAACCCCTCATCCTCCTCCTCTCACTGCTCGCCACACAAACACTCGCCCACCAACAATCCCGATTCACTGTCCATCCACCCGTCGTCCCGCACCTCTTCCCGAGTGAAATAATCGCCCGGACAGAGCACGCCGCGTACCAACTATGGCGGATACACCATCCCGCCTTGCTCGACGAACAAGAGCGCCGGCTCCTCGATGCGGCGGGCGTACGAGATATGACGGGATACATATCTCACATGGCGGATGTGAGTCCCTCCCTTGAGTCGGGGCGCATGGATACGTCCGTTGAAAATCCCCCAAGTTGCTTGATCTGGATATATGGCATGCCTCGCCCTCGCACGTGGACGTGCTCGTCCCGACGGAAGCAGTCAGGGAACGACTGATGAGTTCCTTGCCGCCGCGGTACGGAGCGCAAGTGGAGGTTATCATCCCCGATTTCCCGGCGCTGTATGATTCGGCAGAGGTCGTCCCGCTCCCGTCCGGTGACGCGGGTGCCGTTGAGGATCTCGACGTTGATTCGGAGCAACAACAACAACAACAAGATGAAGAAGACGAAGTGGACGCATGGGGAAAGCCGAAACACCGTAAAGGCGGCCGAAGACACCGTAAACGCCCCTCCCCACCGGACCCTCGACCGCCCACGGCACCAACACCACCGCGCGCGCCGCCCCCGCCCCCTCCCCCGCCGCCGGGGAGCAACCGTACCTCGCCCGACCGGTACAACACGACGGACCTCCAGACGCGCTTCCACGACGCGTACCACCCGCTGAGCGTGATTTACGATTTCATGGACGAGTTGAGCGTCACGTTCACGGGCACCGTCCGCGTCGTCACCCTCGGTTTGAGCGCCGAGGGGAGGGAGATCAAGGGCGTCAAGATACACAGGGCCAGGACCAAGCAGGAGGCGGAGGCGGGAAACGTTGTCGGCGCGTCGGAAGAGACGGCCGGCCGGCGAGTTCGTGGCAAGGGGCGGAAAAAGCGTTCCCCCGCCGCCGCCGCCGCCGAGGAGGAACAGCGGCAAGAGATATACATCCAAGGCGGACAACACGCCCGGGAATGGGTCTCGCCCGCCTCGATCCTCTACTTTACGCACCACCTCCTCGTCTCGGCCTTCATCGAGAACAATACGCACGCGCTCGACCTGGTCGATCGGTACGAGTTTACCCTCGTGCCGACGATCAATCCCGATGGATATGTCTACGTGCGTCCCTTCTTCGCGGGCTTTATCGATCGTGTGGGGAGAGCGTCATGCTGATCTTCTTAGGATGGGTAGAGTCAAGAACATTCCAGGCTTTGGCGGAAGAACAGACAGGACCTAGACTACGGCAACTGCCGCGGTACGCCCTCCCCCCCCCCCCCTCCCGCCGGAAGCCCGAAAAGCCCCTCGTGACTGACCCCAGACTTCCGCGTCATAAGGCATCGACATGAACTCGAACTGGGGCTACCAATGGTCCCCCGCCGGCGCGCTGTTCAGCAACCCGTGCTCGGAATCCTACCCGGGCGCACGCGCGTTCGAGGCCGTCGAGACGCAAGTCGTCGCGGAATACTTGAAGCACACGCCGAACGACGTGAGGGCGTTTGTGGATGTACATAGTTATGGGCAACTCTGTGCGTCTCCCCGGGGCGCCGCTTCGCTTCATCATCACGGGCCGCGCGGAAATGCTGATTCTTCGAGGGCTAGTCATGTTCCCGTATTCCTACTCGTGCTCGGATTTCCCGAAGGACGCAGAGACGCTCATGGAGGCCGCGTTGGGCGTCGCCAAGTCGGTCAAGGGGATCCACGGGACGTCGTATCAGGCCGGCCAGGCTTGCGATCTCATCTAGTACGTACAACCGGGGGCCGTACAACTGCGTTCACAACCGCTGACTCTGACACAGTCGTATGGCCGGGGACGCTATCGACTGGAGTTACGCCTCGGCCGGGATCGAGTGGTCTTACTCTGCCGAGCTGAGGGATACGGGAACGGTGAGTCTCGTCTTGCCGCTCGAGGGAGACCTCCCGCTTACCCTCTGCGCCGTAGTACGGTTTCCTCTTGCCTGCAAGTCTGATCCGGCCGAGTGCCGAGGAAATCACGGCCGGTCTGGTCTATCTCGCGCAATTCATTGCGAGACTGGAGAGCCCGAGTTAGGCTCGTTCGGGATTCGGCAGCTTGTAACTAGAGCTTTGTGTGTATCGATGTGACAGTACCTCGAATTGTCGGGGTCGACCTTGGTCATTTCCGCGGCATGTCGGGCACAATGTCGATCAGGTTGCGCGGCTGAAGCCAGTCCAGGATGGCAAGCAAGATACCCTGGACTGCGGTAATGATGCATAGGATGGGCCCATAAAACATCCCAAGATCCAGCAATCTGCTCAATGTCAGCACAAGGCGCCTGACGAAGCCCCTCAACACACACCTTGCCATTCTCTCGAACAGGGATCTGTCTTCTGCCGCCAAGACGCGGTCATACACCCGTTCCGTCCTCTCGGCAATCGTCGCCCAAGAGTACATGTCCCTGAGTCGCTCGTGGGCGGTAAAGGGGTCATGCTTTCTCGAACGGACGATATCGATGGCTCTGCCGAGGGCATTGATGATATCTGAGCATACTGTGAGCATGCAGTCGAACGATCCCAAGGCGCACGCACCGTCTGCATCCGGGCGGGCAAATTCGATCATGTCTTCCGGCAGGATCTCGGGCACTCCGCCGACTTTTGTGCTGACAATAAAGAGACCGGTCGATGCGGCCTCGATGATACTCGTGCCGAATGCTTCGGTGAGCGAGGTCGACAGGTATATTTGGCCGCGGTTCAAGACCTAAAGTTGTGGTCAGCAAGTACCGCACCGCGGGCCCGGGGATGGGCGCTTACGTTGCCTACTTGACCCGGCGGAACGGAACCAAGCAGTTCTATCCTGTCCTGTAGCAGGTGCATTTCCCGCATCTGCTCCAGCTCGACCATTTTCGTGCCATCACCGCCTGTGTGTCAAGGCTGTCAGCACGCTCCCAATTGAGGAATAGCAGACACCGATTGCTCACCGATGATAAATCGGACATCTGGAAAGATCTTGCAGATGTGCGGTGTCGCAGCTACGAGCAAGTCTATTCCCTTTCTATACACGAGTCTTGAGATCACGACGACGGTGACTGGCAGCATGGCGTCAGAGGCGTGTCGCAGCGGTAAAGAAGGCAAACTTACTGCAAGACGGGTCCGCCAATGCCGGGTTTGGTGTAAACTTGCGCGGGACGATGGAATTCGGGATAACGTGGACAAGATGTGGATCCAATTGCGCTCGCAGGGCCGTATTCTCGCGGCTATGAAGACGAGATATGTCAGGCCTGCTTCGTGCGCACACTAGCCCCCGAACTTACCCGGCATGGCTGACGCATATCACGGCATCCGCATTCCGCAGGGCTCCCGCCAATAACTTGTTCGTCAACACCCCGACGGCGCTATCCAACTCGAACAAGCTGTGGTCGGTAAACACAGTCCTGATTCCTTGCCGGGCCTTTCCCTCGCGATGCCCTTGTCGAAGGGGCAGATCGAAAAATGCAGCATGGAACATCGCTTCGTGGGCAAGACTGCTGAGAGTGGCATGGCCATGCAGAATCTCGATTTGCTCGCGGATGACAATATTTCGTAGGTAGGGCAGGAAGGTGAGGTACTGTGGCAGGGTCGCCGAGGCTGTCAACACGGCGATCGGTAGGTTGTAGACTTTGAGATTGGTCGGAGCGAGATACCGGATGCCTACCCTTTCCGGGGGATGAGAATGGGTAATGACAATGACCTGCGGCATATCTGATCAGCACAGCGCATTGTCAGGAGCCGGTCGAGCTTGCCTTGTGACCCAACCGTTGAAGTTCAATCCCCAGGCTATAAATATGCACTTCTACGCCTCCAACCGCTGGAAGGAAGAAATCCGAAACGAGTCTGTCAATCAAGACAGTTGTCAGGCATTATCGCAAAGATCTACATGCGAACTCGACTTACGCGATATTGTACGGCATGGTCTGTCATGGAGCTACCGTCGACTACTCCATGTGTCCGTCCCGCCGTCTCGCGCTCCTGGTCGCCAGTTGCAGCGACTGGTTGACAGAACTTCTATGTCGCACGATATAACATTAACACGCGGCCGCGTCGATTTCTCCCTGTTTACAAAAGAGAACGATTACATAAAGGTGTAGGAAATACTGAAATTTGGTACTGGTTTTTGGCCTTTCACAAGTTGGTCGCAGCTTCGCAGCGGTTACCATCCCATGTCATGCCTCGACTTCCGACGGTCTTGATGACAATGGAGACTTCGGCAAAGCTGCATACTCCTGGAAGAAGCTGGATCGATAGTCCTCAAACCTTACATCCCACTGCGGGTCCATGGGCGCCGGCACCAGAGGGCTGGACGGTCACCACGCATTTTCACTTCCTTTACATAACTCCCCCTTGCAAGGGTGCACCAGGCTTCACGAGAAAGGAGTGCTCGAGGAGAGCCCTCGCTGGCAGACTAGACTTCCTTAAAAATGACACATAAAGCTGATGCAGATATACGAGATGAGAACCGGAGCGGGCTATATGTCATTCACCTTCCAACAAGACCTTAACAACAAGCTTCCTTCGGACTGTGAACATTATGGAAGATGTCAATCGTTACTTGCCCCTCGACGTACTCCGAGAGACTATGAATCATCTAGGAACGAAAGATCTACTAAAGTGCCAACAAGTCTGCGGAGACTTCAGACAGCTGGTCGACGACAGCAATGATCTTCAGCTTCGAATGCACCTAGAGGAGAATGGGATTCAAGCCACGACTAGACCTGCGGAACTACCACCCTTGGATGCGGCAAGTGAGCTTCGCCGCCTCCGAGCCATCGAAAAGGGGCTGTCGACCGCCGAGTTCGAGCATGACCCGGAACATCAACGCCTGCGTTTCGGTGCAGGCGCAGCAAGTCCCGAAACTATGAATTTCGTTACGATAGCCAACGGCTACCTTTTCAAGCCTTGGAACTATCGCGGCAGCAATGAAGGCATGGGAGGCATAGCACGATATCTCTTGAGTGATTTGACTATTCCGCCTACGATCCTCGAATTAGATCGCCCTATCCGGCATTTCCAGATCGACGCAGCAGAGAGCTTGTTACTTATCGTGTTACTGGAAGACGAGTAAGTTAGAATGCGATTCTTGCCCCGATATTCTTCTGATGCACTGATATCTCTCTAACGCAAGACATCTCTTTGCCCTCCGCGTTTTTCGACATTCGATCCACATGTACAGCTCCGAAACGCTGAAGCCCCTGGGTTTGAGGGCCATCGAAGCTGAGTTCTCCTCCGGGCAAATCTGTCATCCCATGTCGCACATTCACGTCCGGGGGGATTTATTGGCGATGAGTTGCGAGGATGTCAAGGATCGACCTGGCAACCTTGGTTTTACCACGAGACTATGGAACTGGAAGACACAAACGCTGCTACTTAGTGTAAGTACGGGTCCAATACCTTTAAGCGCATAGCAGACGCTGAACGATGTTTTGTGGCGAACATGACAGCAGGAGGAGCTTGAGGCACGTCATATCGTACCTCGAATACTGTCGTCCACGACCCTGGTATTGCTCGAGCTGCAGATGAGGACGGCGGTCCTGACGCTATGTGCCTGTCAGACAAATATTGCTGACAAAAACAATGACTTCGCTTTTCCGGTAGAACGTTATGAATTACCTAGTCTAGCAGCGGATAGAATATATCTCACCGGTCATTTGGAATGCAGTCCTGTCTCCCTCGCCGGCCAGGCTGCAAGTTCCGGCGCTCATCATCTGCTCAACGACGGTGAAGGCATTCTCGCGCTCACTCTGGAGACCCTGTATGTTCCCGTTGAGGGCCAAGAAGCGACGGAGTTGCCCCCGAATTTTTCCGGCTGGACAAGCACGACTGCGTGCGCCCTGGTTCAGCCCTTTCACGCTGCTGTCGGAAGGAAGCTGGCGCAAAGGAAAGTGACTAGCGGTCCAGCCACTTCGAAAGGCTATGACGAGCTTGCAAAGGGAATTCTGTCCTGGCTACTGCGACATCCAGTCCGACCCAACCGAGACTCGATCTGCGGCTATCGCCTGTATATCTCAGGTGATGCAGAGATTGAACTTGACGAGCGAGGAATACCACGCTTGAATCGACAAACCCTTCGTATTTACGACTTTACACCGATGCATGTCAAGAAGGCTATATCTCGCGGAGGACGAGGGAAGACACCCTTTCACTATTCCGAAACCTCGGATATCCTAAGCCTACACCCACACGGCTCAGATGCTTCCACTCGTAGGCCTTCTTCCCACACGCCCGACCCTGATAGGGTCGTTGTGATCAAGTCGGCTCCTGCTACAGTCCCGTCCGTGTTTCGAGATGGGTCAGCGCGGTACGCGACCGAGTCTCCGTACATCTTGACAACGAAGCCCATGCGATTGAACCCTTATCATGTATGCCAAGTCACTCAAGATCACATGTTGCTCTGTCAAGTGAGTGCATCCTGCGTGAAGACATGACCACAACAGGAAGGAGCTGACGACTTCCGCTTCTCCGTGCTTTCAGATGACAGGTCTGGGACGTGGCTCTTCGATACACCTTGGCCTGTACTCGAGCTCCGCCCGAAGCCAAGAAGACTAGAGAGTTGGAGCCTATTCAATGTGAATGCAGATACAATGATCTCACGAACCGACTACTGTGCGTGGCACAGATAGCGAAGAAGAGCGCTGTTTCTCTTGTATCAGTACTGCGCATACAACCCGTGGAGTTGAGCCATGTCGAAGACATCGAATGCACCTTTAACCGCTGCAGTCCATGCTCTGTATCGTCGCCAAGCAATCTTGGTCCTTCTGGAGGTGGTAATCGCACTCCCGACTCGTCAGCGGCCACGGGAAGTCGTCACGCGGCATTGTCCGTCGCGAGCTCACAGGGCTCCATCCTGGCTGAGAGAATGATAAAACGTCCACGATTCGAATGGGGAAACGTGGCGTCTTGACATTGCTACAGCGATTGGCCAAGTCCATTCAACGTAGAATCGTGCGTTTGACAAGTCCTGAAACATCCCCTCAGCGTCTACACCCATCATGACTTCTTGTCCTACTGAGCAGACGCCGAGTCAAGCGCCAACCGAAGGACTCCCTGCCGATCGGAGTACCGCTTCCCTCAACTCCGGCCGGTGACGGAACCAACATCCGTCGCAAAGGCGGCGTTAAAGAAGAATTCCCGGACGTCGCGATAACTGAGAGCGGGATGACGGGTTACATCGACAACATTGTTGATGGATGGTTCAAGCGGGACCAGGAGAAAGGCAAGCGCAATCGAGAGCCCGAGAAGAAAAAGTCCCCGAAGCCCGCCTCTACGCAGCAGTAGAGCTAGAGATGTCTGACGATGCTGGACTGGGGCGAAAGTCGGTAAACTTTTATAGCACAAGTCCCCTATTCGAGGTTCGATTGATGTACTGGCCTATAGCTAGGGAATGGTCGTGCGATTAGTTTGGAACTACAGTGACATGTGAGATTCATTGGGATGCACTCACAACTTTGGCACAGCATCATCTAGCTCGCCTCCATACCGACCGGAGCAACGGTTGACCCGATCACTTCTTCCCTTCCGCCGAGCTCACCCCAATCCCCGAATCCGTCAAAAGGTACTCCTTCCCCACAGACCTCAACCAATCGAGCGCCCCGCCAATCTTGGTGACTTCCTCCCACTTTCCCCTCCCTGGCCTCTGTACTTCCTTGCTCCCTCGATCCGGTTCGAGCACCCGTAATTTCAGCGCCAACCATTGCCAGCTTTTAACCTCTCTCGCGAATTCTTCCAGGTCGGTGAGATCGCCTTGCGCGTAGATGATGCCTGGGTATCCGGTCTTGCCGAAGCCTTGGAGGTGTAGAGACGACGAGAGAGAGGATAAAAGGCGTCGTTTCGTAGGGGAGAGTAGATGGTGCGAGGTGAAGAGGAGATGGCCTGGTTGGTAGGCAGATTGCTGTATCCGATCCTGTTGGGGCGGTTCCTCTGTTCCAACTTTGGCCGGATTGTCTTGAAGAATCGGCAGAAAGTGTGTCGTTATCATGTAGTAGAGAGGATACCTAGCATCAAGCCGTCAGAACGCCGAGTTGCCTGAATGTAACTCTGTCACCGACCCTGTAGCCAACGCTTCCTGCCAGCTTTCCGCCAATTTCTCCCCCACCCAACGCGACCAGCCAACAGCTTCCTCTCTGCCCATATCATCGCTCTTCAGCTGAAAGACTGGAGCTTCTGCCTCTTGAATCGCGGTAAAGTGTATTCTGTACGGAGTATCGGCACTCGTGATGGTGTATTGCGCCGAGTCTGCTTCGCCAGGCTCTAGGGTTTCGCTGGGCAGGAGTGACGAGCGTATCAGCTCTAGTTCTTCTTCCATGCCGAGTCTCTTCGTGACCGAGTTTATATGCCGAAAGGAGGAGATGTTCAAGCAGACAGTATCAGTCAACTAGCAGTCAAATACTGGCTGCTTCACTTGAATTCTTGTCTCAGAGTCGTCATGATGTCATTTCGAGTTGATCGCGACGACTTGTCTTACTCTGCAAGGAACCTTTTAGCTGATCTCTTGTTCAACTTTGCCTCCAGCCTAGTTCCGATATGTTCAATCATCCTGGAACACAGCGCCGACGACCACGACGATAACTGGCACGATTCATTAAGCTACACGACCGCAACACGAACAATTACAAATGCATATAAACTAGACCCCAACAACTTTTTCTGACCGATACTTAGTACGTTCGCTTGAAAGGCGGCACGGCCTTGCACTCGTTCTCGTCCAGAGTCTCGGCAATGACCTTTCGGAAGGAAAGATCGACCTTGCTGTTCTCGGCGTCGGGCATGACGGACAGGGTGTGCTTCATCCACTTGGTGTCGCTGGGGCGGGATGTCAGTACGAAGGGTGGTGGGTAAGTGAGGGAAAGGGGTACGTACTCTCGGTCCGGGTAATCTTCTCGTGCGTGGGCGCCTCGGGATTCTAGTCGGTTGGCGGCGGAGACGACGGTTTGCATGGCGTTCGGGAGCAAGTTTTGGAGTTCGAGAGTCTCGACGAGATCGCTGTGGGCGATTGATGGTCAGCTTTCTGCATTCAATGGGCTCCCGCTCAACTCACGAGTTCCAGATCATGCTCCTGTCCTTGATGCCGACGTTTTCAAAGCTCTTGTAGATCTGGTTCATCTTGGCGACACCTTCATCCAGACTCTCCTGCGTCCTGAAGACGGCGACGTCGCTCTGCATGGCCTTTTGCATATCGAGCCTGATCTTTGACGTCGGCAGCTCGCCGCTGGCATTTCGGAGCTTGTCCAAGTTGGCGATGGACTCCTTGCCGAGCGAGTCGTCGAACGGACCGTGGGCGGCGCCCGGGGTATGGTTGTCCCTGATATGGTTGGCGCACGCTCGGCCGAAAACGACGATATCGAGCAACGAGTTGGCACCGAGTCGGTTCGCGCCGTGGACGGAGACACAGGCGGCCTCACCGGCGGCGTAGAGACCCGGGACGACCTTGTCGTTGCCGTCCTTGTCGACGGTCAAGACTTCACCGGTGTACTTGGTCGGGATACCACCCATGTTGTAGTGCACCGTCGGCAAGACGGGGATCGGTTCCTTGGTGACGTCGACACCGGCAAAGATGGCGGCCGTCTCGGAGATACCGGGCAATCGCTCGTGCAAGATCTCGGCGGGCAAGTGTGACAGCTGGAGGTAGACGTGGTCCTTTTCCGGTCCGACACCTCGGCCTTCCCTGATTTCGAGGGTCATGGATCGGGAAACGACGTCCCGCGAGGCCAAATCCTTGGCGGTCGGTGCGTATCGCTCCATGAAACGTTCACCCTCGCTGTTGAGCAGGTAACCACCTTCACCTCGGGAGCCCTCGGTGATCAGGCAGCCGGCACCGTAGATACCCGTCGGGTGGAACTGGACAAACTCCAAATCCTGCAGCGGCAACCCGGCACGCGTGACCATGGCGTTTCCATCGCCGGTACACGTGTGGGCGGACGTACACGAAAAGTAGGCCCGGCCGTAACCACCGGTCGCCAAGACGGTGTTGTGCGACCGGAATCGATGGAGCGTTCCGTCTTCCATGTTGAGCGCGATCACACCGACACACTTGCCATCCTGCATGAGCAAGTCGAGCGCAAAGTATTCGATGAAGAAATTGGTGTCGTGGCGGAGCGATTGACCGTACAGGGTGTGCAGGATCGCGTGGCCGGTTCGGTCGGCTGCGGCGGCGCATCGGTAGGCTTGACCGCCCTTGCCGTACTTGAGGGACTGACCGCCGAACGCTCGCTGGTAGATCTTGCCTTCCTTGGTTCGCGAAAAGGGGACACCATAGTGCTCGAGCTGCAGCGAGCAGGTTAGCACACGAAACCGCTTTTCCTGACCCTCCCGACTCACCTCGATGACCGTGTTCGGCGCCTCCTTGCACATGTAATGGATCGCATCCTGATCACCCAGCCAGTCACTACCCTTGACGGTATCGTACATGTGCCACCGCCAATCATCCTCGGTCATGTTTCCGAGCGCGGCATTGACACCGCCCTGGGCGGCGACGGTGTGCGAACGCGTGGGGAAGAGCTTGGTGATGCATGCTGTTTTGAATCCGGCTTCGGCGAGACCAAAGGCTGCTCGGAGACCGGCACCACCGGCGCCGCTGGGGGAGAGTTAGAATGGGTTGGGGGATGAGTGTGAAGAGGGATGCTTACACGACTACGGCGTCGAATTCGTGGTCGATGACAGGGTAGCCTTTGTGTTGACCAAAGTTCTGTGAAAGAGGATGTCAGTATACGGTCTTGGAGGAGATGTCTGCGATCGCCACGACATGTCCCGTCCAGTGCGATCCCACCGTCGATCCCTCCTTTTTTCCGTGCTCTTCTCTTCATACGGCCTCTCTACCAATACCGCGACGTCTGCAACAGGGGAAACACTCACAGCGGCTTCCGTCGCACGATGTGCCCTACTGGGCATAGCCAACCCCCTCTTGAAGACATTGGCCACCGCGCTGGGCTTGGTATACGCTCGACCAGAGATTCGGGACAGCATGTTGGGGGATGAGCGGATAGGAGGACAAGATTGAGGGAGGAATTCGAAGTCGTCGCCACTTTCTTGTTGAATACGGCGTGAATGATATACTTGTCGTCGATCGTCAGCCGAATGAAGGAGCGACTATTGGCTGAAGCCTCGGCTTTTTGGGCTCCGGCGATCGAGATGTAGTGTGTCGGATCTTGCGGGAGATGTCGGAGGGGGGTTAAAGGGCGAGAGTGGGCAGCCGAGAGCAAGCATTAGGTAAGCTCATCCTGGTGTGACTCGCGATCGACGTTTCAGATATTCGACTCATCGCATCCAAGTAACCGTAAGAGTTCAGGTGGCAGTTTGCACGTGTGATAAGCCTGTCGTCGACGATCAACACCATGGTCAGTCCTCGACAGACACCCAGATCGCACTGCGTATCTTATCATTCTGACCCGTGTTTCCCTTTCACAGTCCATCAATCAGAGCATCGATCACCTCGTCCTCAGGCTGCAACGGCGGTACGTCCCCGCGCATTCCATCACAAGACCCCATCTCATCCCCCATTCACCAACAGGGAAATCTCATCATCCCGTCATGCAGCGCTCGAGACGGCTCAACTCCTCTATCGGTTCGTCGGCGCGGCAAAGTTTGCGAGTATCGAGCAATTGATCGGGATGATCAAGGATGTCGGCGCACGCTTGGTCGCTGCGAATCCAGAAGGTGGGTCGTGGTCGTACAGTCCGAGCCCCCGTTTGACTGACACCCGTCTCGCAGAGCTGGCCGTCGGAAACATCGTTCGTAAAGTCCTTCGTCTGATACGGGAGGAATATAAAGTCGCCTGCGCCAACCACCTCGCACACCTCGACCTGAACGACTCTGAGGGGACAGACTCGGACGTCGAGTCCGACGTTTCGGAAGCGATCCCAGCTGATGCGGACCATAGCGAACCGGGGACCCCGATGCCCCCTACGCCCGGGATACACGTGCCCGCGAATCACTACCTCAGTCGAGAGTTTCAACATGCCGCCACGCAACGGACGTCCTCACCCACCACGAGCACAGGTAAACAATCATTTTTTCCCGCTTTCGGCGCGGTATCCACCGATGCGGCATCTCCGTCACAATCCCCACGTCCCGTCCCACGGACGAACCCGGCCGCTTCACTCTCGACGTTTGTCCAAATGCGGCACAACAAGATCCAGCTGGAACGCGCGGGAAGCACGACGAGCGTGTTCACCATGGGCGCCCACGGCGGCGGCGGCGGCGGTGGCAGTAGCGGGTTCGACATGGCCACCATGACACCGGGCATCTTTGCGAGTGACGTCACCTCGTTCTTCACGCCCGGGATCACCGGCACGCCGGAACGACAGACGTCTTTCCCCGGTCTGACGCCCCAAACCGCCTCCGCCGCGGGCGGGAACGGCCGGGAAAGTCCGAAACCGCTGCGCAGGGAGTTGAAGAGGGCACAGCATCAGGCCGTCAAGCAGCAGGAACAGTTCGAGGCGTTCAACAAGAAGAGTATGCAGATGAAGCCCGTGTTGGTGGATGCGATCAGGGAGGTCGTTGATGAGATTGAGACGACGTGGGAGAGCTGTGCAAAGGGTGCACGGGAGCATGTGCATAGTTCGTGAGTGGGCAGGTTTGGGGGAAATCAATCAGGGCGCAAGGTGCTGATCGTGAACAGGGAGATCATCTTGACGGTCGGGCATTCAAAGACGGTCGAGGCGTTCTTAAAGGCCGCGTTCAAGGAGCGAAACTTTACCGTCATTGTCGCAGAAACAGCGCCATCGTACGTCCCGCCCGTGCGCGCACACACGATGCCCGGCTCGCCACTCATACACTTCTCCCGTTCTAGACTCCTCGGCCGGACAATGGCCAAGGCGCTCGCGAAACACGGCATCCCGACCATCATCGTCCCCGACGCAAACATTTACGCCCTCATGCCCCGCGTGACCAAGGTCCTCCTCGGCGCGCACATCGTCCTCGCAAACGGCGGTTTCTTCACCTGCTCGGGCGCCCTCCTCGCCGCCATGGCCGCCCGCGCTCACGCGACGCCCGTCGTCGTCGTCGCGGGCCAGTACAAGTTTGCGCCCGCGTGGAACCTGCACCACGATATCGCCGCACTTGATTTCGGGGATCCGAGTGATATCTTGGGGTATGAAGAGGGCGAGCTGTTGGACAAGGTCGAGGTCGCGAATCCATTTTACGATTATGTCAAGCCGGACTTGGTGAATCTGTTTATCACGAATGAGTGAGTCGGACCTTTCGACGGTCGATGCGTGCTGGATGCTGATGGCTTGTGTGCAGGGGCGATCATGCGCCGTCGTATATCTACAAGATTATCAAGGAGGCGTACGATGACGAGGATGTGGAGATATAACATGGCTCATCAAGTATCCTATGCGATACACTTGATCTTATTCATGATCATCCAGCCGTATTGGTCATCGCAGCTTGATTGGGCGCCGTGCGTTTGCAGAAATACCGGACCATGACTAACCTCGCGAGACGGAGGTCACAGCAAGCCAATCACAGGTGACCATGAAGAATCTGCGGGTTGCCCCGAGAAAACAAACAGGTTGAGAGACAGGAGATCCTGCATTCGCCTGGATGAATTCCGTTTCATATCGGCGGTTTGAGCTTGAAACGCGCATCATTGTGCGCGCAGCTGCAAGGGCAAATCCTACATGATGATTCGAATACCGCTTCGACACTGTCCTCTGCTCTCTGGGTGGTCCGCTCCTGACCAGGCAAGGGATCGCTCCCCGGTCAATAGCGCTTCCCGCCGAGATCAATTCCAGATAAGATCTCGAGCGGGAGACCGGTTCCCATGTACATTGTCGCGGTCATTCGTGCACCAAGGAAAGCACTTCGTGTAGTCGTGCAAGTCGCATAACGCTGTTTTGGCGACTTGACGTTTATGGCATTAGTTGTTCTGTATCGAGCAACCAGAGCTTGCGGTGTCAGGTCATGCTCTGGAGTAGGCTTGGATCACGACTGGCAGAGTGAAGAGTGGAAGAGTACCAGACGTTAGACACATCTGCGGAGCGAGATGATCCGTGGTTGCAGCCGCTCAACTCATATTCAGATCTTGTGGTAATGTCAATTCGACCCACTCGCTTACCTAACAGGATATGCCTTTGTCGTCTCCAGTGATATTGGAACGAGCTCCATTGCAGGGACGGTCTGAGATCAAATCCCGGTGAGACCAAAGTCTTGCAAGGTATTAGTTATATAATTCTCTGCTTCATTGGGAGTTGGGCGAGACGGTCGTCCTCCCTTCCAGGCTGGTTCAGTCACTGGCACCAACCTCAGCATGTCTTTTTGTACCTCAGCGAACGCTGGTTGGCCCAGACTTTCCACCTGGGGCGGTCCCATTAAAGGTGGCAACGAGTGGCACTGAAGTGAATACTATATGGTTCGAACGGCCCGGAGCCGCGAATGCATATTTGATCTCTGCTGGAGACGCCAGTACCTGGTACGAAGGTAAAGATCAGGCTCTGCCTGGAGCATATTGACCGGTGCAAACGGCAGAAGTCGCGCTCGAGCGCAAGGGAGCCTCCAGCATCGTAACTCGAGATATTGGGGCAATATACCTTCTTGAGAGTGAGAGAGCATCAAACACCCTGCATCCCACCTCGTCTTCGCAGGCAACCGGGGCGATACTATAGTATTACGTCGAGCCGTCATTGGACAACTCAAAGTTATTGAAACTTTGCAAATGAAAGTTGGTGTTTCAGGCTGAAACGCCGTTATCCCTATCGCGGAGTTCGCGACTTCTGCAACACGGAAATGCCGACTCGGAGGGTAGCAAGGACTGCCGAGTCTCGCCAAAGGAAAGTTTTCCAAGCAAATGGCAGGTGATACGGCCACGGGGGAGCACCTGAAGAAGCAACGAAATTTCGTTCCCTGCGGTATGCAAAAAACGTGGCCAATGATGAATACGCGTGGACCGATGCTGCGCTGGATGCAACATAGGCGAGAATGGTACACTCGAAGGAATGCACATATGTTCCCCGGTATCAAAATCGAAAAGAGATATCTCCATCGGACACAATCACACGGCTCCCGCATTCGGCACTATCTCCTCCCTCTCCGATTCTTATCCTTCCCCGCCGAACCAGCCGCATCCTCCTCCTTATCCGGCAAGAACCCCCCAATCTCGAGTGCATCTCGTGCGGCCTGGTTGATGAGTTTGAATCGTTCCGGGCCGAGTAGTTGGCTTCAGAGAATGCAGGTTAGGTATGAGCAGAGGAAGATGCCCAGAGAGGTACTCACCCTCCGAACTGTTATTGACGAATCCGGTGTCAGCTCGCGAAAGGGGCTATGCGCATCATGATCGTGCTTACCCAGCGCGAGACCACGACCAGAACGTCTGTTGGGTGCAAGAGCGACGGAAGAAGCGTTGCACAGTGAGGATCGACTGATACTGGATCTAGCGAAATTACATACTTTCGAGCTCCTGCATGGAGCGTTTATCGTGAATCAGCCGTTGATCCCGCGACAAACCGGCTCCGTCTGACCCAGGACTCACCAAGATCTGCAACAAGTGCGCTAATCGTCCACCGGCGGCGGTCTCCCCGTCATCATCGTTATCTGCACTCACCGGATTAGCACGACCAAAACAGACAGGCGGGGTTCTTCCGGAAACCAGACGTACCAGCCACGATCAACTGCTGTCCCTGTTTCCCGTCCTCTGGCTCCTTGACGATCCGATAAGCATGTATCACCGGATGCGCGGCTTTGGCAATCTTTTTATCGCTCAGGAGGTGATGAATGACGAGCGGAACGTCGAGCGGGTGCGTGACGCGGCAGGCGTGGCCGATAAAGATGCTCTTGGATGCCGTGAGCGGAGGCGCCGAGTGGATCTTGATGTGGGCCGGAAGCGAGGGCGAGGTGAGTGGGAGTTGGCTGAAGGAAGGGAAGTTTGAGGGTGATGGCGGGACGGGGATGCTCGATGGCGGTTGCAGATGTGAGGAGGGTTGTTTGAGCGTCATTGTCGGTCCGGCGTGATTATCCGTCGCGACTTCCTCGGTCGTTGGCTGTTCCTTGTCCGCTTGACGCTTTTTCTCCCCCTCTACTTTCTCCTCGACCTTGCGCCGGTACCATTCCCCCGCGAGATGCAGTACATGATTGACGCCCTCGAACACGGCTACATCGCCCGGCGTGAACGGCACCCCGTTGGCCGAGATGTACGTCTTGGTCACGCTCCCGAACAGATCTGGATCCATGCTGAATTGGCCGACGTACCGGCCCAGGAGCTGCAGCTGTGGCGGTGTCGTATCCGGGTACCGCGGGCCAAGGGAGACGAGGATCCGAAGTAATGGCGGGGACGCCGATTCATCGTGCTCCGCGGCAACGGCACCGAGTCGGGCTTGAGTCTCCGTCCATACCGGGTCGTCGGGCGCAAAGAGGGGCAGTACGAGTTCATATCGAAGACGATGCCCGGCAGCGAGGTTGACGAGTTCATCGTTGACTTGCAATCCAGCGAGACTACTCTCCAATCCCGTTACCGATCCATTACGTCCCCTCTCGAACGCCGCTCTTCTCGGCGAACTGCCGCGACTACTCCCGGGCGTCGTCTTTTCCCTATCCTGGAGGCTGACCATGCTGCTCGGCCGACTGGGCTGATCGGACGTGTGCAGCCGACATGCCTCGTCGCCGTAGATCGCCGCGAGGGATTCCATCTCGAGGCCGATGGCGACGGTATGCGGGTCGTTTTCCATCGCGTCGGGAGAGGTAAGATGACTGACGAGTGTTTGCCAGGTCGACATGGTGGGCGGATGAGGTGGATAGGATACGGTGGTGATTCGATTCAGTGCGTGTGCCTTGTTCACGTTTGATCAAGTTGACGGCTGCTGATGACGATTGACGGCGAGTCAAATCTCGGCGGCCGAACAAGCAGTCATTAATAGACGGCGAGACAAGTCGATCATGCTCACCTAGAACAACTACAACAGCCACGACGATTCAACCTAGATTGCCCCAATCCAGGTAAGCACATCCCGGATGCATCCGAACAAAGCTCACCCTTTTCCCCTCAGCATGGACGCCGGGCCGACACTCCCCTCGCTCCTGCTCGAGGCGTACCACGACGCGCACGCACACAACCCTCCACCAGATCTCACCGCCAAACAATCCACCGAATACCTTACCCGACTCACGGGCTACTCGCTCAACTCGCTCACCTCGGAGCCATCCCGGATCGCAGACGAACACGCATTCGTCGGGCGCGAACTGACGAGCCTCTGTATCGGGGAATACAAGAGTTTCGTCGCCGTCCATCAATGCAAGGAGCAAGTCCGCACCGCGCTCGACGAGTTTGATGCCAGTCTCGAGGAACTCCGGAGGGCGATCCCCGAGCTCGAGAGGGAATGCGCCGTGTTCGTACAAGAGACGAGTGGGATCCAAGCGGAACGACGACGCGCGCAGATCGTGCTCGAGCATCAGGATAAACTCGTCGACTTGCTGGATATCCCGCAATTGGTCGATACCTGCGTCCGGAATGGGTACTACCATGAAGCGATGGAGCTCACCTCGCATACGCGTCAACTCGTCGAGCGGCACCCGGACGTGCCCCTCGTGAAAGCAATCTCGACGCAGGTAGACGCGATCATGCAGCTCCAGCTGTCGCAACTCGTCGCGTCCCTTCGTGAACCCGTCAAGCTGCCGGTCCTCGTAAAGTCGATCGGATTCCTGAGAAAGATGGCAAGTCTGGAAGAGGACGAGCTCCGGCTCGCGTTTCTGGAATCGCGCGCACAGCGGTGGAGGGATCACGTCAAGGAACACGTCGACAAGGAGCGCCACGATCCGACGCGCTACGTTCGCCGGTATGTGGATGCGTTCCGAGAGTTGCAGTATGATACCGTCGTACAGTATACCGCCATCTTTCTTGATCCTGCGCCGTTTCGCAATTCGTCGAGGCGCTCGAATGCACCGGCGGCGACGGGGATGGACGACGCTTCTCGCGCCCAGGCGCTCGATCTGATCGTTCGATACGCGCACCACGCCGTCGCGGATCTCTTGCACTGCATTACGACCTACCTCCCCGCGATCACCGACCTGTCCTCGCTCTCCTCCCTCCTCACCCAGCTCGGGTACACCGCGCTCTCCTTTTCCCGCGTCGGCATGGACTTTTCGGCCTCCCTCCCAGAAGTATTCGAACGCGCGGTGCAAGAATTGACTGTGAGCGGGTGGGAAGAAGGTCGGAGACAGGTCATGGAGCGGCTGCGGCCGACAGGGATGACGACGGCGCAGCGGAATGTATCGCCTTCCGGACAATCAGATATCGAGGCCGTGTTCTTGCCCGGGTTCCTTGTTTCCCCCGCTGGACTATCAGCGCTCACGCGTGCCGAACCGCCGACGTTTGTCCCGCCCGTGCACAAGCTTCCGGATTCAATAACCGTCCCGCCGCTCTACCTGACGTCGTACCCCCTCCTGGCAACATATACAAACTCCCTCGTTACAACACTCAACTCCCTCCGCCTCCTCGCACCCGTCGCGCTCCTCCCGACACTCTACTCATCCCTGCTGGACAACCTGTCCACCTTCGGCCAAGCACTACTCGAGTACGCCACGCACGCCACGGGCCAATCGGACCCTGCCTTGGCTCCCGCGCGGAAACGACCCGAAGGCCTTCGCAGGAACACGAGCATCTCCAACCGGGACCAACTCGCCGAGCGGACGCAGGTGCGCGAGCGGCACGGGAAGCGGATCTTATCGGCCGTCCTGGATGCGTATGCGACTGGCTGCGTGCCGTTTCTCAGGGGGGCTTTGGTTGACGGGGTGTATGCCGGACAGGGAGAGGGCCTGAAGCGGGGCGGTGTCGCGCGGAGTGAGGAGCGGCTGGATACGGTCGTGCAAAGCTTGAGGTATTGGGTTGCGCGGCATGCCGAGGAGGGAGAGAAGAAGACGGAGCCGCCAAAGGGAATTGCAGAGGAAGAGGCGACGGCTGAGAAGGCGGCTGGGAACGCGCTGGAAGAGGAGGACAACAAGCCACCGAGCGAAGCGTCGGACGCGATCATTACTGCAAGCGGAGTAGAGGTGGACACTACCAAAGGGTCTCGCCACGACGCCCAGATGCCGGCACTTACGCACGACGAGAGTGTGGTCACGCTCGATCCTGCCCCTCATCCGCAACAGACGCAAGGCGAGGACGACGTACCGGAAGAAACGGCCTTGGTCGTCCAATCAGGAACAGATATTGCAGAATCGCCTCAGCCTTCCGTGGCACCGCCGGCCGATGATGCTCCGGTCGAAACTACAGGACCAGCCCCCGCCGAGGTGACAGCGGATCCTCCGCGGCCATCAACTCCAAATGTGATCGAGCAAGTCCTCGAGATCGGAATCGCAGACCGCGACGACCCGATGGCCGCCTCGGATCCTGCAGAGATCGCAGCACCGTCTTCGAGCCAGGCGATTCCGGTGCAGATCACGGAAGAAGTACAGTTACCCGTGCAAGATAGCACCGCATCCAGTCTGGACGGTGCGGCGCCGGTCTTTGTTGTTCCCGATACCAGTACAGAGCGACTAACAATGGAGGGAGAAGTCACGGTTACACCGAAAGTCAACGACGACGACGACATTGTGGATCGGCTGATAGCGGCGAAACAAGAGGCCGAGGCGGCTTCGGGACGAACAGAGGCGGGAGAGCGAAAGGAAGAACATCCGCACAAGGATGAATCGCCCGAAACCGAGCAGAGTGAAAAGCCAGAACCTACCGCCGATAGCGCCGCTCTCGAGTTGCCGACATCGCTAGACTCGGCGACCGCCCCGGTTAATAATTTCGAAAAGACAAAGGCCGCCGTAGACTCGCCTGAACTCCCATCTGCGGTCGATGCAGCGTCAGCTGTTGCAACAACGGATGCCACGCACGAGCCAACAGTGCAAGCGAGTGCGGCCCGTAACGGATATCGTGCAGAGCCAGATATCTCAACCTCTGATCGCCCGGAAACCTCGGCCGAACTGGCTGCAAGTGAAGAAGACGTGCCATCAGGAGCAGTTACGCCGAACGAAGAAGAGGAAGTCGAGACTGCAGCGCTACCTTCCGCACCGGATACGCAGCGCAATTCGGAAAATGCGGGCGGCAAATCGAAGAAGAAGAAGAACAAGAAGAAGGGCAAGAAATAGAACATTAGACAGACTGTGTACTTCCGGGATGTCAACACAAGGACGATTGCATATGTAACATTACATGTTTCTGGTGTCTTCGAATGCATCTTCGTCTATCCATTACCATGTATCTATGCCCATCCCCGGAGTTCCTGCACGGTTCTCGCTATCGATGATCCATCCTCTCCCATATCCTGCATGGCCGATCGGAGCTCCGACTCATTTGGGCACTCCAAAGCCCTACGCCACCTCTCCATGTCGGCACTTTCGACATCTAATGCACGCATTGCGTTTGATAGGTAGGCCAGGTCGGCATTGAGTTGCGCTACGCCGGTACTACTGAGCGGTCGGGGGAAGGAGGGCAGGATGTCGCGCGTCACGTGTCCCAAAAGGGTCAACGTCAACGATGTTATCCATGCTTGAAGAACGATTTCCGTCGGGATAGGTGCAGGGTGAGGCGCATCAGCAAGCGACAAGGCATGGCTGGTTGTCGTCGGGAACAGCGTTTTTGCATCGAGACCTTCGCGGGCCGTTTCGTTTGGGGCCGCATTGCCGGAACTCTCCCTGGTCTGCAAGGCCTCGAGCAACATCTCCTCTTGAACACCTTCGAGTTTTCCAATCTCCCAACTCATGATGCTGTCCTCTTCACCCGCACACAGCTCCAGTACCCTGAGCACGCCCAGTACAGTCTCCGTCACGCGAGTCATCTCGTCTGTCGGCGATCGCGAAAACGTCGGTACCTGAAGATTCGGCATACCGGGAGCGCGGCGGGGCTGCTTGTCTTGCTGCGACCAGATAGGAAGTGAAGAATAGCTCCGCAGAATGTCGTTGGGCGTGGTCAACAAGAGCGAAATGAGCTGTCGCTGCGTCGTGACCGTCAACTGCTCTAGCGCATCTCGTGCCGGACGGATATGTAGGCTGATATCCTGCGAATCCATTAAGGTCGTGCGCGCCATGGAATTCAATGTCGACTGAATCAGAATCTTGCGGCCGCCTCTCGTCAAAGTCGCCTCGAGCGGAACATCGTGTAGCTGCTTGACCCACAGGGTGGCCTCCTTTGCGATCTGGTCTAGCGTTCTCGCGAGTTCCCGCACGCTCGCTAGCTCTTCCAGGCCATTCGTAAAGCCCGCCCAAACATCGCCTTCGCCAGTTCCCCCGTTCCCCTCGAGTCCAGCGAGATCATCCAACTCGTCTCGGACAGACGCATCAACAATCCCCTTGATCGCGGGATCGGCATCGGTTGCCGGTCCAGTGCTGTTCTTGAAGGTCATCTGAATGTCCTTCTCGCTGTCCCGAACGACGAGCGCAAACAGATTGCTGGTATTCTCGATAGCCTCAACAACGCCCCATGAAGCCGTAAACGTCTCGGCCCTCCCCTTGATCTGCTTGCTCATCTGCCGCGCCTTGACCGCACGCTCACGCAGCAGCTTGGCGATTCCACGTGGCGTCGGTGCATTTGCAGCGTCAACCGCCTGGAAAGACGGATCGCTCGCGTACGAATCGAGGACGAGCCGACGCTCGAGGGCCCCGTAGTCGGAGATGAAGGGTGCGTAGGGGTCGTAGATTGGGATATCCCAATCCGCCGGAAGACCGTGTGTAAGTTCTTCAGTCTGCTGACGGGCCTGAGTGCCAATGTTCGAGTGTCCTACCAAAGCATCAACGCCGAGGAGTCCCGATGGTCCCGCTCGGGAGTATCGTCGGTGATGTCGTTTCATGGAATTTGAATCCACAGCGGACGAGATGCTTCCTGAGCGAGACCGAGTTCCGCTCGTCACGGCGAGTGGTGACTGGTCGAGGATCGCAGAAGGGGATGACGAAAACACCGACGCCGGTCGGCCCGATACGCTCGAGATTGAATTCCTCCGACTGCGCGTACCAATCAAGTCGTTTTTCGTTTCCGCCGCGGCGATCTTGTCCGTCTGGGCGCGGTGCAGCTCCGCGAGGAGCGTTTCCACGTCGCGCGCGAAATCGCAGGTCGTTGTCCAGCAAGGGATGAGGTGCAAAAGAGCCTGGTTTCCGGAATAGGAGATGATTCGGTCGAGTCGTTCCGGGAGAGAGGGTGTGAGCGATGCCAGTGTAGTGTGTAAGAATCCGACCAACAGCTCCAGCGGATTCGGCTTCTCGGATACTCGCTTCTCCTCTTCGCTCGTGGCTGGGATATCGGTGAACAACGCCGGCAGATTCGTACGTTCCGCACGAAGAGTATTCAACAGCTCCGAATAAAACGATTTGAGAAACACGCTCGTCTTGATACGTCCCTCTTCCTCCGAGTCCTCAACGACTGCGGCTCCCGCCCAAAGAGACTCGATGTTTTTGCGCCGTTGACGAAAGTAGACATTGATAAACGTCGCTGGCCTCGAAATGTCCTGAAAGAGCGAATGGATCGCCTGAACCGTCGGCTCCCGGGACAGATCCTCCTCCATGGCTGAATTGCCTCTCGACAGTGACGGGACGAGTCGTCGAGCGGCCTCATCCAGCTGCGCACCCAACGACGCGAGATCATCTTTCCCCTCTTTCGGACGCGGCGACGAGGACGACGATGGTTTCCCCTCGCGCGACATGACGTCCTCGAGCAGAGTTGTTAATCGAGCTTCAGCTTCATCCTCGAGGCTCGTCAGGAGCCGGTTGCGTGCGGTCCATTCTGCCGGGGTTTTACGGAATACCTGGAGACTCGTGCGTGCGTCGCGGAGACGACGGGCGGCTTTCCGGGTCGCGAGGTATGATCTGGCTGCTGTGTCTGTGGTATCCGACGTCGAGCCTGGTTCCGAGAGGTACGCGTGGACTTGCGGTTCCAACGTAGACCATGATTCCGCCTCTTTTAGCACGTCCCTGGCGGATTCCATACGCGTCTTGACGGTATCCAAGTACTCGAGTCGCTTCAGCACTTTCTCCTCATCGTCGGCTTCCCCTTGCGGACCGCTCATCTTCTCCTGAACGTTCCCTAACACATTCCGCATCTCGTCCGCGCCATCACGGAGGTACTGCAAGTCCCATCCTAACCTGGGGACTGTCCGTGAAATATCATTGATCGTCCGTTCGAGCGAGGTCGAGGTGTCTTGGGTGATCAACGAGAGACGAGTGCCGAGCGCGAGTACGCGTTTTTCGAGGTCGTGTAGGTCGTTGATGGGTGACGGAGAGAGGAGGGAGTTGAGAAGGTCTGGAATGGAGGAGCTTGCGTCGAGGAGGGAGATGATGTCGGTTGTTTGCAGAGGACTTTCTGCATCTGCCATTGTCTGTGGGACCGTCAGCTTGGGTATCCTACGGGGAGAGCTGCACTGCTGCACTTACGGATGTCTCCCGCAAAAGATGAATGGGATGATCAAGAGACTTGAATCAGTAGCAGAGAGATACAAGCCGACGTTCAAGGAGTCCATAGTGTACCCGGTGCAATCGGAGTGGAGGCCGCGTAGAATTCATTTCAGTTAGGATAGTCACCTATATAGCCATGACGGATCTTTACCTCAATCTTGGTGATTCCCTTCCCCTGCCCATCAGCATGGATCAATCAGACCCCTCAAACCCCACGTCTCCCGATACCAGCCGTGCAGGCACACCCATTCCGGGAACCAATATCGGACAGTCGCCGTCCTTTGACTACCATGATCAGCAAAAGCTGCGATACGTGAGTATTCCTGTCTTCCCAGATCCCATAATTAACGGACTGCGCAGCAAGACGAAATCTACATCTCCCATCACCAACCACGATGGACCTCGTCCCTCTCCAACTCCCTCACCCTTCCCGACGCAATGGACCTCACCACGGACGCCCCTCAGCCAAAGAGCAAGAACCCAAACCTCGACTTGATGGAGGAGTTGTCCGAGAAGAACCTGTATAAGCGTATGCCCGGGTTTGTCGGCTTGAGGGATGAGACGGATCCCATGAGGGCCGAGCAGGAGGCGATGAGGGCCGCTGTGAGTGGACAGGCGAGTCCTGTGCCGCAGATCAGTGGGCCGCAGACGGTGACTGGTGAGTCCTCGGTTTTGCCTCTGCGTTAGGTGTGAAGGATGTTGGTTTCCTTTGTCTGGTTGTCGGATCCGATGATAGTGATCTCGTGGGCGTTAGCTGGCTGAATCGAGCACGTCAGGAGGCGATGAAAGGAAGTCGACGAGAAAGTCGTTTCCGACAGCGTTGGGGATTGTCATATAACGGCCACACCTGCAGTCACTCGCTTGATCTACCTTTCCCCTACAATTTTACTCTATCCACCACACCACTCAATGATGCTCATCCCCGACCCACGACAAGAATCATATGCCGATCGTACAAAACTATTACTGATCGAAGTCGCTGAACATGGATTTGCAGATAACGGCATCATCTCGGAGCTCGAAGGACTCTAGTACGTCCCTTCCCTTCGCCTTCTCGCTCAACACTGTCTAATCTTTTCCCGCAGCGACCGCTTCGCGCACTGCCTCGATCTCCGGGACAAGTACATGGAAATCTCCCTCCAGCGGCTCGGCGATGATCCGCGGGACTACGACGGCACGTTTACGGGCATCCGACAAGGCCACGCCGACGTCTCTGGCTTGCGCGCCGATGCGGACCCGTTCAACTCGGAGAAGAAGGGCGATGGGAAACCCGAGTTTGGACGGTGGAATATCTACCCTTCGCCGCCTCCTGCGCACTGGCATTGGCAGGGGAGCACGTCCGATGGGAAGAAGATCGTCGGGGAAGGTGGAGAAGGGTTCGATGAGAGTAAGCGTGATGCAGGCGGGGAAGTCAAGTTGGTTCCTGTCGATAATTTCAAGGAGGAGAAGGAGAAGAGCAGGGGTACGAATGGCAGTGATGGGTTCGATATGAAGGATGCGGATGTTCCCGGTGCAGATGGGCGCGGCTGGAGTTTCAAGATGGACAGTGAGGGCGTTTATCAGATTTACGGAAAAGATGGTACGTCCGCTCTTGTCTCTCGTACAGTATATAAAAGGAGGATTGACCTCCTGCTCAGCCGTCGAAACGCCAGAAACCCAGTTCAAACCCCTCTTCCGCAACGTCTCCCTCAAGGAGTATTACAAGGACCTGGACTCTGTCCTCGCCGTATGCAGCGACGGCCCCGCCAAGAGTTTCGCGTTCAGGCGACTCAAGTACCTCGCCAGTAAATGGAACTTGTACTGCCTCTTGAACGAGTATCAGGAGATTGCGGATGTCAAGGTGGGTCATGCCCTGACAGGATGCGGCGCACATGCTAATCGCTTTGGCGCTGCTGGATAGGCTGTTCCTCATAGGTAAATCCCGTTCGGTGACCATTCCCAGACTTGTTCGAGCTGCGTTTTACAGGGACTTTTACAACGTTCGAAAAGTCGACACCCACGTCCACCACTCGGCCAGCATGAATCAGAAGCATCTGTTGCGATTCATCAAGAGTAAAATGAAGAAGGCCCCTAAGGTCGGTCTTATCCCGCCGCACCAGGGGAATCCCGTGCTCACGAAGTGATTCTCCTTCCAGGAAGTCGTCATTTTCCGAGACGGACACGAGTTGACCTTGGAGGAAGTGTTCCAGAGTCTCAACTTGACGGCGTATGATCTGTCCATTGATACCTTGGATATGCACGCCCATCAAGTAGGTCCCATAAACCGCTATGATATCGACGCGCACAATCTGACGCGAACATGTTTAGGAATTTCACCGATTCGACAAGTTCAACGATCGGTACAACCCTACGTAAGTGGGCACATCCGTTTGGGTCTGCGTCCTCCGCTAAGATCTTTCTTATTCAGTGGTTCCTCGCGATTGCGGGAAATTTTCCTGAAAACGGACAACTACCTTGGCGGTCGATACTTGGCAGAACTTACCAAAGGTGAGCTGTACGAGTCGCGTCCACCTGTGTAGCAGCTGACGCGGCGGCTTGCCAGAACTCATCACGGATCTGGAGCAGAGCAAGTATCAAAATGTCGAATGGCGGCTGAGTGTCTATGGACGGTATGTCATCTTCTCCCATGTTGTTCTGCAGCAATCTGACCTATATCTCCGAACAGAAACCTGCAAGAATGGGATAAGCTTGCCAAATGGGTCGTCAATAACAAGCTGTTCTCTCACAACGTGCGATGGTTGATCCAGGTCCCGCGTTTGTACGAAGTGTACAAGGGGACCGGTGCGATCAACAACTTCGGTGAAATCGTTCGAAGTGAGTCTTCAGTGGGATATCTTGCGTTGTACCTGCTGACCCGAGACGCCAAAGACCTCTTCCAACCCTTGTTCGAGGTGACTCAGGACCCGTCCAGTCACCCGGAGTTGCACATCTTCCTCCAGCGAATTGTCGGTTTCGACAGCGTCGACGACGAATCCAAGGTCGAAAGAAGGTTGTTCCGCAAGTTCCCTGTAGCGACCGAGTGGAACACGGCTCAGGGACCGCCTTACTCTTACTGGTCAGTCCATGCTTTCGTGTAATGATGGGGCCGGTGTTTACCTTGCACCTTCCGCTACAGGCTGTACTACATGTACGCAAACATGTCGTCCCTCAATGCGTGGCGACGATCCCGTGGATTCAGTAAGTCGGCGTTGCCGACTTTGCCCGTGCAATCTAACCGATCCTCGACAGACACGTTCAAGTTCCGACCGCATTGTGGAGAAGCCGGCGACCCTGACCACTTGTCTTCCGCCTTCCTGACCGCGCATTCCATTTCGCACGGTATTCTGCTGCGAAAGGTTCCCGCTCTTCAGGTTGGTGGCGATAGTTCGGCAACTGGTTAGATACTAAACACCCCTCCACCAGTACCTGTTCTACTTGAAGCAAATCGGCTTGGCCATGAGTCCGTTGTCGAACAATGCTCTGTAGGTTATAGCCAGAAGTCAGATTTATGTTAAGAGCTTACCCCTCTCTCAGTTTCTTGACATACGAACGAAACCCTTTCAAGGACTTTTTCCGGACTGGTCTCAATGGTAGGTTGATCAGTGGTTTCCCATGACACGCGCTGATGATCCGGATCTCTTTTACAGTATCCCTTTCGACCGATGATCCTTTGTAAGCAACTTTTGGGAACGTTTTGGGTATCGTGACTCACGGGCTTATGATGCGTCTTTCCCATAACAGGCAATTCCACTTGACCAAAGTAAGTTGGATGGAGAGTTTCACAGTTGCAGCGACAAGCTAAGCCCGATGGGACCCTGCAGGAACCCTTGATGGTGAGAAAACCTTGATAGTGCTTTCGGCACGCCCGCTAATCCAATCCCGGTTACAGGAAGAGTATTCGGTAGCGGCGCAGGTATGTCTGGAAGTGTCCTCTCTACTGTAGCATGAGTCTCAACTTCTTCACTGCAGATCTACAAGTTTACCCCTGCAGGTGCGCCTATCTGTCCAATGTGCGGCAGGGTGCACTGACGCCATATCTACAGACATGTGTGAATTGGCCAGAAACTCGGTTGTTCAGAGTGGCTGGGAGATGCAGGTGAAGAAGCACTGGCTGGGCAAGAAGTATTACCTTCCTGGAGTGATTGGAAACGATATTGACAAGGTGAGACCTCTCTAATCGCCAGCCTGAGACGACGACTGACGGCTTGTCCCCCAATAGACGAATGTGCCCAACATCCGGTTGGCTTACCGACACGCCACTCTTCTCGAGGAGCTGTAAGATTCCATGTTTCCCTGCTGAACGCTGTTTCAGTCCGCTGATACGCCGCTCCCTTAGGTCATTGATCAAAAGCAAAGGCCGGGTCGACGCCGCCCCGGAAGCCTCGTCCTCGACAGCGAATGGGCACTCGTACAACAGCCAGATGCCGGGCTCCCTCAACTCGATCAACCCGGCTTCGACACTGTCGACCTCGCCCAAGGCGACCTTCCCCAAGGTCCCGGTCAATGCAGCCGATGCCATTCCCGGCATCTCTGCGCTGGATGAGAGGGTCAGGCAGGGTGCTGCTCGAGGCGGCCTCAAGAAGGTCTGATGGTCGGCGCGCATGACTGATCGTCAGTAGTGTGGTAGAGATTCGGTCCTGCTTTTGTACATTATTTTACTACGTCGCTGGATTATTGCTGGATAGTCCTGAGATGCGCTTCGCCGTCTCCTACCTCTACCCACAAGGATTCCGTTGGTCAGTCCAAGATGTCACGGGTGTAATACTTTCTGGGACGTCTGGGACAAGCTCAGGGACACCATTCTTCGGCCACATGTCCGCTCCCAAAATAAGCATTTGATCGAGCCAAGTGAACGGCCAAGTCGCGAGTCGCTCCGACAGCCGATGATAGCATTCTAAACTTCCTTACTACACCGGCATCAAATCTTCCAGTGTACCAACGCCGTCGTCATGAGCCAGGATCTGTTTGGCGGACTCGATCGTCCGACGTCCCTGACGTCTGACTCTCCGTTTGCGATCGCGAATAACGCCATGAAGGACAAGTCGACGCCGCAAGCTCCGAAGATGAAGCTGCCACAGAGCAAGGCTGTCGCTCAGGCTCAACAGTTCGCGCAGCAACATCAACAGCATCAACAGCGGGAGCAGCAGCAATATCACCAAGCTAGACCTGCGTACCAGCAGCCACCTCAGCCGTCGAATCAACACCAATCTCCGGCACCACCGCAACAATACAGCCAGCCATCCCCGTCGTTACAACCTCCTTCCGGCCCTAGTCGTCACCCTCCTGGCACCAGCCAGGAACCAGGCATGAACCCGCATGGACTACGCTCGAATGCCCGTGATGCGTATATGGGCGCCGGAGCCTGGAACGCGCGAACGGGGACATACGGCAGCGGATCATCACAGCAGCAGACCCAGGGTCAACCGTCGGATGCTGCAGATATACGGCTCTCCCGCTCGCCATCACCTTATAGTTCGAATCCGAACTTTGTCGCACAGCAAGGGTTCGCGCAGGCCGTCATGATGGCACAGGGAGGGCAGTCTGGCGGAGGAGGAGGAAACACCGGCGGTGCATCAGCATCGGGGTTCGCGGCTCCCGCCTTCCCGACCCATTATCAGCAGCAGTTCGCGGAACAGACGAATCCCTCAGTAGGGTATAGGCAGGCGAGTTATCCGCCTCCTGTCCCGCAGCAGCAACAGCAGATGTATACCGCGCCTTCGCCGTCGCAGTATGGACAGCAGAATTACCAGAATCAACAGAGTCCGGCTAGTTCAGGGTACGGTCTGCAGGCAACGTCGCCTTACAACCAGCAGCAGAATCGACAATCTCAGTCTCCGTACGCCGACACCGGAAACTATACGACAAGTCCAGCACCGGTCTCGCTGGCGTCACCTGCTGTGATCGTGGAACACGAATCTCCGTTGGGGCGCGTGCAGAGTCGACCTATTCCTCCTGCACCGGCCGGCACTGACGCAGAACTCTGGCAGATGTACGTCTCAATTCCTTTCTGGTCGACAGGGAATACCGCTTATTCCCGCTTGACGATAGGTTCGCGGCGATGGATATCGATCAATCTGGACAGCTGGAAGCGAACGAGGTGCAGGCGTTGTTGGCCAAGGATCATCGATGGGCGAATATCGAGCCGAGGGAGGATTGCGTTAAGATGGTGAGTCTTTCTCTAGTGGCGTGGATTGAGGAATTGCTGACGGGGTCTGTGTGATGTAGCTCATGAGTCAGTCAGGTGATATGTACTGCCGAAGGACGAAGCATTGATTATTGCGCTTAAAGACATTTTTGACACGGATCGGAGCGGGACAATCAACTATGTCGAATTCGAGGGTCTATATCGTTACATCAAGGCATGTCATTCAAAGCCGTTCCTCTTGACGTACTGACCGAACCCACGTAGGACTGGTACAACATCTTCCAGCAATTCGATCGCGACCGATCCGGCACGATCGACCGCAAAGAACTCGAACAGGCGCTTAACAGCTTCGGCTACCCATTGCCGAGCGACCTCGTCCGGAAGTTGGAGAAGCGGTATGCGCCGCCCAAAGGCAAGCACGATACGCGTCCTCGAGGGGTGACGTTTGATCGGTTCTTGATGGCGTGTGTGACGGTCAAGCATTTCACGGAGGCGTTCCGGCAGCGGGACGTGAAGAAGGAGGGGAGGTTGACGGTGGATTACAGTACCTTCATGGATCTGTGTCTGAGTAGCCCTGCTTGATCCGGGCGTATCGTATAACCATTTATAATTCGAGCATGGTTGAGAGAGAATCCAGCTTCAATCGTCAGCGGACATTGAATTGTGATTGCCGTATTTGTATCCGCGCCCGAGCTTGTTTGATTTCGACTTCATGTTTCATGCTGAAGCAAGACCTGGGCGCTGGTGATCTCTTCCCTCCTTCCTGCCTAAGATCTTGCGTGCAGAATGGACCTGCCAACACAGCAGGATCTCAGTCTCGCCACCACTTTATCCCACCTCTGCACTTTTCTCACACGCAATCTCGGCAAACACTATTCCCCGCAAACAATCTCTCGTCTACACGATCGAATCCGTCATCACCTCACACCTCGGCTCTCACCAACATGGGACCCGCTCAATCCATCTTCGGGATGCGGAACACGCTCATTAATCGCCATGCCTGGACGATTCCCTACTCCGTTGGTAAATGCCGCGATCGAAGTCGGCGTAGATCCCGTCGTCTGGGCTCGCGAGATGAGCGAGTCCGGGGAATGGCAGCTGTGGGTCGACCCGGGGAGTGTCTGTTGGCGTGATGGAGGGTGGACATGGGTCGAAGAAGGGTATGAAAGGGAAAGGATGTATAAACGTGAGTAAAGGGAAACCGTTATCCTTGAATTCAGCCCGCAGGGGTGAAGAAGTGTTCAGGAATGCAGGGGGATTCAGGGGGATTCGAGGGGATTCAGGAGAATGCGAGGCCGCTGTTGACGGTGTGCGCGGAAAGGAAGATCGCCTCGGCGAATGTGCTTGGTATCCAGGCCTTTTAGCTTCCGTGAACAACGATATTTCAAAATTGGAATCAGTCGAGGCTGACAGATACTTCCATTTCAGAGACGCTACATACCGTCTGGCAAACACCACTAGTACCGTCAATACTGGAAGACTCTCTGCCACCCTCCACCTCTTCCTCGTCTTCTCGCTCCGTATCAAACCCCTTCCCGATGGCAGCGCATTCCGCCACTGCCGCTTTGCAGAAACAACAGCGCACACAGCCTTCCCTTACCCAGCCCGCTGCATCGCAAGCACTACGCGCACCAGCTGTATTTCGGATACCAATGGCACCGTTTCCGTATCCTTCGTCTGCCATGCCGCCGGTGAAACAGTTGGGCAGCTTGTCCCTGCGCGATGGCAATGATGCGGCTGTGTCGGATCCATTTGCGTCTGTCGGACAGAGAGTCAAGTCGTCGAGAGTACGGCTGATGGGGGAAGGTCAGGATGGAGGAGTGATTGGGATGGGATTCGGAGGAAACGCTTTTGTCGGGAGTGGGTTGCTGGAAGGTGGTGCGCCGTTGATCAAGCGAGGGACGTCGAGTAAGGCTGTAAGTTCGGAAAAGACGGTGCTCTTTTCAAGGCGTGTTGACCTGGGTTGTCGGTAGCAGCCTACGCAGACGTCACTAGTACCGCCACCGAATCCTAGCATCGGGTCCGGCAAACGCTCTCCCCTGACGCCCACCACAACCGTCAGCGTCACAACAAGCAGCAATATCCCTCCTCCGCCGTTCGGATCCGGTATTCCAGGTCAACCGGGCTCGGGCGTCCCTCCGTCACATTCGGGCAATGCCTTTTCTCAACAAGTTCACGGTTCAGTCGTGAAGCGACATCAACTCAAAAACTGGACAGAAGCCGAACCGAATCGACTTGTCGCGCGGTCCAAGGGAAGGACAACAGGTAGAGGCGAGAAACCACCGTCAAAAGATGAAGCGAGATCAGTGCCCCTGTCCGGTGGGGTGCCGACATCGAAATCCACCTCGTACACTACCCTTGGGCGTGCATCATCCACAGCCGTGAATGCACTGACCGCACCAGCAGTTCAAATCAAGGACAAGGCGCAGCAGCGAAACGTGTCCGCCGCCTCCTCTTGTGCATCCGGTGCCGAGGCTGATACCGAGCGGGACACAAGTATCGACGAATCCGACGAAGTGGGTGAGATTTCGGAAGCCTTGACTTTTGCCGACTGTGTCAATGTCGGCTTGCCAGTCGGAGAGTCAGACGTTGAAGTAAATACGAAGACGCAAGAAGCTGCGAGAAGCGCGTCCCCGGCGACTTCGAAGAAGCATGAGAAGTCAGGGCGAGATTCGCCAGTCGTACGGTCCGTCACGCCAGCGAGCACAGTAAATGCGGCCATGGCCAGCGAGTCCCCACGGACAGGTGTAAACAGCACACTCAAGGCATCGTCTCCGGCGGCTGCAGTCCCGCAAAGCGTACAAGGATACGATGGCGGAAATGTCGGCGTCCTTGGCGGCGGTGTCAAGCTCGGTGGTGGGCCAAGCGCTTCGTCAAGCAATGCTAGCATTCCTGCAGGAAAGCACGACCCATCCGGCCGAAACGTGAGCGGTCACTCAACAGCAAGGTCTTCCGTACAGATCCGTTCCACCTCAGGCTCAAGCGCCTTTGCTGCTACCGGTTCCGAAAGCGAGACGACCATTGGATCGGGCGTTGAAGGTTGCAAGCCGTCACTCTCTTCGGGAAACAAGAAGCGCCGCGGTCGAGCGCAGCAGTCTCGCGGTCCCGACGTCGGCCATACGAGACCTCGCGAATCGATCTCTCACCCGCATTCTCATCCGCATCACTGGAGTTCACTGACGCCATCGCACATGCATCCTTCACCGACCCTGGGCACCGTGAGCAGTCCAAAGGGGCAGATGGTGATGAGCATGCTTGGAGGGGGAATTGCAGGTCAGCCGGGTGCTGTGGCATACGGTCCGCCTGCTGGAGCGGGGTATAAGCAGGCCTACGCCGGAAGCCAACCCTGGGCCCAGATGCCGGTCGGCGGCTTGGGAATGCCCATCCCTGCCCCTCTCATCCAATCAATCCCATCTTCTCCAGGCGCGGGGGTTTCTTCTAGCAATATGGGTAGGCTAAGCCCTACAGCTGTGCACGCAAGCTCCAGAACACATGGATCCTCGCATTTGCCTATTCTTAGCGGCGGCATTCCTGGACAACCGGGACACATCGATTTATCAGTCGCGCAGCCGGATAGCGCAACATGGCGAGGATATCAGCATACAATGCATACCGGCCCGCGGTAACCACGAATACTGGAAACATCAGTGCAAAGCACCACAACTTACCTCAATACCCGCCTCTCGCGACTTTCGTCATCTGGCGCAACCTTGAATATTCGTTTTCGATCTCAAACCTTTCTATCTGGCACTGTACCGTGATCATCCGTCTGCCTGGATGATTCCGCGTGTTGTGTTCAGCAACGATAGCTTGTACCTTGTGTATTGCTATATGTATTATAACTATCGTTCGTATGAACAACTCAGCGAGGACGTCCGTCGAAGGGGCAGGAGAGCACATGACACGCGCCCAATTGCGCGTTTTGAACTGCAGACGAGAGGAGTACATTTCGCATGTGCGGCGTCTCACAAACGGATATGAGTGGTCCTGGTTTGCTAAGATGGCGTAGGAGTACGGCGAATCCGCTAAATCGCGCCGCGCAACTTTCCTGAGATGGAGCTTGAACGTTCCCTTGTGCTGATGTATATCCTGCTTCATAGATAGACGATCGATGCCAATGTTTCCAGGAAGCTGGTCGCATGGTAACGGGCGCCGGCTTGTACCGGAGAAGTCGTGAAGCAGAACTGAAGGTAGTTTCAAGAACTCATGATATGATTTCAGGCTAAGTGAGCAGTATAGAATCATGCGAAGCGCGACTCAAGTTTTCTGACCTTGTTTCCAATTAGTTCTATTGTACGCTGTAATAATGCTCTAAGCCTTAGGCCGGGGCCAGCTCTCCGAAGAGGAGACTCCATCGGTTTTCTGAACTTGCTGTGCCCTCTCGCCAAGTCTCTTCCGATACTTTACATCCCGACGAACTGTATTACATCAATGTGAAACGCCGATGATTGGCATCATACGGAAGGTCTTGTCGACCTTTCGTGTGGATGGCGCATGACCACGTTGCTCTCGTCCCTTGATCAAGGGACCGGTCTGTATGGCTTCCTCCCTCTTCGATGCACCGCGGGCCTCTCGTAAGATCACTCAGACGAATCATCCTGCTTTGAGGCTCTCTGCGGTTTCCGCAGCCCTTTTCTCCAACAGCGTCCTTGTGCTTGGCACCGTCCATCCTTCCAGCATCAATTTCTGAGTGACAGGGTGTGTAGCCCGAGCACAAGGCAGATGAGCAAGATAAAAAATCACATCCTTGGGAATAAACCTACTCTCCTGCCTTGCGACACGGCAAAGACTATCAGCCACCGCGAATCTTTCCTTGTCATCGTATCTCGGCGAAGCGCATTGCCCAGATACCAGGCCTTTTCGCTGCTTCAACGGTCTGGGCGGTCGTGGGTCCAAGCTGTGCGATAGCTGAGAGAGGCCGTAAGCTACAAGGTGAGCACATGGGTAATTTTCGCGAATTGACACCGGGGAAGTCAGCTGAAAGGTCAAGTTGGTCGCATCCGCAGGAAGGGAACTTCACTCCCGCGCGCAAATTGGCACGATGAACCTGACGGAAGGCGGCAGTGAAGCCTGGCCAGAGGGACGCTCGCGCTGGATGTAGGCGATGGCGGACGTAACAAGCATGCATAGCACATGTCACACACAGAGTCATCTGCCCATCTCTCTGCTGCATCCACCGTCATATTGCAATCATAATGTAGTAGAAGTGACGAAGGCATTGAGATCTAACACGGCAGGCCACAGCTCCCTGACGAACCAGAACTACAAAGTGACCAATAGTGCCAAACGTGTTCGATTTTAGGCCGCAACCATCTGCGTCTGCTGATTACCAACCATCTGCGTCTGCTGATTACCATCATGCCCGCCACCCTCGCCGAAAGTCTCTTCCCCGCTATCTTTCTTGAGTCCTGCCAGCACTCGCACCCGATCCACGGCGCTCCCAGCCACCGACCGTCCCAACGGTCCATCCGGATGCCTCGCCCGATAACTGTGCAACGCGTCCGCCGAAATTCCACCAAGATCGTCCACCGCATTTGCCTGAGCTGCTGTCTGGTACCGCCTTGAGGAAGACGTTCGAAGTGAGGCAAATGACTCGTCGTCGGTGGTGCGTGCTGGAGTGGGAAGGCTGAATCCTGTAGTTTGGTTGAGCGAATCGATGCCGGAACGGGAGAGGTAGGAGCTCGAGAGGCTTGGGCTTGGTGCGAGAAGGCCGAGCGAGGAGCGGAGGCTTTGGGAGGATGATAATTGAGCTTGCGTTTGTAGAAGCCGGGAGAGCGGCAGCGACTTGGATGGAGTGGATTGTTCGGATTGTCGAGTATTGTTCGGTTGACTCGCTGATGAGTTGCTGGTCTCCTCCGACTTCGCTACTTGCCTGTCTTGAGACTGTTCATTCTTCTTTTCAGCTTGCTGCGCTATTCGTCGGCGCAGAGAATCCGAGGACATGGTCGACGGGAAGGCGGGATGGCTCATGGGGGAGTCTGGAAGGGACCGTGTCTGGTCACGCAAAAGCGGAATCAGCAATTGACCTCAGACGTAGATATTGGGAGATCACTCACCAACGAAGTCCGGACTCTGGTGCTTGCATTCGGCCCAGGCGCAGGAGCAGCAAGCGGCGCTGCAGCTGCAGTCTGCTTGTCATCGAGCTTAAGGAGCTGAGTTGTCGTCGCATTGCTATACATCGCATAAAGAGCTTGCAAGATGTTGAATATCAGTATGGCGTAGATCGGGATTTCTGAAAGTGGGGTTGACGTCAGCCGACCTGCGGGGTAAACCATCCTCAGAGAAACTCACCAAACACCCATTCGAAAGCTTCGTTTGCCTTTTCCCGACGAGCAACCTCGCTCGTCACCGCACGAACCCTCGTATCCTGCCCGACTTCCCACACGCCAAGTATGAACTGCATCAATCGCACACCGAGAGCCTTCTTCAGGACTTGCGTATAAAGGTCCGAGTGGATGCCGACGTAAAAGGCGAGAAGGACGGGGATATTGAGCTTTAAACGTTCGAGTGCGATTGTCCGGATTGGTGAGTCAGGACCCGAGAGGGCGGATTGGAGCCCGACCGCGCTCATGGTAGAAGGCGGAGGCTGGATTCTTGTGCGGGTTGTTGTACCAAAGCAGAGATTTCGAGATCAGGACACTCGCTGTTTTCGAAAATTGTTGGCTTCGACGCCGAAAGCTTTGCTCCTGCTGCACTATAAATGCCAGCAGATAGATCGTCAATTTAACGATTGAGTGAGTGGCTGGGCGAAGGCTGAATGGCAACTGGAGGATCCGTTGGTCGTTGATCAAGCAAAGGATATTTGCAGTTTCAACGACTTGAGAGGCTGTCAATGATTCAATGAACGATCGACTAATTCACGAAGGGAGACATAAATGGCGCATAATTACCTGGATTTGGCAGGAATATTCGGAAGCGGACAACGGCGATCAGGCACGCTCAGATATACTCTATCAACCAACTTGTCGACATCAAACGAGACAACGGCCTGCATCGGAGTCGGCATTTCTCGAGCGTTTGGACATTGCAGTGATGACGTTCCGAAGGCTCAGGCCTGTGCCAATTCGAACCCTCCTCCTTGATTCGAAACAGCAACCCCGGATCCTCTACGCTCCGGCCATTCAGCATACGGCTGCACTCCACGTCTCCGTCATCCGCAACGATGTCCCGCAATGGCCGAATCCTCCGGTACCTCAGCCTGTTGTGACGCCTTATCAGGACCCTCGAGCGAATCAAGATGGCGGTGGCGGAGGAGGGAAGAAAGGAACGAGCTGGAAGGAGATTTTGGAGAATTTGTCTACGAATCCATTGTTCGGTGCGATGTTGACCACGGTGGTAGGATTGGCAGCAGTGTAAGTAGCCTTCGTATGGTGAGGCATCTATAGCATCAAGCTGAGACTCACATGTAATAGTTTCGGAGGAGGAGTGGGGTATCTCGCGTGGTACAAAGCTCACGTGCTTAATAAGGTACGCTCGCCATATTTTAATCACATGCCTAACTTCTGACACTGCTGTTTCCCGATAGATGATGCACGCCTTCGAAGCCGGCTACGACCCCGTCCTGGAACTCGGCAAATACCAACAACGGAAAAAGAAGACCGCGTTACCTGAACTGGACCCTGCAGACCCGGCTGGAGGAGCGACGTCGAATGACGAAGACCCGGAAGAAGACGAGGAGATTCCGACCCATATTCTCCGCAAGGAACAGCCGATCGTAGATCGGATTGTCAGAGGGGAGGAAACGGGGAGTTATTGGTTGATCATCGGGAGTAAAGGGACTGGTAAAGGGACCATGATTGTCGAGTGAGTGATACGCTTCGAATGGATAATAGAAAGGTTCTGATCTCGCGCTTGTGTCGTAGTGCTATGAGGGATATCCAGGCAGAAGGTTCCGCGTTCTGTGAGGCGCATTCGGATCTGGAAGTCTTCAGGCTGAGGCTGGGCAAAGCGCTGCATTATGAGTATCAGTAAGCACCAGATTAGCCAAGTCTTGCGGATGTGCGACGCTAAATGGCTGGGTTTCATCACAGTGAAGACTGGCAAGGCAAGGCCTCACTTCTATTTCATGTGAAACATTATGCAGAAGACTGATTCTGGGAATCTTCTCCCCTTGCAGGAGGCCTGTTTTCACGCGCTGATCCGCGAGAAGGTGGACCCGCTTTGGATATCGAGAGAGGTGAACATGGTCTCCTTAGCTGCGACGCGACAGAATGCTCACCAGATCATCCGTCTGCACAGCCATGAACAAGCTGGAGAAGGTCGCCTTGCGATACACCTTGAAGATGGGTCGCCCGATCGTTCTTGTGTTCAACAGTAGATATTCCCGCTCCTCCTTTCGGCATGAGGGAGTTGCTGAGCTTTGCTTCGCATGTCAGATCTGCATCTTCTACCCAACAATGAAGAAGGGCATGCCATGATCCATCAGCTTCAACAGCGAGCTGAAGCCTGGGCGGAGGCAGTAAGTGCAATTCCAAGTCTGGCATACCAGTCTTACCTGATTGCCACCTTCACCAAGGGAATCTGCAATATGGTGTTCTCCACCGATGATTACTGTAAGTTGCTGAAGCCGTATCTCGAGCACAGCGATTGCAGTTCCAATGATACTCGATCGAACCCTTCCGCTGAACAGGGTGCCTGGATGCCATGAAAAAGAATGCAAGCAGAATGAGGGTAAGTCTCGCGCTTCAACGATCGGGTTCGCGTCTCAATCGTATTCACTTCATTCGAACAGGTATTGTCTGTGCAAGATCTTCCAGAGGAAGAGGCGCGAAAGTCGCTTCGATTCCTGAGAGCTTCGTATGGTCCCAATCATGGCATTATCTCCAAGTTGGATCGAGAACAGATGCCTGAAGTGTTGAGTCTGATCGGTGGGAGGACCAGCTTCCTTGCGAGAGTAGCCAAGGCGCCGGATATGTTGGGTGAGTCGTCCTAGCAAAATCGTTGCGCAATGAAGGGTCTGATACCTTCGCATGCAGAGGAAGCGAAGAGTATGGTTGAAGTGGAAAAAAACTGGATGCTCTCCAAGTACATCTTTGACTCTCTCCTTTCGGAATACTTGGTACCAATTGCCTGTTTTCCAACTGTAGGGTTGGCATGACAGGTCAGGAAACGGATGACGATGTTATGGACGATCAGAAGTGAGTTTGACCGTCTTGCGGAACTTTTCGCGTTCTTGTAAACTGATTCATTACGACTCTCCGTGACACAGGTGGTCAAGGTAAGTCTTAGGTGCTCATGTGCGAAGACTATCTTAACGAATTGACGTGCGCTGTGAAATATAGCTGCACTTGGCTGCTTATGCGGGAGTTTGTCAAGATCCATGAGGCCGCAAGAAGGGAAGCTGAAGAAGCGGGGCTATCGTTCGACGCTACACAAACGCCAAAAATGTCCTACTATAAGGCTAGGCAGGTAAGTTGCCATATCTCAAGCTTGCGGTATCTGAATTCCAGTCTGACAACGTCTGTGACTTTTAGGTTATGACCCGTGGTGACTATTTGCAGCCGCTCGATACCATTAACGTATGTCTACAGCTACAATGATATCTGCGATATCTGAACCCACGACTGACCTATTACATTGACCGGCAGGTGATATCCATTGATGTAAGTCCAGCTCTACCGTCGTCCCCATCGATCACTGACATTCTTTCTACCTCGATAACCGCTAGGTCAATCACCATGTGCGACCGGACTCAATGATAACCTATCAAGCGGGTAAGATAGTGGTAGAAGAGGAAGGCTTCGACGACCTACTTGACGAGACAAGAGACCGAGTGGACGAGATCGAAGGTGAGTTGTTGCGCTTGTTCGGCCATGCCTGGGCAATCGCCTAATTTGACAAACGCTCTCGCTTTCCAGGACTTCACCGACAAAGCGAATTGACGGTCAAGGAACCTTTCAAGATCAATGTGTCTGCAGGAAATCTTTGGTCCTGGTTATGGCCGGGAAAGACCAAGACCATCGAGGTGGAAGGTTTGGGTGCATCTTTTGTTCCTGCGGAGAAGGCAGATAAGGATTGAGGGTCCGAAGGCGGTGACGCATACTCGGCTTTCGAGGTAGAGCCAGGCTATAGCATCTTTCTGAGGCTGTAAAGTGCTGTAACGATATGGCTGCACGTCATGACAGGCGTCCAAGGGGATCGATAAGCAGTATCCGCTGGAACAGCCCGGACAGGGTCCGCACGGGAGATGACTGATGTGTGCACTATTCCCATTCATTCTGCTACCTATTCTGCTGAGCAGATTCACTCCTGGAACGGTGGATATCTCCAGGGGAGTCATGATTAGCAACGGGAGCATGCTGCATCCAGCTCGACATATATCCCCCGCAGCTAGATAGAGCAACCTGGCGAGTTGTACTGTCATATGCATAGATCCGTTATCCGGCGGCCACAAGCCACGAGCGCGGATCCAAGTGATACCCGCGTTGCTAATACAGCTCACCGCTGCTCAACTCGCTCGGCACATTGCGATCCAATTCCTCCTGATCATTTCCTCCTTACCACCATTTGGTAACCCCTTGTCCCTCGCTCCAGACAGGATTCAAACCCTCACCGCCTAGTTGGCCACTTTGAATGGAAAGCCGAGAGGAAAGCGCTTGACAACCGATCGCACAGTCTTATCGCATCAATCTCCAATATCGCCAGCATTTGAACTTCGAATTCGACAATCCCGTCACGGAGGAGACTGCAGCAGAACGAATATGGCAATGCGTCCAGCACCACCCCGACCTGGAGAGCCCCCTCGACCGCAAGCTATCCCACCCAACCCCAACGCACCGTCGGAACAACAAGGAAGTCGGAATGCTGCGGGGACCAGTGTCACCAGTTCGCAGGGATTCCACGGGACGAGCGTTCCCGCGGGGGGACAGGGGCAACATGCACCGAATCCCAAAGTGGTCAGGATAGGACAGTATGAGCTTGGATCAACGCTTGGAGTCGGCAGTTTTGGCAAAGTGAAACGTAAGAGACTCCTACGTTTTCGACCGGCGCGTCTGATCATCTTTGCTTTGATTGGCATTCTGCTGTCAACACAGTTGCAACGCATTCCTTGACAGGGCATAAAGTTGCCATGAAGATCATAAACTTGAGGAAGATGAATCAGACAGATATGAATGGGCGGGTGAAGCGGGAAATCCAATACCTCAAGGTGTTGAGACATCCTCACATCATCAAGCTGTAAGTTCTATTGACGTGCCGTCTTCTCATCATCCCATACCTGCAATCCTGAACGATGTACTTCCTCCAGATACGAAGTCATCACCACACCAACAGATATCATCATGGTGATCGAGTATGCTGGAGGCGAACTCTTCAACTACATTGTCGAGAAGGGCAAGGTATGTTTGATGGATTCCTGTGGGTTGTGCGCCTATCTGACGTATGGTATTCCATCCAGATGCATGAATCTGAAGCTCGCCGGTTCTTCCAACAAATCATCTGCGCCATGGAGTATTGCCATAGGCATGGGATCGTACACCGAGACCTGAAACCAGAAAAGTATGTATCTTCCAAACCAGGCGTACACTTTCTAACGAAGCGTTCTTTTCGTACCAATAGCCTTTTACTGGATGACTACCTGAACATCAAGATTGCAGACTTTGGGTTGAGCAATATCATGACCGATGGTTCGTTCTTGAAGACTTCATGTGGTAGCCCCAACTATGCTGCGCCAGAAGTGATTGGCGGGAAGTAAGTTACAGAATCATTCTCTTCCGCAAACCACCGGTCACTGACCCCATCCTCGAAACAGACAATACGCTGGGCCGGAAATCGACGTTTGGAGTTGTGGAGTTATCCTCTACGTAATGTTGTGCGGAAGGTTGCCCTTTGACGATGAATACATCCCGAATCTGTTCAAGAAGATCAATGGTAAATCACTCGATACCATCTGCCGGCTATTTGCTAACATCTCTCTTCAGGTGGTGTATACACTTTGCCGAGCCATCTATCTCCCGATGCCAAGCACCTGTTGAGCCGGATGCTCGTTGTCGATCCCGTCAAACGAATCACGATCCCGCAAATCCGAGAACTGCCCTGGTTCCAGGAGAATCTCCCGCAGTACCTACAACCGCTGCCGGCTACCCCACTGCTGGAACGGCCGGGAGAGCTTAACAACTTGATAGATGTGCCAACAGGACCGGGCGGGTGTGTCGATGACGAAACGCAACAAAAGATCGCCGAAGCCAAGGGTCTGGAGTGGACCAAAGATCTGGGCATCATCGAGCCGCAGATAGTGGACGAGCTGTGTGAGAAGATGGCTGGATTTTCAAGAGCCGACGTATGGGATGCCTTGAAGAAGGAGAAGGATAATCAGATCAAGGTTGCGTATCAATTGGTGAGGGATCATAAACGCATGCTGCAGGACTGTAAGTTGCATTCTCCTGCAAGTTGTCAGCTTAACGGATCAATTGATTCTGTATGCAGCTGCCTACGGCCTGGGGGCCGATGATCACGTCATGGAGAGCTTTTTGTCTTCATCACCGCCACCGTGGAACGCCGGACTAGATAATGTGAGTCGTCGAAAGTCAGTGGTACTTGTCAACAAGCCTCATCAACGTTCCTATCCATAGAATGTCAAGCGGTCTACGTCAATTAAGAAACGACTGGAACCGAACGCACCGGAAGATCAAGATGAAGGGGATGACATGGACGAGATTGAAGGCATTCCGAATTCAAATTTTGAAATTCTCGAAACGTCGTTGCCTGGGCGGTTGGACGGTAGGTGATCATTGCTCAAGCAGTCATAGGGACAAGGTATTTACCATCTCGCATACAGAAAATGGCGACCCTGCGTATGACGTGCCCGGTTTTCACTCACAAAGCCTGCAATCACGCGAAGACGCACATCGTGCTGCGCAAGCTGTGATACAACAGCAAACTTCCCGAGGCGGCAAGTCGAAATCCTCAAAAGTACGGTGGCATTTCGGTATCCGATCGCGTTCGCCACCTATGGAGGTGATGCACGAGATTTACAAGACGCTACAGCAATTGGGGATGCAGTGGAAGCGAAAGCCAGACTTCGTCGACGAGCACGGGAGACCAGTTGCACAGACTTCGCAGCGGGATAAGAGGGCGAAAGACAAGCAGAATGAAATTAATCAGGGACTTTACTTTGTCGAGACGCGCTGCAAGATCGACGACGTCGTGGTGCGTATCTTGACCCAAGGAAGCACGAGCAATGTTGATGTTCCGGTTCATTCTTAGGTTCGAATGGACCTACAGCTCTACAGAGTCGACCAGGACAATTACCTGGTAGACTTCAGAAACGTTGGCTACTACTGCACGGATCCGAACGAACCCGGATTCTCACGCATACGGCGGGGATCTCATGCCACAACGGACAACGGCTCTGTAAGCTTTGACCAAACCGGTTCCACCAGCTACAGTGGAACCGGGGATTTGTCCATGGCTTCGGAAAAGGAAGTCGCGGAACAAGGCGATCATCACTCCCATCAGCATCAACGTCGCATCCGGGAAGTGTGTTCGCCTTTTGTGTTCCTGGAATGTGCCTGCAGGTTAATTGTGGCGCTTGCCTCTCCTGGCGCTGAAGCTGGATGATTGGAATTCGTGGTAGACGAAGGGATCTCTCGGCGCAAGATTCGTTTGCTTCTTGGCCAGACCTGATCGCGTGTTTTCAGAGTTGTACAGCGGCCGTGCCCAGGTGATTCGTATTCCATGACCAGCATCATTGAATTGCCCAGTCGTTATAGCCCCGAGTGTCCTCTGATACCCCAGAATGACCGTCTCCCAGGACAGCGTCTTCGCCCATGATCAGGGAGAGCTTGGCCAACCGAGCGATTTGATGATTCTATTTCTGATGGTGAGACGCACGTGCCCGTGCTCGATCGCCAGCACAGTCCTTCGCAGTACTCGAGCACATCAAACTTTGTTCATGGTTCTTCGTCTAACGCAAACTAAAAGCCATCTCTTCTTGTCACTGTCGCCAGCTATCGTCAAACCCCTCCAGGGACGTGGACAACTCCCCACAGCTTCGCCCTACAATTGTAGCGCCATCGCCATGCCACCATTTTGACTCCCTCGGCAATCGTCCTTTAAACCACTCCGTGATATTTGGATGGAAGAGTCTCGAGTACGCCGCATCGCAACGCCCTTGACGCTTTTCTTGTTCGGTCGGAAGGAGGGGGTTGGCTAAAATCAATATACGCGAGCCCGGAATACGAAAAACATACACGCTCTGTTTAGAGGAACCAACACCGCATCTGCGAGGATCTCTCGAATGGTGCTTGTCAGCTGCGTCACGATAGTCTCAACGAGTTCACGATGTCACCGGAGCATGACCTAGGCGAAGGCCGGCTTCCGGTAACTTCACCAATCTTTACACGGGATTACATTAATCCATCCCTCGGTCACCTCTCAACATCAAAATCGCCTTCCACACCGCGCGGCCGGTTATATGCGCGAGATGTGGGACAATCGCAGGACATGGGCTTTCCTCAATCAAGCTACGAATTCCCTGGATACGCTGAGGCCGCCGAAGGACCTATGACGCCAAATACCGCACCTCAATTTGCGGAACAGTTCACGCCTTTGGCCTCGAAAGCAAGACGACATCACGCGCATCGAAATAGAGAGTCTCAAATACCAGCGCCTGTGGCAGGAAGCTCGCAAGCGGGGTGGTTCGATGCAGACGAAGGCGACCTTTATCGAGGAGCATCAACACATCCTGGCCCATTAGACGGTTTCTCGAAACATCCTATTAAGGCACAACCTGACAAGCACGGCGATGCTGCTTCCATCAAGACAGCCAGTAGTTCTTCGTCCTCCTTTTCCGGCTTGGAACTGGGAAGAAGAGTGAATCAGGCGATAGACAGAGTCGGGGACGCCCTTCATTTACGTCGCGGTTCGGCTTCATCAACCAATACCAAAACCGACACCTTGACGACTATCACCACAAGATCCTCGACGACCGCCTCATCCACTAGCGATTCAGACTCATCGTCGTCCTCCAGCTCATCAGAAGATGACGGAGCTACCTCGAGCGGCATATTCCGGCGCAGAAGACAGCGAAGACGATCCGTACGCTCAAGGACGGCCAGTAGAAGATCACAGTCTCCCGATGCGCTTTCGACCGGTACCATGCGACGCCGACAGATTCCTACCCGGCGAGAATTCACGCTGATGCTGCCGAGACCGATAGGAGAAGATGACATTTCGGAAACAACAATCATTGAGACTCAACCTTCGACCGCTCGAGTGCGAATCGCATTGCCGTCGTCTGCGGAGGAAGCTCTATATACCGGACCCATCGGCATCTCGCCTCTGGAGCAACCGACACATGACTGGCATGGTAGATTGATAACCACGCCTGCCTTAAAGACGGTCATTGAGAAAATCCGTGATGAACGGAAAAAGTCGGGTTACGAGGCCGCCTTCCAGGCCGAAACAGAGAAACGGGAGGCTCGGGAACGAAGAAAGAGGAAACGACGTCACCATACGCATATGCGAGTGGACGAGAATAACGGGGACAATGGTCGGCAATCCAGCGAGGAAGGCAGGAGACGGAGACATCACGAGGAAAGCGAAGCCGATCAGCGGACGCGACGGCGGACCAATAGGAATCGAGTAGAGCAACTTCGTGCTTCACACGAGCCTTACAAAGTAAGATTCGACAATCCGTCGAACCCCCTTTCCCGCCACAATGCTTCGGAAACGGCATTGTCGGACCTCACCAATCGCCAGAGACTGTCTGATCCACGATTGTCTGAGGGCGACATCATTCGCCCGAAGAGTGCTGCTGATCTCTTGGGTCTCAGAGATGCAATCGCGTCATCCTCCTCGACAAGTGTCAAAAGTTTGGGGCCCGGCGCTGTTCCGCGTCCGCTCGCCAAGAGGGGACAGCCATTCAAATTACCTCCAAGACCCGTATTCCATCGCGCTCAAACAACGGCCGGCACCGTTTCTAGTCTTGCAAAGCCTTTTGCGCCAAATGAAGACGCACCAGAAGTGAAGAAGGGATGTTGGTGGCTCGATGTCAGTTGTCCGACATGGCAGGACTTGCGAGATATCGGCGAGGTAAGCACCACCAGATGTGGTTCCGATGTGGCAGAACTGATGTCACCTTAATAGCTGTTACATTTACACCCATTGACCCTGGAAGACGTATTACAACAGGATCCGCGAGAAAAGATCGACGTCTTTGACAATCTTGGTTACCACTTTATCGTTTTCCGCGCCATCGACGAAACATACTTCAAGTACACAGCGCCGGAAACGAACAGCAAGACTGGTTATCTGCAAGGAAGGAGGAGGGGTAGACTCGAGATTGTCGAAAACCGTCCAGGGAAAGAGGGTCTCGAGGGTCTCGGTGTCGGAGGTTTGAACGTGTACATCGTCGTCTTTGCCGATGGTGTAGTAAGCGTAAGTAGAACTGTTCACCTCGGACCATAAACTCAAGCTGAGTCTCGCATTTTAGTTTCATAATGACGATATCTCCAAGCATACGGAGCGAGTTCGGGAGAAGATTTTAACCCTTCAGCGGGATACAGCGAGCCCAGGTAGGTTTAGAGCCTGTATGAATTCGAATCATCGTTCAAAGTCGAAATTGCAGAATGGATCGCACACGGCCTCTTGGACTCCATCGTAGACGCCTTCTTCCCCTTGATCAGTCACATCGACGATGAAGTGGATGAGATCGACACTTTGGTCATCGACCCTTCGAACATAATGAAAAAGGAGAAACCCCATCCAGAACACCTGCCTTTGGAAGCCTTGAACATCACTTCTGACAAGGTGGAGGTCTTCGAATTGGCGGAGAAGGATGATCAGAAGCGCTTGGCTCCAAAGTCGAAAAAGAAAAAGAAGAGAAGACCACTTTCCAAGCGGATTCGACGAGGGTGGAAGCGACTCCGCAAGGCTGTTTCCAGAAGACAATCTCGTCTCGAATTGTGGCTGGATCAAAGCAAATTTGGTATAGCCTTGAATGCAATCTTTCACCGCTTGCGAAAAACGTTCGGCATCCGACATTTCAATCGACAGGAACAATCTGCCGCCTTTCAACCGATATTCGACCGAACGTTGCTGTTGCACCGAATGACAGAGATGCGAAGGCTCGTGACCGGTCTTACGCGATTGCTTGGAGCGAAGCATCAAGTCGTGACCCGATTGAGGAAGAGGGCTGGTACGGGCGGTGGGGAAGTCGCCGTGTACATAAGCGATGTGCAAGGTAGGTTGTGTGGGTCGGTGCTATCCGTTCTTTTCTGACATATGAGCGCTTTAGACCACATCATCATGTTGCAGACGTCTCTGCTGCATTACGAATATATCCTTTCTCACTGTCAACCGGCGTATATGGCACATCTACAAGTTACGTTCGCAATCGCTCGCAGCGGGACGTCAGACTTGATTCTGGCGCTCTCGATCGTCGGTATCGGGATTCTGCCTCTGCAGCTGCTCACCAGTAGGTATTCATAACAATAGATTCGTAAGCTGCAGTCTAATCATTTCTGTTCCGCTCAGGTCTTTTTGGTACGAACGTGACGGTTCCTCATGACGGCGATGATGATTTTCTGAAATCGGACGGCACGTCCGCCGGGTTTACTTGGTTCGGAATCGTGTTGGCTTTGGCCGTTCTCATAATCACTGGCTACGGATGTCTGGTGAAGTTCTGGAAAAGGCAAGCGAGAGAGAAGGGAAGGACTAGCGAATTGGAGAGTGCAAAGCCATCTTCCACTGGTCTCGCTAGCGTTCTGCGGAGACAGTGGGATAATACAGCAATCCGCTTCAGGCGTGGAGTGTGAATCTCTAGAATTCAAATAGAGCCAAACTATGCATCACAATCATTACATCACATGCCATGTCCTCATTGATCGTGCAATCTGCATGCCCCGTCACTGGGCGACCCGAGGCAAGTCTTCAGAAACGCTTGCCCCTTTTCTGCGCATCATATGTGCGCTGAAGAGCAATCAAGACAAGTTCACTGTCAATGGTCGAAATCATTCCGCAAAACGACTAGCTTACCCATGCTGAGAATGCAAACACGCAGAACAGGATCACGCCCATGGCCTTCAAGAGGAAGAGGAACCAGGACGCAAATCCAGCAGATGAGCCTGATTTCGAGCGTTGCGATGACGCCGGTCTCGCTGCATTGACAGGCGGTGCGCCGTATGTCTTGTTCGTATATATCTGATTCGTCGTTACCGACACGATACTACGCACATACGAAACAGGACAATTAGTGCTCCGAGGAAATCGATGTGCGGCCCGGCGGGACTTACTCGTGGGCGTCAGAGACATCACCAGTAAGCGCCGAAAAGCCAAGGTATATCTCCCCTTGCGGCATGGTAAAGTCCGACACTTCAAAGCATACTTTCCATTTGTTCCAGTCGTCCACTTGCAGGGCCAGCTGGAAGCGCAGACTATATCAGGATTCCGGCAGGAGGGTACGACGGAGGTGAGGGACGGACTTGGAGCTTTTTGAGTTCTTTCATGTACGTGAGTTTCAGTTTCGTAGCAACGTCTCTCCGCCTGACGTCCACCTGTATGCTTGAAGTCAGCTTCAAGCATGCACTCAGCTAGCCATTCTGCTTACCGAACATGCCGCAAGCTTGGGTCGCAGAGATCATTGGTAAGCAAACCATGCAGCTGGCTATTGTATGAATCTTACCTCTGTCTTCTCGTTATCGTGATCATGATCATACGCCGTCTTCCCATCCCCTAACATCGCCGTGACACGAGGGAACGAATACGCATGCCTCGAGTTCGCGTAGCTGCGCACCATGATGAGCGGTTCATTTGACCTTTTCGTGATGGGGGAGTTAACTTACGTGTCCAGAAAGACGGCGAGTCCGGTAAAGTAATCCACACTTCCAAATACCGGTCCCGGTTGGGCCCGGTCTTTGGTCAACCACATTGCTAGCCCGTCGCCGAATAAAGAATGTCCTTTACCGTTGATCTGTGCAAAGCTAAAGTCAGCATCACCGGACGCAAAAAGCAGAGAAAGGGAAAGGTACCTTGAATTCAACCTCGACTTGGTAATTATCGACACGTATTGGCATCCGGGACCAGAGCCAGCCCATTTCCGAGGGACGGTCCTGTGTCAAGCGGACATGCTTGTTTGTGTTCTATGAGAGGATCGCGGTGTATTGATGATTTCATCAGGTTATGGATATGTTGAGGAGCGGGAACAGAGGTGCTTACGATGATTGCGTCGCCGCCAAAGTCCCACCTGATCGTCCGTACCGTAAAGCCATGAGCTATCCGCTCACCATGCAGCGTCACTGGGGACACTACTCACCATCGATTCTGAAGAAGAACAAGCCAAATCAGCTGCCATGCCTGAAGCGCATTCGGAACGGCATCTTACCTGCAGATCCTGATCCACGTACGGCGCATAAAGTGTGTGCGTCCTCAACGGTACAACCTAATCCGCACAATGGCGCATCAGTGTCCCGCCAGAAGGTCTGAACACCACGAGCTTACCCTTTCGATATGGCTGGAAATCGTGTCATCCAGGTCGTCTCGCGCTGCCGCTGAGGACAGGGTCAAAAGCACCGATGCGGTCGATGCTAGAGGTTTGTACCACTTCATCGTCTGGGAATGTCTGTTTGATAGGTTCCAAAGCAGAGGTGATGAAGATGAATAAGGTGAAGAGCTTGGTGAAGCATCTCTTTCTGCCGCGTCACAAACACGGATTCAACGCTCGAGGTGCGATCGACGACGACTGAGGGTCGAAGGAATGATATTTCTCAGACGTGAACGGTATCTTTCACTTACTTGACCATTCATTCGACCGGCACCCACGACACCTCCAATGCAGACAGTACGAACATACCTCGCAAGATGGCAGAACATTCCATCGGCAATCCGTCCGAATCCGGGTGACATCCGTTTCAAGGGCAACACCGCCAGTCTGCGCGGGAACCGATTGATACATCCCCGTCGCAACGTATCAACAAGACCTTCTCCGGGAACTCAACACCGCCCGTTGGATCCCTCGAACCCATTCTACATTCCCAAACCCGATTCCACCGAATTCCCACCGATCTCACAACGCCTGAAACCTCTTTTACCGTTCATCTTCTACTGGACGGTGCTCACCTCGCTGGCGTACCATCTTCTCCGAATGCGAACGCTGAAGAAGGAAGAGACCGCACGGAAAGAGGCACAAATAAGTGTGCTGGAAGGTCTGGTGAATCGGTATCGAGCCGCAAAGGGTATCAAGACGGGAACCGAGTTGGATGAGCAGGTTGTGTATTGGCCGGATGAGGCGGAGGTGCAGAGGGAGTTGGAAATGGTCGGGTTGAGGGAACGGAAGCATATTCCTGGCACGGATGAAGGCGTCGACGGGTTCGAGGAGGCGAGGAGTGTCGGGTGGAAGGAGGTGTTGTTTGGACGGAAGAGGGTCAAGTTGACGGAGGAGGAAGAGGCGCAGGCGGCGGAAAAGGAGTGGAGAGATGGTATGTCCCATCGTAAGAGCTGCATTTGGCGATATCTAATCATCGCCTTGACAGTCGTCAATGCTGCCGCGGAGAGCTCAAAGGTGCCTGCAACGCAGTCAACTCGTTCCCCAGTTCACCCATCCAACATCGAACCGACATCTCAGGGGGTCGAGATGTCGTCATCCAAGACGAGACGCGCGCCTTCGTCTGCCGTCTTCATGTAGGATAACGCGGATCGAACCCTGCGGGGAATTCACATCCTGCCTTAGCACAGTCTGTGTCGAGGTTTCATATTATATGATATGGCTATACAGCGGGAAACACCAGGATTGGATATCTCGCTCATCATTCTGCCATTGCAGACAGTGGCGCGTGTATCTAATCAAGTCATTGCGCGCAGGTAGAGACAAAGTCTCTCACAAAATAAAAGACAGAAATCGAAAGGGCAAAATGCAAACCACGAACTCTAGCATAGTTCATGGCAACCAGACCTATGGACAAAATACTATCAGACATCGTCCCCGAAGTCTCCGGCTCGGACCCACCTTGATCGTCTGATCCACCGAACCCGTCGCCACCACATTCACCCGTCTCCCCGCCTCCTTCCCGTCCTTCCCACCCGCGGCACCGGCCGTCGTCCGACCCCATGCCAGACACGAAACGAAATGGTCATGCGCTTCCACCGTCTTCCAGAGTTTCCCGAGGGATAGGTCCCATACGCGCACGGTCTTGTCGTCCGAGGCGGAGAGGAGGTATTTACCGTTCGGATGAAAGGCGAGGGCACGGATCCAGTTGTCATGTCCCGCCTGGAGGAATAGAATCAGTAATCGGCATGGACAAATGGGGAAGAGGGTGGACACATACGAGAACTTTGAGACATTGTCCACTTAGGCCATCCCATATGCGTATCGTCTTGTCCCTCGCACCCGTCGCGACGAAACAACCTGGCTGCTTGGCTCTTTCATCCGTTGGCGAAGCCTACAGCATGCATTATGGAAGGACGTCCTCTTCATGCTTGCAGAAGTAAACTTACCCTGATACCCGTCATTTGCCGGATCACGGCATACGATGCAACGGGCGCGAATTCCGCTGTTTCGACTACGTTATCGTGTCCTCGCAGCTGCAACTTTTCCTCGCCTGACACTCGATCGAAAATTATCGACGTCTGGTGATATCGAAAAGACGTGCTGGCGTCAGTTCCGTTGTACTGGGCGGTGGCAGAGGTCCTCACCAAGTCACTGGAAGCTGTCACGAGCCATTTACCGTCTTCCGATGGCGACACGCTCCGTACCCATTGTTCATGTCCCCACAGCGTTTTCACACAATACCTACGAACCGACTCATCAGTACGGAATTCAATTATCCTTCTCTTCTGAAAATGGCTCACCCCGTCGCAACCTCCCATATCCGCACCGTCTTGTCCCTACTTGCGCTGACGAGAAAGTCCCCCTGTGGTGGTAAGAACCGCACCGATGATACCGAATGGTCGTGCCCCTGTAACGTTTTTGTGTTCTTGTACGAGTTTTGCGTGTCCCAGATCTTGATCGACATGTCATTCGAGCAGGACACTGAACCATAACGTTCCGTCAAAGGCTGTTTTCGGGCGAATAAAAAACAAGCAGAGGCTCACCCAACAGGTCACCCTTCGGGTCAAAATCCACATCCATGACCGCCTTGGTATGTCCCTTTAACGTTCGCTCGCACTCGCCTGCCTCCCAATCCCAGATCTTGATACTCGCGTCCTCACTCGCCGAGGCAAGAACGTTCCATACGGGATGAAACGCGATACGCGAGATGGGACCTCGGTGGCCGGGAAGAGTGTGACGATGCGGAGCGCGCGGGATCCAATTGGGATCGGAGGTGCTGGAGGTGCTGGTAGAACGGCCGGGAAGGGAGAGTTCAGATTGGAGGGCGGCGTTGCGGGCTTCGAGGTCCATGATCTGGCACGCGAAGACAAGATGTTATCACTTGGGACGCGTCCTGACGGTGAGCCGGTCTGAAGAAGCAACGCTCGCGCACCTTTTTCTGCAGCCTGATCACACTCGTCCACTTTTTTTCCAGCAGTCCGTGATATTTCGTCGCCGCGCCCGGCTCATCCATCTGTATATCCGCGTGATTCGACTCGTTCTTGAGCGCATCAAAGGTCGCGTGCATCCCGGCGTTGTAGAGGTAGGATAACATGGCTTTATGTCTGTCGTCGGGACGCAATCAGTACAGGGATATTCGGTGAAGGGAGATTAGAGGCTTACAGCTCTTCTTTTTGTCGCTCCGTGAGGAGACTGGTCGAGTATGACATTTCGGCCCGAATTTTGAGAGGTAACGGCGTGCGTGTTCCTGTGATCCTTGTCCTCTTCCTCGAGCTGCTTTGCTGTGGTCTCAGATGATATCGATGTTGTAAAGGAGGGGATCATCATTCAACATCGACGCTGTTTCGGTTGTCAAGGTGATCATCGCGATTAGCTAAGCGCGTACAGGTTTCAGCCGTTTCAGCCGTTCAATAATCGAGACGACAAAAGACAATATAGACCATTGCCGTATTCTCTTTAACTATCTTTCTGTACGTCGCTCACGTCCTCGAACTGAAGTTAAGATGGACAACCTCCGCTTACATCTACTTGGCAATGACCCTTGGCAATGACCATTGGCAATGACCGTGTTAACGCGAGAGGGGAGCAGGAAAGCTGGACCCAGGAGTAAACCTCTCCGCTCATTCGCCTATCTGTCGTGAGTACTTTTTTCTGATCGTCTCCCTCTCCTCGGCCTCGCCAGACAAGACCACTCGGACCCTGCATGATGTTATGACTAGTAAAAGGTCTGATCGTTCTCCCGGCACAAAGTCCGACGCCGACCGCGCGACTCACGTCGAATTACTCCGCAAAGTCTGTACGCAACAGCTTCCTTCCTCCAAGTACACCACGAGGATACGGCCGTCTCGCCCTATTCACCTAGCTCCCTCCGGGTCAAGCAGAGTGCGGGGCAGACGGTCGAAGTCGTAAAAGGCCGGACGAAATCAACAAACCATCCTCGGATGCTAGGTGTGCGCGTCCAGTAACCGCAGGGTTTAGGATCGCGTGCCAGCTCTGAGAATACGCCCGGGAATAGACGCCTATACCCTTGGCCCTTCGGTTGTTACTTAACGACCGAGACCTCATTCGAAGGGGATCCGGCGCAAAGGCCTGGGCGGACACGAAGACCTAGGTCTTGTCGCGCGGAGGATACGATTTGGGGAGAATCTCAGCAGGGTTGCTCGAATGCACCGTCGGTGTCGATCTGAACATCGACACTGGTACCTTTCCGAGGGACTGGTCAATCCTGGATGAACCGTCCCTGCGAGCGTTCAACCAGCGTCGAATCACTGGTTGAACGTGAAATGGGGGAAGAACAGCGCGTCTCCAATCTCGGCCAGAGAAGGGAGACACGATACGGAAAACAGCCGATCTCCTCGCGAGCATCAACGACCACATCGGCAAATGACCGTATCGTACACCGAGTACAACCGCTGCGTCAAGATTTCTCAGCGCCGTGTCGATGTCCCCTTCGGTGGAAAGATTCGTGCTGGAAATGGGAGCGAATGATCACGACGTGTCCGTCGGGGACGTGCGAGACTTGCCTCTCCCCGGTCTAATGGCTTGCGGAGAGGAGTCCACTGATCGGGTTTGGGGAGGTCCTTGTTTGGCGGGTGTCTGCGTGTGCGAGATCTTTAAATGACCGAGCTGAACTGATAATATTGTTCCCAGTCGCATAGGTCGGCACCAGTACCTGATTTTGGCTTGTGGGATGCAATTGGGGGACGCGGCCGAGCCGACGATGCCTGGCTATTCGTGCAGCTTTATATCTTAGGTGAGTGAGCAGTGCAGTCAGATGTGCGGTTTACCCATCGAGGTGGCGTCGATTGCGAAACTTGCAAGACGACTTGGCGGAGCGTAACCATGAAAAGACGGGAGGAGCTGGTTCTCGCGCGATGCAGCGTACTCGTGCTATATTAACTGTAGAATGTAACGCACTGGTGCGAGAACTTTGGAACGTCTATGTGCCTTCTTCTGGGCGGAACGTTGTGTCCGCTATTCCTATGGCATTATCCCTCGTGTCCTTCCCAATAGCTGAAGGCTGACTGGTGAGCTTTGTGCGGCACTCCTGGGTTCCTTTGACAGAACAACTTGATTTTTGAGCTCGTTCATTCCCCCATCCTTGCGCCGTTCCCCCGCACGATTCCATCATTTTGTTTATCCTGTGCACCGTGCAGCGCATAGGTCCCTATTGTATGCGCCTGGCTGAATGCTGATCGGGCCACGTTCGGGTTCAGGCACTTCTTCGGGTCTCGCCAGAATAGACATACAGTACCTATAATCGGCGATCAATCGGGTCTTGCGGTAATCCGCGGCGACTTTGAGGTCGAGGTCGGCCTTCTCCGCGTCAAAATTCAGCCCATGACTTACTGCTTCGTCGGTTCATACCGCTCTGTTACTCTGACGTTACTAATTCAACCATCGGAGACCTCGAGGCAAGATGCGTTCGTACAGCATGCCCAAGAAATAGATGGAATGGCGGAAAGCCAGCCGTCCCCGCGATTACACTTTGGAACTAGTATACCCCTCGTCCGTTGACAGAATGGATATACCTCAACAATCAATACCAACCAGCAAGACAGTAGGGGAAGTAGGAGGAACTCCACCAGCAGCTGAAGAGGCCAATGCGTTCGAATTGTCCCCCCTGGAGAAGACAGGCATACTACCCGAAGAGCCAGCGAAGAATGAGGCGAGACACGAACATTCACCAACACATGACCATCATGCGCATTTCGACTTGCCGCCAGGGGAACCCAAGGAAACAGAAGAGTCGTTACAGGTACCGGTTGTCGACATCGAACATGCACCAGTGGATAACGATCCTCGAGAGTGGAGCGACAGGAAAAAGGTGCGCCGACATCGGACTTCCGGCAAAATAATGCTTGAGCTGATCTCATTGACGCATCATCGGACTATCAGACAGTCATCTTGGCTATGATCGCTATAGCCTCCATCTCGCCGACTTTGGGTGCTTCAATATACAATCCAGCATTCGACCAGCTGCGCGAGCAGCTCCATGCCACGGATACCCAGCTTGCTCTGTCACTATCTATTTTCATTTTGTTTCAAGGTGGATTCCCAGTATGTAAGTTTCCAGCAATGAGCATCGCGTATGGCTGGATCCGGACCTGGCTCACAAGCTTTGTACCGATAGTGTGGTCTACTATCGCAGAGATCACTGGCCGAAAGGTAAGGGTCCTGCACCTCTTGACGAGACGACGGAGTTACCTCGCCAGAAGGCTGATTATCCTCACCTCTTCCAGATCATTTACCTTGTCTCCAATGCAGCACGTTCGCCCGCCAGTCTACTACAAGAATCTGGCTGACTTCATCGCCCTACAGTTGTTCATCACCGGTACAATCGTGGCCGGTCGGGCAAACTCCATGACGCTCTTGAGTACGTGTGGCCAGGCCCTGCGGAGGCGAGTTCATACTGATTTGCCTGTTGGCAGTCTTGATGAGACTGCTACAGGCTTTCGGTTCGTCTGCAGTACTAGCCATTGGAGCCGGAACTCTTGCCGACATTTACGAAAGGCATGAAAGAGGAAGCAAGTAGGTATTCACGTAGTTTCGCTCACAGGCGTGATCATGCTAATGTCCTATCGTATTAGAATGGGACTCTACTACGCCGTACCACTCCTTGGCCCTTCCCTCGGTCCCGTCATCGGAGGTCTCCTCACCAAGGGGTTTTCCTGGCGGGCGACCTTCTACTTCCTTGCTGCGTTTGGAGGTGTCTCGTTCTGCAGTTTCCTGTTCTTCCCAGACTCGTACCGCAAGGAAAGGTCTCAGATCTACCAAGCAGCCACGAAACGGGCTTTGAAGAGGGCTCTGGCCCATCATGAGAGCAAGGAGAAGAAGCGGATCAAGAAAGTCACGAGGGGTCTGTCAACATCGGACCCCACGCCGGCAACGACGGTTCCGCCCACGCCCGCTGCACGGACGGGCTTCCATACACCCATAGAAGACGAGGAGGATACCTTGGTGAAAACGTCGAGATCCGACATTGCCGACAATATCCCCAAGCCAACAACTCCTCCGTATGCTGATGAAGTGGCCACGGAGCGAGCCTTGCGGACTGTCGAGGACATGCAACCCGTCATGAAGCGTCGACATTGGATGTTTTGGAAAAAGAGAAAGTCGACAGAGCACGAGGACAACGAGATCGAGATACAACTATCGCTCAAAGACGCCAACCCGCTGCCTGCCATGTGGCATATCTTGAAAAGGCCGAATAACGCGTTAGGTGTGGTATGTTCAGGTAAGTGACTCTTCCTGAAGCTTTGCCTCTCAACTGATCAGGTGAAAAGGGTTGCTGTTCGCGGTGCAATATACAATCGCCTTTACGGGGGCTGTTCTTTTTGCCGAGTGAGCTCGACTCCTCGCTTCTTTCGGTTGACGTTCCTTGTCCGCTGACCTGTTTCATAGAGATCCATACGACTACTCGCCCCTCAAGGTTGGTTTGGCGCTGTTATCCTTCGGTGAGCAGTCACTTCGAGCTTCCGGCGCAGCTCCGCTGACTCCCGCTTATCACAGGCGGAGGAAACGTCGTCGGCAGCATATTGGGAGGAAAGTACAGCGACATCATGCTGCGAAGACTCAAGAAGCAGAATGGCGGGGTTGGAGAGCCGGAAATGAGGTTGAGATCTACAACACCAGGTAGGCCCCGTTGATGAATGTTATCATGGACAGTTCTGACATCTTTATGGCCGTAGCGATGTTTATTATGATACCCTCGTTGTTGGTGTACGCATGGACAGCACACTTCAAGACGAATGCGGCTGGCCCCTTGATTGCGCTGTTCTTCAATGGATTCAGTATAATGCAAGTTTTTGGCAATAGTCAAGCTTCCATGAGCGCTGACGTTGTACTGTTTCCACAGGGTGATATATTCTTCGACCTTGGCTTACCTAGTCGACGCCAATCCGGGTCGAAGCTCGTCAGCTGTAAGTCATTGCAAGCTGCACAATTACCGTAGCAGCTAATGCAGGAGAGACCATGGCAGGTGGCGTGCAATTCTCTGTTTCGAGGCGCTTTCGCATGCGTCAGCAGTCAAGTCTCGCTGCCGATCAGAGTGCGTCGACCGACAGAGCCACGTTGGGCAAACAACTGACATGCCAAACCCCTGCCAGAACGCCATCGGTGACGGCGGGCTCTACACAATTCTGTCGGGTTGCTTGGTGTTTTCTTGTTTAGGGTTCTGGGTGATCATCAGGAAGGGCAAGCGGTGGAGGGATCCTTCGTGGAAGTTTAAGCATCAACAGTCAAAGACGTGACGCAAGGGTGATCGGAAGAAGGCCATATCGCCCTCGGATCCTCAATCGTGTATATCGCCAGACTGGAACGGAAGGTCGAGACCTCCCTTGTAATTGTCACTCACAATTACCGTAGGCCAAGAGGCATCATACTACACAGCCAAATCGCTGGGCAGGAGAGAAAAGAAAGGACGATCCAAGTCTTGTCCCTTCTTATGCGCTGCACAGAACCCAAGAACTGTCCGCTGAGTCTGGGGTGTCTGGAGATGCCGATTGTGGGGACGAATGTCTCCCACATCACTTGCTCTCATCCCTGATAATAAAACAAGTTTATGACGAAACTACTTGCTTACAGGAATCCCAGAATCGGTCTATTGTTTTGCGCGAATTCAGACTAGCTCATTCTACCCTCCACGCGAGTCATGACACCTCAACTCTGAACCTACGCATCGGGCTGCTGCATCAACGCCGCGGGCGGATCCATAGGTGGCTGTGCCTTTAGATCGGTGTTGAACAGGCGATCTTTCAACACCTGAGCGATAAGACCGTGTTGGCTTTCGGCCGAGATCCGCGCCCTGCCATCACACACATGCATAGTTGAGCTGCTGTTCTTCCCGCAACCATCTGAGACGGAAAGCACTTACCCATCCTTGGCCGCTTTCTTGAGCGCGCTGTCCTTCTCCTCCCATGTTCCCGGCTTTCCGTTCTCTCCTGCCTTTTTCGAGACCGAAGTACTATCGGCACTTCGTACCTTTGCGGAGGCTTGTACTTGGCCGAGTTTCGCAGAGAGGTCGTTGAGTTGAGAGATGGCGTAAGATCGAGACTGGCAAAGGGTTCAGAGACTTGTATAAGCGCATGATTCCTCGTAGTATTGATTAGGGGAAAGACAAACTCACCGAAATCAGCGGACTTTGCCCGAGCGTGTTCACCCAGTATTTGTTCCAGAGCGAGCTGAGCAATTGGGTATCCAAGCTGCTCTTGAAAATTGAGACATCGAGCTGGTAGTACGAGTTGGCGTGGACACCAAAGTCTTCAACTTTGTCCAGAGGAATTGGCTGATACTCTGAAGCAGAGGCATTGGGAGGTGTGTAGCCCTGCAAGTACAAGAATCATGATCAACCAGGTGCCCGTGAAAACGATAAGAGAGGCATTACCTCGGGATAGCATCGGAAAGCACCAATCTCTACTTTACCAGCCGAGATGGTCCTGTTCGGATCGATCTGTGACATGGTATCAATTGAATGGATACACTTCGGGCCACTCTACGTACCACGACGGCTAAGTACGGGTCGCTGAACTTCTGATTCGTCAATTGCGTATTCACGTCGATTCCCGACAACCAACATCCATAACCGGGATGACTATGGGATCAAAAGGGTCAGCCTATGACCTCGAGATGGCAAGTGAGACTCACCTGTGGTACCAACCCACCACCATCTCATTCTTCTGCACCCTGCTATTACCCTCGTTGTAATTGACCATATACTCCATCGCCTCGTTTCCCGCATTGACACGCGTTTCCGTTCCTTGAACGGGCAAGGCAAAGGTATCCATGATGTAGAACGTTCGATCCTGGATCTTGCCGTTCATCAAGCCCATGATCTCATATTGTCCACCGGAACGAGCGTGAATGACCATCTTGATGAGCGCAACCGCGGAGATTTTGACAGACTGGAAATAGTGGGGACTTAAAAAGAAGACGTCAGGAGATCAGGATAGCGGGAAGAGTGCGAGAACGTACTCCTTCGTCCATGACTCTGCCTTGACCAACTCCATCTGCTCATCTCTGTTGTAGCGAAAAATCTCGTCATTGGCATCGATAGTCTGGACAGGGGAAATTAAGCATCGCGATGAGCAACCGATGAATATCGCCAGGACGGACCTCGATGTTGTTGTTGAGCTCGAAAGTCTTTTGTGCGACCTCCATCTTATGTGGTGAGACAGTGAGAAAGGGAAGGAGGCCTGGTCTCCACGACGGACAATAGACGATAGATCTAGAGACTGAGGAGATGGTCATCAACAGTCCACCGCTCGCTCGTTCTACTTCGCCGATCAACCTCTTTGATGACGAATCGTTACGAGCATACCAGATAGAATTGATGCAACATGGTACAAGGTGCGATACAACTGGCCAGAAACATGCCATATACAACCGACCTCATTCTATTATTACAGGACCGTGTTATCGCACAACCGAGTGACTGGCGCCCTGCTTCTCCGCGATCTTAGGCACAGGAGCGTCTGCGGCATTCGCTGCTGGTACCGTTCCACCTTCCGTCTCGCCGCGTTTCGGCGCGCGGGATTCGCCCTGACAGGATAGATTGAGTGAATGCTCAAAATCCAAGAGAGAATTCATACCTTGAATCCAAGATAGTATAATCGGCTCTTGTCGCCTCCCTCCGAATCAGACTGCACAGGAGAAACGTTAGATTGCAAGGGGTGGAAAGGAAAACTCAGAACTCACGATCATTAATGTCACGCTCCATACACTAGCCATCTTCTGCACCTTCAGCGGCCACTCTTCGACCTCTCTCCGCCCGCCAGCACCGCGGCCCTCCTCATCGACACCCGCCTGCCATCCTGCCGGACTCTGCGCAATTGCGATCTCTTGCACCGGTTTCATCGCCTCTATATCGGAGAACGAAGGTGCGTGAGGAAGGTTCGTATATAGTCTGATCCGGGTGGGGCGAGAGTGGGAATCTGGTGGTGGTGGAAGGACGAGCAGGGAGCGAAGTCGCAGAGAGTGGATGAAGGGGACGTGTATAATCATCTAACGATTTCAGAAGAAAGGGTTTTGTAAGAGAAACGACAGGCATCCTAGGATACATCTAAGGCGTACCTGATCATCCACACCGCTCTCGCAGAAGATCTCCATATCATGCCTCTCATCCCATGTCTTGATGATTTTCTTCGCGGCTTCGGGATCTTCGATGTTCAATCCTGTTACACTAGGCGAATCCGAATTTCAGTGAGGGATACTCGATCCTCGATTGCAAGACCACACACTTGTTGTGATTGATGAAGGCATATAGATTCTCGTCCCTGCCCTCGCCCTGAAGACCGGTGGACCATGAGTGTAGACACGCGTCGCAAACATGAAAGAGACATACCGCAGACACCCTTTCGAGCACTTGAACCGCCACACCGGAATGTAAGTCTACCGCTGTGAGGTCGTCCTGACATGACATGGTGGAGATGATTGTCAGACGAATGCCAGAGAAGAGGAGGAGGCCTGAACCCTTAACAATACCAAGGTGTAGAGGAGCTTGTAGAGGCGAACGGATAAGAGCGATCGATTAGTCATCTGCTATCCATCATTCGCCAAGTGATGCATGATCATCTTTGTCTTCACCTATTTCTTGAGACTCGTCCCCGGATACTACCCTACCTTCAGTCATGGACAAGAATCTCCCTCCAGGTACGCACAATCCTGCGCCTCACGATGCAGCGCTGAGCATATCACCAAATGCAGACCCGAGCCTTGCATCGGTAGCACATCAAGCATTGGAGCCATATAAGAAACTCCCGGACAACAAAGGCAAGTTCAGCATTGCTTACACACTTCAGGTAGTCTTGACAGTGCTAAATCAATCATGCATCGCCCTGATAGTGGTGATACGGTTCAAATCAGTCGGTTCCGCACCCATTATGAAACAAAACTTCTTCAAGATCACCTCGTCACATAAGTTTCAAGCGGTTGTTCAGTTTTTGAGGAAGGAGCTACGTTGGAAACAAGGGGATCCGTTGGTGAGTCATCCCTGTGCTCCTATGTCGGGACATTCCACGCGGAAGACTTGACCCTGACGGGTTCGTCACGTTGTCGCAGTTCACTTATATCAATTCATCATTTGCACCTGCGCCGGATGATTCGGTCGCCGCGTTGTTCAAGGTTCGTTCATGTTACTCAGGCAAGCCTCTTATCTTCATCAGCCTCGATCCTGAATCATACTCTGTGTGGGATCCCAGTGCTTCAACACGGATGGACACCTAATAGTGAACTACAGGTAAGGAGAAGGTCGCTGCGAAGAATCGAAAGGGCCATCTTACTGATCTTCGTCCCGTTCCGGAAAAATCAGCACAACTCAGGCATGGGGATAATCCTGAGAGAAATCCGAAGCATTATTGCTATTCATTATCGCCATAGTTGTATCATAGTTGTAAATGTATTCGCATTGCCCTCCGGAAATCTAAGATGGCTGCACGTAATAATACGACACTGCTCATTCCCCGCGATCACATTGCCCCAAAGGGCCGTGAAATACGTTGTTGCCTTGACGATGATACGGCTCCCCAATCTACCTGATCTCCAGGACGATCTAGTAACACAGAGCAAACATTCAGCATTCTCACAATATCTTTCCCTAACAGCAGAACCGACCTTTCCACTATTTTTGTTCGCCTCCATCTCCTTATGTGCATCCGCCACCTTCTTCCAGTCATACACATCATGCACAGACACCTGCATGTCGCCCTTAACGATCATTGGCAATGCCTCCTTCTCGAATCTGCCAAGAAGCTCGCCTTGGTACTCGGGCGAGCGAGAGCGAAGCGTCGTGCCGCGGATGGTGAGCCGCTTGAAGAGAAGTGGGGCGAAGGAAGCCTTGTCTGGAAGGGTTGCACCGGAGAGGAATGCGAGAATGATCATTCGTCCGTCTTGACGCAAGAGGGAGATGTTCTGTGGCGCAAGATGGGTCAACGCAATTATACGAGGGGAACGAAATTATAGCTTACCTTGTTCCAGTAGTTTGGCCCGACTGACACACAGTATCAGCCTTGAACGACGTTCTCATGCCATTACGGGTCCTGACGTACCGAAATCCACTATCACATCGACACCCTTCTCGTCAATTTTACGTACTTCCTCCTCAAAGTCTGGACGTACTGGGTCAGTTCAACATCTCTTATACAAGGCGGCGGAACTTACTCTGCTCGCGGTAATTGATGGGGTGCACCTTTCCTCCCGACAGCTTGTCCAGGAAAGCGACTTTATCGGCAGTGCCGGCAGTGGTGAACACCTTGTTGGCTCCGAAAGCGACTGTCGTGGCAAGCGGTGAGTTGACGTGTCAACAGAAAAGGAGACGCGAGTGGGACAGCGTACCAGCAAGTTGGTTCGCGGCGACTCCTACACCGGAGGCCCCCTAGGATTGCGATGCGTCCACGATGAGCTTGGCACTTCCGACCTCCAGCAGTACCCTTACAGCATGTATCAACACATTCTCGCCTTTCTTGAAATTGCCCTCCAGGAACAACGCCTGGAACGCCGTCATCCAGTTCTCCGGCGTGCCCGCGGCTTCGATCCACGAGAGCTCTTCCGGTTTCCGGATGATCATTTGCGAGGAGATGGCGATGTACTCTGCGTAGGCTCCCTACCCACGCGAGATAAGTGGAAGTGAAAGGAGGCCAAGGAATGAACTCACACCGTACGCAAGACCAAAGACATGGTCGCCGTCTTTCCATTCTTCCCCGTTGTAACTCTTCAGCCCTTCCTCTTTCATCTTGACAATCTCTCCGGAGAACTCTACTCCCATGATCGTCTTGGATGCCTGAGGGGGCAACGGGTACTTTCCCTCGCGCTGCATGATGTCCATTCTGTTGAGGCCAAATGCTTTGACCTGGGGACAACATCAGCGTCGTCCTGACAGACAGGATGCCCATAGACGCACCTTGACGAGCACCTGGCCCTTCTCCAACGTAGGTACTGCCTCTTCACCCATGTACAAGTCATCTGCTGTGCCCTTGCCGTTCTTGACGAGAATACACCTCATCTTTTCGGGAATTGAGGTGGACATTCTGGCGTAGCGGTAGCTTGGGCTGAATAGGGGCGTTTGAAGTTGAGGTGCGTACTTGACGGCGGAGTATAAGGGTCGAGCAATGCTACGTGTGAGCTGGGATAGCAAGGGACGAGTGGACAGCATCGCTATGACCTTATATACCTAGTCAGCGGGTGTGTCCCTGTGTCCCGGTTATTAATAATCCCTTCTCTCACCCTTGACCCATGACGAATGCCCTCCACTTAGGTTGTAAATACCTCGTAAATAACCAGAAAATTAGAGGCGATCGTCATATTTTCGGAAATCTCGCTCATCCTCGATCCTCGCTTTGACTTCAGCTCTTCATGTTCTCCATCTTCGTTGCCCTCTGTCCTAATTCATCTCAACGCTCGACTGCCCACGAACTAGAATGGACGAGCCTATGACCTCACCCGCTACCAGCAAGATCTCGACCTCGCTGACAGAGACTCTGACACGAATCAGCGCAGACCTGGAGGCTGAACAGCAAATCAAGGAGGTACGCTTAGGTTTCTTGTCGAGGCATTATCGAACGCTGACATCCCCTGCAGTCCATCAAAGAATCGCTGCAGCCACTTGACACGGTTTCTCGGTCAGTGACAGCCCTCATCAACCGCGCCCATTCGACACCAGCAGAGCAACGTACGTTCCTATTACTCCTGTCCGAGATTCGAAGTGTTGAGGGTTTTGCGGGAAATTATAGTTGAAGCGTTGGCCCAGCAGACGATTGATCAGGTCAAGGGCGCGTCTCCTCAGTGGCAGGTCGTCGCGGACAAGATCCCCAAAGGCGAATACCATCGGTGAGTTATTCCCCTTCGCCTTATCGTGTGTCTCTGATTCCCGATATTCTGTCGGTGCACGCAGATACGCATATCAACCATCATTCATTCTTAAAACATTCGTGACAGCAATAACACTTGCCTACTTCTTACTACACGACGATCTCCTTCCCTTGCCCCTGGCCGCGGAAATTATCGGCAGTGAGTACCTTGCTGCCTGGAAACAGCACGTGTGCTGATGCGGCGGTGTAGTCAAGGCGGAATGGGACGATAGGCTGCAGCTTAGCCCCGATGATTATCTGCAGGGGGTTATTGGTGCTTCGAATGAACTTGTAAGTTTCAGGCTTATTCCGGGGCGCTCAATGCTGTTACTCATCCTGTGCATGTGTGAAGGCACGACTTGCGATGAACGCCGTCACGCTGCGCAACTTCGCTCTTCCCCTTCGGATCGCAACATTCGAGAAAGACTTGTTCGCCGGCTTCTCACTCGTACGTCGCCTCGCATTCCATCCTCACCATCTGCTAAACCCTAAAATGGGTTGCTTGTACAGCTCAACTTGCGGAATGATGCCCTCAGACGGAGGTTCGATAGTCTCAAGTACGATGTCAAGCGGTGCGAGGATGTCGTGTATGATATTACGTTGAGAAATTTGGCACCCACGGCGGCGGGACAGTAGGAATGCAGAGGTTCAAGTACAACAGTGGTGTTAGATACAAGTGTTATAGTTTCATGGATACAACGTCGTATACGACGAGTGTGATGCCAATCGTAATGTAGAGCTGCATCGGATTGTCCTCTTCCCGAACTATCAAATCTGCCGGGTATTGATGCATTGTCGGACATCTTGCTGTTGTTCGGATTCAGACGGGGCCATGACGACATATCCGAGGTTGACGACGACAGGGCCTTAGCTTCTGCGAACCTACTGTTGTTACCGGAGGGCCTTCTTTGGGGACTTGCTCCTCGGAATGGAATCTCCCGTCCCGGATCATCCTGCTGGTGCCCTTCTGCGTTCTCTTTCGATGGGCTTGCTAATGATCGAAAGACGGCATCCTGGCAAAGCCCGCTACCGATGTTGGGCAGCCGCCTGAGCGGCACCTCGAGACGCCAGCAAGCTAATCACGACACATGAACCGACGAAAGCGGCACTGTAAGACATAAAGGGTCAGCAAGTGTGCGCAGGCCCATGGAAGCGGAAGTGGCAAGGGTACAATTTGTAAAATGTCGTTCGGGATAGTTGACGTTCTTCGTCGGATGTGCGGGAGGACGCGAAGATGTCTGTTGACTGGGTTTAGTAATGGAACAGCGGCGGAGAATGAACATGCGTACGACGTAGGTTTGGGAGTGCCATAGTGTCAGAGCAATGAGCTGCAGCTATAGAAGTGGAGATTGTTATCGAAGAGACGAAGAGACAACTGAAGAGAAGGGCGAATGTAAACCGGGAGCGCTGAAATCTGTCGGCGGCCGATCGAGCGCGACCAGCGTGTCAACCCGGCGAGCATGATATCATTCACCTCGACTATATTGTTTCTTCCTCCCTGTCTCCTCACTTCCTTATTCCAAACAAGACCCATCATGGATCTCGTAGAGCGTAAGTACCTGCCTCTCGCCTGATTGCCTGGCGTTCAACGTCCTTGCCGTCGCAGAACTCGCCAAACAGGCGTCGCAAATCACCATGTACGACATCAAGTCGTACTACAATCAAGCCAAGAATGCTGTACTCAATGTCAGCGAGATGGAGGCCAAGGTCAGGGAGGCGACGAATGATGATAGCTGGTGAGTCTGTGCTGGGAGTAAGGGGGCGCGACGACTGATATGGTGGAATAGGGGAGCATCATCTACTTTGATGCAGGAGATTGCGCAAGGGTGAGTCTCATTTCATTCCTTATCGCTCACATAGAACTGAGGACGTTTCTTTTCCAGAACCCACAACTTGTACGTTGACGCGCTCGAAGCTTGCCGGATAGTGACCAACTCGTTCCACAGCCAACAATTCAACGAGATCCTTCCCCTCATCTGGTCCCGGTTCCACGAGTGCGAAGCTCGAGACTGGCGTCAGATCTACAAGGTATGGAGACGTCCTTCCCTTTCGTAGGCCTCAAAGAAGACTGATTTTGCGTTCATGGACAGGCACTGACGCTACTCGAATACCTCGTCAAGAACGGGTCGGAACGCGTCGTCGATGATGCACGGAGCCACGTTTCAACGATCAAGATGTTACGTTCGTTCCACTACACCGATGAAAAGGGCAAAGATCAAGGTATCAACGGTAAGCCATTGCCTCCATTCGCTTGTTGACATGCATTTGGTAAACGCGTTTGGTTGTGAAGTGAGGAACCGCGCAAAGGAACTCGCCGAGCTGCTGGGAGATGTCGAGCGTATACGACAGGAACGACGGAAAGCCAAGCAGAATCGAAACAAGTATAGCGGGATCTCCGGAGGCGGCGGCGGCGGCGGCGGGTCGATGAGTGGCGGTGGAGGAAGGTACGGAGGCTTTGGAAGCGATAGTTACAACTATAATGGTGGATCCGGATCGAGGGGTTACAACGGACGGGACGACTATGATTCCGGAGGTAGGTGATCTCCTTCATTCCGTGGGTTTGGGATGCTCATCAGTTGACTGTTTTTGACACAGATCTGTATCGAGGATCCGGCACGGCAAACCATGGGGGCAGTGGCGCTTCCTCTCGGGGCGGCGATTTCGACCAATACGACGCAGGAGACGATGAAAATGTCTCAAGTTCTGCTCGACCGGCCGTCACGACTACAAGGACCTCTTCTGCGACGCGAGGGACCAGGGGTAAAGCGCCTTCGGCTGCGAGCAGTTCTCAGGCTTCTGCTGCACCGCCTGCGGCGAAGCCGAAACCAATCGTAGATCTGTTCGACTTTGACGATGAGGTTCCGGCTCCAAGCGCGCCTGCAGTCCCAGCTGCAGCGCCTGCCTCTGATCTCGTCGAGGACGGTAAGCAATCCTTGATGGCTGACCGATCACTGGCTAAAATGTCTTCCGTCGCGTCCTCCCCGTAGACGACTTCGCAGACTTCCAGGCCGCCCCGACTTCGTCCGGCTTCGCTCCTTCCCCCGCGGCCGCCCCGAAGCACGCACCCACAGGTGGAAACGTCTTTGACTTTCTAGACGCGGTTCCGGCACCATCGGCAAAGCCCGCAACACCTGCTTTCTCGCCTATCAGCCCGGCTCAGCCTCCGCCGTCCAACTTTGGCGGTTTCGGCGGAATCAATGCCGCTCCGTCTGCCCCGGCACCTCGACAGGGCACGGCAGGACCAGCCGCCTCCAAGCCGGCGATAGGGACCACGAGCTCGTTCGGCGGGTTGGGTGGATTCGATGATCTCTGGAACACTTCGTTGTCTTCAGCTGGCGGAAGTAAGCCCGCTGCATCGGGAAAGAAGACGATTGCGGAGATGGAGAGGGAAAAGACGATGGCCAGTCTGTGGGGAGCGCCGGCTGGCAACACGTCGTCTGCTACGCAGCCGAAATCGAGTTCGAGTGGTTTCGAGGATCTGCTGGGATAATTCGGACGCATGTCTTCCCCTAATTTGGTCTCTAGCTTGTAACTCAATCCTGTGTGCATATGTAAATGAATGTGAATTGCCTGTTGTGAATTGCTCTTGAGCTTGAGCGCTCACATAATGCTCATATTAAAACCCTAGACATTCAACAAGCCGTTTTGCCACATCGCCGCCGCTCTGTTCTACTATCTGCAGCACCGGTTCCTGTACGATACTTCGGAATGCCAGTCTTGCTCGTTGCCGTTCCTCTGCCGTCAACAACACAATGGCGTCCGATGTTTGGCTGCTACCATTTTCTTCTCCACTAACAGCGAGTGCAGGGTCCAAGGCCGTGCCCTCTAACAGCCCAGGCGGTGCCGGCAGCCCGAAAGCGCCGAGCCTGTCGAGCTTCCGCTTCTTGCGATTCCTGCTCGAGGCATCCCAACGAGATACCACATCACCGTCTACGCCGTCTAACCCGTTCAACTCGTCTTCTCCATCCAGCAATCCCGCACTCTCGGCGCGTTCGATATCTTCACGGAGCGCCCGGGCGACATTTTTGAGGACCATGCATGCATAGTAGCCTTCTTGCATCGGCTGACCGGTCCTGTCCGTCGGGAACTCCAGACCTTCGAACTCTAATGGGTGCACAACGTCGGCAAGGGTCGGCCCTTTTCCGCTGGCGGGATCAATAGTCGGGATGTACGAAAGCGGAGGTACCGGTCGGAAATGCGGAAAGCTCGCATATACGCTAATGGGCGTCGTGTCGGGGTGTACGACAACCTGAGATGGTTTCGGTTCTTTCGTTGGGTCGATGGGCAACGGTAGATGGGTTGTCATATGTGCAATTGTCGCATTGCCGGTAACACAATTTGACCAGCGACACCTGATCGGAGGCGGGATGCCGACACCATTTTCTCGTGGCGGAGCGACGAGATGGCATGTTTTGATGTGCTCTAGTAATTCTGCGTTGGAGAGTGGGCCCATCTTCGCTGAGCATCCTTGCCATTTGCACATATAGTTCCATCGGCGACCTTTACCAAGGAAGTCAGTCGAGTACACAAGCTGAAGACCGTGAAACACATACCAAGACTTCGTTTGAAACGTAAGCCATTGATCACAAACTTTTGCTGAGGTAGTGGCCGGCCGTCTCGATCTTCTCGCATGACCATGGCAGATGCACCGCTGAATGCGGTAGTTGCTGCCTTGATGACTTCTCCGGCTACTGCAGGAGCAGGAATTTGAATGCCATCGGGGTTCGGTTCCGGGGCGACAAAGTCCTGGTAAGCGGTCCAGAAGGTGACTTGTGTCATATAGGAATGAGGCTGATAAACGAGGCACTCTTTCATCCTGGAGGAAACGAAATCGACGATCAGTACATGGCATTTCAAAGCACGGCTTTTCGTGCTTACCATGCAAGTGCACGTTCGGGCTCGTGCATAGACCGTATCCTCTGCCTCAATTTCGGATCCAGCACGATCTTCGGTCCCAGGCCGACATCCTCTCCCGTTAGATCACCTCCATCGTCATCTCCCAGGACAGGCGGTAGCCATTTTCCAGCGTGTTCCGACCCCTTGACATTGGTCATTGTCCCTACGCCGATAACTGGCGATATTTCTTGAACACGTCCAAAAGGTCCGACAGGTCGCATTTGTTTCCATATCGATTTGACGCCATACTTCGTCAATCCGATCAAGATTCGTAGGACGCCGTCCAGATCGGGCCGTTTGAGCATCTCTGCCGATAAGGAGGTAGTCGATGTGATGTGGTACAGCAGTCCTAGGGATTGCAAGAACAGATCTCTTGGCCAAGGCGTTTGTTCGCGCTGCGACGGCGTCAGAACAAGGAATGTCGCCAGGCGATCCACAATTCGGTTGATAGGAAGGATGGCAGCTGGGACCATGCTGAAAAGCTGTATGCTGGCCATGATCATCGCCAAATCGCTCGTCTTGTCGAACAGGACAGGTATGCTCTCGGTAATAATGCTTCGGACTAGTTGTCCGGTTTGACGGAGTGTCAGATTAGTTTCTTCATCTGCGTCGTCTTCGTCGATGTCAATGGCTGGTGTTGCCGTTTTGCCGTTACCGTTTGATGTTGCCGGGTTCGGACCTTCGCTTGAAGGCTTTGCGGACAGTTTGATGGTATCACTGACGCAGGGGAGGATGAGGATGAGGATATCGAGGAGGTAGAGCACGAGTTCCGGCAGGCGCAGGGCGACGTCGAGGATAGTATCTCGTTGCAGTATCTTGTCCATCATGAGCAGAATCCGCGGCGGAAGATAAGGTAGTGTCGCACTTGATCCGTTGATCCCTCGAGCGTTTCGCAGTTTCGCCAGATCATCGGCCGCATACTTGCCCCTAACGCCAACGAGCAACCGCCTAACTTTCTCGTGCGCGATGCACCCATTCCGTATGGCGAGTATCGCTCCTAAAGACCAACGTTCGCGATCCGCCTCCTCTTGACTTTGGAGCCACTCTCCCTCCACCCCGTGATGTTCTCTCCATTGATAATCTTCCCAGTCCTCCAGCCAGTCGTCGACGAGTCCGAGGAGCGCTTCGATGCTGCCGGGATAGACGGAAAAGTCTGATGGAGGGCCGTCACGGCGAGAATAGTCGAGGATGGCGGGGAGTGCACTGTTGATCTCTTCGGGAATGCCGGACTTGATGGAGAGGAAGAATGTGTTGCCCACGCCCCTATCGGGGTGGTAGCCTATTATCATTATCATGAGCTCCGGAAAATTCGCTGGCCTGACATCACACGAACTTACCTTGCTGCTTCATCTCCTTGTCCAGCCTTTGTTTTCTGCTTCTCTTCTCACAATCTCTCAAGATCGATTCCCTTTCCGCAAATGCGTCTAGCGATCGATAGGCAAATTGTTGCGGCGGTAGGTGATAGTATCCGGGATGCGGAACGGGGCTCTGAAAAGCGGGTGACGAAACTTGCGATTCGGCTGAAGCGGTGGTGTACGTGTGTTGCTGCTGTCCTACCGATGATGGTTGCTGTGTGTCTGATCCTGGTTCCTGTACCGTTGCGGACGATGGATGCATCGGAAGACCGAAGGGGATCTCGCGCAAAGCTAGGTTGAAGCAGGTTCTATACCTTGATTGACGCGTTTCTCCATGTGCGGCTGGCTCATTGAACGCGTGCGAAATTCCGCGCTTTCGGACACGGCGAAGGTGGCTCTGAGTTGGTTGACAGTGGCCGTCGTCTATTAGATGCTCTTAAGTCAGCTTTCTTGTGTCTGAAGCCAAGACGGATGACAATAGACTCATGTAGGCTCGGGACAACAAGCTGTACTGCGTTTTTAGCACGCGTAACCTGACCGTTGATTATCTAAGCGGAAATTGGGCAATGTGTACCAGTGGGCAGCTGAAAGGCTGTCCTCGCTCGGCGCTAGTGATTTGCTTCCGACGGTCGGAGGGGCTGTCCTGCGGTCTATGGGACGTTGGACAGCTGTCTTCGGGTCAGTGGGGCTCAAACGGCCAGTACAGACGCTCGGGACAGGCCGGGACGGGCCGAGGCCAAGTAAAGCGGTTGCCATCGAGCTGGGTCAGCGTTCAGGGCTTGAAATGACAGCGACTTGACCATGTATAAAATAGCTTTAGCGATGCTGACAAAGCGTGTCTCAGCGAAGACAATCGAGGGTAGGCTGACCTCTGTGTCGAGCTGATTTTTACGGCTTTCCCTGGTTGTTGCATGTGCCTCTATGAGTTATAGGTCCTGTTTGAGCCCGAATCACCGCCCAGTCCTCCGGAAATTCTCACATACGCATCCCACGACGTCGCCCGCCCCATCCGAGGACGAGAAGCCCCAGAGCAGCATCAAAAGCTTTTTCTCCGCAGTCTCTGCGGACAAATACCATTCGGACAGGAAGCTGGAGCATGAGAAAACGAAGGAGATAAGAGAGCTTAACAGGATGCGGGCGAAGGCGGATGAGGAAGTGATGAAGGCCACTGCCCGAGAAAGAGAGACGAAACGGAAACGGGTGTACCGGGCGATGGTCAGGCTGGCGAAAGGTGCCGGTAAAGAGATAGAAGTGCATGAGAATGATCATAAAGGTGTTCGTGAGTCCTCCTGATGCTTGATGAGTGGCCTGAATGTGGGTCTCTGAAGTTGTCTGGTGTGTTGCGATAGGGCTTCAGAAGGAAGGAAACGCTGTAAAGGACCGCAGCCATGTCAAAACGACGGCGAAAACGCCTGAGCCCATTGTTGTAGACGATGTGGACGATTCAATCGTGCAAGAATTGCTGGAAGACCGCGAGATGTCGCCCGACGCTTTAGAAGAGTACAACAGAGAGGTAGAGGCACTACGTGTGATATTGTTCTTGCATTCTCGCGTTTGATAATCACGCTCATATGACTGTTCGTTCTCATCAGGCTGCAGCTCAAACGTTTGATAGAGCGGCTAAGGCACCTATCAAGGCCACCAAGAATAGGGAGAATGATCCGATGGTGCGCGCGTTGCGTCAGGATCGCGAACTATCGCCGGATTCGCCGCAAGAGTACCATGATTGGGTATGTTTCGTTGGATTATTAAAATATGCATGTCAGGCGGATGAGCAGACCTTCACATCTATGTTCCAATTGCAAAGCAATCCCGATGCTGAGGCAGAAGGTGCGACGGCATACGCAATAACGCAAATGTGCCGATTGTCCCCACGCAGCTAAAGGCGATACGGGCTGTAGGACCGCAGGTCGAAGGTAGTGTTGGGGAGAATACACAAAAATGGATGAACCCTGTGTTATGGTTGAAGATTGACAAAGCTGCGAAAAAGGTGATAATCGCTGCGGCCATCATGAAATCATTTTTGTCAAATTGTCACTATGGGGGATAGCTGACGCGTGGTATACTTGCGGTTCAACTTCAGTGGGGGCACGCAAATCGTTCGCCATCTGCAGGCCACCGACTATGATAATTACAAGTCGCTTCTACCTCGGGCTGTAAACCGATGGATGGATCTCGAGAAGAAGGAATGGCTTCCTTCAGTCATTTCCCGGGTTGAAGATGGTGTCGCTCAGCATGGCGAACCTGGTCGGGCTAAGTCATTCGTAGGTGGCACATACATGTTCTGGGGTGGGTTCGTTGGGAAGATGCTGAAAAGGCAAAATGCATGTAGAAGCCATACCCGGAGGTGAACAAGGCTATCGTTCTGCAACTCTCGGACTTGCGTGAGGCAGGTTTGAGAGTCAATGTTTGTTCCGCCACCGCCACTATCCGAAGTAACATCGACCAGATGATTCCAGATTTTTTCGAAGAAAAGAAGTTTGTCCTCTCGAAGTCTTTTGTAACCCACTATCTCAAGAAAGAGTTAGATTGGACATACAGAGTCGCGATTAACGCAGCGAAGAAGACTCCGGAAAACGTGGAGCGTTTGTGTACCAACGCCATCCTCCGGATCTCTCGAGTCATGAGAGACTTTGCTGTACCGCCTGCTCTCGTGATCAACGGGGATCAGACAGGTGTCAACCTGTTTCCTCCGGAAAATAATGACAAAAGACATATCACCTTGATGGTTACGTCTTCCATGGACGGAAAACTCTTGCCTTTCCAGGCCATCTTCAAGGGGAAAACTGACGCAAGTTGTAGAGACACAGCCCTCTCACACTGCTCCTGAACCCTCCTCGAAATACAATCATAGCCGCTATACTAGATAGTCCCCCATAGTGGCGGATATACCAACCTTATGAAATATATAGCCACCCTTATCTTGGACATTCCGTCCAGACTATGCGATAGGGAAAGACTTGGGAAACGACAAGTCTCGCAATACCTTCAACTCTGGGCATACTTCAGCTGCCCACGGACCCTTTTGCCAGCCCATGGACATTGTGCTGCCCTGCGACATTTCAGCTGCCCGTGGACATCTTTCTGCCCATAGAAATTCAGCTACCCATGGACACGTTTCTGCCTGTAGACAATTCAGCTGCCAATGGACACTTCTTAACTGCCCATGTACATTTCAGCTGCCCAAGGGTAATTGCTCGACAGTGTTCGCCACTGCTATTGCGGCCAATCTGGACAGGTATATAAGGAGCACTCTCTCCCGTTGTAATAGACCATGCTCTTATTGATTCACCCATTGATTCAGTTTAATCCACGGAGCTACCTCGAGTGCAAGACTTCTCGAGGACTTGCTACCCTCGTCTTCCCCTCAGGTATATAACATCAGCCCATCCGATAACGCAAGTGATACCAACGTGTGCTAAGATCCCTCATACAACGGTCGTGCTATCTAACCTCAGGTAAGATACACCATTGACCCATGACACAAGTCTTCCCGGCAAGAATGAAAGGAAGGCGGCCGAGAATATGGGCATGAAGTTCGAGAATCAAGCGGCAAGTCACCTTCTCTGAGAGGATCTTTACTCGATCGCAAGATCAGAGTTTTCCCAAGTTCGACTCGCAGAGACTCGTGATGTTACCTGCTTGACTTGTCTTTTGTCGAGGGACTACGCAGTTGTTATGTAATACTCAGTTACTCACCTGTCTTAGCGAACTTTGCCTATGATCTTGATGACTAACCTCGATGACTCAAGGGTAGCTAGCACTTGATTCGAGAGGTTGAGGGTAGTGTCAATCAAATACCGTATTGATTTGCGTGATCTTTTACAGAATACATCCAGTGGCAAACCGAAGGGTCGCTTTATGTACGTGTTTGGGTTATCAGGGGAAAGCTACTTTACCAAGGGCACAACTGTCCATGTCAGTATACAGGCGGGCTGTGGTGATGCTCGCCGCAGTGTGGTGAGAGTCACCGCACTGTGCTGAGGGTCACCGCAATGCGCTGAGAGTCGTCGCATCGGATGATGAGCTAAGCAAGGCAACCAGTGTTGACTTGTCAGCGCGCGGGGCTCTGATTAGTCAGCGACTATGCAGTGCATACCAATCTCATAACAGTCGCCCGCGTCGTACAGCTCGCCGTTGACACGGATCATCGACGGACCATCCGACTTGATGATCTCGAGAACGTTGACGTTGGGGCATCGAATGATGATCCTGCCGATGTTGTTTCCGGAAAGAGCTTGTCGAGAGATGGTTGCAACGGAAGGGACTTGTGGGACGAGGGTGAGTGCCGCGGGGAGAGCAGCCGCCAATTCAGGATCGGGTACCAGCTTTGAGAATTGGTAGAAAGCGCGTTCTGAGTGGATCCAGAATCAGCACGCCAGATGCGAGACGAAACAGCTACTACTTGCCTTCCGCTGTGAGCTCACAGCCACCTTTGCTGCACCAAAAGTCCGCAAACGATTATCCTCTTTCCATTGTCCACTCTCCATTGCTGTTGCGGAGAGGTCCGCACTAGTTTACAAGCAGATTCGTGCCGACTCACTAAAACTTGATCTTCGCCAATTCGAGAACGAACGCGATGCTTCGGTATCGCGGATCGGGATGAGTGAACAATGTCGTTGTTTCCTTGTCATGCATGATGCCTTTGTTGCCGTATGAATCCATCATGTGATCAATGCTGTCTTGAGGAACACAAAGCTCTGCAGATGATGCGTTCTCAGGCAAGGCGGGCATGATGTCTGGACTGAGAACTCACGCATTCTCGAATCAATCACGCCAACGCGATCACTCTGTCCCTTGCTCGCATCGTTGCGCTTGTTGTTCTTGAGGCGAATGTAGTAATACAGGTTCGAACAGAATGATCGTTTTGCGTGATTATCGCGGAAGATCCGAATCTGTCCTGTTGCGGTGATGGTAGGGTCATCGAAGGTGGTGTCGCGTGCAGGCATGGCGATTCCAACTTTCCAGTTTTCGCGTTGATGGATGGAAAGGGGTGCGATGGAGCGTTCTGCGTCGGCAAGCAAGCGTATCAGCGTGTTGCTTGATCTCTGTCAGAGCATGCTAAAGCAACAGGAAAGTAAGGTATGGTCCAGTCAACATTGCCCTCTCCCGCGATCCAAGTTGAGAGCAATCCGCTGGATGTGCGCGTGGCCACGGAAAGGAGGCGTGGAAGCAATCAATCGCGTTTTACATTTTTTTGTGATACATGGGTGATGCCATTTTACGCGCCGGGAAGTATCACATAGCGTTGATGGCTCTACCAAGCGGAACTAATATCACACGATGCGCTGCGCTTGTCCCAAGCCTATCGTTACGATGCAATCATACATACCTGCCCTGAAGAGGGATGGCTCATGTGCGTCTAGATCCTGTCAGTCATGCATTCCCGATACTGCCATTGACGATAGAATGATCCCAACCTCCATGGCCGCTTCCTGCCTGCAAGTTCGAGCAGCTCCACCATTTGTAGGGATATGAACATCCATCTTCTATCTGAAATCGAGCGTGCAGAGCGCTGGTACGCGGTCTGCAGAGTCGACAAAACACTCGACGGTGCAAGAGCGAGCTAAGCCCCAAGAGGCAAGTCCCTCGGAATGTGATCCAGAGTAACAGATTTCCACGCTCTCTGTACTCCGGCTCGAGGTCACACGCCTGGGCCCCTGCGCTCTGCGAAGCGACCGTGAGGGATTTCCCGATGATGAGACCTCAGGGAGATGATGAAGCAAGCGAGGAGGAACCGTGGGCAGGGACCCTTTCTGACGAGGAAGGAGTTGTCGGATTCACCTCCCGTCGCGCACAGCACAAAATTGTGGTTTGCAGACATGTTCGCGTTGCAGGTCGCTGTCTGCCTATTCCGTCAAGAGCTGGCCCCTTCCATCTTTTGGGGGATGAGTCAACTCCGACTGTGATGGTATCGAGTGGGGTGCATAAGCGGAGTTCAGAAGCGCCGTGCTGGACAGCGGTTCAAATAGCCTTTGATTCTTCTTGTCCTATCAGCTTGATATCCCATGACGACCGCTGATATGTATCAGCACCAAGTTGCTAAGAGAAAGTTGCAGCGACACCTACGGCTCCACCAATAGTGCAGTAGCTACAAGGCGCGGCGGAGCATCGAAAGTTAACACAGCGTTGTTACATCACTGTCGCAGCTCGTGTAAACGATCATCTGTGCCAGCCGGTCTACGGTATATTTTGACCAGTTTTTTCTTTGACCCTGCCCTGAACATATGCGGATGAAGTTTCGGCTTTTACGTGCCCTTGCCACTGGAAGATACCGTGAACGCGATGGGCAGAGGATCGATATCGGCAGGAGTAGGCGGAGAACGTTCGTCAGTGTTTCATCAGATTCCAGGAGTACATGGTCCGCAGACACGACGCAAGGTTATAGATACGTGTAGAAGGGGGCTTAGATTCCCATAGAGAGAGGCACCCGTTGCACAACGGGGCCGCCCCCGAATTCAGACGCGATTTAGACGGTAGAAATCTGCCATATATCCTAACATTTCGCGATGCACAGACGACTAGCGTCTCGTCTGACCATAATCCGTCGTGAAATGGTTTTCGGTAATCCGAGCTCAATCTGAGTCGAAGCTGGGTCTCGAAGCCCTCCGGCCTTGTCCGTCAATCAGCTGACATTCGCGGCTTCACGCGGGGTAGTACGGCTCCACAGCCTAGTGTAATTATCCTGCTAGTACCTTTCGATGACGCTCGTCTGCCCGGTCATATACCGGCATAATGATCACGGGATCAAGCCTGAGAAAGTTTGTATATACCTGTAGCTTTATGCTCTAACGCCCTACCTGCTGCGCTGGGATTACTGCAATGGTCTTGCCTCTTGCCATTTGCTTATATCCTTCCTCGCCTCAGATAGTTTTTATGTTTGTATTCTCGATAGTGACTTGAAGTTATTTTGCTCGTGTTGATCTAGTAAGCAAACCAAGACGTGTTGTACCCGAGTAGCTAGTCTACTCGTGATTGTGACCATCTCCCCTTGTAACCAAGTAGCCGGTTTATTTGACGTTGTAACTCAGTCGCGCCTCTCTTGTGATGGTCATAATGCTGTTCTCCTACAGATAGTAAGCTCTAGTAGCTTCTGAGATGTTCGAGAGCAAGTGGCATGAGTTATCTCACGTGAGTATTAGTCCAGCGACAGAAGGCAGAAGCTATGTCACTTGACAGAGACTCTGTCACTCATCGACAGAACCTCTGTCATCGATGACATAACCTCTGTCACTTGCGACAGAACCTCTGTCGCGTCCCTCTATAGCGCCTATAGGTGACAGAACCTCTGCCACTTCTGTATAGCGGATACAATTTCCCCCTAGGGAGCCCTTGGGTACGACCATATTCGCCACCCATTCGATTTGTCTATATAAGGAAGCCCAAGTTGTACCCTTTTACGGCTCATGAATATGAAAACACAGTTGATCTCAGCCTAATAGCTGGCAACAGTCCTTGACTATTCCATCCCATCCCCTCTTCCCTATCCTACTCTATCCCCTCACCTGATCGTGATAAGCATAACACTTTACTCGCCCACGTTCAAGGTCCAATTCTGTAGCTGTTAGTCGCATTGGAATCCTATTTCATAGCGTCTATATTCTACAACGAGCATTGCGACTCTTACATGTTGCACTTGTTTCTGGATCGAGAGACCCGCAATTTTTACTCCTTGATATACTCTCCATACCGCCAGTCTCCGGCATCTTCCCCTCCAAAGGGCGTAAGTCACCGACTTTGACGTCAGTACGAACGTACATCCTTCCTGTTCAGTACATCGCCGATTGCGAACGTCAACCGGTTGAGCGTCTGGGACAACTCAGAGGGCGGCTCGGAAGGCTGGTATTTGCAATGACCTTGCATATTCACCATTCCTGATCCACCTCCATGCTCTAGTCTCTTTTCCCCTTCCTCCCGTCCTCCACTTCGTTGCGACTATCTCAACATGTTGTACTCTATCGCGTCGTCTAGCCTAGTAAAACGTCTGCACTATAATATGGATCGCCTGCCTTGTGTCTYGATCGTGAGTAGTCTAGTAGTTGTAATCTASKTGTACGCTATGTCACTAGTTGCTATTCCAAGCCACAAGTGACATGAGTGACATCCAGAGACATATATGCGCCTTTGTCACTTATCCCTATATTGGGTAACAAGTGACAAGGACTTTTGTCACTTTGCCCTATTCATGGGTACAAGTGACAGAAGCGCTGCATAGGTGACAYAGGCGCTGTCACTGCGCTCTGTCACCCTCTCCTATGTAGCGCTGTTGTATCTGAAAAGYCTCYTCTACGTTAGTCGCCACCGCTCATCGGTGACAGAGGATTCGTCTATATAATACTAGCCAAAGTTGTGCCTTTCTCGCCTCCAWGCTTTATGAATCACGTTTGATCTCAGCTAGTTGCTGGCACTCGTCCTTGACTCCCTCCGCCCTCCTCAACGTACTTGTCACCTTCGATAGCGATAGCATAATACTCTAAACTGGAACCCAGCCAGGTCTCGTACTGTAGTTAGTCGCACGTATAATCATATCATACGTCTACATACTACAACGCTACGTTCGACTCTTACAGCGACGTGCCCAACTGAAGCGATCGGCCGAGCGACGAATCGGCAAGGCCTTGGCTCTGTTGCCAGGGCGTGCCCGTCTACGGAAGTGTAAGGTACCTAGTACTTGGGCTGGCTCTGGCCTTGGCCTTACGTGATCAGTGACCAGCTAGATGACTCAATGTATTTCGATGTGTCGGTAATATACCAGACACGAGAGAGTTGATTGACTATCGACGCTGATGTCTCTGAGTTGTGAAGGGACAAGTGGCATCGATACAGCTACTTGGTAGTCACAATGATAGATGGGTAGACAAGGAGGCCCTGTCTGTGCTTATGTTATATACGACGAGTGGTAACGAGTTAGAGGGCGTTGGTAAAGGCAAAGCAATGCTGAGCCAGTGACGCAAGTTGTGATTCAGGTAAGGCGTGATTCAATAAAGCATGGGCTCGAGAATACAGGGACTTGGGCCTCTCTATATTCACGTGCGGTTTGGGTGGCGACTGACAATTCGCCCTGGGGAGCCCATGATCCCCTAACGAGTTGGATGCCACTGCAGGAGACAACATAGGCGTTGCGTCGTGCGATAGCAGAATGGGCAAGCTTGGCTAGGCGGGCAGAGCTGGCCAAGCATAAGAGGATCGGGACCTAGCAGGGATTCTACCTGTGGTCTGCCGAGGTGGAGGTAGCGCTTGCAGTACAGGCAAAGCTGGCAGTTGCAGCCTTTGCGGCGAGCGCGGCAGATGCGGCAGATGCGGCAGATGCGGCAAATGCGGTAGAATCGGCTAAATTATTCCTGTGGCTTACGTGTATACTCTGGAGATCAGCAGACGAAGTGGGAGCAACTGAAGGGGCCATTCGCAGCATCGTGTATTGCGCGATGATGACAATTTACGGGTTGTTCAGTTTCTCTGCTCTGCTGACGTACAAGGAAAGTTATCTTGTTCTCGGTCTCACTATTACGTACAAGCCTCTTCTCGGTCTCACTATCAGGTACAAGTTCCCACGGCTCCTTTTGTACCCGGTTTGTCTTTTCAGCTACTGTACAACAAAGAGAAGTTTCCAGACAAGTTTCCAATTCTAGTCCTTTCTCCTGCTTCTCCATACTCATCAGTTGAGGTGCTTCGTCGAAGGCGTGCTCATCGAAGGCTTCGAAGAAGGGAAGCAGAGCAGCCATGGGGTGTTCAAGGCCTAAGGCCGGAGCTAGGCTGCGGAAATCAGTCCTCTTACAGGGTCGCACAACAAGGGTGATACACCAAGATAGGCGCGACTGAATTACATCGTCAAGCAGACTAGCTGCTTGACTACAACATGTTGAACTTACAAGATAGGAAAGAGAGCCAGAAACCATCGAATGTATGAATAGGGTTACAAGCCAAGTACATTACCGGAGAGGGAGGTCAGCTGAGGTTCAGTAACCATCACAGTCGTCACCTCAGCCTGCCTAGAACAGTCTTCGGTCTAGCCAACCATTGCCTCTTCTAGATCATACGAATACTGCTGTATGTACCGACCCAGAATACGGACCCCCAATCAGGCGCGGTCACAGCTTTGTAGTCAGTCGCATCGACTATTCTAAAGCGTTACTTGAGTGCAACCTTTACAGCTGGCCACAGTCCTTGACTATCTCATCCCATCCCCTCTTCTCTATCCTACTCTATTTCCTTACCTGATCGTGATAAGCATAATGCTTTATTTGCCCATGTCAGAGGTCCTATCCTCTTTTTGTTGATTGCACTGAAATCCAATTCTATAGCGTCCGTATACTACAACGCGTTTTGCGACTCTTACGATAAAAATCTGAAAGCCGAGAGGGCTCGATCAACGGGCTGCTCACGGTGCGGGATGTTCGGAAGATGTGGGATCAAAAGTTGGAGATAAGGGCATGATGTATCGAGCTGTATAGTTTATGCAATGCATCTATCAGTCAGTATGACAGAACGCGTGCGTGAAGGACCTGCAATGACCTTGCCCTTTTCCCCGCTTTTTCCCGCTATTTTGCATCCGTCTGTGACATAGATGAAGCAATTCATCAGCGCAGCATCAATGTCATAGCCGGAAGCAGGAAAGGGATGAGGATCCCCTGATGGTTCGTCTGTAACATGTAAACTCCCTTGTAAACGTCTGATTCGCCTCCTGTCTGGTTTGTCTATATAAGAAGCCGCAAAACCCAGTTGTACCAGGCAGGTCCTGTGAAATTTCTTCACCGTATGTTATCCATAATTGCCCGTGTTTCACCTCCAGCCCAACTCTTGACTCCCGCTCTTAAGCCCTGCAACCCTAAGCTAGCATCTGTAGTCTCGAGGCCTATGCCTGATCAGCATTCAATATCAACGCGGCGGTGGACGCTTATATCCGCTATAGCGCGAGAGCATTCGATCGACCTCGTCTGCCTTCACTTGATCCCCATGTTGCTTAGCACCGCCAGGAGTCGGTCCGCAATTTCCTGAAAGCGCGTTTGGCACGCCCGGGAAAGATCCTATAACGCGTTATGGGATCCCAACAGCTCAATGTAATCGAGTGGGCGGAGAGAACGATGTGACGTTGATCGATCTGGCGAATCTGGTAATAAGTCACTGACAAGAGATAATTCCTACAGGGTATACTTCGTGTTACATATCTCGCAAGCTATCCACCGTGTGCGTTGTCTGCTCGGAACAACGGAGGCATGGAGGACCTCCGTACGTGTGTTGAAAGCGCTATTGCCGCCACGACCAGCGGACTCATTCGTCGTCGCTGTCCGTTTCCGAGTCAGATCTGCCAAAATACCAGTACGTCAAATCACTATGGCTGCAAACAACTCGATCATTGCACTCACGGATCTTGTGCATTGACCAGGCCCAAATCATCTACCCTTCCACATCGCTTCTTGACCCGATTGCGGTATTTCGTAGCCGTGGAACGCAAACCTCGCCAGTGGAGAACACCGTAGGACCGCTTCCTTTTGTAAATCTCCTCGCGCATCTGCCTCCATTCCCTTCTGACCTTGGCTTCCGCTTCCGCTTGCAGTGGTCTCGCGTCAATATCCCGACACAAACCGAGCGTTACAGGCCCCCCAAGGGACAAGGTGTCTTCCACCGCCAACACGCCGGGACTCCGAATCTTCCTTGCGCTTGGGTATCCGCTCGTAATCCGCCGCCAACTTGTCCGTTGCATACGCCGTCTGGAGGGCTCCTTTGACGAACTTTTCGAGGAGCGGCGATAACTCGCGGGCATTCCGGTCCATTTTCGTGCTCATGATTCCGGTTCTTTGCCACGTGCGGACGGTAGTGGGCGTTTTGATTGCGGTTCGGGGAGCCGAACGGGATGGAGTAGAGGGTGCTTCCGCCTGGGTGGACGTAGACGACTCCATCATTTTGTCCAGAACGACGCTGGGGTTCCAGGGTATGATGCCGGTCGCTTTCCATGCCGACATGATCGTTGAGGATTTGAACGTTTTCTTGCGCACCGAGGCGAGATCGTTCAGGAATTCGGTTTTATCATAATGCTCCAGACCGATCAACGTCGCCGCATTGACATACTGTCGATGATAAGCCTTGTATGGGCTGAGCACCTTCAGGTACAACGGCTGCAGTAGGTGCATGAGATGCGGAGACATCTTGACGACGATAATCTGATTTCGCTGCATGTACTCGATGAATTGAACCGTAGAGTGCGATTTATGCCCATCCACCAGCAACAGCCTCCACCCCTCCTCGACGATGTATTAGCGTCCGCTTGTTGAAGTGCTCGGCCCACTGCAGGGTGATGATATCGGACTCGTAGCCGAATTCGGAGGTGTTGAAGAGCGCTCCCGCGGGAAGGTCGTTCCGACACATCTTTGCCAGGATGTTTTCACACCCGAAGATGATCATGGGTGGAATTACCGATCCAGCGCCATTGATATACTCCGTGACCGTAAGCGACTCCCTGTCGCTCTCGCTTGCAATGTAATGATTCTTCTTCTTCTGGGACGCCGTCACCACGATCTTCCGCCTGCCCCCAATGCCGACCCTGAACCCTGTTTCATCCATATTCCAAATGTTTTCCGGCGAGATTGAATATTTCTGCATTGTTTCATGAAGGTTGTTGAAGTACGCCATCATTTTCAGGGGGTCGTGCACAAAGGCTCTGGCCGACGGAAGAGGTTTCTGAACGACGGTGGTGAGATCGGGATGTCTCTTGACGAATCGCGCCGGCCGACACCTCCGCACCATCTTCCACCTCTTCCGACGCGTTCGCTCGCTCAGATTCCCATGAGAGTTTCAGAAAGTGATTCGCTGCGCATTCTATCCCCGCTAGCTGCAACGATGCACCCATATTCTGCAGAGTTTGCAGGTACTTCTTCAGAGCACCCTTCTGAGCATCTGTGAGCCGTTTGTTTGCGCCTGGTCGAGTGAACTGCGAGTTGACACTACCGTTGTAACGTGGCCAAAACTTCTGGTAGGGCACTTCGAATTCGCGGGCGATCGATTTGAGATCCGGTCTTTCTTGACGATGAGCGAACGCAACGGCTTCCAAGATCTTCGCATCGACGGCGGGATTCTGGGGGGCCATCCTGAGGTGTTGGCGTTGTTCTAGCTGTCACAGAAGGCGAAGGAGGACGGTCTGAAGACGGATGAAGCAGAAAATGAATATGGAAATCTCATTGAAGTGTCGATTACATTGAGCTGTCGGGATCCTACAACGCGTTGTAGGATCCTGCCGCGTCAGCGCGTACTCGCGCTAGTGGCATCAAGCTCGAGCTGCTCGACTCCTGGCAGGCGGTTGACCTTGGGGATCAAGTAGCTGTGACAGGACCCCTTTGCATAGTGCATGAGCGCAAGAATGCCTTACGTAATCCCCTCCGCGCGCCTTTTCGGCGATCGCGCGTCGCCTCTATGAGTCATCGTATCGCGGCGTCAGCGTCTCAGTCAAGTTGAGTTGATCAACTGAATTCTATATTCTCGCCATCAGCGCATCTCCCTACATCTCACATCATCACACCATGTCCCAGGACGATATCCCCACAGAGACCATCGCCGTTCCCGCCAAGGACCCGGAGCAGGATGAGAAGAAGCTCAAGGAACCAAAGCACGCGTCGGAGAAGGAGTTGGCGGATGGCAAGGCCGGGAAAGAGGATGAGATCGTACGTCGCATCCAGAGGCCTGGTAATGGACAGGGCTGACAGCTGTTATAGTCAGAGGAAGATCTGCAATTGAAGAATGAGTTGGAGATGTTGGTCGAGCGGATCAAGGTGAGTGATGATTCAGGTCACGATCGGTGTGGTTACGTTTCGCAATGGGTAGAGGTCTGTGGCAGAGCGAAGAAGGAAGAGGCCTGCAGACAGTGTCGTCTGTCGTGAAAGGTGAAACAGCGCGAAGCTCTGCCGATGCCATATCCCCGCAGCGGTGTATTCATCGAACAATTCGCTGCGCCGTGCCGCTTGCCTCGCCATGCAATACGTACTGACCCATCCCTGATACTTCAGGAGCCAAACACCGAACTATACACCCCATCCCTCGAATCGCTCCGGACACTCATCAAGACGTCAACATCAAGTATGACGTCGGTGCCGAAGCCGTTGAAGTTTCTGAGGCGGTTTTACGACGAGTTGATTGGCGTGTGGGAGTCCTGGGATGAAAAGCTGCAGGATGAAAAGGTGAGTCCTTGTCGCTGATGTGGCTGGAGAGCGGTGCGGGGACTTTCGAGAATTATGCGCGGTTGAAGATCAATGGAGGCCGAACGCTCCTCCCTCTTCACAGAGACAGGGTGCGCAGTCTTTTCCCGCCCACAAGCTCATCACCTTCTTTACAKTCTCTCCTCGCCTCGATCATCTCAGTCCTCGCCATGACCTATTCCGACAACGGCCACCGCGACACCCTCCACTACCGAATCGTCTCCAAATCACGCGAGTCCCCCGGATCGTGGGGCAACGAATACGTCCGGCATTTGGCGGCCGAGTTGGGAGAAGAGTATAACCTGTTGATCAGGGAACAGGCGGGGATGACGGATGCCGCGGAGACGCAAGGGGAAGCTGCCATCAATCCGGAAAAGCCAACCGCCATCCCCTCGATCGTAGAATCCAAGGAGACCGCCGTCTCCGGAGGAGCAGAGTCCGTTCCGGCACCAACAACAGGACTGCAAGTATCGCCCGCCAACAGGCCTTTAAAGACCCGTCAACAGCTTTTGGATCTCGCGCTGGAACTCGTTCCCTTCTTCCTGGCACATAACGCCGAGGCGGATGCCGTGGATCTTTTGCTCGAGGTGGAGAGCATCGAAAGCTTGGTGGATGAGGGATTCTTGGAGGGCAAGAAGGGCGAGGATATTTACGCACGAGTTTGCCAATATATGATCAGGTATGTCACTCTGTTCTCTGATAGACAGCGCACCGCTGACCTTTCCCCCCCAGTTGCGTACCTCTCCTCGTCGCCCCGGATGACAAGGAATTCCTGCGCGCTGCCGCTGCCATCTACGCCCTTCACGGAAAGTTCCCAGAAGCACTCGCTCTTGCCGTACGTCTACGTGATCGAGCGCTGGTCCGCAAATACTTTGAAGGACCGAAAAACCCGTACGTTTCACCAACTTGCCTCGCTATTGCGTTACTGATTGATCGAGATTATAGGATCATGCGGAAACAACTGGCATTCTTCCTCGCTCGTGCACAGATCCCGGTCTCATGGGTTCACTGCTCGGATCCCGATTCGTACGTTGTCCCGGAAGAAGCGACCGCCGAGCCCGCTACAAGTCCTCGGAAATCGTCCGTCTCGTCGTCGGCCGCAAACTCGATCCTCGCCACACCGCCTCCGGAGCTGGATGATGATTTGCTGGAGTGTCTGGGCAACCAGAAGCTGAGCGAGCACTTCAAGCGGTTCGGAAAGGAGTTGGATGTGTTCGACCCGAAGAGTCTGGAGGATATCTACAAGTCGCATCTGGACAATACTCGTGAGTCGTCAACTGTAAGGTGTAAATCGTTCCGTTGCTGAATACCCTTTTCAGGTGGTCCTGCCAACATCGACTCTGCTCGAGCAAACCTTGCTGGCGTCTTCGTCAACGCATTCGTCAACGCTGGGTTCGGAAACGACAAGCTCATGGTGGACGTGGAAGAGGGCCAGAGCTATATCTACAAGAACAAGGATCACGGAATGATGAGCGCGACCGCTTCGTTGGGAATGAGCATGTTGTGGGATACCGAGATGGGTGTCAGTCAGGTTGACAAGTATTCGTACTCGGCTGAGGAGCACATCAAGGTGAGCGTCGCTTAAAGAAGTATGCGACCGGGGGTCTGATATTGCTTATAGGCCGGTGCATTGCTGGCCACGGGTATCTTGCACAACGGTGTCCGAGCGGAATTGGACGTTGCGTACGCCCTGCTGGAAGAACACGTCGACAACAAGTCGGTCCCGCTAAAATGCGCTGCCATGAACGGGTATGTCGGAGCGACAATAGGTTGAACATATGCGCTATGCTAATCCCTTTCGCCTCTGCAGTATCGCTATCGCATCCGTCGGACAGCAACGAACCGACATTGTCGAGAAGCTTCTGCCATACGTGCTGGACGAGACAAGCTCTATGGAAGTCGCCGCTACGGCGGCCCTCTCGCTCGGATTCATCTTTGCCGGATCCGGAGCAGGAGACATCGCCGGAGATATCGTACAAGCCATCATGGAGAGGGATGAGAAGGACTTGAACGAGAAGTGGGCAAGGTTCATGGGTGTCGCTCTGGGTTTGATCTTTCTAGGTGAGTTGCCAAGGATGCTGGACGTCATTACGGGCTTGCCGATCTGATGATGATCTTACAGGCAAGCAGGACGAATCGGATCCCACGATACAACTTTTGCGAGCTATCGAACATCCGATCGGCAAGCAATGCGAGATCCTGGTCCAAACTTGCTCTTACGCTGCCACCGGCAACGTGCTTCTCGTACAAGAAATGCTGCATCACTGCACCGATCACGCCGAAAAGCCAGAGGAAAAAGAAGCAGACAAGAGCGCTACCGACGGTGCCGCTCAGCCGGGTGATGCATCAGCTGCGCCCGCTGCTGACACGGAGGAAAAGGAAAAGGAAAAGGTAGCACAGGATATGACCTATCAGGCGTTCGCTGTCATCGGTATCGCGCTCATCGCAATGGGTGAGGAAGTTGGCGCCGCGATGTGCCTCAGGCAATTCAACCACCTTGTGAGTCGCCTGGGTTCTGGTGTATTTGGCGGGCTCTTATCTTTCCGCTTGTAGATGGCATACGGGGACCCTGTGGTCCGAAAGGCCGTGCCTCTTGCTCTTGGCTTGATTTCGGCATCCAACCCACAACTATCTATTCTCGAAACATTGTCGCGTTACTCCCACGATAACGATCTCGAGGTTGCCATCAACGCTATCTTGGCAATGGGTATGATCGGAGCTGGAACAAATAACGCCCGGTTAGCGCAAATGTTGAGACAGCTGGCTGTATACTATAATAAGGAGCCAAACTGCTTGTTCATGGTTCGGGTCGCACAGGTATGTGATGTAGGTGTGCGGTTCTGCGGTTGCTGACCTCCTGTCTTCCAGGGTTTGGTGCATATGGGCAAGGGCACCATCGGTATCAACCCCTTCTTTGCGGATCGCAATGTTTTGTCACCGAGCGCAGTAGCAGGTCTACTGTCGCTTCTGGTATCTTTCACTGATGCCAAGTCTTGTATGTTCCCTCGGTCCCCAGGGTTGTCGTCTCATCGCTGACAAGCGTCATGTTACAGTTGTTCTCGACAAGTCACATTGGATGCTATACTGGATCGTCACTGCCATGTACCCGCAGTTCTTGATCACGCTGAATGAGCAGCTCGAGGAACAGCCGGTCACGGTCCGTGTCGGTCAAGCAGTCAACACTGTTGGTCTTGCTGGACAACGTATGGGCATTAGCGGAGTAAGTCTCGCCGACTTGTCTATTTCGTGTGCCGTACTCAGCTTCCTTTTACCAGTTCCAAACACATCAAACCCCGGTACGCGTGGCGGTAGGCGAACGAGCGGAATTCGGAACCAATGAGTGGTTCCCGTACGGCCAGTTGGAGGGCATCGTAAGTGACGGTGCTCGGTTGTGCCTTATTTGTTCACTGATGGCTGTTTGCTTTTCTTCTATCCCAGGTAATCGTCAAGAAGAACGAAAGCTACGATGCGGAAGATATGCAATTATAGAAATGCCAACTGAGTGTACCCAAAAATGTAACTTTCAGGACGGAGCATAGCATCAATGAATACAATGAGCACAAGCGCAAAAGGGAGATCTCAGCCATGCGTCTGACCCCATCACTGATATCTCAAGGATTTTCGCAAGCTGTCATTTGGATGATCATACGCTTAGGATGAGGCCAATATCCGATTCCATAAGGCGAGTCGAGGCCTCTGTCGGCTGTAGGAAACCGCTTTGTGAAATCGCCATTCCAACATCTTTTCCAACCTTTCTCGACCTTTCTCGTCTCTACAGTTACTCCAAGGGTGCTTCGATACTGCGCCTGTCGAGCGCGGTCATTGGTGAAGAGAAGTTCCTGAAGGGCGCCCGTGTCGATCTACTTGAAGAAACTACTGTACGGGAACGGCAACTCGGTCACGGAAGACTTTCCGACCTCAAGGCAACTCGGTCACAGTCACAGAAGACAAGTGGCACGGAATGCTTGTCCATCGTTGCCGCGAATCTGCAACGGCGACATACTGACTACGGCGGTGTTCCACGCCGAAAACCAAGAAGTCAAGAATGATGGATCGTCGTTCTCCGCTTTACAATCCGCCTTACCTCATCGGCTCTTCGGCTTTCATCAGCTTTTCAGTCGCTCCACCGCTTTCTAGCCCAGTGTGATCTTCACGTCCCAATCCGTGCGAGCCAGCGTACAGGACAGACAAGACGTCCCTCATTGCGCTCAGCTTGCGCGACAAACCGGGTTGTTATTGTTCCAGCCTTTCGCAGAACTGGAGATGGCCTGCTCGTGGACCTGTACTTCCCGGAAGAGAACGTGGCTCATCGCCGTATACCTGCCGAGTGAGGAAGGCGACCGATGCAAGGGTATCGTCTCTCATCTGACGGTCTGAGCTCTGCGCCAAGCCGAAACGAGATTGCCCCTTGCAACGTGAGACTTATCGAGTTCCGCGCACTTCGACTGTGGTTAAACTATAGTTCGTTGCATTGGATTTGTTAGCTATTGCTGAGAGTACATGAATGCTGTATATGGATGGATGGAGATGGTTCTTAGTTAAGGAAATTGTTGTCCTTCAGCCACTGTTCGACAAAGTCACGGTCAGTTAACGCATTATGTGGACGGCTTCATGAACATACCTTTTCCACATCTTCTCGATCCCTCTCCAACCAGCTGATAGAAGCCTGGATTGTGTCCTTCGTCTGGGCCAACGCCATCTTGTACTTGTCAGTCTTCTTGCCCTCAAAGAAAGCGGTGATGTCTGCCAGGTCTTCCTTGGTGGTCAAGCTGTTGAAGGCGTAGGTGACGAGTCTGGCAGCGAGATAGTCAGTATCAAAGTGCATCTTAGGTTGTTCTGTCACTTACCGGCTGATACCGAAGTTGTCGCCGAATCGCTTCATGAGCTGTAGGAAAAGCATGAGCAGGAGAATCGACCCTTGGTGAGTTTACGTACAACACTGTAGTTATCCTTGAAGTATTTGGCGACATCTCGAGTGGCAAGCCTGTTGGACGACAAGGCGACAAAGGCGTACCTAACAACGCGGATTAGCTTCCAGCGGAATTCTACCGAAAAATGAACATACATGAGATCCTGGTCCAAGACCGATCCGTCATCCAACATGGTAAAAGTCTTCTTGATCAAGTTGGTGTCCTTGGTAGCACCAAGCGCGAGCAATGCATCGATCTTGGTGCTCGGGTTGGGCGGGTTGTCGTATACTTCTCGAATCTTCTTGTACTCGGCTTCGCCACCGTGTCGGACAGCGATAGTGAAGATCGTTCGCTGGACATCAGCCGGGATTTGCGAATCATCGTTGGATGTCAAGAAGGGCTGGAATCGTTTCTGAATTTCCTGGATCATCGCAGCATCCTCGGCACCGGCAAGACTGCCAATGGCGAGCGCTCGAAGCTGAGCCGTCGCAGGGTCCTCGCCTTCAGCGAACTTCCAACCGAGTCGTTCAGCGACAGGTCGGAACAGCTGCGCTCGGAACTTGTCAAAGGCGTTTCGAACTTCCTCGGGTTGTTCCCACCAAACGGCCTTGAGCTTGCCCAAGCTCGCGGCGATAGAGTCCCAAACACGGAACTCTTGTTCACCGGAGAGCTTGGAGATCAGATTGAGACCACCGGATGTCTTGCTGTAACCGGCTCGAGCAAGGGTCATGGCATCCGAGACCAGACCGATCCGGTCTTCGGTCGTGAATCCGCTCTCCTTCTTGGCAGCTTCCTCGCCGAGTGCCAGAAGACGCTCGGCGCTGTACGCGACTCGGTAGACACCGACCGTCTCGGCGTTGAGCTTGAAGGCCTTGGCGTCTCCAACGTCAAAAGTGGCTTCGCGTTCGTGCAGGATGGCTTTGTGATCGATCGAGGACTTGCCGTCCTTGGTGACGGTCTTGAGTTCCAACGGAACGTACCAAAGCGTCTCGTCTTCTTCGGGCTTGACGTCACCAGTGTTGAGGAATCGGTTTTGCCGAACCTTGATCTTGCCACCTTCCACTTCTTCAACGGTAATGACGGGGAACCCGACCTTGAGAGTCCATTCCTTCATTATCTTGGCGACATCGACACCGGAAGCCTCCGAGATTCCGTCCCACAAGTCTTCCGTGACCGAGTTGCCGTACAGTAGCTTCTTCAAATAGATCGAGACGCCCTTGAGGAACTTGTCTTCACCGACGACCGCGCTCAACATGCGCAGTACGGAAGCACCCTTGGAGTAACTGTACAGACGAGAAAGGTCGAGAAAGGTTGGAAAAAATGTTGGAATGGCGATTTCACAAAGTTGGGTCGAGTTAGCAACGGTTCCCTACAGCCGACAGATGTCTCGACTCGCCTTATGGAATCGAATATCTGGTTCACTTTGTTAGCGTCTGGGCAGTCCACTTCAATCGGGTGACTCGATCTGACGGCGTCCAAACCCAAAGCGCTCGCCAAATGACCTGTCAGGAACTCCTGACGAACATTGAACTCGGGGAAGATCTTGTCGGGGATAATGACCTCTCCCATCAAGGTCGCAAAGGCCTCGTTGAGCCAGAGGTAGGTCCACCATTCGGGTGAGACGACGTTGCCGAACCACATATGGGCGCATTCGTGGGACTGAACGTCGATGACGCGCTTCTTGGCAGCGAGAGACGACTTCTTGGGGTCCCAGAGGAAGACAGAGGTTCGGCCGGTGATAAGACCCCAGTTCTCCATTGCTCCTGCTGAAGAACATTCGAAAAATCAGACTTCTTTCGATTTTGATTCCAGATGACATCTGCTCACCATCGAAAGCGGAAGCGACTGTTCATAGACATATCGGAGAGGCAGATAGTAAGAATAGGTACGAGAAAACGAATAAACCATGAGGAAAAAGCAAAGAGGGAAGAAAATCGAAAAAGAGGTCGTCAGTGGTGAACCCCTATTGGCCGACTTCTGCAACACGTACCCAACGTATCAAGCTTCGGCAACGGGTACTCGATATCAAAGATCTCTTCGTAGACGGGCAACGCCTTGGCCTTGACATCCAACGCGAATTGGGCCTGATGAATCAACTCGGGCGTCGTGTAGATCCTCAAAGGCACCGTCTTTCCACTCAAGGGCGACTTGTACTCGGAATCGAGGTGAACGAATTCTCCGTTTGCCCAAGCGACGAGGTAGGACGAGATCAACGGTGTCTTTTCAAACTTGGTAACGATCCATTCGCCTTCGGTCTTGCTCAGCGCGTCTCCGAGTTCACCGCCCTCGAGCGCGACGGAACCGGTCCAGGGTTGTTCAGATTCGGCGGGCATGTTGCTCAAGTTGACCAATCCCTTTCGGGAGACCATGGCGATCGTGTAGGTGCTCTTTAACTTTGGTTCGTCCCAAGATGGGTACGCCCTTCGTGCCGCCGTCGGTTCGAACTGGGTCAACGCGTAGTGCGCGTCCTTTCCGTCCTTCTTCCACGTAGACTTGTAGTAGCCCATCATCGAGTCGCCCAGGGTGTCCACCCACGTCGCATGCAAGGTGATTCGAGAGTCCTTTTCCAAGGTCCAGGATTCAGGGACGCCGAGTGCGATTCTTTCTTGAGCCTTGTCAACAAGTACTTGCCCGGCTCCAACCTTGGAGAGATCTTCCACAGGAGTGTCTTCGGTAGCGTTGTTGGATTCGTTGACGTCTGGTTCGGATTCCTTGGCAGCCGTCGGGACTTGGTATTCGTGAACTTGACCGGAGGCGTTCTTCAACGAGAGGTGCTTGAGCTGAACCGAGGGGCTGAAGTTGAAGATGACGTTCTTGGTAGTGTCCTTGACATCGAGGCTGCGCTGAACGCATTAGCTTGATCCGGGATGTCGAGACATCACACTTACTGAACAATCCCTTGGCCTTCAAAGATGAGGCCTTCGAGATCGGTCTTGAAGATCAAGTCATAATGGGTCGGGTACACTGTTCGTATGCCAACGTCAGCTATGTCCAAATGGCGAATACCTTTGCTCACCATTCGTGGGCAATCGGTACGCATCTCCCTCAGGGCCCTTGGGCTTGGAATGACCACCTTGACAGACCGACATGACTGATTTATCCGCTCCGTCTACTACGTGTGTTGCCGTGATAGTATTATGCGACGCGCAAGAGCAGCGATTTCGGATTTGTTGCTGGAGCGATGAGGGAATTCGCTGTTGAATAGATTGTCCGGTTCGATGAGTCGAGAGTACGGTGTTGGGCGCGGTAGCGATTGATCTCGCGAACACGTTCGAGGTGGATTTCGGTGTGAATCTATACGCCGCTGTCGAAAGGATACGACGAGCAGATAGTCTCGAGCTGAGCATAAGGGGATGAACGGGGTAGACTATAAACCAACCGTACTTGTAGAGAGGAATGCTCTAGAATACCACCTCCCCGCTTGACGATCACGCGGCATGAATCATGTGATCAGCGGACCGGAGTCCAACTCTGGCCTGATTCATCGGAAACCGCCTATGCCGCCTATTGCTGACCCGCATGGTGAGCGTGTTCAAAATAGCTGCTTCGAGTTGATATAGACCAATGGCGCAGATCCAAGGGAAACGACAGACCTCCGCCAGCCATCATGGAGCGGTAGTAGATCAACTAGTTCGAGCGCAGAATCTCGCCTCGCATGGGCTTCGTCCGGTTGCGACCGAGTTCATACACATATCGTTCCTACCGGATGGACAGCGTGTTGGCCCTTCTACGTTAGAGATGTCCCTCTGGGTGCTAAGCTATCGCGCTTTGCCATCACTTGCGGCTGGCATTTTCCCCACGAATGGTGTATCACATGCCATGTCTGAACTACAAGATGCCAACAATGCACGACAAAACCTGTACAATCCCATTCTCCGCCTCTATTGCGCCGGCGACCTCGAGAGACGCCGTGTCTATAGCTCCACCGAAGCCGTGTCGAGCGTAAAGCTAAACGCATCCCGATCATCCGCACCCAACCTCGCATACTCCAACAGCAGACGGAACATCTACACCTGAGATTAGCACCGCACGCATCTCCTTTCGGTTGAGCTTGTGAAGGGATACTCACATAAGCCTGCATATCCTCCCACCGCCAATGTTCGAGCCTAAACCTCCGCCCCTGCTCCGCAATCTGACGCGCGAGGTCGTCTCGGCCCTTGATCCTTCCGTCAGGGGTCCCGACGAAGAAGGCCATGATGTTATATAAATCAGAGTAGTCGAGTTGCATTGGCTGAAGGGAAGAGGCAACGTCAACGTCGAAGGAGTCGTGTATAATGGGGCGAGGCTTACGACGAAGTGTACCCAGGGCGTCAGATAGTCCTACAGCAGATATCAGCGCAAGGTCAGGTCACTTGAAAGGAATTGCTCACATGATGCCATTCTGGGAACAATGTGTGTTTGATTACGACCGATCCACTCATAAGTAATCTCGAGAAACGACTACTCCAACCGTTTCCGTCGACTAAAGCGAGCGATCATATGCGTTCAGCGACGACACAGACACGAATCGAGGAATACGGAATACTGACCATCAAGGACATCTGGAAGGGAATAACGACCTGATAAGCTTGATGTTGCATACCGGATACACATTCCATGGGACTCACACTTGTAATCCGCAGCTTTTTCAGGCGACACGCGATCCTTGAATTCTATTTCCTTCGCCATTTCATCGCAAGTCCCGTCCTCTTTGTTGCACTAGTCCCGGAAACGCAACGTCATAAGCAATCACATCTTCGCCCCTTGGCCCACGCACCTGATGAGGCTGGCCCGTCAATCCGACGTCCAGGTACATATCATTCAGCTTTTCCACACTCCACGACTCTGGCTCCCACGTTCCGTGTCGATTGACCCAGATCTCAGCCTCGCCCGTCTTGTTCTGACTCATGAGCGCTAGCCGGGTCCGATGCTGGTTCCTCCAATCGTACTGTGGATCGCCTTTGCGCTTGCTGTACGAGTCCCCTGTGGAAGTTCCACGCCAAAAGACCTTGTTAATCGTCTTTTCCGTCCAAGGCTTGTACTTTTTCAGTGCAGCGGCATCGGTCGCGTTGTCGTATGCCTCCATGGGAGGGAAGAGGAACTCGTTGTTGCGCATATGTTTGGAGAGGACAAAGATTGGTCGGAGCATCGTTTCACGGGTAAAATCGAACGACATGGTACCGTGCATCCGTTTTATCTCGGGGTTTTCGCACCAGTCAAAGCCGGGTCGGACATCCTTGACGAAAGCAGGAGCTGTAGTGGAATCTCATGAGATGCGTAAAGTGAAAAGACTCCAGAGAAGGCTCACTGGCAGGCTCCGGCAAAGGTGGCAGTCCTTCAATCTCGCGAATACGGTTTTCCATAACCCTATCCCGGCCCCGGGCGGGAGAGTTTTCGTCACAAGCCGACTGCGGTAGCCATTCAGTAACCCGCACAAACAGCGAATATGCCTGAAAACTCACGAACCAACCCTTCACGCCATTCCTATTCCTATTCTCCAAATGCTTCAACTCGCTCCCTCCCAAATACCTCACATCATTCAACCCGAACCCAACCTTGCCGTCCTCGGCATGCTCCTCCAACGCAGCATGCACACGCGCAAGCGCAAGATCCCGCTGGTCTTGGCCTAGGATCCAACTTCCTAGATCGTGATCTGAAGCGACTATGGTGATATCCGTCGGGAGGAGGTGGCCGAGTGGGGAGATGAGGGAGAGGAACTGTTTGGCTCTTGTTGCGTCTGCGCGAGGACCGGAGAGTTTGGGCTCGATTGTTGGGCCGATCGAGGCGGAACTATCGAGAAAAAAGCATGAGCTTCGAAGAATGGCCGCGAGGAGGGTTCGACGTACTAGGTGAACTGCGTGCCGTCCAGCTCCCTCACCCGTTCCCTGAAGAACTCGGGACTAAGCGCCAAAAACGGCTCGATATCGTGGTTGATCTGGTTATAATCGTCCACGATCTTGACCTCGTTGTCCACGCAAAATTGCCACCACTTGTCGAATCCCTTTGGCGGCAGACGCTTGTACCGACGAACATACTCCGCAAATGCTTCCTCCAGCGTTGTCGATTGCCGTGCCAAAAAGTGATTCCATCGTTTCCCGTTTTCCGCCATCAAGACTTCAATCGGATGGGTCGTCCGCGTGCCGGATTGTAAACTTGAATCGGTCTTCTTGCCCTTGGACTTGAGCTTATCGTACTTCCATCCCCGAATAAGTCCATCCCTAGGGGAGAACTCGAGTTTCCCAACTTGACGATGCGCCTGCGCAACCTCGTCGAGATCCCATGCAACTTCATTTGTTTTTTTCCCGGCGCTGGAACTCGCAAACCAGTTGGCGAGGTTCCCCATCAATCCAGCTCCCGACTCTTCATCCTCGATATCCTCATCCTGAATTTCGTCACTGCGCTCTATCCCCGCCGACAGATCCTCGATGTGCGCATGTTTGCGTCCGTTTTTGGTGAGATCCGGATACATATCGAAATTCAACAGGTGTTGGTCGAGAATCTCCGGCTTCCCGCCGAGCCATGTTGGGAGATAGTCTGCATCGCTGCTACTTGGCGACAGGAGCGAATAGAGAGTGTAGAATGCGAGAAAGGCGAGAGCGAAGAGGGGGAAACGGGAAGCCCTCACACGGAAGAGACGTCCGAGGAAGGGCATGGCGGTGGTGAGCCTATGTTGAAACTGGTTGAACGTCGGCATCTTGACGGTCCATCCGCTGGAGAACCGAGAGCGACCGTCCAGACGAGCTCTATCGAGGTGATTTATAGAAAGAGGACGATCGCGAGCGGAGCCTTCTCCTTTTCCTGATTGCCACGTTTGAGAATAGACAATTCGGTTCTGATGCAGATCTGCTTCCGCCCTATTACCCGAATTAAACAAGCCCCGTCTCGTCGCGCTGTCATCGCGTGGACTTCATATCGGAGGTGGAATAGATGGTCAGTCAACATCGTCCATGTCTTTTATGTAGGCCCAGGAAGGAAGTCATCCTTCGTCAACTGCACCTATAGCGGTCGGCAGATCTCACGTTTGACGAGACTGAAGTCCTCACCAGCAAGTGTTACGTGTAAAGACACCGGCGATACTGCACTCCTTTCGTATAAAGAAGACAAGTTCCCTTTCGCTTTCCAGGCCTTTGTAGCTTTGTCCCCTTTCGCCTCAAGGTATATAGCCTAGCATACATTGGTGGACACAGGTTGCGCAAACAATAATCAGATACTCATCTTGTTGATTCATAGCTTCGCCTGCTTCCTAGCAACGTACCAATGCGAACCCTCCCGCTCGATCTAATACGCGACTGTTTGGACTACCTTTCCTACGAGGACCTCATCAGCTGTCAACGCGCCGGCCCATCATTGAAAGCTCTAGTAGAGGAATGTTCCGAGCTTCGACTGCGCATCCACCTCGGACAAAAAGGTATCCGCGCAGAAACACCGGGAACATTCAGGCACCGTCCACTGGAGCGGCGATACGAGCTCCAACGCCTTTCCGAGATCGAGGAGCGTCTTTCCTTCCTTCAATTCGGGGAAGCAGACCAGCAAGGAAAGATCTACCAGTTTCCTGTCCGTACTGTGGACGACCTTCATCTGGCTTGCGTGGCGGACGGAGACGTCTTCGTACGGACGACTGTTCCAAATGACGAAGGAATGAACGCAATCGCAAAGTATCGGTTGGACAATCGGGATAAAGAGCCGGAGATCTTTGCTTTGATGGATCCGATCAGACACTGGCAGTTGGATGCGGCTGAGGGCGTTCTGCTAATCGTGCTGCCGATCGTACAGAATGAGGCGTGAGTCGAAGAGCGGTCGTTGTTTTCGACCTTTGAAAGACACTTAGTATACCTTGCAAACTCAGCGTTAACCCCGAAGAAACTCATCTCGAACACTCCATACATTTCCTGTGCAAAGACACTTTCGCGCTGATCGGGGAACCCGTCAACAACTTGACCTTTTCCGCGACCCAAATTCATCCGGCATTGCCAAACTGCCATCTACGGGGCGAGTTTCTGACAGTCACTTGTGAAGCGCCCCTTCGGACTGGAGGGGTCATTCACACGGTCAAGTTGCTCCACTGGAAGACTGGCAGATTGCTCCTCAGCGTGAGTACCGTCACAATGGGGGATTGTTTGTTCGATCCGGAGCTAATATTGGGTTTACAATCTTTCAGCACGGAATCAAGGGTGCAAGATACGTCGTCTCGAGAATTATCTCGTCGTCAGCTCTTCTCTGTCTCGAGTTGTACGAGTCTTCGGCACAGCTGCAGATCTTTGCCTTCCAGGATCAAGATCAGCCCCGCAACAGTCCCGGCGCGCCTCGCGCTTTCTCCGTTGCACGATACGAGCTGCCTACACTCCCAAAGGGATTCGAATATCTGACCGCCCATCTGGAATGCAGCTCAGTGTCGCTTTCCGGTTGTCGGAAGGAGAGTAGAGTCCACCATCTGCTGGAAGACGGTGCAGGTTTGATCATCCTTTCGCTGGAAGTGCAGTCTCTATCTTCACCAGAATTGGACGAAGATGTTGGCGTAGCTGAGGCCGAGGCAGATGATGCGGTTTGGGATTTCATGACGGCGTGTCTTCTGATTGAGCCTTTCCATGAAGCTGCAAAAGCCACATTGAATGGGAAGAACCGAGACTCAAGAATTCCAGTTACTCGAAACTTCGCCAGCTGGGCACCATCGATACTCGCTTGGCTTCCGCGACAGCCTTGCCCGCCGACCCGCCATTCAATTTGCGGATATCGAGTCGGAATTTCGGAAGATGTCCCTCAGCAAGAAGTCAACTCCCAAGTCGAGTCCGCTTACAAGAGAGTTTCGGTGTACGACTTCACGCCCGCCCATGTTGCAGATGCGATAGGCCAGAGAATGAGACAAAGATCGGTGGTTTCCTATGAGACAAAGATCGGTGGTTTCCTACGAATCCATAGCTTCTTCATCTCCTCCCAAGACCGCCAGGTCTTGGCGTATCCGGCCTCTCACAAGTGAAAAGAACCTTGTCAAAGCAGAGATATCGAGCTCGGTAGAGCGCTTCGCAGTACTCAGATCTATGCCTTCGGTCGCCCCCACTCGCCTTGCAAGGGCTCTCGAAATCTACGTGACCGAGTCGCAATACATTGTGTCTTCAAAGAAGATCAGACTATCATTGCCAGACAGGCTGTCCGTACTTCATCTCACCCAGGACTATCTTTTGTTCGCGCAGGTATGTGCTTCAAGCTCAGCTTCACCAAATGCGATGAGCTTTGACTCTCAATCCCTTGGCTGCTCTTACTGCATGTCTTTAGCACGAGGCATTTCCAGCTGAAGGATTACTCTGACATACGTTAGACCTAGCCGGTGCAATTATGAGAGACAGAGTCGGTAGGAGGCAAGAAGGATAAACATAAGATAATCGCGACACAATGGTAGCAACGTAGACTTGCCGTGATTTGTCCGTGACACTCCAGGATGAGTGGCTTGTAAGATCACCTGAACTCTCGGATGATGCGCATCATTGGCGTCAGTTGTACTCGTAGATATCACAGCTCTACTTTCCTCCATTTGATGCGTGGAAGCGCAGGTAGTTCCAAGGAGATCGCGTCGGTATAAAGCGATCGCAACTGGACGGCGGGAAAATGAACCGAAGCTTTGGGGCAGTCAAGGCTGCAGAAGTGCAGCGATTGACATCAACGGCCAGAGCTATTGCGCTCCGAGAGTTCCAACATGGCCATTGAGAGAAGTGGCGCGATTTATGTGTACAGAAAGATCATGGCTGAAGAGGCATCCTTGGAGGTCGAAATGGCAAAGGAGCACAAGGTACCCCTGAGGTTGTATACGTATGACTGTACTCCGCACGTGAAGAGAGCACTCGCCTGCGCTCAGGGCCGGCCGGACGCATCGAATCTTTCTTCCAAACTCTCAGATTGCCGCAGCATCTCGCTAGCTCGAGAAAATGGCTTGAACGAGATCGGCGGTGCCGAAAGGTACCTTGTCAAGACTTCTTTTCCCTCTTTCTCCTCCGCGCTGTCCATACTCCAGACATACGTCGCCAGCTCTCCGTACATACCCGCCTTCAGAACAATCACAATGCATTCGCCTAGAGGTCCTCGGGTGCTTGATCTTACCCACGACTACCTATGCATCGTTCAGGTAAGTCTCAGTACCGCAAGTGGCAACTCGCTCACGCAAGATAGTGTTCACAATGCTCATTGCACAAAGGCACAAACACGATAGCTCCGAAGAAATCGCCCTATGAGGAAGTCCCTGTATTATGTATATCTGCCCTAGGTACATACACGCTTTGAGTCGCACTACACTGTCGCCGGGACACATCCCAATGGCTTGACCATCTCCGGCTTGAGGTCCTTGACAGTATGTGCGCCAACAAGCGCCATCGCCGTGCAGATCTCCTTCTTCATGACTGGCCATTCCAAAGATTAGAGACGTTATCCCCTTGGGCTTTATGACTTACTTTCTATCGTCTTGTCGCAACCTTCTTCGCCGTACGTCCCGTTTGCATACAGGAATGCACGACCGAGACCGACGCCCTTGGCACCGAGCGCCAGGGCTTTGACCTGCAGGACCAGCGATCAGTAAGCAAAAGGCGGTCGTGACCAAGCGTACGCACGACATCGGTTCCGTGCTTTACGCCTCCATCCACGTAGATCTCCATCTTCTTGAACAAATCCGGTCGCTGTTGCCGAATCTCCCACAGGATATCGATCGGTGCCGGTGCGCTGCAGGGCAGGTTTACATGAGCCCGGTATCAACGCAGAATGGACATGTACCCACAAGTTGAGTTGCCGTCCACCGTGATTCGACTGGTATGCAACGAGATGAGCTTCATGGCCAACCTGTCAGCCGCGGACCTACCAGGATGATCGCCTCGACACCGTGCTCAGCCGCCAATTCCGCATCCTCGACGCATTGAATACCTAGGACAAAGCATCAACACAGTCCACCCACCCACCAAGGTGACGACTCACCCTTGACCATGATCGGCAACTTTGTGTTTTTCTGCGTCCTCTCACGGATCAGCGCCTACCGGGAAACAGTCGCCGATCCTACTGACCCTGATGAACGCGATATCGTCCCATACCAAATTATCATCTTGGTATCCCGAGATAGCCTGTGCGATTCCCACCGGCGCAGCCGACTTGTTCTTATCGTCTTTCGCCGACGGCGGAGCCTGAAGGTCCACGTCAGCTAAGCCCATCAGGGTGGCTACCGTCAATCGTACCTGCTCCACAACGCCTTTTGCCCTTTGATCCATCGTACGGTTTCCAGAGACGGGCGCGTCGACGGTGAACATGATGGCTTTACACCCCAAGTCCTCGACTTTCTCCAACAAACGCTCCGAGGCTTCGCCGAGGAGGTGAGTACTAGCAAGAGGAAGAGAAGAGGCGGACGTACCAGCTCGATCCTTGTTCAAATATATCTGGAAGATGAGGTTCTGATCGTCCGTCTGCGCTTCCACCATCTCCTCCAAACTGCAACTCGCGTTCGCCGAGATCTACCATTACCCAGTCAGCTGGCACACTGCCAAAACAGCATATGCCACTCACACCCTGGATGATCCCTGCCTTCCCGGCCGCCCGAGTGATATTCACCTCGCCCAGGGGATGACCCAGCTTGGCCATCGCGGCAGGGGAGACGTATACGGGCATGGAAACGGGCATACCAAGCATCGTCGAGGATGGGTCGACATAACGCGCTGAGCGCAGTCTATTTGGAGGATGTCAGCTCATGCATGAAAGGAAGAGAGCGGGGAAGGGGGGGCTTACACTCTCGGACGGAAAAAGTATCGTTTCCATGCGGCTTCGTTGTTGTAGAATACTACACGGTCATCGATCAGCACCAGTCGCCGACCTACGACCCTGTCGACTCACCCTCTTCGCTGTCGGCTAAGAGCAACAGACCCCATCAGTTCATCCACCGACACCTCACCGAAGCGAACGTACCTGCGCTTCTATAATACGCCCACGCCGTCTTACTCAACACCTTTTCCGCCAACTTTTCGAAATCCTGCAGATTCAGCATGGCATCCACGGGCGGCATCTCCTCCCGCGCGTTCCGAACGCGCTTCTCATCGTCCGTCAGCGGGCGCGGCGCCTTCTTCGTCACCGTCGTCGGATCAACAGGGCCGAGCTGTTGATCCGGTCGGAGGTTTTCCTCGAGCGTGTTTGGTGGGTGGAGGGGTTTGAATACCTCGCTTGGGGCCAGGAATCAGCTCGGGAGTCGGACGCCAGGAGGAGGAGGACTCACGTCGCGTCGTCTCCCGCGTGTTGGAGGATGACTCCAGCGCCACCGGGATGAAGACTCAGAAAGTCCGTCACATCGTACACGTGGCCCTACACACAGGTTAGCCAACGCACATGCGTTGGCAAGCAAGTATAACGCACCTGAATGACAACCCAGCAGTCATCCCTCGTGTTATGCTTCTCCACTTCACGCATCGATATCAACTTTTGCCCCGAAGGCTGGGTTGTTCCTTCTTCCTCCTCTGCTTGAGCTTCCGCATCCAGGGAGATTGGCTGCCAAGCGGCGGCGAGGACTCCGAGCTACGTCCACCCTGCGTTAGCGATAGTTCGGGGATGAACGAGATGACGAACGTACGGCAACTCCAGCAGCACCTGCGCCCGTCCAGAACTTTCCCCTCGACCCCGCCCTGCCAAAACTCGCATACCCGCGGCCCGACGCACGCTGAATGGTCAGTCTCGGGGCGTTTCTCGTCTGTCGTAGGATGGGTCTTGCTATACGGAACGTGGACATTTCGGTCTTTGGTGGACTTGACTTGATGAGCGAGTGGCGGACGAATGAGATGAGGAGGATTATATTATTTCAGCCCAACGATATCCTTCCGGTCCGGCGTGGCCGACGGCGGACGAGTCGAATTGGACAAGGTCACGTGATCCTCGTCTCCCGCATTAAGTCGTCATTCTCATCCAGCTTGCTCAATGCCGTCTCCCGTCTGATCACCAACACCCACTCCGATGATCACAGGCATAGGCGTAGACATCCTTCACCTCTCCCGTCTTCGTCACCTCATCTATCGCCGCGGCGCGGACCGACTCGCGCGGCGGATCCTTGCCGCCGGGGAAATGGCCGAGTTTCGTGCGCTGTCTTCCCCGGGGAAGGAGGAGTCGATCGAAGAGCAGACGCGGTACCTCGCTTCCCGGTGCGTCCCTCGTCATCTCGTCCGCAGAAGAGGAGTGTGTTCTGATACACCGTCGATAGATGGGCAGCAAAAGAAGCGCTATATAAAGCCGCCTACCCGACGTTCAAGCTCTCTTGGAAACAGATTCAACTCGGGAAAGACGCCGGGAAACCTTTTCTCCGGGTTACCCCTCCGCCACCTACGGCATCCGACATCGCAGACCCGCAGACTCGGAACCTCCCAACGGTGGGGGACGTACATGACCGGATTCACGTGAGCTTGAGCCACGATGCGGATTTGGTGGTGGCGTATGTCGTGGTCGAGTCTGTGCCGTAGCCCATCAGAGAGGAATGTGTATCGAGAGGAGGAGGCAAGTGTTGTATCGATATCGAAACTGTTGTATGAATCCCTACTTTACATTGTGTAATATTCGCCACTTTATTCATTTCCCTTCATGTGCGCGTCGATCGGTAGCGCTTGATGGCTGGCGCAGGAGAACCGATAGATGCTCGCTCAACATCGTCAACGCTTCTTCCCACTGTAGAGTGCGACAGTTCTAGGATCGCGTTAGACGGCGTGGCGGGACACATCGCAAGTCGGAGTACAGTCAAGGAGGGGACGCTACGTCGGTGAGTCAATGTTCTCTTCTTTCGGGGCAGGCAGGTATGGATCGCTTCCCATTTGACGCAGACGATTCAGAGTGATCGACTGATCCAGCGCGCTCCTTCAGGCCTGGCAGCAGCGAATTCACCAATTTCGCAAATAGTGGGCCTTGAGACTTTGGAACGAGGCATCTGCCGAGCACCACCACAAGTCTGTCGGTCCGCAGTCTTTGACGCTATACCGGTCGAAGGATCATCAATTCGTCTCTTCGTGACATCAGATCCGAGATCAATCCTGATTTAAGACACGACACCTTCATCAACACCCAATCAGTGTCACAATGGCGCTACACACATCGGTCGTGCTTTCTCCGTTCGGGAGCGTCATCCCTTCCTCTTCGACACACTCACGACACTCCTCCACTTCATCACGCTCGACGACCCCCGACTCCATCTTCAGCGACAACACTCGACTCTCCGTAACGCCCTACCGAAACCCGTCGCATCGACCCGACGCAGAGCTAGCGGCACTGGAAACATCAATCCGGCCACGACATCGAACGAGGCGAACGCGTGAGAAACCTCGGTTCACACAAGGCGTCGCTGCGTATCCCCTCACCTTCCCCGATCCACGAGACATCTACACCTACCACCAGGACAGCTCACACATCACCGACTTGCTCGACCGGGAACACCGTCGTCTCGCCGCCCTCCCGCCCGCCGTATTCTCCGACATTAACCGACACGCGTTCCCCCTCGATCCTGACGGCGAGAAGCGGGTTGGGTACCTGATCAAGAAATGGCGGGACCGGATCGACGCCAAGCAGGAAAAGTTGTTCGCATATGAGGCCTTTCCCGTCGTACATCAGGACCTCTACGCGCATTCCCTTCGACACTGCAGCATGATCCTTCTCGAAAAACTCGCGAGGCAGTCCCGCGCGAACCGCGATCGACGTGCTCTCCCCGTTCCTGCGGCCGCGGCCGAGGGCGGAAGATTGGGATTCACGCAAGAGCAACAGACGACGTACGACCGGATCGTCAAGTGGAAAGGGGAATTACCGTTGAATATGGAGCAGTACGCGCAGTGGCATGCCGCGTGGGGGACGATGCAGGTTGAACACAGAGCTGGACGGACAGCCTTGGGAGCACGAAGGACGTCTCCCTCGAGCACGATCACCACCGGCGCGACGGCGATCGAAGGTGCGAAACCCGCTGGCACGGCAAGAGCGACGGGACCTGTCAAGCGAAAACGATCCGATTTGACGATCAACGTGGCGCCTATTCCCGAGGAACATCGACTGGATGCACAGGCGGAGGCCGGGACGCCCGTCACAGGAGATTTCTCATCTGACAGACGGCCGGAGAAGAAGCGACGCAACCATCAGAAAAGCCAAGGAGAGGACGAAGCGAATGGGACGATCACGCCCGGCGGTGCGTCGGCCTACTTTACAAACCAGCAAAAACACGCTTCGACTCCGCCCACGGCGCCCATCACGAAATCCACACCTGGCGCGCAATCCGCTCGCCAACGACACGGCGCAAACCCCGCGAAATCCACTTCTCGATCCCGCACGAGAACGGCGGATACCGTCGCTCCGGTCAACGCCAAGGCCGCAGGAACGCCAACAAGGCTAGGATTCACCGTCTCGAAGCGATCGATGACGTCCTCTTGCTCTTCCGCGGACGGGATGGACAAGCCGTCGTGTTTGGAATCGCCTGCGGTCAGTGGTGTAGTCGGGAGGGGACTGGTCAGCGCGGGGAGTCTGGATGAACAGTTTTTGGAACTTGAGCGGCCGGCGGTGGTGAAGGATGTCACGGGAAGCGGGGCCAGAGGCGACATGGGGATGTGTTTGCCGAGTGCTGCGAGCTTGGACGACGAGTTGATGCGGCTTGTCAACGGGTCATCGCCTGTTCCTTCAGCACCGGAAGAGAGATTCGTCACGGCGCCATCAACACTCGCGATTCCTCAAGCTAGCTTCAACGAGACCGTCATCACCACTAGCGCTGCCGCGATTGAGATCGCCGGGATCGGAGTCGACGCCGTTACGGACGGCGCCCCGGACAAGGACAAGTACGGCGCGGACTTTTGGGACGCAGCGAAGCAGCGTAAAACGGCGAGACTTGAGCGCGCACGACGACGCTCGACGCAGCGAAAGGAGACGAGCGATGAGGAGAGTGAGGAGGGTAGCAAGGCAAGTCGCTTGAATTCAGCCAAGAGTGTCGAAAGGGAAGATGAGCTTGATGTTGGGAATTCTCGAGAAGAACAAAACGTACGTTTTCCACTTGTCGTTACAGGCAGGGCTAACGACCCGCGCAGTTCCCATCACTCTCGTTCCCCAAACACCTAGCTACCTCGACGCCCAAAGGCGCGGCCCTAGACATCCTCGCGGCCGGAGACGAAACGACGATCATGCTTTCCTCCCCGCAACGATCTGTCGGGACGGCCCTGGCGGTATCTTCACCCCATCGACCCGTCTGGGAAACCGAAAGCTATCCGACCGAGGCCGCGACCGTGAACAGCGTCTCGATGAGACGTACGCAAGGGGACGAACCCATGGTTTTGAACCTACCAACGGAATCACACAACGTCAGACAGCCGACGGAATCGTACAATGACCTCTCCGGGCTCATGGATGACCTCACGCGCGGCGCGCAGCCATTCCAAGCCGAAGCCGCCACCATGGGAAGGCAACCCGGGTGGTGGAACGTCGCCTCGAGTCCCCCGACGACGGGCGACGACGGCGCGAGTACTCTGGGGGGCGCGATTGGGCAGAGCCAGCAGATCCGGAGGATGGGTGCCGGCGCGATGGAGATGACGAGTGATTTGTTGGGTCAGGATTTGTTCGAGTAGCGGGTGCGTTGGTCGAGTCGCCGTGAATGAATGGCCCCGCAGCGAAGGCGGAGAAGTGTGGATTCGGCTTCTGTTCGGTCGGCGCGAGATGGACGATCTTTTAGAGGAAGAAGATGAACATGTATCTAAGCTCCTTCCAAGCTGTGTTGTGACATAGTGGTCTCAGAGCCAGAGAGGCCGCTGTTGTTTTTGTGATTGTATACACTCTCGTGCGGCGCCTCTTCGGCAGCTCCTCCCGCTCGTCCTCTTCAAGTGAATACTGTCGCCACTCGGTCGCGGTCGCGGTATTGACGGGAATTGAATTTGATTAGATAAACGGATGCAATTGTTTACTGGGGTATTGACCGTGACTCACTAGAATTGAGGATTCTCGGGTCATCTTGGCGGATATGAACTATATAAGGGACACTTACTGACCGTCGACTAGGGATAGCCCCATCATCCCGTGCCCACCATCGTCATGCCCACCATCAACTGGCACCAACTCCCCCTCGCGACACCCCTCGCCCGGTCCTCCCAGTCTCTCGTCGTCGTCGGCTCCAAAGCCTACCTCTTTGGCGGTGAAAACGTCCCCCGAACACCGGTCGACGATGTGCTATACATCATCAATTTGAACGGTACGCCATTCCCTCCTCTCTCCCCGCTTCGCTTCCAAGCTAATCCTTCCCGTGCAGATGGCTCCGTCACCACGTCGTCCTCCAAAATTCGGCCTTCCCCGAGGGTCGGATCGTACCTGACCCATGCCGACGACTCCCTCTACCTATGGGGTGGCCGGGAATCCAAGGAAATGACACCATCCGACGCCTCGCTATGGGTATACGACATCCCTTCCGACGAGTGGAAACAGCTCTCCTCGAAGGGCGATGTACCCGAGGAGAGGAGTTACCACTGTATGGCCGTCTCCGGGAACGATCTATACCGTACGTTCCTCTCCCCCGCCCATCACTCCCGGGTCGGCGCTGATCCAGGAGGACACACAGTACACGCCGGCTGCCCCGCCAAGGGCAGGCTAGAATCCCTGCATTCCCTCAACCTTGCCACCCTGCAATGGCAAGCGCGCGCACCCGCTCCCGCGCCCGGTCGCGGCGGGACCGTACTTTGCCCGGTAGTCACGCTGCCGAGGACGACGGGGAAGCACGTCATACTCCGGTACGGAGGTTTCGCCGGGCGTGAACTCGCCTCTTTTGACGTGTACACCGTCGAATCCGATAGCTGGTCCAGCGTGGACTTGTCGACAACAAGCTCGGAACAGCCGGAAGCGCGGAGCGTGCATGCTCTCGTTCCCTACGCCTCGCCTACAGATCCGAGCATCGTCGCGGTGATGATGTTCGGCGAACGGGATCCAGCGCCGGTGGAGCTGGGCCATAACGGCGCGGGCAAGTTCCATGATGACGTCTGGGCGGTCAGGTACGAAAATGAAGGGTTCAAGTTTGAACGGCTGGAACAGAACGGGGATCTGCCGGAAGCGCGAGGATGGTTCGGTTCGGGTGTCTGGGTAGACGGCAAGACGACAAAGGTGGTTGTGCAGGGCGGACTGAATGGGAAGAATGAGCGACTGGGTGATCTCTGGATCGGCGAGGTCGTTTAAACGAAAAGTTTGTACAAACGATAACAATCTCATTATACAACGATTCTTCGACTACCTAATCACGATGCGCTCTACCCCTACTACGCGCAGGACTCGTCCGTGGCGCCGGAACATCCCCGGCCTCCCTTCGCACACACGCGACCGGATCCCTGCTCCGACTCCTGGATGCCGTCCTCCGCGTCTCTCCCTCTCGATGCGCAGCGAGTCCCGACATCCCGGTCCCGAACAGGTGCCGGCTCTGCGACGAGCGACTCCTCGGCGGCGAGTGGCCCAGTGGCAGGTCATCCGAGGGCGAGGGCGTCTCCGGGACCAATTCCAACGGGGAATCATAGTGCGAGTACCCGCCTTGTTCACGAATCTTGGCGATGGCCGGGTTACTCCTCGAGCGTGTCCGTCCTGGGCGCGCCGCATCGTGGAAATAGTCGCTTCGGTTACGGCTCCTGCTGCGTGCCCTGACATCACCCGGCGCCAACCGATCCGTCGGAGATGTACTAAGCTCCATCCGCTGGCCGTCCCTCGCCCGTGCGCGACTGCGACTTCGGCTCTTGCTCCGGCTCTTGGCTTCCTGCCAGCCCTGAACCGCATCACTCGCCGCGAGCGTCTCGATATCCCATCGACGTCGCGGATCGACTTCGAGACACCCTTGGAGGCACTCTGTCCATTCCCTTCCGAGGCCGACGGGAACGGTCCATTCCCCGCGAATTATCTTCATTTGTAGTCGAGGGTCGAAGGCGTCGACAAACGGTAGGCGGGACGTGAGGAGGGCGTGTAGGATGATTCCGAGAGCCCAGATGTCTTGTGCAAAATCCGGAGGCGAAGGTGGTGCACGGAGCAGTTCGGGCGATGCGTACGGGAGTGAGGCCGAGGGAAAAGTCTGTACAGGTATGGGAGCCGGCGGGCCCCGTCTCGTTCGCGATCGACTCGCACGTCGACCCCGCGGGGACGGCGATGGGTCCCTCCCCCGACTGTGAGACGGTCGATGCCGATCATACAGCAGCTGACTCGTCGGGAATGCCGGAAGGGACGGCCTCGATGCATGCTGGTGGTGCGTGTGGTGCAAGATATCCGCGTCCGTGGTCGAGACGTACGGCGAATGAAACCTCGGTCGGGACCGCGAAGGATGCCTCGATCCCGTCGGCGTAACGTGCGGCGCCAAGGCATCGACGAGCGTCCGCTCCGGTGACGCCTCGCGACTATGCAGGATAATCCTGCGCTCCTCTCTCCTCCCCCGGCGCTCATCCCCAGCCGAGGACGGCTTGACGCCTATCTTCTGCGCCAGCCCGAAATCACAGACACAGATCTCCCCCTCGGCCCCCACGAGGAAATTATCCAGCTTGAGATCCCCATGAAGATACCCTCCCTGCGCGTGCTGTTCCTCCCCGTCCTTGGTCTTTCCCGTCCATCCGCAATGCAACGCCTTGACGGCCTCCACGATCCCCGGGAACCACTTTCGCGCCGTCTCCTCGCTCCCCCCTTCTCGGCGAATCACATCGAGCAGCGACCCGCGCGCCATCAACGGTGTGATAAGGTACGTCGCGTAGCCCTCCGGGTCCCTCCATTTCTCCAGAAGCGGCAAGATCCGCGGGTACCTCACGCGCGAGACCTCTTCCCAAATCTCCAACTCGATCTCAAAGTTCTCCAGCGACCCGGACTGATCGGACAAGTCGTCCCGCTTGATGATCCTGCATGCGTAACGCTCCCCCGTCCGTTGATCGATCGCGAGGCGAACGGTGGAGAACCCTCCGCGGCCGATAACCTTGCCGAGTGTGTATCCCAGCACCTGCGCACCCGCCGCGTCGGGAGGCGCAGTCGATCCGGAATGATGGCTAAATCCCGAGGAGGAACTGATGGTGCTCATGTTCATTCCACCTCCCGAGGTCGTTCCCAGATGATGATGAGGAGGCGGAATCCAGCTTCCGCTTGTGGTGCTGGTAGAGAACGATCTCCTCGGACCCAACGCCAGCGGATCGTACTCAACAGCGGGATGCGCACCGGACATGACCCCCATCGGCGCAAACACGTGCACCGGCGGCTCGAAGGAACGCGGTTCCTCCCCCTGGCGCGTAGGCGATCCTATCCTCGATAAGGAAAATTCGCTCGTGACATCCCCGACATCGACGCCGCTTGGCGCGGGAATATTCATTGCTTGTGCGTGCATTGGCGGGGGCGAGAAATGGGATAAGAACGCCGAGGCGGGCGACATTGGTTCTTCCGTTACCTCTGGTGGTGGAACCGACGGCGGTGCCTGACTCGACGTGTTGATGGCGTTTGTAGCCCGTCGAACGGAAGATTGACGACTGAGCGACCTCGATGCCGTCCCACTTTCCCGCCGTATCAACCTCGCCGACTGTCCCGATGCCGCTCCCGGTTGTGCCATCGTCGACGGAAGATCCACGTCTCGCGTCGCCGAGAGCGATCCCAGGCGATCCGTGATATACGCCATATCTAGCCCCTCCCTCCTTCCTCCCTCCGGTTCTCCCTTCTCCTCCGCTGTTTCTTCCAGTACGTCGTGAAATTCCTTTGGTCCTGTCCATCCGTGCGCGGCTGACCAGGTGTAGTCGTCGCGTACGCCGCGTTCCCTTGAATACGAGAATTGCTGACCGGGGAAGAGAGAGGCCCGCACATCTTGCAGTACGTATCCTTCATCTTGTTTCTGTTCCGCATTCTCCTCTTCCGCACTTCCGTCACCCTCCTCTCCTCGAAACGACTCTTCCTCCAACGGCTGATGTCCCAAAAACGCACTCGCGCTCACGACGCCCTTGACATCCTCCTCCTTCTCCTCCTTCCATGGCTCATCAACGACCAACGGAACGGCATAGTACGCCGCGAGAAACGAGGCCGCTGCGGGAATCGAGGGATACGCGGGTGGCGGGGAGTGGGGACGTGGTGCGAGGTGTGCGTAGGGCGGGGACGGGGGATGGGTTGCCATCCGATAGTGTCGGGTTGAGCTGTAGGCGAGCGTTAGGGATGGCGGTTTCGGATATCTGGGTAAACTCACTGCGTAGAATGTGAATATGAATGTCCCGACGCTCGCAAGTTGAAGGAAAGGGATGATAATGATCTATGCTATCCTCAATATGGTCTCCCACCTACAAAGGCGTCTCCCCTATAGGCTCAACCGTAAACACGCACGTGACGCGGGGCACTCCTTTGACGGCCGCCGAGTGTTTGATTCCGCATTTGCGAGTTCAGGCCTCTGCAGAGCTATCTGCAGCTGTCTCTGAGCTCTGGCTCTCTCTCTCTCTCTGCCGAGGATTGTGCGGGCTCTACACTGCTACAACTCCTTCATGTGTTTGTGCTTTGCTCTGAGTTGAAAACACCGTGTCATCCAGCTAAAGGCTGTGGGAGTCAGCTAGCGACCTGCCCGAGAAGGCAAAGTCTGAAGCTTCCCATTCACGTCATACTTGCAATCTGGTCATGTCTTCACTCGGATCCAGGAAAGCACGGAATCGTTCATGCATCTGTTACATTTGGTGGAAGAAATCAACTGGATGTGTTTGATCAGACTTGTTGAAATACTGGTCGTAACTAGGTACAACGTTCATCTACTATCTGGCCGACTAACAATACTCATGCCTTCGTACATTGTTCGCTTTACAGATAGACAGAAAGACACACAGACAAAGAGACACAAAGGACACAACGCAGAGGCTCACTCTGTGCCGTGAGAGTCCGGAAAGGTGCCTGGATCGGTGAACATATTGCTACTGGCCCCGGAACCTTCAGGCAGAGATGACTCTGCGTCAACGAAGGACTCAGCCTGTTAAAGCCTATCCCCTATCTGATCTTCGCTTGGGTCCTCTATAGGTCCCTTAGCTATGTTCAGATCACAACTACTTGTATTGTTGACAAGAGTCAAGAGGCTGAGTCTATAACGCAATATTCCACGGTCCTACACAGTTGCTATGTAATGCTCACCTGTCTTAGCGACTATGCCCTGATTGCTTATTAGCACTGACTATCGAGGTTAGCTAGGCCTTGAAGATCTTTTGCTATCATGCAGCAATGATGAAGCAGCACACTTTGCGTCCCCTATCTCAAACCAGTGGCGGCATGAGCTTTGGGAGGCCGCCTTATATAATATTTGCATGTTAGAGAGCTACAACAGTCTCAGTGGCGTCGCCACCGTTCTCCTAGGGGAGTGTCTTCCTGTGGGCCTTCTGCCTGCTTTGATCGGGCATCGTACAAGTCGGGCATGGTTCGTCTCGGGCTTTGTACATGTCGGGCATGGTTCGTTTCGGGCATAGTTCCTTTCGGGCTTTGCACTATTCGGGCATTGTACACTTCGGCGGCCGAATGACTGACTTATGCTCAGAGCGCTACAGGTGTGGCCCTGCTGGGGCAGTGGCGACAGCGGAGCAATGGCAAGGGCGCAGCAGTGGCAGAAGCGGGGCAGTAGCGATGATATGCCCGGTGCAATCGCTTTTGACGTCATAGGTGACATCTTGACGAATATGGCTAAGTTCAACCTGGCTCGACGATAGTCCTCCTTGTTGAAGGTTTCAGCTGGTCACAGCAGGATTAGACACAGTTTATTGGCATTTACGTGGATTTTATATTTGCTACGGGCTGTCTACGTCGTACAACAGTTGAGAGGCGATTAGCGATATGAATACAACATGTGTTGCTGCTGAAACGAGACCGAGAATTATAAGTTAGTTAATCCCATAACAGTACTGTAGTGAATCGCACGTATAAACATATCATACGTCTACCTACTACAACGCTACGTTCGACTCCTACAAAAACGCGATAGCGTACAACATCTCGGAATAGTCACAACGGAGCAGAGAACGGGAAGAAGGGGAAACGAGAGTAGGGTGTGAAGGTGGATCAGCAATGGTGAACATGCAAGATCATTGCACCGCGGCACTAGTAGGAGCCCTGGAAGCCACGTAAGATGTCCCGTCATCTTCGAACCCAAGCTTTCTGTAGAGATACGGCAGGTTACCTTGTAGTCGGGTACATAGTCGACGATGACATAACATGCCCTCGTCCCTTTCCTCCGCTACCGAGCGTTGACTAAGCTCTCTTTACTCGGCTCGCCTCTCGCATCACGTCAGTCACTTAGTCACGCGCCGACAACGCGAGCAAGACTTCATCACGAAGTACTTCTCCCATCAATCAGACTTCGTCGCGAAGCTTCTTCACGAAGTCCATCATTGCATCAAACGGACTTCTTGACGAACACTTCGCCAACAACACTCCTTCGCGAAGCTTCGTCAAGGAGACTTCGTCGAGCGCACTCATTGAAATGACTGGTAGCTAGCCCAGAATACGTATATATAGGAGCACTTCTCAGTTGTATTCTTGGCTAGCTACCTGCTTGATTCACCCTTTGATTTACCTTTAATTCTGAAGCTACCTTGAGTGCAAGACTTTCTCAGGATTAGCTACCCTCGTCTTCCACTTGCGGTACATATCAGGTCTCGTCTTGAGTGATAAGTGTACATCGTTTGTGCTAGTACCCTTTACAACAGCAGAGCTATCCTACGACGTAGGAGTGACCTCTTGCTCGCGACACTTTCCGGAGATAGGAGGGCGTTATTCCGATTCTGTCTCGGAATGATCCCTTTCGACAACATCGGGGGTCACGTCGGGGGTACAAAGGATCACCCCGACGAGGATGCTGTATTCGGCGACCTCGTTCACGCTAGGCGCCATGGCTTGAGCGAGTTGCTGATCCGTAAATGTTTGACCAGCGAAGAGGATCCGATTGTACAAGTCGCGCATCTTGTTGAAGTGATGCTCGATGTTTGCACCTTGGCGGAGTCAGATAGTGAGTAGATCCTGCTGCAGCTGAGCAGCGCGGATACCCTTTGTTCGGTGGTATCGCTCATAAAGATCTTGCCAGAGTCGGACAACATCACTTGCGATAGGGTTGATAGCCTCCGGGCTGAGACGAGAGACGACGGCGGGTTCAAGTGAGCGGAACATGACTGACCAAAGCCATCGACGGTGTCTGGTTCTGATTTGAGTTTCGGCTGCGGTGGGAGTCGGGACCGTGGTGGCGGAGGTGGTGGCGGAGGGGTCTCGACGTCTAGAGACAGTCGAGGATTCGGGTACGTCAAAGTCTTCTATGAGGTAGTGGACCTCTTGCCCGACACTGACGACAATCATAGCTTGGTGCCGTTGCGCGAAGTTGGAGGATCCGGCGAGTCGAGGGCCGTCCCATCTAGTGATGGGGGACAAGCGCGTGTCGTCTGATGTAGACATCGTGTAGGTAGACAGCGGATTTTATTGATATTCGATCGGTGTAGCTTTATAGATGAACAGCTGGGCCCATAACCTGATGAATATCACAGTTAATCGTGTGCGTATAGAGCATGCGAGCTAACTACTTACCTGATGAATATCACAGCCAATCGTCTGAGGGATTCATCAGGTTACAACGGAGAAACAGCAGACATCTACCTCTTATATATCCCCTGCCCATCAATCCTGCCAGCAGTGTTGTGCTTGAGCCTCTTGAGTGATTGGTGAGTGATGGCGATTGATGGAAGGAATGGGAGGTGTTGACGGCGTATGAGATTCGGAATGACGTGTCGTCCAACAGGATCAGGAGGTCAGGGGTGGTCTGACGAAGGAGATATGGCTGTTGAAACGTTTTGAACTTAGAAATGGAAACCTAACTTTAGTTTCTGGCGCACCGGACACACTCGGGGGTCTGCCAGATATCCGTCACACGCGCATCCTCCTCAATCCCGGCATCCATCTGCAGCTCGGCAGCACCTCAGTACGCTTTGCGCCTGTACCGCTTCGCATGTGTGCCGATCACAATTGACACGCCTATACTCGCATGTCTACGCAGCACCAAGGGAGAAAATCCATCGTTAATCCGAATTCTTGGGACACTGTCAACGTAGGCGTGAAGCAATTGAACTGACAGGCTTGCACGTCAGTCATTGGGTAACGCGTTTCAAGCGACATTGTCGCATATCCAGGAACTCTTCATGTTGAATCAGGACTTGTGAAATAGCACACGATAGAACAGCGATATATGCCCTTATTTCCTTCGACATCTGATTTGTCTACTGATATGAGGGAGTGATCCACAAAGAGGCTGGGAAAGACAAGGAGGGCACCTCTGGAGAAACGCAAACGGCGGGATTTCCACTATGACTGGGATTTCTAACAGCTTTAAACAGCCACCTGCACCTCCTGACGCCCGTTTCTTTCCTTTCTCAACCCATCATCCGAGTCTGATTCGTCCTTTTGTGCTTCATCTCGTAGCCAAGTTGATTGATTCCGCGCAGCAGACTCATTCGTACGCTTAGTGGATCGCTCATCAGTATGATTTGGGGTATTCTACGTGTATGGTATGTCATCAGCCGCTGAGGAGCACTTTACCAGCGAATTGAGCGGACTTGGGAAATTGTTGGTTTCCTAGCCTGTGTTCGGTATTGGTCTACAGCACTTGGCAAATCCAGAGCGACGGTGGACTTCCACTCTCAAGATTCGACATCGGGGATGCATTTATTCCATTAATGAACATACTGGATAAACTTTATACTTGCTACCTATAATGTTTACTGAATTATGAGCTATTCTAACCTATAAAACGCATCTCTTATACACCCTGTCTCGAAGACACCTCCGGCGACATTCAGCGCGATGACCTATACGAGCTGAGACGGCACAACACGGGGAGGGAAGTTGGCTTCGTACGCAGCCCTGATGTAAAGAGGTTAGTTCGCCAGACGTGAACGAAAGGCTGCCTTTACTCACATCAGCGCAATCAATGTCGGCTCGCTCCACTTCCTCCCGATAAAGCTCAAACCGAAAGGAGCGCCAGTCGAGTTGAGCGTGCCAAGAGGGACGGTAACGATCGGGTATCCGACAATGGCAGGTGGACCGGTTGCGAAGCCTTCAGAGGGGACAACGAGTGCATCCAATCCGTATTGATCGAGAACGGCATCGATACCGTTTGTCGCACCGATCCTGAGGTTGTCTGCACGGGCGGCGAGGTATTCAGACGAGTTTGTTCCGGGCGTACCGAAGGAAGCGACCATGGTTTGTTGACAGCATTCTCCCGGGGCAAATTCGATATCGGCATTGGCGTCGTTGAAGTTTATGACGTCCTCGAGAGTCCTGACTTGACTCGAGATCAACTTGCTCATGTACGCGCCAAAGTCAACCTTAAAGTCGTTCTGAAGTACAATGGTCTCGCTATTTGATTCGAGATAGTCTTGGAAGGATGGTAGATTGGCCGGATCTTGAACGCTCGCACCGAGGGACTGAATCTTGGCAATGGCAGCATCCACAGCAATGCTAGATTCAAGGTCAGCCTCTCTCTTCCGTCCCGTATTGACCACACGTACTTGATTTCCGGAGGATTACCGCTCAACGTCTCATTGAAGAATCCCTCCCGCGGAACACCAATCTTCATCCCTTGGAAGGTCGCATACGGGGCCATGGTATACTGGGTGTAGTTGGTCTGCGTGTGGTTGACGGCATCGTACGTCGCAGTGTCATTGACATCGTAGCCAACCATGTTCTCCAAAATCAAAGCGGCATCGTACGCAGATTTGGCCATGGGTCCGGAGGTATCCTGTGTCGACGAGATCGGAATAATACCACTTCTCGACGAGAGCCCGACGCTCATCTTGATACCGTACAATGCTGCCCGATTGGAAGGACAAATGATCGATCCGTCCGTCTCGCTGCCCAGCGATGCAGCGGCGAAACCGGCACTAACCCCGATACCCGACCCGGAAGACGATCCACATGGGTCACCTCCCGCTTCGAACCCTCCTACGACGTACGCCGACTGCGACTGGCCGAACCGGGCTGACCAGCCGTTGGTGATGTTGCCTTTAAAGTTGGCGTACTGAGAGAGGTTGGCCTTGCCTATGACGATGACACCGGCCTGGCGTAATTTGGCAGAGACGGGAGCGTCAGAGGGAACGACAGAGCCAAGCAACGCAAACCCTCCTGCGGTGGTATTCATCCCGAGCTCAACGTCGGTATCGATGTTGTCCTGAACCGGAATGGTAGGTCAAATGGATAATTTACAAGGGCTGAAGCACGCCTACCTTGAAAAGCATCGGAATACCATGGAGACCGGAGCGGACTGTGCCGTTCGCACGCTCGTCATCGAACGCCTTCGCAATGGCCATGACCGACTCGTACGGCGCCGTTTCGCCGACCGCCCTCAGATACAGCCCAGCATAGTTGTCATTGCCGATTCGATCCTGTAAGATACATGCACCATCAGTATGGGTCGATGAGTTGGCGGAAAAGACTCCAAGTACGTACTAGGTAGTGCTGCGTCAACTGAACACTAGTGATCGTACCGTTCGACAAAAACTCTTGAAGGTCCTTGATCGTCGCGGTCAAGACATCAACCTCGGCGGGGAAATCCCATCGCGGCTTGAGACCGTGATTGAGCGGAGTCGAAGCGACCAGCGAGGCGGCCAGTGCGGCAAAGAGGGCGATGGATTTGAGGGCAAGCATACTGGATATCGAGCGCAGGACCTGCCCGACTTGAACCTTGACGGTCGTCCAGATCGAGGTATAAATGTCGACCAGCTTGACGAACCACTCCATCGGCCCCATCCCGATATCTCCCTCAACTCGGCGGTCTCCGACGTCGTATCCTTATCTGCAAAGGTGCCGAGATGTACGCATGCATGGTGTACGGTGTCAAGGGGCAGGTCGTTCTGCTATACTGTAGCGACTGGTATCACGGATGAATATCATATTGAGCCCTAGCTAATAATCACAAAGTGGAGGAGATCTAGTGGAGGCACGGTACCCGCCGATGCACTATTCTCATCTCCGAGCGGAAGACGACGGGAAATTCACCGACCTGGCGCCTTCCTCTGCACCGGCGATGAGGCCATGATATCAAGATCGAGGTACAGGCCAACCTACCCAACATGCTTCGACTTCGAAGCTTGGCGACTTCGACTTCCAGGATCCAGGACGGCCGGAACGACCGGGACAGTATTCAACAGATAAGAGATGGCGATAGGAAGCATCCATCGGCATTCAATCCCTACACAACGACCGCACAACCCTATTCAATCGCCCTTGCATCCTTGTACGCGCGGAACAGGCCATCCTCTTGTCCCAGCGTATAAGCAAAGGTCATTTTCTGGACCAAACTCGGTCCCTCGTCAGCGGAGAGTGAGAGCTAATAGTGTAGCAAAGTCAGAGACAAGGGACGATGGTCCTGATTGAGGGTTACTTACGAGAGATATCAGATCGCTCAAGAGGTGTGCCTTTCCGACATTCAGCCCAACATATCCCTCGTTCTCCAACGCGACAATGTGAACGTGAAAGTGATCTACGATACCGCGAGACTCGTCAGTTTGACGAAGAGACCATGTTGCTTCGGGACAGGCTCACAGTAGCTAGGCTGATAATGCACAAACAGTCGAACCTGATTCGACTCCAGTCCGAAATCCCGCTTGACGACGTCCTCCGAGGACCTCTTGATGTTCCGTAACAGCGGAAGATGCCGTTTCTCGAGGTCTCGCAGGGACCTGATTGATCTATCGAACACGATGGCGGAAAGGTACTGCGGGAACGAGCATTTCGTGAGCGTTACATTGGGGAGATAGCGGATGCCCCTGCTTACCAGTGTGGAGAGTGTCTTTCGGTCCCACTTGAGATCAGGTAGGATGAGGAACCCCGTCGCTGGATCAGGATCTTCGTACAAGATCCGATCGGCCTCCTTTTCGTGACTGAGGATGTTGTAAACCCTAGCGTATGCGTACATATCCATCAACAAATCCGTACCCAGGGTGGAAACCGAAACCGCACGCACCACTGAATCCGGCTCGCCGGTATCCCCTCGATATACGGCCTGACGACACGCGCATACACTTCGGGCGTCTCCTCAATCATCACCCGCCTCTGGGCCTCGTACTTCCGAATATGAACGTCGGTAGCGGGATAGATCAAGGTGAGCTTGACGTCCGGACTCGACCGATCGATGGGCCACCACGCCTGGCCCCATCGGTACTACCGAACACGGAGTCGTCAGTCCGCATATAGCTTTCCCGGGGATCAGCGGGACTCACGATGTCGTTGTCCTCAATAGGCAGCACCTTGTCGAAAGCTACCAACTCCTTTACAGCCGCTTCGACCTTGTCCCTCGATTCATCCCCGTCACCTTGCGCGGGAACATCGAAATTGGTCTTGAGGATATGCACGATCGCTTGTTGTCCAGATACCGTGCCCAAGAGGTAGATGGAGGGAGTAGAGGTGCCTCATAGGAGAAGGTAAGTGTCGCGAAACGTTCCACCGTCAAGTGCACTTACTGGACGAAAGAATCCGTTCAAAGGCGAATTGCTCGAGAAGCTCAGCGGTTGCGAGGGAGGACATGATGGACGTGATCAAGTGGCGACTCTCCTTCCTTGATGATAGCCATGGCGATACTGCCGGCTTACATATACTCTCAACGACAGAGATGTTGATCCTTCACAAACTGACTGCTCCCCGCTTTCAGACGCGTTGCTTCCGATCAAGCAGTCGCGCGAATAACCCGGGGTGACCTCTCCCTCCCCTCTAGCCAAGCACGCAGTCTCTATGCTTTATACTTTTCGGCTAATGCCTTATATGCAATACATACACCTCTCCTCTAGTCTATCGAACCAATCCCGCATACCCGGGATCAAACCTGAACTCATCACTACTCCTCACCAACTCCCGCACCTCTCGTGCCGGTCGGCTTACGCCACCCTGATCCATCGAGATACACGCCAACGTCGTCCGTGTCATTTCCTCGAGCAAACCGAGACCGCGGAAGAGTTCCGGGTGGATGTGCATGATCTGCAAGATGCAGATCGATCGGATGGGAAGAGGGCTTTCCGGGACGAGGATTCGGGATCTACGAGGTTGCCAAGGGTTTAGCATTCACATGATAAATATTCCGCAGACGGCGGCGAGACTCACGTCAAGACATCCCTGACTCCCTCTGGGTCCCACAATGAAAGGCCTGCAATCAGCTTGCCGATCGCATTCGAGTACGCGTCTGCGAGGCACAGATCAGCAACCTCAAACTTCACAGCGAAGTATTGCGAGACTCACCAGGCGTCTTGACATCAAACGCCTCCTCAATCAATTCCATCAGATTCTCCTTGACCGGCGCACCGATATTCTTCCCGGCAGACCTCGCGACAGTGGCGAGGGCCTCAACGATAGACGGTAGGATATCGCTCTCGGCCGTCTTGGAAGCCGTGAGCAACTCGGTGATCAGCGGGTCCACACGCGGCTAGGCGGGAAACGGGGGTTCAGCCATCGACCTATTATGACCCGAATAGCGAAGCCTTACCTGGTGCTTCATGAGTTCGCCCAATCCGGCGGCTGCACGGTTTCGGACAGAGATACTTGACGGATCGGTTACGCTCTTGATCATTGTCCTCGTCAACTGCGGGTGGAACGGTCGAACAAGCAGAGGCACTTCCTCAAGCAAGATAGTCAAAGTTGAAAGGCTGATGACAAACTCGGGTCAGTTCTCGCCATTCGCGCATCGGACACGAGCTACTCACATGGCACCCTTGATTTGCGCAGCAATCGTCCCACTACTGATCACCCGAATCAAAGGACCCGTAAGCTGAATGATATAAGGCTTGATCGCGGCTTCCGAAGTCCGCTGCACAAGGTCGCCGATACCGTACGAAGCCTGCTCCTTCTGCTCCTGCGTGCCGCTGAGCAAACCAGCAAGCAAGATCGGCACGATCGGCTGAATACCCTTGGGCCGACAGAAACCGGCAACGTGTTCGCCTCGAGAACCGGTAGATTCGATCGCTCGCCGAAGCGGCACGACCAGGTCCTCGAGCTCTTCCTTGTCGATCGACTTGACGAGGGCATCCAACGCCGACCAGGCGGAAGCGACCACTTTTTCGTCTCGGTCGGAGAACAGGGTCAACAATTGACGGACCCAGTCGACTCGATACGATGATGCATCCAGCTCGTCATTGACCTCGCAGAAAATGGCGAACAAGTCGCAAGCCATGCTGCGGCGTTCAGACGCAACGTCCTTTGCCCTAAGGATTCGGGACAGGATTAGTTGACGAGACTACGAATCTACTGAAGCGCGACTCACCAGCTGAGAAGCAACATCATCAACGAATGCAAACCCTCATTGTCCTCGATCGAGCCCAAAAGAGCTCGAATAGCGCCATTCAGCTCTTCCCGAACGTCGGGCGCTTGCTCTTTGTCAAGAGACTTGACTAGAGGAGTAAGGACCGATGACAATCGCTTGCTGAGCGCGTTGCCCGCAACGGTGACCAACGCTCCAAGGGCACGAGCGTTGAAAGCGGTGATAGGTTGCTTTGTCAAAGTTGGCAGCAAGGTAGGGAAGACGGTCGACGCTCGGACCTGACACAAGGACTTGAATAAACATGGCCATCTTCCAGATACGGGGACAACTTACGCTCATAACCTCCTTCAACGCCATGAGCGCGGTTTCGGAAGCTTCGCCAGGTGTTGACATGGCCTCGAGAAGGGTGGGAATAGTCTCGTCGATGGCCCTTGGGCCGATTTGCTCTTGCATAGCATCGAATGTCCGGGCAGCAGCCATTCGGACATTCGCATCGGGGTCCACCAATGCGACTCGGACCGCCGAGATGATGGTGTCTTCGTGAGCTTCCAGGTGATCCTCGGACGCGGTCTGCATGATCTCGGTAAGAGCCAAACAGGCGCCTTCTCGCGTCCTGGCATCGCGCGCCGTGACGGCATTCTTGAGGATCGGCATGATTTCCGCGAGGATCCTCTCGCCGTTCTTTCGACACAACTCGCCAAGAGTTCGACTGGCTGTGCCTTGTTGTTCGGGCGAATCGCTGCCAAGTAGTTGAATGATCATTCGGATGAGAACCGGCAGAATCTCTCGAGTCGTTCGAGGCGTGTTGTGCACCAACGCCTTCCAAATGTGGATAGACGCTTGTCGACAAACGCTGACAGCGTCTTGACGGACAATGTACAGAGTAGCCAATACTCGGTCTCGGCCTTCCTGTCCGAGAGCTTCGGTAAGCGCCTTCCTGGCATTGTCAGCGTGTTGAGCCGGAGCTTCGTCCTCCTCGATCTCGACCTTGCCGCTGATTCCAGCCACCTTGTAAAGGAGTTCGCCGGTAAGAGCGATAGACGACTGTCGGATTCTCCAAGCGCTGTCGAGCATACCCCGCTCGAGTTCAGGCAAGAGAAGTTCGATCGCACGAGAAGCATAGTTGGCGATGATCATTTTACCTGCACGCATTGAGGCGTCCCGCACGTATTCGGATTCATCCGCAAGGCCACCGAGAATAGGTGGAATGATTCGACCCAGATGAGGAGCGAATCGCTGACCGAAAGTTGCAGGCAGGTATACCAGGAGCGAGATGAATCCTTCTCGCACATAAGGCCGGGGACTAGAGGCGTTGTTGATGATGTCGGGAAGCAGACCCTCCATTCGAGCCATACCCAAACCTGCCAACACTTCGGAAAGACCCTGGGCAGCACCCTGCCTATCGACACCGCTCGTATCGGATCGCAAAGTCTGGAGTAGCTTGGTCACCAAAGACGGGAAGTTTTCTTCGCCCAGCCTTTCTACCAGCGTACCCAACGCCTTGGCTGCCGTAGCTCGCGCTTCCGGTACCGGATCGACGAGGACAGCATGCAATAGAGGCATAAGCTGATCGAGGTAAGGAATGAAATCGCGCGATTCCGTCAAGGAAGCCATGTTGCCGACGATTTGAACCGATTTACGCTTAGTCTCCGAGCTTCGCTCCTTCAAACCACGATCCAAAATTGGAATGACCAGCGCCAAGGAGGGTGAATCGAGATAATGCTCGAATGAGGTACCAAGCAGAGCTGTCAGGGCAGATCCGGTCTTTGACGTGGGATCCGCAAGGGCCTTCAACAGGATGGGTTGCATTCGTTTGATTTCGGGGTTGTGCAAGACTTCACCGAACGTCTTGAGACTCGTATTGGCAGCGGTCCTTACTTGAGTGTGCGAATCGGTGAGGACACTCGTAAGTTGCGGGATGATAGTCGGCAGGGAAATCGACAATTGCTTCGGTGCACACCATGCCATCGCGCCCAGAAGCTCAATGGAGCCCTTCTTGGTTCTCCATTGCTTCTCCTCCAAACCTTCCAATAGAAGTGGAAGGATCTGCTTGACACAGTGGCCAGAAATCTTTGACATGATGACCTTGGACGCATCGGAGGCCGCTTCTCGGACGTCGGCGTTAGCGTCACCGAATGCGGTCAAGAGCGAGGGAATGATCGACATGATGTACGGCTCGAAAACTCTGCCGAGTGTGGACGAGAGTGTCTCGAAGGCAAAGACTGCGCCCTGTCTGGCTTGATAAGACTTCTTATCAAGTGTTGCCTCCTTCAAGCGCTGCATAAGACCACTCTCGGACAAGGCGGCGAGACCACGACCGCGAACAACACCCGCCAACCCGTACGCAGCGCCCCGTCGAGCGGCATATTTTTCGTCCGTGGTGAGCGTCTGGTAAAGACGCTCCATGAACTGCTCCGCTTGCTCAGGCATCGCTCGGATGAGAGGCGGAAGACAATCCGCAACGGCAACCTGAACGATCTCGGACGGTGTTGACAGGGCTACCAACAGCCTATCGACAACCGTCGGGATTCGCTGATCTCCCTTAGGCAAGTGTCGCGCAAGTCTACCGAATAGGATGACCACGGACTCCTTGACGTAATCGGCCTCGGGCGTTGCTGCCGAGTTGCCGGTCAAGTTCTCCTCGAAGGATTTGATGAGGGAGTTCAAAACCGAGGCGCCATGGATGTCAATGAGGGCGACACCGACGTTGAGCATGGCCTGCCTGGCTTCGGATGAACGATCGCCCAGGGCTTCTTTTTTGACGAGGAAGTCAAACATGTCGAGAACGCCGGCCTCGTCGAACAGAGGCGCCAAAGCAGTAAAGGCATGACCGATGGCAGCACGAACGGGATAAGGATCCGGCCTGTCCAGCGACGATTCGATAATCATTCCGAATCGGTCGAATTCTGGTGCAAGGACCTTGACCTTTTCGACGTAGAGATCCTTGAGCGCCTGGCAAACGGTCGGTAATTGCCCAGGATACTGCGAGCATGCGTCCGCGAGTGCGCTGGCGGCGGCACGTCGCACAGCGGAGTGGCGATGTTCAACAAATGGCATGATCTTGCTCGCAAAGTGTTCGTCAATGTCGAGACCGTTTTCCTCCCAAATGGTGTCCGCCAAGCGAGCATTCGGTTCGTCATCGTCGAACCGTGCGAGGTACAGTTCGACAGGGAACTCTTGTTCGGTAAGATCCAACGGTTGGATGGCTTGGAGGGCACCGTTTCTTACGAAACTCTCGGCGGAAAGAGTACCATTGATCAACGCATGCAGCTCGGGTTCGGTTGCGGTGCCTCCAATTGTGGCGCCCAATTCGATCAGAGACGTGATTGCGGACCTAGCCAGACTCGGCTGAGTGTCTGCGATCGACAATATGTCTCGAATGACAGTCAGGCGCGGGTATGACCGGTTGGTAAAGAAGCGGGCAAGCAGAGAGAAGATCTCGACAACGAGCGTCATCTGTTCCATGGCGATCTCTCGGGTCGAGGTGGAAGTTCCGACACCGGAATTGTCGACCACGAGGCTGAGCAATGGCGTCAAATAGAAGGCAGTGGATGGGTTGACATCCTGTCTTGACAGACTGTCGTGCACTTGATGCAAAATACGGGTGACGAGGTCGGCCACGCTTTCTGCCTTATATTCCTCTGGAAGGCCGCTGGATCCTTGTCCTCGCAGAACAGCGACTCCGATGAACTTGGCCGTTGATCTGTCAAACGCATCGCAGATCGCGCTGAGGTCGATGTAGAGCTGGCTGGCAGCTTCGCTAACCAAAAATGATGATGGACCAATCGCTTGCGATAGCACCAATTCGATTATTGTCGCAAGGTGAAGATCGAATGTGGACGTGCGAGCATGGAGTAGTGCCTCGATCAAGCGCAGGCCTTGTAGAATGGTCGCCTTGGTGGCAGCAATTTTGGCTCGAGCCTCGGATTCCTTGAGCAACTGCGCGTCGAACAGTGCCTGATCTTGTTTCGAGAGGCCGCCCTTAGAAGCTGCGGCCTTCTTCTTCGCGATTGCGTCCCTCACTTCCTGATCCCACTTATCCTGAGCATAGTTTTTGCTGTTCTTGTTGACCGTCGACTCCTTCTTCTGGCTGAGGACATCGACGTAGAGGGTGCCCGGCGCGGTTTGCCAAACTCCCATCTCGAATTCTCCGATATACGAAAGCAGGGCGGCGTCCAATTTCTCGGTGGCGTCCCTCAGGAAGATCGGAACATAAGTTCCGGCGGAAACGAACGCGAGCGTTTTCACTGCGTTCAAGCCGGCCTGACGTTTTACCGATTTTTCGTCGTTTTGCGTGATTGCTGACTGTACGATTTGCAAAACAGCGGTCTCGTGCAGGTCCAAAATGATGGCAGGATCGGCAGATGCTGAAAGAACAAGGTCGATCCAGGTGTGGGATGCCGCCGCACCGAGATACGGATGGTGTGCCGGTAGAAGGAGATCGAGGAGAAGCGAAGACGCCTCGTCGTTGTTCTCGGTCGCCTGCGGTGATGCAGGTGCTGATTGTGCAAGTGTCTTCAAGACCCTTGCCAGACTGGCAGCCTTCGACGTATCGGATGTGGCAGCAGCAGAATCTAGCCAGTCCTCCAGCGTGTCGAAGATGAGTGTCGCCATTTTCCTCTGATGGGTTTGAGTGAGGTCGAAGATGGCATCAGATCCCGCTTGTCTGCCGAGTCGATCTGGACTCTCGACCGCGAGAGCGATAAGTGGAGTACCAAGCGCTGCGCGGGCTGCCTTGTCCTGCTTCTCTTCGAAGCCCTTTCCTATGGCAGATGCAAGTCCACGTGCGAACCACTTTCGAGTGAGACCGGCGTGCGGATCAACGGTTTCCGCAACCACTTTCTTCCAGAACCGATCGGCGAGGAGGAAAGAAGGCTTGGGTTTCACAGAGGTGATGGTCGAGAGAACTGGATTCTTTTCCGCCAAAGCCTTCAACTCGGTTACATCACTCGAACGCATCGGCCCGAGCGCCAAGGCCACAGCGAGGTAACCCTCTAATGGCGAAGCGGGTGTTGTGGCGACCGTTTGATAGCCCTTCAGACTAGCTTCCAATGCCGGAATCAACGCTTTGCCGAGTTCCGTAGCCTGCTTTGACCAAGCGTTCCCGGAAGCTGAAGCACCATTCCACATCGCCTCCGCCACCGTCAACAGGACTTGACGCCTGGTTGTTGTCTTGCCGGAAGTGATGTCTTTGACCAGCGAAGTGCAGGTAGCTTTTGACGGCTCTTCTGATTCAGAGTCGGATCGAAGGCAGTATTCGAGATGTTGGGCAAGAGCCTCGGTGAGATTCGCCAGTGCTGCTTCGTTGCTTTCCTTGGCGATCAAGGGAGACAAAGTGCTGACCGCAACGGACGAGGCAGCAGTCGCTGCCGGGATAGCCTGTACCATCTGGAACAAAGTCGAACGGTTGTCAACGCTCGTCGTTTTCCCGGTTTTGGGCAGAACCAAGATTTCGGTCATCAATTTGGCCTTTGCAGCATCGTCGATCTTGGGCGCAAGGGCTTGCACAAAGTCGAGAGCGGCGGCCCGTGTCTCCGGTTTGGTTGATTTCGATGCCGAAATTACACCGGAAACTAGGTGAGCCGGAATGGCAGACGATAGGTCGAGAGATGTGACTGAGATGATGTGCGAGAGTACTACAGAGGCGCCGAGCCATTAGCATCCCGATCGATATATACCTCCTGGGACTGTACTCACTTGGCAGAACTACTTCTGGAGACCTGATGAGAAGTTTGTCGGCCATTGGCAGGACCTTCTCCTCCACCACATCTTTGCCGATCAGATTCGAACTCCACAAATCATCCATCGCGGCGTAGATCCTCTTCGGCACAGGTGTTTTCGAAGACATGATCTTTTCGAGGTACAAGTCGAACAACCGGTCCTTTTGCGCCGCTGTAAACCTTTCGGCGAGCGGCTGTTCTAGTTCGCCATTTTCCTTCTTTTTCGGAATGACCTTGAGTCGAAGGGAAACGGCAAAGATCACGCCTAGCATCGGAACAACACGGCTGCCATGATCGGCATACGCGTCGTAGACGGTGTCGAAGATGCTGGGAATGAGTCGATAATTGTTCCGGACGACCCTACGAGTCCGCAAGACCGCTGCTTTCCGCAAAGTCGGCTTGACTCTCTGCTTCTTTCCGCCTCCGGGAACGGCGAGCATGCCGTCAAGCGCCAATGTCGCGCTGAGGCACAAGGACTGGAACAAGGGCGTCGACGGGAACTGATTGCTGTCTGATGATGCCGCGAGTTGTGTAAAGATGGCATGGTTCAAGGTCATGATCGGCAGGAGAGCCGCGGGAGCGACACTGCGGGAAAGGATGAGCACCACAACTGGCTCAGCTTATTAAGACGTACGTTTTAGCCAACGAGGCGACCGATGTCGTCTGATCAAAGACCCATGCTACCAGATCCTCCGTCACCTGCATGTCCGACGCCTTGAGCACTTGAAGTAGAACATCGACAATTGCTTCATGCGTTTTCTCATCGCCGTGCCGCAGGAGTGCTTCCAAGAGGACGTAGACGACTTGCCGCGAATCCGACGGAGACAAGGCTGAAAGTGGTCATAATTAGTTCAAGACTGACACCGATACTGGCAGCAACTGACAAGAGACTCGTTCGCGCAGCTCATTCTTCAGATACTGTATCCTGTCTGCCGGTCTTGATCGAAGCACCTTGCGTTCCACGAGTTCAACATCAAACTCTCGATCATCTTCCTCATCGGTATCCCCGTCTTCCTGTCCAGACTCTGACTTTCCCTCTTCCGAGTGGTTGTCCTCCGAGGACTGCTCTCCTGCGTCCGATCCATCCTCGGACTTTTTCGCCAGCCAGTCGCTGACTTTGCTCTTTGGCCGCATGTCTTTGCTTTTCGCTTTCAGCCTTGCAAACGGTGTGGTTTCACCCCCCGATTTTGCAGGGTCTTTACGCGAAGTCGAAGCCGATGTTGTCGTCGACGGAATGATGGGCACCTGATCGTTCGATAAGACTAGAGGTCGAGGAAGATGATGTCAAGAATACCAAGGGTGACAGGTAATCGAGACTGAAATCGAGGAAAAGGGACTATCTGAGAAATGGCTCAGGCCAGAGTTGGATCTTGCGCGGTAATCCAAGATATTCGCTCTCTATTCGCTCTCGAGTCTGCAAGCGATTGGGGTTCAAGTCGCCAGGCATGGTCATCAGTCTATGCATGCTATGCAAGATGCCTATCACTACTATTACAACGTATGGTATTGCTCTTGTCAATTACGAACGCCGACGATCGTCCGTTAATGGGTATACAATAGTTGAGGCACATCTTTCGCTCCGTTCGCTGCTGCTACATTGATTCCGGTCCGGACGGCAGGGCCACCCACTCGCGAGTTACCGGTATGAGAACACAGTAACCCATATCCCTAGGATTGACAGCCTTGGCAGCGCGAGGCTCCAACAACTTCTGTCCCGCATCCGTACGCCGTGTACTCCGACGTTTCTGCATGTCCGGATTCTCGTTCGTCATACGAGACGCGCCGTTCGCGCCCGGCATCCCCGCATCGGCAGCACCAGCTGCGTCGCCCGCCGATGCCATCTCATCTTCGCTCTCTGGTTCCCGATCCAGCCAAATCTCCTCCACTTCGGGAACGACGCTGTCCGCGTCTTCGTCAACTGATGAGTCGTGATGTTCCGCGTCCGGTCCTACGTTGATGTTCATTTCGAGGTTGCCTGCTTGCATCTTGACATCAAGCCTGTCGATGAATGATCGCTCCGAAACTAGATCGATGACCGCTCTCTTTCGCTGTTCGGATCGCCAGACGGCACGAGCTACCGGTACATAGACGGATTTATGTTTTTCTGATGATTGCGGTACCGGCTGAGCGTGGCGCTTTGGTGGGATTCTGTTGTCGTTTGCTCCAATCAGCGGTTGAAGGTGACTAGTACCAAAGCCCTCTGAATGATGGGATTTGCGGACGTGCTGAGAGACGGTGAATGACGTGAGAATGGACAAGGCGTACTTGTATAAATTGACTTACTGCCGCAAGCAAAGACATCTTTTCATATCCTTCCGGTCTTTCCCGACATTCCACGTACGGACAATGCAGAGCGGCAGCGACGTGAACCGCCTTAACGTGCTGTTCCAGCTCCGTCTCCTTGGCAAACGCCTTTCTACCGCAACTGTCCCACTGACAGATCCAGGCGTCGGGCTCATAGTGCTCGCGCTACGTCGGGTAATCCGGTAAGGAAAGAATATCGTAGACGAGACCGGAGCGCACTCACTGGTATCACCAAGGCCTTCCGCACATGACCGCACTTGTTGATATGCTTGTGGAGCATAGTTTCGCAAGCCAAGACTGCATCGCACTCTCCCCACCGACAAGCCATTGGCATTCCTCGCCGCAGCAACTCGTTGACTTGCAAGGCTGGATGATTCGATCGGATATCGAAGCGGTCAGGTATGAGCTCTGGCTGGACTAGCACTGTCTTGGGCTCGTAGACTATCAGAGTGCCGTTAGCCATCGCAAGACCCAGGAGTAGAAGGTGAAAAGACTCACTCGGTATCAAGATGTAACAGTGATCCGTCGGCATTTTATCCACTTCTCTCATCTCGACCTGCGGCACTCCGAACCTGTTCAAAACCGCCGTCGTCCTGTGCCATGCCGGAAACGGACTCGGCTGTCTCGACCTGACGACGGGACCTTCTCCCGCAGCGGGAGCTATCTTTTTTCTGACTGCTTTACCCTTCCCTTTCGGGACAGAGGATATCGAGGTGGCAGTCTTTCCCGTCGGCGGTCTCTTGGCGTAATACTTGATCGGATCCTTGTTCCGGAGCTGTTTCCCCGCATCTGACGTGTCGTCACCGCGCCTGGTTGAGGAAGTGGTCTCGAGCTTGATCTGGGTATGCGTGACTGTGGTCTTGACGAGTTTCGAGTTCGCGAGAGGCTGACGTGTGGACGGTACAATGACGCTTGAAGACGCGGAAAACCCATCGGTATTGCGGGAAAGGGCGGCCGAGTTGCTCTTCACCTTGAGCTTGGGAATAGCGATCGGAGGGGCAACGGTGACTATCGGTGCAGGTTGACGGTCGAACGGCCTGGACCCGACAGCCTTCTTCTTGCTGAAAGTCGTCGTTAATGATCTGCTCGAGCCGGTCAGCTTGAGTTGATTCGGTTGACGGACAGGGACGTCTCGTATCTCGCTTTCCGAAGAGCTGTCATCGTCAGGTCGAGGTCGTTTTTGTGTACGTTCGACATGTTGCCTGGGCGATGGATCGAATCGGGATTCGTATGCGACGACCTTTGGTCCTGCCATCACCCCTCCATACTTGCTCGCCGGAACCACGCCCGCATCTCGCCCTTCATCCTTCCTCTTGCCCTTGCTCTTGACGCGCAAAGCTTCCTCCTCGTGTTGTTTGGCCTTCCTCTTGAGCTTCTTCGACTCTTTTGGCTTCGATTTCGTCTTCTCGAGGCCGTCGACGACCAGCTTGAATCCCTTGAATGTCGGTTCCCGCGCAACCTCGACTCCCCTGTCCCTTCTCAGCTCTTGCTCCCTCTCCAAATCGTCCCCGTCCGAATCGACGACCACCTCTATGTCACTGCGCTCTGGAAATACACGCTTGCTTGCCGATCGAGGTGTTGGATCCGGTGTATGCGAGTCGTATCGCAAACGCGTCTCCTGCACGGCGGAATGTCCAGACGTGCTGGTGAGCTCTGGCGACGGAGGCAGGAAGTTGCGAGAGCGAGGAAGACCGACGGTATTGATCGACGGAATCGATTGCTGATGATCTGCATCGCGTTTTTCCTTTCGCTTTCCATGCTTCTCCTTTGGTCGACTGCGAGGTGACGCGGCGCGCTTCGATTCGGCGTAGAGGCTGGCGGTGCTGCTGAGTGGTGGAGTGTTCAGACCGCTCTCATGCAAGTCCAGGGCCATGCTGCCTTAAAAGATGACGAAGGGGTATCCGGACGCGGTTTTTCTACACGTCGTGATACGCGATTTCCCATCGTTACTGAATCAATGGATCGGATGCTTGACATATGACTGCATATACTCACGAGCAACCAGGCCTGCTTGAACGCTATGCGAGATCCCAACGTATTGCATCAAGACGACCTATCTTGGGCGCGACCGGGGGGACGACAAGGTAACGGTGAGAGGGGGACGTTGGCGATCGAGGTGATGATGATGTGTCGAGGTGATGATGAACGGGATGCTATCACATTATACATGGGCGAGGAAGATGACGAGATACAATACGGTAGGGGAAGAAGGGAAGGAAAGACAAAGAGGGAACGCGATACGGTAACATAAAACGAAGTCAAGAAGGAAACAAAGTGGGATCGCGTGTGATTCACTCACGCGATAAATGACCGTCCCCTAAAAATCAACTAAAATAAAGCGCGTTTAGTAGACACGCGGGGGAGAAAGGCAGCAACCACAGCAACCACCGTCCCCGGACGACGGTGGAATGCCGGATGAGGGCGGCAAAGGACCGACACAGCCAAAGCGCAGGCGTTGATTGGTGGATCGTCGACCAAGGCGACGTAACCGAGAGTGGAGGGACATTTGAAACAAGAGAGAATTAGTTAGCGCGCGAAATCTTTGTTACGTAAGCAGAGATGACAATAGACATTCCACTCACGGAACGACCTCCTCGAAGGGAGTCTGGGGGGCTATGGTTTGGGAACATTTTCATCGCGAGTTCAGCGGACACGAGATCGGATTGCGAGAGATGCAAAAGATGAACAAGAAAGAAAGCGAAATGATGGACGGAATGAAGAATGAGCAAGCGAAGAATCATACTTAGCATACATATCCTGGCATCGTGTACGACGAGCAGATTCGGAGGCATGCTTACATTTTGTGGTCCGGACTGTATGACGCCGTCGAGACGTTGAACAAGATCCTCAGGATCTGCAACACTCTTCCCGTCGGGCGTCGATAACAAATTGTGAATAAACAAAATGATGGGCTAGATCCGGGCCCATGCGACACGCGCGCCCGCGAGAGCTTCCTCCTTATATATCTGCCCGCCAGACCGCTCTCCGCCCAAGGGACTGTAGCGCATGCAATCGACACAGCAATGCTGGCAAATGGGCTGCAGAGCCGCTGCGCTTTTATAGGGGAGGCACCTTGCCAGAGTTAGGTACCAAGCGCGACCAATCAGAAAATCACATTGCGATCGGCCATCAGTCTCTATATAACGGGTGCCGTCCAGTCCGCGGAGTGTCCACCGTAGCCCGATCTCTCTCTCCGAGCAGCGAGACGGGGCTGGAAATGCAATTTTGTTTTGAACGGGAAGAGAGTAAAAGCAATCAGATGTAGGTAACGAGAGGCTCTTCGGGGGTAAGATGCGCCCGGCGCCTAGGTCCTCGCGTCGACACGGCTTATAGAGGGTTTTCCTAAGTATTCGATCGCCAATTTCGCATATATTGCCTGAACAATTCTACGGATAAGTCACAACGTTTTCGTTTGGGAGAAGGTCTGGGTGGCAGGGGCGCGTGCCGCAACTTGTTACGGCGGGAGATCCGTACTTTTCTAACCGCTATCAAGTGATTTCGGAAGGCGGGTTGGGATATTCTTACGGGAGTCCAAGTGGAGTACGCGGCTCGTCTGGCAGCGCATCGGACCTCTCTCTATCGAATCTATACAACCTGGAGGCACCAATTGAGCAGGACAGCCGTTTTAAAGCGAAGATAGCTTTCAAGTCCCTGCACAGACCTATGATGAGGTCTAGTCATCGGATATCGCCGCAAAAAGTCAAAGATGATCTCCGACCTCCATATATCGAATGCGCCGACCGCAACCAATGACATTGCAATCCAAACATGACAAAAGTCGATGACTTTGTCCAAAGATCGAATGACGTGCATTTACTTTCGAGTTTGACTTTGATCAAGTGGGCTTTCCGCTCACCGATCTGGACGTTGCAGGATGCCTCGAGTCACCTGGACGAGAGAAATCGTCATCAGTCAACTGCTCATAACGTGATGACCATTACGCAAACAGATAACTATGGTCACAGCGTGAGCGGCTGCGCTAGAGAACACGGCCACTGTGAGAGGAGTGTCGACAACATACTTGATTTTTAAAAGCTAGGGACCAGGTACGGACACCCATAGAAATTATTGCTCATATGCTGCGTTGGAGGACTGCTGATATTGCTATCATTTCCGTTTTCCTGTTTTCGGATCTTATCGACAGAATCGGTCCGATTTTGCAACTAGCAGACATGGACTAGCTGAAGGACACGCATGCCGAGGTTTGAAAGATACGCTCAACTCGATCTATTTGGACTAAATAGTCCAGGAAAGGCGCAAACGTACGACATGGAGTTTGCGGAGACAAAGGTCAAAGTCTCCGTAAATTAGTTATGACATGCTACGATGATCACTTGGCCTGCCATGGGACTGGTTCTACCCCAAAGAGGGTCGTGCTTGGCATGTGGAGCCCAAACATCCTTCAACTTTCTCGAGTAGACTAGGTGGTTTCTCATTAGATTTATGCAGAGGATTTTCTAGTGATTTTTATACCGCTTGGCGAGCGCTTGCACATTACGAGCGCACTCATCACATATCACAAGACAATGACTCATTTTTTCTCATGTACGGACGCCACATGTCGCTTTCGTTCCTGCTTTCTCTTGAAGCTTTTCCCGCTGTGTCGAAAGATCTGTGCTCAGCGTTTGTGCCGTGTGCGACTCGCGAATGCATACCAGATAGTACAGGGGAAGGGCTTGCTTTCATCGTGCACGGCTGCCATATGACCCTTCAGAATTTGGTTGCGCCCAAATCTCTTTCCACTGAAGCGAATAAAGGAGCCTTAGTGCACAGCGTCGAAGTACGTGCAAACACGCACCATACACCACAGCAGAATGGTCTCTTGCTCTCGTGCACGGTAGCCACATGGACGTTCAGATTTTGCTTCTTCCCGAAGCTCTTGTCACTGGTATGCCGAGAAGTTATGCTATACTTAGCGCGTTAGGTCGAAAAATAAAGGAGCACTAACCAGAGACCGCAGGGAAATAGCTTTTGATTCTCATGCACGGTGACCACGTGAGTCTCCATGGCAGTTATATCTCGCATATGTCGCCCACTTTCTCATGTCACATCATCAGCTGCTGCTGGAGAGGAGGCACGTGTCACTTACCACAAATGACACGTGAAGAGAGCAACTTTGAAATGCACTGTACGAACGTGTCTGTCTCGATTACCTTTACTTGCAAAGGTTCGCTGACTGTTCGATACCATAAGCATGAGCTGCATGGAGAGCCTAGAGGATCTCACCATGGAGTCTCATTTTCGTCTTGCTGACCGCATATATAGCTTTCCTTCCAACCTGACACCGTTTGTGCTTCCCCCGGCACTTGGGAACCGACTAGGGAAGGTCTGTCACCGGCGGAAGGCCAGGACACGTTCGAAGTAATGATTTCGCTAGACGATCTATCCAAGACATCTGCCAGGCCGTTATCAAGAAAGCTGTCTTGACTCATGCCGATACCCTGCCGATCTATGCGTCAGCTTTCGGCTATTCCTCAAGTGAGATCTCGCCTAACGTAGAACTGCGGGTTAGCATTGCCGAGACACTGATGCGAGTCGTTACTCAGGCGATCGATCGATCGATCGATCGATGTAACCGTAGACCGACGCTTTCTGATTTCCCGCATGTCCTTCCTCAGGACATACAGGAAAGGACTCTCTAGAACTGTTCGAAGAATTGACAGCAAATAGCTGATCACCGCCTTCCCGCAGCTCGAGCAGACCATGCCATGGGCCTGTGCTTCCAAAGTCGCTGCGTGAATCAGGAATTCTGTAAGAGACTGGGTGTGACTCCGGATGACAACCATGGTGAACGTTGACGGACAAAGTGGCTGAAGGTGTATCACGGCTCGGCAGAAGATGTTCCGGTGCATTGCCAGGACCTGAGACGATGTGGTCCCAGTGTGATATCGCTTCTGGCGCATACTCGAGGCACACCTGTCCTTGTGAGGCATCGCTCTCAATCTGGCGATGACCTCCAAAGGGTAGCGATTGCTGTTGCCTATGCTCAGGCTCAGATATCCAGTACATCGAGCCTGACGGAGGAGGCATTGGCTCGTGAAAAGAGTCGGGGCATGAGTATGAAGGAACAGAGTCCCGAGGGATTGAGAACTCCCATACCGCAGGTACCGTGGGGTGTTCCGCTTGACTAGAGGCTTCGCTACGAAACATCGATCCTGTCGCAGCGTAAAGTCGAGGGCAGGAGGAAACCCTTTGCGTCGATGTAACCTAGGAATTGATTAGTGAAAGAAGCGATATCGCAGTGATGCTTGACTGGTATGCATGATTGAAGCCAGGACCTCGTCTCAGATATTTATATACCCTTGACCACGCTTTTCCTTTCATCATGCGAAGGTCTGCGAATTCAGGGAATATCTGCGTCATGGATGTGCACGCATTCTTTGTACAATCTTGATCGTGCAATATCGCATCGCATTGGCTGTAAGAATTCACAAGAGATTTTGCTGACAAACATGTACAGCCTCGTCTCATCGTGATTAGACAGTCTGGATGGCGAGGAGAGGGGCACCAGCCGCATAAATTTAATTCTGCAGATATACTGAAGATAAAGTTGTGCTGAAAGACCTCAAGCATAATACATCTACGATACGGGCAGCAGAGCAGGATCTGTTATCGAAGGAAAAAGGGTCATACATGTAGACATCAATAAAATTCAGCCACAGCTCAGCTTCTCACATGGGCGTTTTCAAGTCGGCGAAAGATCAAGCTTTTGTCAGAGGGGATCCTGACACAAGCGATGTACACTTTGTCCTTCACCTAGCATGATCACAGAAGTTCGAATAGAGATTTCTCAGAATTATCTGTATTTCAGGTGGCTACAACATGTGAAAGGTTCAGGTGCTTCAGTAGCTTGATCCCAAGAACGCTCAACCACCGTCGGCGTGCGGCAGTTGCAGCCGTCGTGACCTCTTGAGAGAATTAAATACGTCACTCAGGTGTAGTTCCCATGTACACTTTTCCCATGGTAGTTCCTGCTGACTTGATTCCGAAGTGTTCTCCGCTTTGTCAGTACACAATGTTTAGTATTTGATGGGCATGAGACATGTATGCTCTCACCAAACAGCACAGCGGAATGGTTTGACTCGTTCATGCACGGATTCCAAATGGTCTTGCATAGTCCGATTCGTGCCCAAGCTCTTTCCACTGCGGCAGGAATAGCAGACTCAGCTTTCCCGCGACCAGGAATTCTCAGGACTTACCTCACGCAGCAAGATCAGGGAGATCCGCCATCCAACTTTGGTTGAGGCTCTGTTTGGGTGAGACATCCAGAGTACATTTATACCTGCGAAGCTTCTCGTGGGGTTTTATCGGCCGAATCTTACTTCCCCTCGGTCGACAGAATGGAAAGCCATGAAAGGAGCCTCTTGGCGTTCTAGATCGGTCGTGCAGCTGAGAAGACATCTGTGCATGATGGTGCAAACGGGAAACAAGTCCGACCAATTGCGCTGTCATACTCCGCCGCCCTGAACGAAGGGAGGATGGCTTTCGGATTGTAAATGTTGATCATTCTTCGGTTGGTCGATCGTCAGGTGATGAAATAGACCTCCTGGTGGCATATAAAACACCCGCACAAGCTATGCTTTATAACGACGAATCACTTAGTGCGTCAGGGTTCGAAGTTCCTCTCAGATTTCGATTGCGGGTCTTCGTGATCGCTATTTATCCTGCAATCTCTGATTTCGTCGTGCGAGCATGCCACTCGCCTAGTAGCAAACTCAAAGCGCACTGGCTGCTATTTCGCCTTTGAGCGATTATTCTGCTGCGGGACTTCGAAAATTCGATCCGAATACCAGCGTATAGTGATACGCCAGTTTCAACAGCTTTGAAAGCCTCAGGTCCTTAGCCCTCCATACCCGTGTACCTAGGTATTTCAACACGTCTAGTTAGCGCCAATCGAATAGTCTCCATCCTCAAAGCGCTGTCACAGCTACATCGAGGTATTGACTGATCGCGATTAGGCTACAGAGCACTGATGGCTCGCTAACGATATGAGGCAACTTTCCAGCGGAACTTCGCGTTTCATCGAAACCGAACTTCTCAGCGAAACTCGACTTTCCAGTCGAACTTTCCCTTCTCCTTAGAAGTTCCCTTTGGCTGGTTCGTCACTGTTTACCAGCCATCCTGGACACGTATATGTTAAGAGCTGGACCAACTGAAGCCCTATGGCTTAGGTTGCTCGACTTGTCAAAGTCAAAGGTCGATTTTCCAGACCGACACAAGCGATTCTCGGTCTCACGCAGTTGCTATGTAATGCTCACCTCTCTTAGCGATCAATACCCTTGCAGTCAGATTTGTAACGGACCTGAAGATTAGCTACTCCTTGCTCCTGCTTTACAAGGATGAGACTGTTGGTATTGCGGGTCAGTTAGTATGACCCGACGCTGCGTCCAGCGGTTGAAGATGGACAGCACAGTCTTCTCAAGTGGTATGACGACTTGGCGTGGGTGGCAAGGCGTGTTCGAACCTGTAGAAGGATTTCTAGTTTCCGGGAAGTGGCCCCACAATTGTTGAGAGCTGGACCGACCGAAGCCATACTTCAGTTGGTCCAGCTCTCAGTTGGTCCAGCTCTTAACAGTATATATATGAGCCTGCTGGCTCGGTTGTAACAGGCAACTTTTATGATTCGTTCTTTGATTCACCTTCGATACCGAAGCTACATTGAGCGCAGGATTTATCGAGGATCAGCTACCCTGGTCTCCTATTCAGGTCGAGTAGCGTTAGCCCAGCCGATACTACAAGTCATACCAACGTCGGCTTCGATCCTTTAACAACGGTCTTTGCTATCTGACGCTTGCGTGAGATTGATCATTGGGCCAGCGACCCAGCGAGCCCTACGCCGGTGATGTCAGATGTATTCAAAAAGCCCACTTGCCCTCGGACATGCGCATCTAGCAGCTCTGAATGGCGACTTGTCGAGAGAAAGGCTTTAATGGCATTCTTCAGGGCGATCGACAAACGAGACCACAACATGAGCCGTTCCTCATGCGATGAGCTCCACAGCGTGTATACTGAGATGGACCTCCAGCGTGTATACTGAGATCGTCCGTGCGTGGACAGCATCCCTGGCATCCGACTATCAGCTGCTGGATTCTCGGCACACGTCACAATGACCGCAATCATAGGATTTTCCGCCGATTATACAAGGGGTGAGACTCTGAATGTCGACTGAATTTTGTGATACGAGTCGGCGCGTTCGACACGATAGTTGCGAAACAGGACAAAATGCAGGGTCTCGGAACGTTTTTGCCTCAACATCTTTCCGCTACAGACTCTAGCACTGCCTCGAAAACATGAGGCGAAGGCATTCAGGGGGACGCTTCGCCAGCCATGAGAATCGCTCGATTCCCGAGAGGATCTCTCCCCGATGCTCCTCGACTGGTACTGTCAAGGGAAGCAATCGCGCTGAGCTGCACTCTGTCGCACTCGCTCGTGCTCTTCCGATCATCTCACAAGAAGCACCATCTTTATGCCTACCGAGCCTCTCATCCTCCTTTTCGCGACCTTGAGCCATGCCCCATGTGTCGATTTCAACAAACCCGCAGCCATCATCCTCCAACTCGGGCGCATATACCGAGAGGCGACGTTTCTGCTCGATTTTCCGCATCATCGCTAATTTTGTCGATTCTCTTGCTAGTTTTCGCGGAATTTTACCTATGCGACACCAGGACAAACGATTTGACGACTGCCATGCCAGGTAGGTGCGGAATACGCAATGGACCAGATTCGCGTTGACATCTTCACGCGTTGCGCCGGGAGGTGAACCGGCTTTGGTGGTTTTGGCGATTCGCATGACCCGCCCAATGACGTCATCACCACTGTCCGGTGGCGTTTTCCCTCTTACTCGGGTATGCGACATCTCATCGTCGCTGCGGGCGGACACATAAATCGCTCCTGTTAGGGTCGTATGGTAGTTTGGAGTCCTGTCGAACGGAGATTGCTCGGACAGGCAAGAGTTGGAGGACGGAGACGTGCGAGAACAGTCAAGGTTTACTTAGTCGCACCGGATATCATGACGGATCACTGGCGGTCATAAGCTTCATGATGCATGGTGGGTTGAGCGTCGGGCGAGTGACTCCCAGTTTAGCGGTCGCCTTCCCCCGCATTGAAGCGGGGAGTGCTTTTCGTCATGGCAGACCAGTCGACGATTCGGATTGCGGTTCATCGCGTTTTTTTTTGCTCTTTTTCGCGCATTCATCACCCACCTCCGCTCCTTTCTTCTATCAGATGACCTAAGCAGTGTGTATCACCGGTCCATCACGATCCGCGGGATGAAGGGTTTCCGCTCGGTACTGCGGGCGATTTTTTGGATCGATCCGCTCCGCGGGAAGGATGGTCGTGCAGCTGATACAGGTCTGATCAGCCTCTCCTGCATCGTCGCGCGATACGCGCAGTGTCGCATTTGTACATTCCTTCCGGGCCCCGTTCTTATATGCCGACAGTTTTTCGTCACACCGAACTGCGGTGAAGATGAGCAGCGGACCGTAAACTATCCGTACGCCTCGGACATGCGTGTGTGTAGGACAGCAGCGGCTCCCGAGTCCCGGTGCTCGTGTTTTCCGCGCATATGTGTCCTACCTACCTTTGTTTACGCCTCGATACGCTGATCAGTGTTTGTGTAAAATCTTGATATTCAGTCCCTTCCCGTACCGCTGGCGATGGCTTGGACGGAGGGTTGACACCCACTTTTCCGTCGATTCACTTCTGCCCATGTCACGCGCCACATCACATTTTGGACTGGTACATCCCTCCTGGTCCCCCTCCGTGACGCCGGAGTGCACCGTGTCATTCCCTCGACCGGCTGCTTGGTAGGAATCAGCGGACCCCAAACTAATAACTTTCCTATGCCAAGTTTCACTTCGAGTGATAAACAGTGGCGGGTGGAATGCGTTCGTCCGTGTGTTGTCCGCGCGACTAGCTCATATGAACCCGTGGTCTCTTTGGTCTGTCTGATACCTTGCGTACCGAGTTAGGATATCTCTCTTTTCAGGTGTCTGTGGTCTGGATTTCTGCGTGGAGGCTTCCAGAGCGTACGTAGCAAGGTCAAGATGGAACTCCGGGAGCTCCGTTACGGCTCCGGCGCGCAGCATTCCGCATGACAGCAATCCCATGGGGATTTCCCAAGTTGCCGGGTACACCTCCCTCGAGCGGTAGACTAACATGGTAAATGGATGGGCGGCACTCATTCGGACCCTTAAGTATCCGTCGGGCGTCGGGCGTCGGGCTCACGTTACGTTGGCATTCGCAACGCGCTCTGCTAGTTGCGGTCCCCGCCCGAACGCTTTCACGCCTATGTCTAGGTCAGGTCGTGCAGAGCTTGTATTGTAGAGCATCGTTTGGCGACAGGGGCAGGAGCCGTAGTATATATTTTTTGGATGTGTTTCGTACACGGGGTCATTTGCTGGGAAGCCGTGTCCGCAGTGGAAGCCCTATTTTGGCTCTTGTCGCGGCGCCAATACAAAACGCGCGGGATGCCCGGCATCCTCCTTCGATGCGCGGCATCGCCCTCCGCAGCCCTTGGAGGCTGTTCACGGTTGCCATTTGCCTGACCACGGCATCCGCCATCGGGACCCGCAAGTATGTCTCCCTCGGGCTGAGTGTATTCCCGCGCAACATGGGGCAATAACGCGCACTGGATCGGGGATTGACTGCCTCCACCTGAGTCAGCCGATTGATCGAGTAGAGGCACGCGCATTCCCTTTCCCTGACGTCTTTGGATTTCCCAAGCTCGAGTTCCAACACTGGGCAGAGGGAAGGTCCCCTCGGTAGTCGTTGCAGTGAGTCTCTTGACGCCTTGCTTCCCCCGCTCATAACACCTCGCACAGATGGTTCCACCCACACGTTAAGCCTCGAAATACCCCTCACCCGAGTCACACGCTGCAATGGCATTCCTCTTCTCAAAGTCACGCCGTCGGTCCTCGGTCGACCAGCAAGATTCGTATGTTCCGCGTCGTAAAGCATCGGTAGACGTACACGCCGAGGATCCGATTCAGGAATCTACAACCACAGGGCAGACGGCATCCGCAACACCGGCGAGCAAGATTGCCGTGTTGAAGAGCAAGTTGACGTCGAGATCGATCCTCAACGTTTCCACCAAGAACGATGATGCTTCCCCGACGAGTCCGCAGGGGCGTCGGTTCTCCCTTTCCGCATCGACTGGGGTATCACCCAATAACAGTCCCACAGCCGCGATCAGTAAAGCCGCCCGTCGGAGCTCCCTTGCGACCTCGGCTATCCCGCAAGTCCCACCCTCCAGTTCCGATCGACTAGCGAATGTCACCGCATCATCGAGCTCCGTGTATCCCCCGGGGACGACCGTCCTCGATGAACCGCTCGTTCCGACGTCGGATGAGAATGCCGCACGCCGAGTCGAGGAACGGACGGCGTTTGCGAATCGCGAGGGGTTGAACGCCGTGTGGAAACCGATTGAACCGGAACGAAGACCTCTTGCTGCGGCGACGACGACGACGCAGCCCGTTGGTCAGTCGACCACCTTGACCGGCGGAAACTCAGCCGGCGCAACCTCGACAGGACCAACGGCACCCGTCTCCCCGCCGGCGGCGGCGTACCCCCTCCGCAGCCCGCCGCCCACCCGTCCGGAAATCGGGAAAATCGCCATCCCACCACCACCACACCTTCCGTCCCGGCTCGCCTCCTCGTCCTCCCACTTCCGGGAAAGTCCGTCAACGACCGCTTCTCCCGCCTCCGGATGGGCCACTCGGACGCCCGCCGGAGGACCGGGAAGCGCACGGACGCCCAGCGCCGGCGGCGGCGGGGGAACAGGGTGGGGAATGACAATTATCCCCTCGACACCCCTTCCCCGGCCGATCGCGAATTTGCCGACGCTAAACCCGTCGTCGACGAACGGTTCCCTTCCCGGCTCACGCGCGAGTTCGCGGCCGACATCGAGTAGTGGGTTTGCGGCCGGGTACGGGTTCCCCGTGATGAATGGGGAGAACGAGCATGCCGGCCCGAGTCGGGGTGGGAGTGCGGCCACGAGCCCGGTGAGAGGGGTCGAAGCGAGTCCCGCGGAGATCCGAAGGGCGAAACAACGCATGGTGAGTCCCCGCCTGCCCTGGAAAATGGTCTAGTGAGTGCGGCCCTGACGGTTTGTTCCACAGCCCGTCATGCTACGTGAACCATCACAACGTCCCCCTCCGCCCGCCGACGCCCAAGAGGAGAGCGATTCCGAATCCGACTCGGACGAATCCAGCTCCGAGTCCGGATCGGGGGATAACTCGTCGGACGGCGAGACGGAAACCGAGGAATCCGCACCGCGGGCCCAACAACGCGCCTCTGGCCCCGTGCCCGTCGCGCGCGACCGAACCGGCTCGGCATCGAGCGAGGCATCGACGACTTCCTCCGTCTCGTCCGACGATACCGCGCAAGCAGCCGGGATCACCAGTTCCCTCGGGGCCGCCGGGGCCAGGAGTCTGTTACATGCCCGACCGAGGCAGTCGAGTGCGCCGCACCATGCAGCGCATGCACGTCAGATGTCCGTGGCGTCGATCACCGAGGAGAATGAGGACGATGCCGGGCCGACGGGGGTTGATTTTGGCAGTTATAACATGTCGAGCTCGCCGATGCAGGCGTCCTCAATGGCGGCGGAGGCGGGACCGGCGAGGACTTTCGCTGGCGCGACAAACGGCCACGTTCGGTCGGGCGATCGGCCCCGTCTGAGCTTGCCCTCGCTTTCCTCTGCCGGACCGAGCAGCAACAATTCCACCAACTGGGACTTGGCCACGCCCGGAACCCCAACGGCGGGCGCATCGTCGTTCTTCCCGACCCCTCAGATGACGGACGCTTCGGCCTCTTGGACGTCGTTCGGTGCAGCGACGCCGACGGGGAACGTGCCGGGCCCTTCGAGCGGGTTCTATCCGCAGTCTCAACCGCCGAAATCTGCGCTTTCGCAAAGTCACGCCGTATCAGGACAAGAAGGAGAGCTGGAGAGCTCTCCGGAAGTCGCACAAACAGAGTTCAGTCCGCAAGCCGGGCCAGCAGCGAATCGGGGTAGCGGATACTTTGACTCGACCGTCCCCGAACCGAGGCAATCTTTGTCAACGCAACAACCCTCGACAAACGTCATCACCGAGGCGTCCACGCCGACTCGGGAGGATCCCTCCGGGCGTAGGGTTTCCGAGGAACTAGCTCCGCCGCTGGCAAACCTCAACCTGGGCTCAGCAGTCGATGCGCCGTCGCGCCCCGTTGACATTCCTGAAACGCTGGCAGAGACGCCGGCCGCGACGGTTCCTACAACGCCACTCGACCTCGCTGTTATTGAGCATGCGACGGCATCGGATGAACCGGTGCTGGTTAGTACGCTTCCGGAACCAACGCAGCCTACACGTCCGAATGGGTTGAGAGCCACCCGACCGTCGCTGAATAAGAACGCGTCGCGAAGTATGGTTAATCTGTCCTTGACCGCCCGTGAACAGGCGACAGATGCGCCGCCACCGATGATGCCAATGTCAGCCGGCATGGACCGCACGGCAACCAACGCCAGCATGGCCAGCAACATCTCCGGCAGGCCGCCCTCGGGCGTCCGTACACCGGGTAGCACACGCTCGTCCGCAGACTGGACACGACCGCCCCCGACTCCGGGAATCGGCATGGTGCAGCCCTTCAAGTTTTCCGCCATTCCCGAGCCGCTGCAGAGTCCCAAACAGATGGTGCAGAATCGGCAGTTGCAAGCGCTCGGGCCGTCTCCGCTCAAGCGGCGCCGATCTATGGACGACATGCACGTCAAGCTTCCGGATTATGCGCCGCCGGCAAAGGGGGTCTATCTGCCGAGACCCCGAGAGGAAGAGGGACGGGAGAAATTACCAGAGTACTTTTGTCACGTAAGTTTCGGCTCTCCTGGTGTACAGTGAAGCGTTTGCTGACCTCTGCGCGCAGGTTCATATCGAGGGATACCTTCCGCGAAAGATGGAATTCACTTCCCCAGGAGTTCAGGCGAGAGATCGAAGCTGGAAACGGCACTACTTTGTTATCCACGGCACCGCGCTCAGTGTCTACAAGCACGATATACACAAGATCCCGCTCAAACCAGGAGACCCTCACGCCGTGCCGGAAGTCGACGAGGCCGACTATGACAACTTGCATGTCCATCGAGCGGGAGATTTGCGGCGGGGCAGCCTGGCATCGACGTCGGCAGCGGCAGCGGCTGAAAAACGAAACTCTCCGGTCCCGCAGAGCAACTCTCCCGATGCTTCCCGTCGGGGATCGGTGGATGCGAGCGGCAGTGGTTCCACCCGGGACAGTCTTGTTGCGGCTGCCGCGGCACGTCGCGCTTCCCAAAGCGCTGGCACTAGCATATCGACATCGTCCAGCAATGGTCCAGACTCGAAAGATCTCGCACTGTTCACCGCGTCGTCCAACTCGAGCACGAATTCCGGCGCGAGGCGTGGAAGCGTCTCCTCCAGTCAACTTGGGCAGGCGTCCTCTGCTTCAGCCTCCCATTCTGGAAATATCGGCGTACATCTGCCCTTCCATGGCAACAACTCGCTCATCAAGCAGTATACACTGCAGAACGCGGAGAGCGGATTGGCCGCCGACTATACCAAGAAGAAGAACGTGGTGCGAGTGCGGGTGGAAGGCGAACAATTCCTGCTGCAGACCGAGAGTGCAAAGGATGTCGTGGATTGGATCGAGGTCAGTCGGTAGATCATACTCGTCACTTTGTAACTGAATTCGAATCCTCTTGCCAGGCATTCCAAGCAGCAACGAATGTCGCTCTAGATCTGGATACACGGCCGATGCCGAAAATCATTACTCTGCCGCGTCGACGCCGAAGAAGAAGGCCCGGAGAGGCTGCACCGGCTGCGCAAGCAGCGGGGGTGCCAAACACAGAAGATACGCCCGAGGGTAAGCCTCAGAATCCTTTCCGCTCGATCGTTGAATCTTGCTAATGTTGCCTGGTTTGCGTCGATAGGTAACGCCCGGGCTGTGGCTGAGGCTGAACGTCAGGCAGCAGCGGCTCGTGAACAGAATATCGACGATATGGAACGGATGTTGGCGGAAGATCAAGCAGCATGACACGTCTAGACTCAACAAGAAGGACAAGGATGGAGGAGAAAAGTTGTAGCATCACTCTAGGATCGCGAAATGAACGCCTTGGCATTAGTTGGAGCGCTTGCGGTATCACTGTATGAACTGTATCTAGCATTATAAACATGTATATTTCTCGTGCTTGCCTTTCTTGCGCCTTGCCTCTTTCTCCTTACCGGCCCTTCGCACGGCTAAATCAAGGTCACGCCGATAAATAGCACTCAGTCTTGAAAACTACAGCAACAACGGAACAACGGCGAAGGAAATGTCGTACGCTCGCGCGTCTCAGCGATCTACATACCTAGTTGAGAGTGGGTGCCAACGCCTCATTACCATCCATCGTATCGCCTGTATCTACTGTCAGCCTCACCCTCGTTCTCGTACTGTTGCGATTCCGTCGTGAAAGCCTGGGAATGACACGCGACTGGGACGTGCGCATCAGGCCACCCAGCGTTGACCGTCGTTTCATCGTACAGGAACGATGTATAGCCTTGCAACGGCGTATTCCATGCAGCCTGGGATATATTGCAGAGGGAATTGAGTGCGCTGTAATCGTGCTCATCAGTGTTGGGCGCAAATCCATCTGCGGTCCAGTCGATCGCATCAGATTGCCTGAGGCAGACAGAGTCAAGGTTGAACCCAGTGGCCTCTGTAGGCACGCTCGACCTTGACATGGCCGCATTCGAAAGCCTCTCGGTTGATGAAGCCAAAAAAACAGAATCACTGAGGGTCGAGGATGCCGCCTCGACCGGCCCTGTATCAAAGCTTGCCTCGGGGGCGATTGGGTTCGAGACATTGTCAGGTCCACAAAGCCTTTTCTCCAGTTCTAGTAGGAAGACCTTTTCTAAGAGCATTCTTCGGATGCTCTTGTCCGCCGGGCCGAAAGGCACTTCGCACATATGCTTGGATCTGGCCTTCCTCAATAGTGTGGTCATGGTTGCACCGACTTTTCCAGGTCCAGCATATCTGTTGGGGAACTTGTACGTCTGGCAGAGTGGCCGCATGATGACGAGCGTAAGCTTATGCAGATGGTCAGGCAGTTCTGGCATCTCACTTTAAAATGGTAGTCAAGCCATTTCATACCACAGTCTGCGGCCACCTTTCTCATACCATCGATCAGCCTCGTCAGACAAGACCTTACCCTATCCCTCTTGATCACGCGGGAGGTATCGGTCCTCTTCAATGCCTTCGAGACTCCACACCAGAACTCATCTAAGCAGGCTGCCACGAGATCCTTACAGCAGACCTTCGGGGGCTCGGTCACTACGTGATATGTTACCATGGTGCGGGTCTCGAGCGAACCTGCTGTTTCGTTTTGCTCAGATCGAAGTCTCCGGCAATGTATTGTCGCTAGTGTCGTAGAACCGCTACCTTAGGTGCTTGGAGGGCGGATGCGGTGAAGATGGATCACTGGATCAGGCCAAAGATCTACTTGTAAGGGAAGCAGACTTGAGATACCTATCTGCATATACCACAAGGGGCCATTAGAAGATGGAAGAAGACAGTAGAAGCATCTACAACGGCTACATGGTAGACAATGCTTTCAGCAGATCCGAGCGTAATCGAGAACCGAAAGGGTCTTTGCAGTGTCAGGAAATCTATAGCGGGTCAGGGAAGGGGAAGCGATGATCGGCGCTTCGCTACGATGGTGTCCATCACATCTTTCACCTTTGCCGAGACAAAGGAGCGTACTGCACGTACCAGACATGAAGTCTTCGTTGAAGTGCAGAGGCGATTCGCTCTGCGGCCAGCCTGTATGGCTGGAATCGAATCCGGGATTCCAAATCAGCTCGTCTTGGTCCCAGGTCGTTTGACCCAACGTAGATTGAGCTGCCAAGTCCGTGCTTCCTGAGTCTGGCTGATCTCGCCCCCGTCGAATTGACTGAAATCAAGCGGATCCTCGGACGTATGCACGTCTTTCGTTGGTTCCGTCGCGAGGGCTCATTACCGCCGCATAGCTTTCTCTTCATCTCGACAACGATGGAACCAGGTGTCAGCTTTCTCAGAAGTTCGGGGTCTCTTGCCGAGGCAACGTCTATCTTTCCGGCCTTCAACCTGGATTGACGCCGCGAAGGAGTGAGTTTTGCAGAGAACCGCTTCCCATCGATATCCCTGGCGGGGAATCTGTACTTCTGGTAATGATAACCGCCTGATCGTGTCAAAAAGGGGTACCATTCCGAGGGAGTGCCGGTATTCCTGGAAGAGATAATGATTCCACTCGATGCCTCTGTCTATAGCAAGCCGTTTCAGTTGTTCGATCAGCTCCACGATAGCTTTGTCGATCCTCTTGTGGTTCCCATAGGCGATACCACCTTTCAGAGTCTTTGAGAACTTCCGGACCAGAATCGGTCGAAGAGAGAGGTGATTCCCGATAGATCATAGGAGAGATAGTCATTTGCGAAGGATTCTGGGGGGCGGACATTTCGAACTTCGAATGAGAGCTGTGCAGACGTGTGAACGACTGAACGGGAGCGTAGAGCCGAGAAATGTTTGCTAGATTGAAGAAGGGCTGCGCCTTGCGTTTGCTCCAGGAGTTAGACACTTGTCTTGATAATATAGCTTCTTGGGTACAGCGAGAGAGGTTGATTCTCAGAAGGCGCCTAAATCGAGCATTGAAACGATCCTTTCATCACCGGTCATTCGAGGTAGATGCGCCACCCAAAATCTGGTGGAGACAGTTGGTTGTGCTAGCTGAGATAGCTCAAAGTCAAGAGTCCATGTTTGAGAGGAGGGCAAGGCAAGGCGTGATCATGACCGTGGCAATACAGGCGCATCAAGGTCACCTTGAGCATACCATGTAGCGGTCAGTAGAGTACGTGTATTTTGTGATCTGTAACTTCCGACTTTGTAAACAAAAATGATGTCTATCATCATCACGATGATCTCTATCATAGTGGGTTTCAAAGTTAAGAAAGAGTTCCCAGGCCAGCAAATGTGACCATATTCCATGACCACGAGACAGAATATTCCCCAATTATCCTTCAGGCTTGATTTCTGCGGATGCTCTTCATTTTCGGAACCTTTGGTCACAAAAGTCGATTTCTTGGGACTAGGATCTTTGAGCACCCATTTCCACTTTGCCACGATCCAATTTGGAATCTCGCGTTTCGAAGTCATGCAGAAGGTGGAATATCGCGGTAGAACCCAGCTGACCAACTTCGCCATCACAGGCGATGAAGCGAATAGCGATTTGGGCCTGTCTAGATGTCGTGAGGAAGACGATACGAAGTGCCACTTGTTTCCATCACGCATGATTCGACGTGACTTCGTGACACCTGTCACGGTCAAGGCCATTTGTGACAGGGGTCAGTTTGTGACCAAAACGTCACGAAACACGGACCAACATCAGGCCGAAAGAACATGGCTTGTTTTTTGGTGCGGGGTAAAAAGCCTTTTTGTGACGGTGTGACAGGCTCTTGGCAGCGTTTTGCTGAACTTTGAAACCCACTCATATCTTGCTCGTTCAAGTTTCTCTGCCGTTGATCCAGTCTGCTTCCCGGATCGTCGGGCTCTCGTCAACCTGCCATGTCACGCAACATCGCGTACATCCATTCACCGGAACTCGAACACCTCGGAAACGTCGGAACCCATCCAGCGGGACGGTCTGAGCGGGTTCACCGACTCGTAGAAAGTCTCGGTCTGCTTGGAACGGATGTTGCAGTGGGGCGGTTGGATGGCGACCAAGAGTTTCCCGTTGCAGACGTCATGCCAACAGTCCCAGCGACAAAGGTGGACCTGCTGAGGTATCATTCGCGCAGCTTCGTCGGTGAGTACTCTGAAGGTTGTGGTTTCTGTTTATTGACGACTTCATTCCAGACTTCTTGCTAAACTCGGGAAAGGAGGATCTTGCCGATATGGAAGACCGCTCTGCCTCCGAAGCCTCCTCATCCGATGAGGACTCGAGCAATTCGTCTTGTGGTTCCTCTCAAAGCTCGAGGCCAAGAAAGCGACGTCGCGTTCGACAAACATTAGCGAATAAATTCGGCCTGCAAGATGTACGAGAGTCAGTCCCTTGAATGACCCTTGATCGTTGATATACTAAATTCTGCCGCCTCGACAGGACTGTCCGCCTTTCCCCGAGCTTGCGAGCTATGCAAGGTGGATTGCAGGATCGACCCTGACCGCTGCAAGACTTCTCGTTTCCAAACCGTCAAACGGGGACATCGACGCAAAGGACGACAGCAAGGACTACGACGCCGTGATCAACTGGGAGGGTGGAAGACACCATGCGTTGCGTGACCGCTGCTCGGGCTTCTGTTACGTGCAAGACGTTGTCCTCGGCATCGACCATCTCCGTCGTTACGGTCAACCCGTGTCACCGACATCGACTTCACGGAAACCACGGATCATGTATCTCGACCTCGACGTACACCTCGGCGACGCTCCTGCGGCTGCTTTCAAACACCCGTATCGATACAGCTCGCCAATAACGGCGAGTCAAAAGCGTCAACCCAAGCCGACGGTTCTTACTGTGTCGGTGCACCACCAATCACCCGGTTTTTTCCCCTCGACACCGGAGGCGGACCTCACACTCTCAACCACATCAACGCCGTGCACCGTATCAATTCCACTTCGTCGCGGCGCATCAGCCCCAACATACGCCAACATCTGGAACACCTGTATTGAACCACTTCGTACCGCATTTGATCCAGACTACGTCGTTCTCCTACTCGGCATGGACGCCCTTGCGGGAGACGCACTTGTCGATGGTGCCGCGAACTGGTCAACGTCTGGTATCGGGGGAGTCGATTGGTGCATTGAGCAGGTCATGAGATGGGGCGTAAAGCTGTTAGTGCTTGGCGGCGGGGGCTACCATCGCGCGAATACCGCTCGAGGATGGGCGATCGTGACGAGTCGTCTGGTGAGTCCCGACGCCGTTCTTGCCCTCTCTCATCGCCAACTGACATACTTCTCCCCAGCTCGGTCGACCGGTACCGGAGGACGTGCCATCCCACGATTACTGGCCAGAATACGCGCCGTCCTTCCAGATGCACGTCGAACCCTGTACGCACACTTCTTCCTCTCCCCACCTGTCCCTCGCTGAATCTTTTCGCTACCTGAAGCGGCTGCCAAAGACGAGAACGATCCAGCTTACCTCGCGCATGTGCAGCGCGAGATCGGCGGGATTGCCGAGCAGATCCGGGAGATCTTCACCTCGTAACCGCGACGAAGTCTGTCAAGAGGTTCAGAAGCACTGGCGGAGTTCGGCTGTCGACGGGCGCAGCACACGGCCTTGTCTTGCAACAGCTATTGAACCGCTCTGTCTTTACCTACGATGTTCTACCTCCTTTTCTCATCGAGGCCGATCCCGCCGCGCATATGCATGGAGCAGGCCCTCTCCGCGATGCCGAGTGAGATCGACAGTCTTATGGCTGTTTGCGTATTCGTTTTCCATGTGTCAGACTGTGTCATATTACACGCGGGTCTTCAATCCTTTTACCTAGCTGCTGCAACGGTCCTGCTGCATAGTTTGTAGGCTTGCACAGCTGCAATTGGCTCAGCCTTCCAGCTAGCCATTCAACGAGCTCCTCATTTACCTTGCGCGGCTCTTCACTCTGATCACCTCGTCGATCACTGTTTGTCCGAGAGCTGGTCGGGGCCGCCATCCCATTCCCCGGTATCGCTTTCAGGACAGCTCCCTGGATGCGTTCCCAGAGCTAGACCAGCTGCTCGACCGGCTTCCAACGCCACATCGATAAAACGTAATTGTTGTTGCACGCGACAAGAAGCTATTGCTCGAGGCCGGGGAAACATGGAGCCGAGCTGGAGCAAGTTGGAGGCTATACGAGCGCTATACGCATGCAGAGAATCTGTCCAATCAAAGAACATCGCGGGGCTGCTCGCCGTCTCGGATCAAGGGTCCTGGAGACCTGAACGGGGTGGATGCGGAGGCCTCGTCGGGAGGGACCTTGAAATATCACCTGCTCCACCATAGCCGCGTATCGGAGCGCTAGCATGATAGCCAACGTCTCTCGGTGCGGGGTAGTGCACGTTTCGCCCCATTGCCGACTCTGGCCCGCACTTTTTCGCGAGCGTCGATGATGTAACGCGCGCTCGTTTCCGCCGCAGTGGGTTTTCCAACCGTATGCAACGTATGATTGGGAATTGTTGGAGGGGCAAGGGTATATAGTGCAACGAGCCATAGGGATCTCGGACGGCATCGCACACACGACATTCGCCCCGTATACCATCAACTGGGAGTCGACGCCTCTTCACGATCCCGCGCCGCACCGATCTCGTGTTTCAGCCAGCAATTTCTCCTTTCCGGATCGACCGGCCCGGATTCGCCTTCTCCCTTCTTCTGAATTTATTGCGACGCCCAACATCGGTCTCGTCAATATAAGCAGAGGTACAACTACCACCAGTGACAAGACAGCAGCAACGACATCAAGCAGATCACCATGTTTCGACGTTTACCCACCCTCACGAGGCGCAATGTCGCCCTCACTTCTTCCGCCCTCCTCGCCACCACCGCATCCTACTACTACCTCAACTCGACCGCCGTTCTCGCCGACGACAGCCAAATACCGGTCGTCAAGCGACGCCCCGGCCCCTTGTGGTCGCCGCCGACTCGAGCACAAATGATCAAGCACTTAAAGTCGTCCGGCAAGACGTTGAACGCCGCACCGGCAACGGGCGCCAAAAAGTCCAACGCCCAAGAGCCTCCGGCGGGGGCCAAGGCGAACCCAACGGCGCTGACGGCCGACTCGCCGGAAGACGAAGATATCTTTGATCTGATCGTCGTTGGCGGAGGTGCAACCGGTTCCGGTGTCGCCTTGGACGCCGCTTCGCGAGGCCTCAAGGTCGCCTGTGTCGAGCGGGAAGACTTTTCCTCCGGGACGTCGTCAAAGTCGACAAAGCTCGTACACGGTGGTGTCCGATACCTTCAGAAGGCGGTGTTCGAGCTCGATTACGAGCAGTGGAAGTTGGTCAAGGAGGCCCTGCGTGAGCGAAAGATCTTCTTGGAGACGGCACCGCACCTGTCGCATTCCCTTCCGTGAGTGTCAACATCGTCTTACCGATGAGCATATTCTGACTTTTATGCTCAGATTACTGCTGCCCATCTACACCTGGTGGCAACTACCCTATTATTACGCCGGATGCAAGCTGTACGATTTCCTCGCCGGTTCTCAGAACATGGAAACCGCCTACTGGATGGGTCGCGGCAAAGCTCTCGAAGCCTTCCCCATGCTCAAGTCTGACGGCCTCGTCGGTGGTGTCGTCTACTACGACGGTCAACACAATGATTCCCGAATGAACGTCTCTCTTATCATGACCGCCGTTCAGCATGGCGCCGTCGTCACCAACTACACCGAAGTCATCAAGGTCAACAAGGCGCCGAGCGCCGCGCATGGTGGCAAGGACCGAATTGTCGGTGTTAGGATGAAGGACAGGATGACCGGAGAGGAATGGGATGTCAAGTGCAAGGTGAGCACACATTCATTCTTCGTCTGAATAACACTGACATTTCTTGCAGGGTCTCATCAACGCCACTGGACCTTTCACCGACGGACTGAGAAAGCTCGACAACCAAAAGGTTCCCGAAATCGTCGCCCCTTCGTCCGGTGTGCATATCACTCTGCCCAACTACTACGGCCCGAAGAGCATGGGTCTCCTTGACCCCAACACTTCGGACGGACGAGTCATCTTCTTCTTGCCGTGGCAAGGCAATGTCATCGCCGGTACCACCGACTCGCCCTCGGCGGTCGAGCAGCATCCTCTTCCCAAGGAAGAAGAAATTCAGTGGATCCTGGATGAAGTCAGGCAATACTTGTCGCCCGATATCAAGGTCCGACGAGGTGATGTCTTGTCCGCTTGGTCCGGTCTTCGACCGTTGGTTCGGGACCCCGACGCGGCGGACACCCAGTCCCTGGTGCGAAACCACATGATCAACACTTCGGAATCCGGATTGATGACCATTGCCGGTGGTAAATGGACCACCTACCGAGCCATGGCCGAAGAGACCGTGGACGCAGCCATCAAGGAGTTCAACCTGAAGCCTTTGGGCCCCTGTCAGACGCATCACATCAAGTTGATTGGTGCTCACGCATGGAGCCATACCATGTTCATCAAGCTCATTCAGCAATTCGGTTTGGACACCGAAGTCGCCAAGCACTTGTCCAACACGTACGGTGACCGCGCATGGACCGTCGCCGCCATGGCGGAAGAGACCGGTCAATCATGGCCGATCCATGGTATCCGCCTCGCGACTGGATACCCCTACATCGAGGCCGAGGCCAGGTACGCCTGTCGAGCCGAGTACGCGCTCAAGGCTACCGACTTCATCGCGCGTCGAACACGTTTGAGTTTCTTGAACGTTCAGGCATCGTTGGATGCCTTGCCGCGAGTGATCGAAATCATGGGTAACGAGTTGGGTTGGGATTCAGCACGACGAGACACCGAGTTCGACGAGGCCCTCGTATTCCTCGAGTCGATGGGCTTGCCTGCTGTAAGTAATGACTCATAGCCAAGGTTGGACTTTCGCTGACCACCTCTGTTTCCGACAATAGCACTTGAAGGGCATCAAGCTCCAGGACGTCAAGAAGAAGGCCATGCTCACTGTCACCGGTCAGGGTGTCGGACCGATGGACGAGACCAACCTCTACCTGCGAGCACAATTCTCATCCGACGAAGTTAAGTCGCTGCAGTCATCCTTTGAGCAGCTCGACTTCGATCACGACGGACACATCTCCAAGGATGACCTGGTCCACGCCATGCGAGGCATGGGATACGCAGAGGACGAAGAGGTCGCGGAGAACATCTTGCGTGAAGTCGACTTTGGCCGAAAGGGACACGTTGAGCTGCACGACTTTTTGGAGATTGCAGCCGGTATGAAGGAACTGCAACTCGAGAACGCATTCACACATTTGGCCCACATGGACGACGTGTCACACTCGGTCTCGAATGGCGACCCTGCCGGACCCCGGGCTCAGGAGGATAGCGAGCAGAGGGCGGAAGTCAAGGCGATCAGCGTTGAACGAACGGGCGGTGGCGCATAGGCGGGTATGGCTGAGAAGAAAAGAAAATAGGGTTGTACATGTTTGCGCAAGTTGCATCAGTCGTCGATTGTACGCGGTCTTTACGGCGAATGGTATAATTATAGAGATCATAGATTGTTCATCGTGCGTGGGTGCGCTATAGGTTATCGGTAATTCTCTACTTGCAGTCGCACAAACATTGCTGAAATCAAATGAAACGGTTTCGCAACTCCGGCTTTGCTGCTTGGTACATAAGCAGAGATGAGATCCGCAGAGACGAGATTTCACCCGATTTGTTGCTTTCGATCGTCTGAATGCTCACATGCTCACCATTGGCAAGGGCCTCAATCGAAGGCGGGCGTCATGACCATCATGCGAGTACGCCTTATGTCACATACTGTGTGCGTGCAGAAAGCGAGCGACTCGAGCTCAAGATAGGAGGAAAACGGGGCAGAATCCCATTTATCAAGGTTCGGGTTCTGGAGCGGGAACATGACCTGTCCCCCAGCCACTCTCCCGCCGCATGATCACCTACCAGACCTATCCTGACAAGACACAAGAGTTATCGGATTACAGCCAGTCACACACAGCTTTGCACAACTCGCCGCGATGACGCAAATCCCTCCAGAAGTGATCCGCTTCCCGCACTTCCGCAACGGACAAGACGTCTCCCTTGCGCTCTTCGTCCTCTTCAGTCAGGCGTTTTGCCCAGTTCCGATACGTTTCCACATCCGGGAAATTATCCCGATCACCATACATGAGCAACACCTTTCCCTTCTCCTCTCGCCGAACCTGTGCGTCCTCGTCGGTGATCCGCTGAAGAGCTCGAGTGAATTGCGATGTCCGGAACGGCGTAAGCAGGAAGCCAACTAGGCTGGATATCGGTGGTGAGATCAGGATATATCGTGTTTCGATCTTTATCTCCGAATTTGATATCGGTGGAGCCGCTCGACCTGCCATCAGCGCGCCAAAGGAATACCCCTTCATCGTTTGAACGGCCAATCAGCTGAAGTTGCAGACTACGCGAGAATGGGATACGACGTACGCAGCAGAGTATCGTGATTTTCCGGTTGCGCCGATCATTCTCACGTTCCAAGCCCAAGCCTATCGACATCGCATACTCCGCTGTCCAGTCGACTATCACTTGATAGTCCTTCCGTTCTGGCTCACCGGTCCAGCTGGCGCGGCCTGTTGACTTTCCGACTCCTCTAGAGTTATAGATCAGTGTCGGGATGCCTTGATCGCAGAGAGTATTTCGCAGCGTCTGCACGATGCTATAGAAACATGAGTGACTCAGAAGGTGGAATCAGGGGGAGCGCTACCTACTGGTCATTCATAGAACCGCCGAGGAATCCATAGGGATGAGCAATGATGGCGACAGTGAGAGAAGTAGAACCTGTTATGCAGAATTCAGTATCGATAGCACCGAAGAGGATTCCGCAACTCCCGAAATCGACGGAGAGCTTTTACTGACCTGTTCCTTCAGCCGTCAAAACATTCTCAGAAGGCCTTCTGGGATGCAGCCGCGCCTCCAACTGAGTTCCATCGTATGAGAGTATCGTAATCTGCTGCATCAATTCCTTCGATCCTTCCGATCCCATTTCTGACTCCCGAATCATGGCGAGATGACGATTCGCGGGGAGGCCCTAGGCATTCTTGAGAGATGGCCGTGTTCGAAGGAGGAATCGGCTCTCGGTGATGCGGCTCTTCATTTGTTGGATAGTAGGTGCTTGAGGCGGGTCGGAGTTCCACCGTACATGTCTTACATACATGCCACTCCTTATATATCACGTGACGGCGACCGACATCAATATCGAGTTCATCATTGTTGGCCTCATTGCCGCCCGTGCGGGATATGACCGTGCACACCTTGCGTGGTATGGCAGGAGACCACACGGCGCTCCCAATGTAACTGAACACTCGATCCACGAGTTCTTGCAGTAATAGGCGGAGCGGGCCTCGGGAGCAGCCGGTCAAGGATGATGCGACGGACTAGGTGTTTCGACAATGGTCGATAGTTCTCTCCCTCTTGCCATAAGTGCCTCACTATTTCGTAGTTCATGGGTGCCTACAAGGATCCATACATCGCAGCTGCACCGCCGCATGCTACAGAATGCCATTCACGGTAAACCGCCGGAGGCGAGAACACGCTGATTCAGCGGGATGCGATTCGAGCACTACCGGCGGTATCCTTGCCCTCCCGCCTTCCAGACTCTCGTTTACTGAGCTACCTATATCGCATGGGCCATTCACCCAAGGTGTTGCCTTTCAGCGAATACATGGGCGGATCAAATTCAGCAGGATCTACCGCTTCTGGAGGGGGCACGCTAAACAGCGTCGCATAGGGCATCTCTATGGAGAGAACGACTCCGCGACTCAACACATCAGATCACTGTCAAAAAGGCTTATGATCAATAGACGGCTTTCCTTCAGACGCTCGGGTTAGAGTGGCGAAAGCAATGCAAGCAAAATGAGAATCGGAGAAAGGCCGAATACTGAGTAGTTTCGACCTACACTCACAATGATCGTTAGCTGTATCAGAGGGCTGCGTCAAGGGGGAGATCAAGTGTGGAAATGTAGAGGCAGTAGATCCGCCTGAACAGAGTACTTGCGCATCCGCATAAACACTGGTGCAATAGTCTTGCTGCTCGTCGACTGCCATCGCTGCCACAACGACAAGTTCAGTATATGCATCATCATCCTCTCTATGCTACTGCTTGATCGACTTGCGAACTGACTCGCTGAGGTGTTGGACAAACGAAGTAGCGCGGGCAGTATGCTGCAGCAGGCCTAGCAGAGGAATCGAAGGCAAAGGATCTTCCCACGAGCATTAGCTCGGTCTGCACATAACTTGGCTTGGTCACTCACCATTCACCGGTTCAACCGTGGCTTCGACTTCATGATGCTGTGACCTCCATCTCAAATCATGCTGCGTCAGTCTCTGACTGCACAAGACGTCGGGCCCATTGGTGATGGTCGATCGCCCAGTAATTTCGGTAAATTGGACAATCCGGTGAAGGAAGTCATCATCCGGAACTTTCGGATGGGTTGATACCCCTTCAATCGTGTTCAAGAGCTGCGCCATGCCGGGAGTCGGAAGTTCTGCAGCTTGAATTCCCCTATATCCGGTGAGTTGCACTTTCAGCGCTTGGTAGAATTCTTCCGGGGATAGGCAAGGGTCAGGGTCCCCTATTTTACAATAGGCGTCCTCGACCACTCGCCGAAAGTCTTGGCTATATATGTAAGCCGGAGGAAGCTATGATATAAAGGCGAGAAATCGGTAAGTCGCGAAAAAGACCAGGGTGAAAGAGTGTCGTCGCTTACCAAAGACGCGACCTTCTCCTTCAGCTGCATGGCTTCAGCTTCGAACCACTCTCGGTCGAAGCTGATTGTCTCCAGTTCGGAGATTGTTGTTCGTCCGGGGCCTTTCTTCGCAATCTTTACGATCTCTCGCAACAAGCGATCTCTGACGACAAACTCCAAGCGATCTTGCATGATTAGGGAGTATGATGGCTTAAGAGGGCAAACCAGGGGTAGCGAGGTGGTCAGAATGCGTCCGAGACGTCGTTGCCGTCGCCTTATATACTCGAGTTTCTCCTTACCCGAAGTACATCCTTTCATTCAGAATGCTGTGCTGGGGTTCGAGTCTCGCATCTTGTCGCTGGACGTAAGGTACAGGAGGCTTCCTGCTCCTTCTCTAGACTTCGAAGGCGCCATTCGTAGTCGTATCCTACAGAAGTCAAAAGGTAAACACTCTTATCTTGGAACCGGCTAGCGCGACCAAGTGCGATCTAGAAAATTCAAGAGGTCACATAGTGTCCGACAGGACTCCTCATCAGCGCGTAGCCGCATGAATCCAGTGATAGTTCTACACCTGAGATGGTGTTCTGTACGCATGGACAACTAGTAGTCGCCATGAAGGGCGCGAAGGACATCATAGTAATTAGTAGCTGCATTCTATGATTGCCTGCGGGACAGGATGCACCGAAATTACAGTATCTGTTCCGCTACTGAGAAATGCGTCCTCTTCGTCCCCTGGCCCTCTCCCTTCCTCGTCTTCCTCCGTGTCTTCCCCGCTCGCTAGTATCCCTGGGAGCATACATCAGCGGTTCTTGCTCTGCAGAATCAGTTCCGGGTGGGGGGGGGTATTAAATTGCGCTGAGCAAGACATCTGGCCGGAAGTACCTAAAGACAGTAGAATATGGATCTCAGGCGCAACGCTTTATGGCTCTTTATGCTCTTACCGGCGAATCGCATTGCTTCGGACAAAACTATCATTAGCGAGCCGAGTAATTAGGAAAGACATTCTCGACTACAAAGCGCGACAAACTCACTTTCGTCTCGGGACCCTTGCGCAGTAAACTCTCCCGTTCGGGAGTGTAAGAAGCTTGCATCTTGAATCGGCAGGATGGCGGGGTCAGCACCAAGACTGAAAGGTGTAAGTCATTCAGGGCGCCTTACCGGCATAAGAGGTTTCCGGGTACCCACCGACCCCGACGGGCACATGCACCATTGCAGGCCAGAAGGAAGGAGTCGCTACCGGAATTTCGTACGCGCTGTCGACAGGAGCAATCCACGGAACGTCTCTATCGAGGGATACGTCATTCTGGTGATCCGCCTGAAATGACGGTGTGCCGGCCCCGCTCAAGGAGAGACCAGGCATGGGATCAAAGCCGGGTTGCACTAACGTGTCGAGCTCTGGTTGGAAGGGTAATGCAAGGGAGCTCGACCGTAGCGAAGAGTGTCTGAGATTTCATCCTTATAGCGAAAAGAGGCAAGAGACTTACAATGCTGCTGGTACGGAGTACCGGTATGTACCAGGTCTTCTGGTACGATTGGAGCAGAAAGCATCGAATAGTCCAGAGACATCGCATTTGGCAAAGCGGGGTACATGAGAGTCTCTGCCGCGACTTCCGGGATCTGCGACGTATCATCTATCCAGGAGCTGCTTCCCATCTGTAACGGCCCTTGAAATTGCGTACTGGTTCCGATGCCGAGATGAACCGATGGACCGAGTGCGCTCCCCTCTGAAAGCTCTGCCTCCTCGTGAACAAATTCGCGTCGTGGGAACCCATTGTTTCCAGTCAGGGGCGAGAATCTTTTCAACGTCTCAAACAAGTCGCTCATTCCCGGGGTGGCGAAGTCCAGACGCCTCAGCTCCGACGTCGGACGGGGAGGAGGTTGCGTCTGGGGCGTGGGGGATTCTTCGCCTGTATAACTCGCCCGTAGTTTCTTTTGGAACTCGTCCGCTGATATGCAGGGTCCGCCTGTCCTTGTTTCAGCGCCAGCATCTGCGTGGGCCTCCTGAACAACTTTTAGGAAGTCTACGGTGTTCATGTATCCTTCCGGGAGCTAGTGCGCGAGGGAGAAGAGTAGGTCATGCCGCGCTCAACCTTACTTGCGCAGAATCGTTACGCACCAGAATAAACTGTTCCCGAGCTTTGAGTGCCTTTGCTTGGCCGTCAAACCACTCCCGGCCAAATATCGCTGCTTGCGTTGTGGAAGATGGCCTCTTACCAATGCCCGCCTCTACAATCTTTCTGATTTCTTGTACAAGATACGTCCGCACGAGGGGATCAAGGCGTACGACAGCCTCCGTTTTTGGCTGACTTGGCTCGTTGCTCATGGCCGTAGGACGTGAGCGCAGCTCAATATCGGTGTTCAGATATCGACCCCTACGCAAATCAGATACCCTGTAGGTTACACATACATATATACGCTTACTTGCCACTGGCCACATCCCTTGTCTGGTAGAACAGTCAATCCGTCTTCCGGCGGACACCGCCCGGCATCCGCTTCCCAAGCGAAAGGAGTTGTCGGAGCGGCCATGAAAGGAGGGCGCGACTTCTTCGTTCTTCGATACCAGAGCACATCCGTTGTCAACAATGTTAAAAATGCGCGGACCGGAGAAGCCAGACGCAGTTTGGTCGAGAAGGATTTGCCACCAAGACTCTATTCAGGCGCGAGTCGGGGAACACGTGACTGACAACGTTGGTGATGACGAATCGATTAATCCGTTCACGACAGCTTTGGGACATGACAACTTGCTGCTCTCTCTTGTCACTCCAGCTCGCAGCTTGGCTTTGCAGAACTACCAACGCCAAGATGGATCTCGTCCCGTGTAAGCATTCTTTCAGGCGAACAGTGCCCAGCTGACAATTCCTTCAGATATCTACCATGAAGTCCAGGCTCGAGATGGCTCGATGCTCTGTAAGCCGTGCGTGCTCGTTCCCTATGACATCGATTGACGGTCTCCAACGGCGATAGGTGCTCAACACTGCCTGTACGTATCACCTTTGGAGTGCCATGGGTTTCGAGCTGATGGGAGGTCCGCAGGAACAACTTGCTTCAGCAGAACCTCTACACAGCCATGGACTTGGCGGACATGGCCACAGAGTAAGTGCTGTCATAGGCCTCGGGATGTCGAGAGCTGATATGTATGGACAGTCTTGATAGAAGCGAGAACGCCACTCTTGGTGCGGGCGAACAACGTACGACGAGCCAGAACATGGATGATACGGGGTTCTTCAGTATTTCAGTTCTAGAAAAGGTGAGATGGCCACGAACCTGAATGACAAGGGACGCTGATGGCTGCTTCTCTAGGCGTTGCAAGTGTTTGATTTGAGCTTGGTCAGGTGGAGAAGTCCTGAAATGGCAGAATTCCAAGACAGCCCAGAGTAAGTACCTTTGCGTACACTTCAGACAGAACACTAAGTTTTCTCTAGGAACCAAGCCGCATTCGTCCTCAACCTCTCCTCCCACTGGCTCCCCCTTCGCCGCTTTGCCTCCTCCCCAAACAGATGGTACAACCTAAACAGCTTCCTCCAACACCCCGAATGGATCAGTCCTACCTATCTCAAGATGGTCCTCCAACAAGCCGAGGAAGAAGGGTACAGCGTGTTCGTTGTCCGGAGCTTGACGGGGGCAGCACAGGAAGAGGCAATGACGTTGTCGTTATTGCCAGAGTGTCAGGCGGATTTGATAGGGTTGGAGATTGGCGATCCTACGGGAAGAGATGGCGCAATGGGGAACAGTGAGCATCAGCCTCAAAAGAGAGTACTAGAAGCTCATCTTCGTTACAGGTTCAACTTACGCCTCCGTCACACGCTCAAACCTTCCCTCAAGCTCCACTCCATCCGCCCAACCCAAACCTACCGCCATCGACCCCTCATCGGACCCCGCAGATCTCGTCGCAGCGTCCCTCGAACGATCCCGCGCAAACCTCGAACGAATCCAACGCCAGCAAGCCGCCGCAGCCGTACTGGAAGTTCCCCCGCTCAGTCGAGCCCGTCGACGAAGACAGTCGGACGTAGTGGACTTTTTCGGGATCGAGGGGGACGCGGATGATGTGGAGTTTCCGGGGGCACAAGAAGAGTCGCCCGGGGAACAGAGGCGGAGGCGGGAGCGAGAGGCGCGGCAGAGGGAAGAAGAGGAGATGGCGCGTGCGATCGCCGCGAGTCTCGCGGAATCCGAGGCGCGGGATAATGCAGCTGCCGGGCACGAGGTTCCTGCCCAACGCACCACTGCCGCAGAATCAATGGACGAAGACGAAGAACTCGACGACGAAGCCGAGGAGGCGTTTGATTTCCAACACGAAGCTCGATTGTACGACGACGAGGATGCTCAGCTCCAAGCCGCGATCAATGCGTCATTACAGGAACAGGCATTGCCTAGCGATTGGAACCCGCCGGTCACAGAGACAACACCTGTGCGGAGTGCAGAGCGGGTCGCTGCGGTCGAGAGGGTCGAACCGGTGAGAGCGAACGAGGTGGAGACAAAGGAAGATGCTGCCGAAGAAGAGGACGAGCCGGAACCTGAGGTCAAGGAGTTGTCCGCGGAAGAGTTGCGGCGGAAACGACTGGAACGATTCATGTAGTTCGCTTGTACACGCATGACTTAGTACGCCGGGGTATCCTTATACAACTGATAAACCTGTCTATTCGAGTCCTAATCTCTGCACAACTGTCATTGTTCTTCACGGCGTGCGTACGTCCCCTGATCTCTGTCAGTCGGCGGTAGCATCGCCTGCGCAAGAATCCCCTGTGATGGCAGCCCAAATCCATCCGGGAGCGCAAACTCTCCCAGCAAGTCGTCTGGCGGCGGCGCACTCGGCAGAATCCACCGTGTCCCGTCATCAATAAGTCCGAATTGGTCCCAAATTCCACCATCAAAGGCCCCGATGGGCGTCACCTGACCCGACGCAAAGTCGTATCCGGTGAGAGGATCAAGAAGGAGGGGGTCGAAAGCGTGGTTGTTGAATGGCTGTTGTTGCGGTGTCGAGGTTCCTGGTATGGCGGTAAGAGGTGGAAGGGGAAGCGCGTCATTTGCGGAAATCGTATGTGGGGATACGTTTCCTGGCGATCGGTTCGGCACGTTCGATCCTGGCTGCCTGGACAGCTCGCCTGCCGGCTGTGAAGACGGCACTTCACCTGCAACCGGTGGATGCGGCGGACCATCGCCCGCCAGTGCCAATCCTGGATTCGGCGTTGCCGCGCCAGACTTTAACGCTCCATTCGTCGGCCTCCTGCCGCTCGCCCTCCGTTGCAGGCTCTTTTCCACGTGCATCGTCCGCGAGCTCGTCGGCAATATCAACTGATGCTTGGCCCCGTTCTTAGTCTGGATCGTAGAGACTGCGGTTGTCCCACCTGCCGATGATGATGCCGCAGGACGCGGAAGAATGGGCTTTGGCGTGTGTGATGTCGAGTGCGGCTTACTAGTGCTTGCCGAGCGGGACAGAGGAGCCGGTGCACAGGGTTTGGGTTTGACGGCAACCGCGTCCTGCGCGTCCTTGGCACAGCATGATTTCGACTCCGCCGGAGGTAAAGGCGGTGTTTCAGCCGGTGTGACGTCTGACGTTGACGAATACCTCGGCACGAGCTCTGGCCTCGTCGCATCGTCCAATACAAGAGGCGTCCTGCTTCGCTCCTCTGATCCCGTCTCCTTTGCACAGCACCCTCCGCCGCCTTGCAACGTCGACGGCGAGCCGAGCGTGGTATATGCCTTCATCGGATCCGCCTCGCCTGCCGCGCGATAATTACTCCCGTCGATCTGCATCTTTTCCGGGTCTGCTGCAGGATCACCGCAGCTGCAGAAGGAGCAACATCCGCAGCATTCCGAGTCGCATTTGCAGTTGCCGGGGGAACATTGACATCGTCTGCCCGAGCTGCGCGTTAGCGCGAATAGTGATGTCAAAGACAAAGAACGACGTACCCATTACAGCACTCCAAAGGCTTCAACTTCATCAGACCCCACGCCTCGGCCGCCTTTTCATTCGTCAGAACCGCTGTCGGCAACACAGTGGTATGCAGGCCGTCCAACTCGAACGCCTTGGATGGCGTCGCGGATCCGGTGCTCGGGCGACAGTGGTGTGTCGGGGCAGGGATGGCAGAGGATGCGACGGTGATGAGTTGATCGATTGTGGGAATGCCGGCGGGGACGGAGACGCGTGCGCGGCAGTCGAAGCATCTATGGCAACGTTAGCTTCCTTCGTTACCTCTGTGAGAATGCGAGACTCACGAGGTACAGCTCGTGGGGCAGTTCCCATTCGCATCTTTGGCATGGCTCCCCTTGCCATTCTCGATATTTCCCGCGACGGTCGACTGCGGATGTACCGCACAGCCGGGACACGCACACCCGTCGCCACACGTACACCCGTCCAACGTGATCTCCATCGCCGTCGGGAAGCTGATGATACTCGGCAACACGAGGTCTTTGAGCTGGGACGTTCGTGTAGCATTGATGGGGCGGATAGTCGGGAGGGTATTGTCGTTTGACGAAGAAGACGAAGCGTGAGCCCTCGCTGGCGGGCGATGGTACTTGCCCTGACTGGACGATCCCTCTAGGGGATGCCTCGTATTCGGCGAATACGGACTATACAGTTTCGCCTTGTGCACATACGGACTCGTATGCGCCGGATGATGCGTGTCCCCTATCCGAATTGACGAGTCATGCAGCGGATACCGCTGAACGTACGCTGCGGCCGGAGGCACTCGAGATGTTTCTGACGCCGAGGAAGCGGTGCTGACGGTGCTGAACATGTCGGCGAGCTTGTCTGTCGATGTTTGACCGTTCTGGTCTTGCGGGGTTGATGTTCCCGAGGACGGTTTGGCGCGCGGTCGACAGCAGTTGCACTTGCCGCCCGAGAGGCACCTACAAGGGTTCAGCAGCGCGTCCACTGAGGCTGGCGTGAGTTCAGATAAACGCAAAACCCAGACCGCAACGCACCTTTTCGGACCTTGGCTTCGACTGCCTCTTCTCCGCCCCTTGTCAACGCATGCAACGCCTCTGCCGCTTCATTCATCGCATGTACATCCTTGAATCCATTCGGAAAGACGGCTTTCGCCGTTGATGCTGGTCCGGCTCGTTTCGCCTCTGTCGCTGGCCGGACAAGCGGCGTCGGTTCGGTGGAAGTCGGCGCGGCTGAGATAGGGGATAGGGTTAATTCAGAGCAGATAGGAGTCAGTCAGTGAAACGGACAGGGGCGGTCCAAGATAGGAGAAGCCAGCGATCATTGCCTAACACCTGTCTCCTTCCCATCGACGCGTCTCGAATCGGAATCGGCTACTCACCACATTCACACTTGACATGCAACGCCTTGTCCCTCCTCGCCTGTCGACAATGCTGACACTGCGTCACCGGCCTTCCCTTGCGCTTGACCTCGAATAAAGGGCGTTCATTGTGCGTGCACGAGGACGATCGGTGGCCCTTGATGCAGGTCGCGCAGGCGTACTTTTTGTCGTTGATGAGGACCATTGTGGCGCGTCGTGTGCCGTTGATCCGGCTGTGGGTTGGTGAGTAGAGGCACCCGAGATGGGCTATAGAAGGGGCATGCTGGGTGACTGTATCGGATGGCTAGATACCTTCAGAACGACACAGATAGAAAAGGAGTTGATAATCAAGGGAGACAACGGTTAGTCAAGCAGCGGGTCAGTCACCGTAATCACGTGCTGGCAAAAGCAAGTATGACTCAAAGCCAAAAGTTTAACCTTTCCTCAACAAGGGGCTATGGCGCAGTTGGTAGCGCGCAATCTTAGCATTGAATCCCAGAGATTCGAGCATGGTTGAGGTCTCGGGTTCGACTCCTGATGGCTCCATTCCTTTTTGCTGTGACAAGCCTGGTAGCTGGCGCGGATAGGGCGACTTTTGACTTTTTCCCGTCGCGGTGGACGTTGTCAAGGAACTTTTGCTTTGAATTGCTTTTGGACGATCCTCTACTCTCAATGAGCGCTGCTATCCATCGTCCATGCAGGAATGCTACCTCCCGATCTCAACTGAAGTTCCACGGCTGCGATTCGGTCCATCTTTGTCTTTTGCGACCTTTTGCGACCTTCTGCGAATATGTGGGACCAGCCGGAGACCTTCCCGCCGACTTTACGAAACACAGCGGACCACAGGTGTTTGCACGTCTGAGGCCCGTCTAACGGCTCTTTCCCGGGCTTTGGTATAAGCTAAGAGCCCAAAGGGGAAGTTTACGGCAGATATGTCCGTTGCGACCAGGACTGGAAATACGACCAACTGATCTTGCCTATAATAGTTACGTCAGGTCGGCGTGCGCGTGGGACAGATGTGAGCATGCAGGGTCTTTGGCCGTTCTTTTACAAATTCACAATCAGACGTTGAAAACTGAACATTCTGGTACACCTAGTTATTCCCGAACCCATGTATCCAAATCCCTCTAAAGGGAAACCCTCGACAACGGGTTGTTGGGCGGCTCTGACACCGTAACAGATGCGTTGTTTGCCGGGATGATAGCATCGCTTCCTTCGGCATCCGCTTGGGCTGCAGCCTCCTCGAGCTCTGTTTGCTTCTGGGTTGAGGTCTGAGGTATGATCTCGCCGGTCCACACGGGGCCGATAACGAGGCGTGGAAGGTAGACGATGGTGAAAAGGACTCGAAAGCGAATGAGGCAGAGAGTAGTGGAAGGGACTCAGACGCGTACACGGAAGGTACGACACTAGCATTCTGCTACTGCCCGAGGCCTTTATGTATAACTCCTTCCATGACAGAATGATGATTGGAAATACACGACCCTCCTTTGTGAAGCATCTATGGCTCGAATAAAGCGTAAATGCTTGATTCGCCCCCAGATCTGTTTGCGCCTCAATGCCTTTATATGCGGTCTGTACCTCTGTCCAGCTGAAACGAAGACTGTCTCGTGATATCGATCCTCTGGACATCAATTGGCTGGATCTACAAGTTCTAGAGCGCTACCTGAACCTCGAATATGTAAGCCAGGAGGCGCTCCTCTCTATTAGCCTCTGGTTCCACCAAACCACTATGCATGATCTGTTCAGCTTGTACTATATGCTCTCACAGCTGGAGACTAGTGATAAGTAAAGATAGACAACGTGGGTTTCCGATGACGCCGCCGTCGCCGCAAGGACACTCTGCGTTTGTTTAGCTGAATCCAACATGATCGTTGCTCCAGCACATCAAGAGTCATTGCTAATTGGGTTCTTCTTTCGAAAGCCCGGCAGACCTTCTCGAACGGCGTCCCGTGATTCCGGACTCCTCGAGGCTTTGACCTGAGATATAATCAGTTCTTTCACCGCTTGTCCTTGCAACCCTACCACCGGCTGTTCGAGAGGCATCGGAGCCGCTGGGGACTGTTGGAGAACCGGAAATCATGTGTCCCATCTCTTCCACAAACGATCGCAAATCGGCAGCTGCGCTCGCAATCAAGTACGATGTAGCGTCATCACTGGCCTGTGTCAACGGGTTGAATTTATGACGAGCACTGGCAGTATCGCCTTCGCTCTCCATGAAAACCTTGCCGTCATCGCTGGTCGACTCTTCCTTGATGCTAGGACCCAAATCGACGATCCGACTCCTTCTACTATAAGTGATTTGAGGCCTTTTGCGTTTGGGGGAGTGAACAGTCACGGCGCCAGTCGCGGGAAGTGGAACATCGACCTGCTCTTCTTGCTCTGCGCTTCGTTCCCTTTTAACGCGAGATCGTCGCGGATTCTCAGGTTGCTGCTGCACAGTGCGTCCCGCGGGCGCCTGGTACGTTCTCCATAGCCATGCGGGCGGCCATACCTCTGGTGGTGACCATGATGTCGATGTTCGTACACTTGAGAGTTATATTGAAGCTAGGTCAGCGGAGAAAGGATGTGAATGACAAGAAGGTTGCCACTGACGTAAACCGCAAGAGTGTGCTCTCTATATACCGCCCGGAACACACCCGCCGAGCTCTGCTTCTCGCATCCTCCTCTGTCGAGCGGACTCCCTCAGGCCATCTGCGATTTTCATTCGCTCCTAGATCGGAACCTTGACTGGGTTTATTCATGGAACTGAAAGGTAGATCGCCAATTGCGTGGGCCGGAACGCCAGACTTTCCTGCCGGAAAGCGGAATCCTTTGATATTGAATTAGCCATAACCTCTTCAAGAATCTTCTACACTTCCACACAGAGAACTTCAACAGGGAGAATCTCCTCAGGGAGAATCTCCAATGGAGGGAATCTTAACAAATAGGACAACCCCCTTCCAGTTTTCGGTTTCCAAAGTACAGCCCAATATCCCCAATGTGAGGCGCGTATCGATCGGAAGACTGCACAGCACTGCGCTGCGAATAGGACCCCGCACAGCTCTCGGATTCATCTTGACTGGGCCCCAGCACGATGTGCGCGCCAGTTCACGATCGAGCGCTTCGAAAGCGATGCACGTCCCAGTCTCCGGTTTGTACATCTGTTTTCAGACAGAAGAATCCAAAATACAACCATGGTTACCGATACAACTGTCCAAACCCCAATTAACCCCTACTAAGCTTCGCCCCCCCTCAACGCTCTGAATCTCACGGTCTCCTACTCTCCTTGATACCCGCCATAAACTCCTCAATATCACCCGCGCTAACGACCTTTCCTCCATCCCTAAACGGCTCCAAGAACGCCTTGAGCTTATCCCTGCACTCACATGAATCAGCAGCCTGACACACGGACAGCAGGAGAAGAGGGACGTACTTCATGCTGTTGAATGCTAATAGAGCTTCTATTGTTTGGCCGCGCGGTAGCCTCTCGAGCGCCCGTGTCGCTAGTTCCTCCTCTGTCGGATCTATTCACAAGATCAACACCTGTTTTCACAAAAGAGGGCAAAGGGGACGTACCGTTCGGATCTTCTGGCGTCGGTTCGTATTCCGGCTCTTCCACCAACGGGAATGGTAGCGCTTTCACCTCTTCCGCACACTTTGAGACAGTCAGTGATGGGGAAACGGGGTAATGGAAAGGACGTACAGAGGGGCAGGTACATATCCCTTCCAGTGCGCCGGGAGGGAGGAACACATCGCCTTTTGCTCTCAATCCGGATTCCGGGTCCGTCGGGTTCGTAACAAGAGTGGAGAGGATGAGCTGTACGTCGGGGTTTGGCACGGGACGGGTACACGTCGCGTGCGCTGGCGGGTCCCGTGAAACGATAGACGGCGATAACTTGACCCGCTTCCTCCCCTCTCCCGCGTCCTCGTCCTGTGCCTTCCGCTTCTCCCCCGTCCCCACCCATCGGCCGATAACCTCCCACCGCTCCGGCCACGACGTCGTAGAGGCATCCGTTCCGGCTTTCGGCACGATCATGAGCCACCCTTCGGTCCCTGCGTGCCGGCGAAGCAGGGGCGATTTGAGGGTGCATGAGGCGCAGATGAGGTGTTGGTATGTTGAGGAGGGGAGGAGAGGGGATTCTACCGATTCCGAGGACGTGGTTGATCCGGCTTCGCTGATTGGTGTTGGGTTTGTTGGGTCTTGTAGGTTCTATCAAACGTATGAGCGAGACGTATTTGGTGAGAAGGGGAAGGGAGGGATACGTACGAGGCAGGATTCATGAAACCAATCTTGACACGCGAGACACATGACCATACTCTCGCTCTCCTCCATCGGATCATACCTTTTCCCCCTTTCACAACGGCAGAACTCGCCCTTGAAGTTGCGCCCGTACGTGTTGGCCTCGTTTCTCGGTCTGGGCGGGGAGAGGGTGCATTTTGTTGACGGGGGACAGTCGCACCGGAACTGTCGGCGCGTGAAGAGTTCGACCAGGTCGTGTTCTACAAGGGCATCAGCGTTTTTCTCATCCTGATAGAGGAGGCGGACGTACCAGCATGACAGCTCACAGAACAGGCATAACACACCCCGACTTGTCCATGAGGAGAACAGGTGCGGCACGACCACACTTTTTGCCGGACGTACCCCTGGGAGAAGGAACATTCGTCGACTCGGAACGGCATGAGTTCCTTGGCTTGCGTTTCGAGGGATTCGAGGTGGGAGATGTGGTCGGTGAGTGTTGTTATCGTGTCTGACTGAATGGACATGGTGGTGGCCTTGAGTTGTGGATGGGTATAGCGTTATAGAGGATAGGTTGATGATGAAGCAGGACGGCGATAACGATAACCATAATAACAGGCTGTATATGCCTTACATAACCCATTATCGGCTAATTCTAGCAATCGACCGCCTCTACTCTTCCAACTCGAGATATCTTCACTTCAACAGCTACTTCAAGTTCCCTTCATCCCCCTTCTCCCTCTTCATCCCCTGCTCACCACAACCAGCATGGCACGCTCGCGCTCACCATCACCACGCGACTCCAAAAGAAGGCGTTACGACGACAGGCCGCGCGAACGGGAACGAGATAGGTCGAGGGAAAGGGATCGAGATGGATATCGTGAACGAGATCGGGAGAGGGACAGAGACAGGGAAAGAGACAGGGAAAGAGAAAGGCTGAGGGATAGAGATAGGGAAAGGGAGCGAGATCGCGGGGACAGGCGATACCGGGACGACAAGGACGACCTCCGACGACGTGATGATGATCGACGTGACCGGTACAAGGACCGTTCAGGGCGGGATGACTATCGCGAACGGGATAGGGATCGAGAGAGGGACCGAGATAGGCGGGACGGGCGGTATCTCGAAGATAGGGATAGACGCCGTCTTTCCCGGGAACCGGCAAGTTCCCCTGCGGCAGCACGATCACCCCCGCCTCCGCTGTCCGCTGCACCACGATCACCCCCGCCTCCGCTGTCCGCTGCACCACGATCACCCGTCGTACAGCGCTCACCGGCACCGGCAGCACCGCCGACAGCTGCGCCTGCGCCTCTGGCCGGGGAGACCGACAAGCAGCGGGAAAAACGGGAGAAATTGGAAGCCTGGAAACGTGCCCAGGCGGCGAAAAAGGCGGCTCAGGAGCGTGGGAAGGAGGTGACCGAGCCCAAGGGTGACAAGGTTGGGTTGGAGAGTAAAGGAATCAAGTTACCCGGTGCGTCTCGCTTTCCTGTTTCCTGTCAAGATGGTATGCTCACGGGCTTGAATAGGCTCCCTCCCCGGGAAACCAACCTTTTCCGCTTTCACGGCAAACACCATGTCCCGCATCGGCCTTCCCATCAAGCCGTCCCCCGCCGTGCTCGCCAAATCCGGCGCGACGGGGAACGGAATTGCCCTCGACGACGCGGAACAATCCGAGCGGAAACTCGAGAAACTCGTGTTGCCGCCTATTGCGCCGCTTTTGGTTCCCGGTGCTGCGGCGGGACCGGGAGCCGAGGTCGGGGATCTGGATGCTGTTTCGGATGACGAGGCGGAGACGAAGGGCAAGGGAGACGATAAGATGGAGGTGGACGAGGAAGAGGAAGATGATCCCTTGGATGCGTTCATGAAGGAGAATACGCAACAGGTGAAAACCATCGACACGCTCGACCGTACCCGGCACGGTTCCGCTTCCGGGAAAACCTCGATCCGTGAAAACCTGGCCGACTTGGACTCTGCGTCGGACGACGAAGACGGCAAGGACGGCCCGATGACGGCCGAAGACATCCTCGCCCTCGCCGCGAAAAAAGCCAAGAAAAAGGACCTGCCGGCGGCACAACACTCCAAGATCGCGTACGAGCCGTTCCAAAAGACATTTTACCATCCGAGCGCGGAGACGAGCGCGATGGATGAGGAGGATGTCGACTTGATGCGGATGGAGATGGATGGGATCAAGATCCGGGGCGCGAATTGCCCGAGGCCCGTGAGGAATTGGGGAGCGTTTGGGTTGCCGGCGGGATGGTGAGCATCCATCGTCTCTCTCTATCTCTCACTTGACCTCGGCTAATGCCTCGCAGCTACGATGTCATCAAAAAACTCGGCTACGCCGCTCCTACACCCATTCAAGCACAAGCCATACCCGCCATCATGTCCGGCCGGGACATTATCGGTGTCGCCAAGACCGGCTCGGGGAAAACGATTGCTTTCCTCTTACCGATGATGCGGCACATTAAGGACCAGCGGCCGATTGAGAGTGGTGAGGGGCCGATGGCGTTGATCATGACGCCGACGAGAGAGCTCGCGACGCAGATTTGGAGGGAGAGTAAGCCGTTCTTGGCCGCCCTTGGGATGCGGGTGAGTTCGCGCCAGCGCTTTCGTAAATACGAATGCTGATATCAGCAGGCGGTCTGCGCGTACGGAGGTTCCCCGCTGTCCGAACAGATTGGCGATATGAAAAAGGGCGCCGAGGTGGTCGTTTGTACGCCCGGGCGGATGATCGACTTGCTCACTGCCAATTCCGGGCGAGTCACGAATTTAAGAAGGGTGACCTATCTCGTGCTGGACGAGGCGGATCGAATGTTTGACATGGGTTTCGAGCCACAGGTGAGCGAGGTTAAGATGGCGCCATGTACACCGCTAACGACCCTCAGGTCATGAAAATCGTAAACAATATCCGCCCAGATCGTCAAACTGTCCTATTCTCGGCCACATTCCCGGCCAAGATGGACGCTCTCGCCCGAAAGATCCTCATCAAACCACTTGAAATCACCGTCGGCGGTCGCTCCGTCGTTGCCAAGGAAATCGAACAGCGCGTCGAGGTCATCAACCCGGACGACAAGTTTGTGCGTCTGCTCCAAATTCTCGGCGAAATGGGTGAACAGCACAAGGACGAGGCGGATGATTTCCGGACCTTGATTTTCGTGGAGCGACAAGAAGCGGCAGACGACTTGTTCCGCGATTTGATGCGCAAGGGCTACATCTGCTCGTCCTTGCACGGCGGAAAGGATCAAGTCGATCGGGATCAGACGATTCAGGATTTCAAGGCGGGCTTTGTGCCCGTCGTCATTGCGACCTCGGTAGCTGCGCGTGGTTTGGACGTCAAGGAACTTAAACTCGTCATCAATTATGACTGCCCGAATCACATGGAGGATTACGTCCATCGAGCCGGACGGACAGGACGTGCCGGGCAAAAGGGTACCTGTGTGACATTCATTACACCCGAGCAGGAACGCTTCTCGGTCGATCTTGTCAGAGCGCTCAAGGCGAGTGAGGCCAAAGTGCCACCAGAGCTCGAAAAGATGTCGGAAGGTGAGTCGGAAACGCTCGTTCTGAGAATTGCGCTGACGTCGGAATAGACTTCCTGGCCAAGGTTCGAGCAGGAAACGCCAAAGTCGCCGGCTCTGGGTTCGGCGGAAAGGGTCTGGACAAGTTCGAGTCGGAACGAGAAAAGGTCGATCGGGCACAACGCTCAGCGTACGGAGAGGACGGACAGGTCGTCGAAAAGCCGGAGACGAAAAAGGAAGCAGCAGCTGCTGCCGAAGAAGCTGATTTCAAGTTCAAGGACTTCAATGTCGAGATCGTCAAGGGTCCCGCTCCGGAACGTATGGGTCTGCTCATGCCCACGCGAACCGACATCAAACTCGGACAGGATGTCACGACGTTGCCGCCGCAGACTCAGGCAGCACTCAATCGAGCGCAGGCCGCGGGCAAGAACGTTCAGCAGAGTCTGGCGGATGCCGTGGCGAAAATCACGGCCTCGCTTAACAAGACGAAGGCGGACAATCGCGGAGGTGTGGCCGGTCCAGCAACCAAGACGGAAAGTTCGGCGCCGGATTACCATGCAATCGTGCCTATCAACGACTATCCCCAAAAGGCCAGGTGGAAGGCCACCAACAAGGAGCAGATGGTGGCATTACAGGACTTGTCTGGAGCGTCCATTACCAACAAAGGTGAGTACCGGCGAGCTGCCTCGGGTGTTCGTACTGATGCCCATTGGCAGGTATCTTCTACCCGCCGGGCGTGGAACCCGGAATCGGACAAGAACCAAAGCTTCACCTTCTCATCGAGAGCAACGAAGAATTCCGTGTCAAGTTGGCTGTCGACGAACTTCGACGGATCTTGCTGGAAGCATCGGTCGCCGCCCTGCAGAGTGCAGATCGAGAGCCGACAGTCGCTGGGCGATACAAGGTATAAGTTGGCAATGGAGTTGTACGTCCCCGGGATCTGTCGATGTCATTGATGAATCGTCTGCGCTCTTGATCAGCGAGATCGGCACGCGCTCTTTGCGACGGAGACTTGTCGACGTGGCGAGAAGGGTGACTACGAGCGTCTGCTAATACCGCGAGGCGCTGAATATCACTCGGCCCATTGTGGCTGTCCAGGGCCATCATTGATTAACGACGCCTTTGGTAAAGTCTCTAATTGGCGGTCCTGTGCTGCGGCTAACGTAAGGGCATCTGACGCGAGTTGGGAGGAATGCAAACGGAATTCGAGGCTAAAATTACAAGGGAAACGCTTGAAACGAGTTACGAGTCGAGGCATGTTGCATGTCTGACGAATTCTTTCCCTCTGGGCTTCCGTCCACGACACAAACTGGTACATCTCATCGATAGGTACATCTTACGATTTACAACATGTTACGTTCTTGTTCTTACAGTGACCGACCTTTCGAAGGCAACTACTCCTTCGCGAAAGCTTCCCATTACATTCCGTCTTCCGGTAAGTTGACGAAAACAGAAATCGAGATCGCGGACTATAAACAAAGAGGGACGTGCCTCACTGCTTGCTTGTTACCGGCATCGAGTTCGGCTTTTAAAATTCCCTTTGCCAGTAAGTCGCCACGAAGGAGTTCAACTAGATGGCAGAGGCACTTGCCTTATCTGGTCCGTGCCTCCAGTATGACGCTCAGCGGTAACAATTTGCTCCGCCTCGACCACCTCGCGCTCCTCGGCCACACGAGCCTCGCCCTCGTCCTGATCCTCGACCGCGGCCCGTCACGCTGCCTCCTCGACCGCCTCCCCCTGAATACGAATCCTCGTCGCCTTCGAAATAGTCATCACCGGTGTCGAGCAGGTCCTCTGTGGTTCGGGCCGACTACGGTGCGAACAGAGGTGCAGGTCAGCATGTTTGATAAAGGGGTCTCGTGATGAGGTGCAGTCCCCGGCTAAGTACGGTCGAAGTCGCGAGGTTCGATTCTTTAAACCGCTTCGGTCGCGAGGTCGGACGGCCACGTCGACTTTGGCCCATCACGACTTACCACATCAGCAACGGACCGAACCTCGTTTACCTACAAGGTAATGCGTTAGTCCTTATGATCAGGCAGCACAAACGGTTGTATCGGCTTACAGTATCAGCATCCCGTGGAAGCGGCGATGCAGCCACCAGAACGGCCGCGAAGAAGACGAGGGCGACGGCTTCGAGTTTCATCGTTGAAATTGGGTGTGGTTTGGGAGGAAGGCAGATACGACCGAGTCAGGTGTGACTTGACTTGGTTGCTGAGGAGAGGATGGACACGAAAAGGTTCAGCGGACTTAGCTTATATACGCATAGCCAATACTGCTGTCCAGCGATCGAGACAGCCTTGAACTGTCCGACGAAGCTTCCGCCTTCGCGCTATCGAGCTTTCGCGAAGTACAACCGTTGGTTCGCCGTTGCCATGATCCACTTCTGTCCAGTCGGAGGAGGTTGCTCCACCCCGCATTCACGGATGGAGCTGGAGCCGCTCTTCTGCCTGATTCTGGTGGTTACGTTACCTCTAGCCATGGAACCCGTTCTCCATCGCGGAAGCTGGCGTCGGGTCGGATGCTAGAACGAATGTTCTTCGTATTCTCCTGCAGTCAGCTTGAGGACCCCTCTGAAATCCCGAAGGATCGACAGAGGGATCGACTTCGGTACTGTTTTTTCTATGCATATACTGTTCTTTCCCTGTCGGGGGCTGATCGTGGGCAACCGCGAGGGGTTCTCTTCTGGCCAGCTTTCTGGCCCTTACGTTGCGGGTAGCACGCCTTCAGCTACGCGTTCCAACTTTAGAAGTAGAGGTGATCTTCATTCGGATGTCAGCTCGCACAGGGGAGATACAGGAGAGAACGTTCGCTACAGGAGCTTTCAGAGAGCTCTACAGCGCCGACTATTGCCTGACTTCAGTCGCTTTTCAGGAAGTGTCGTGCATGTCCAACAATCAGGGCGGGCCCGCGCCTTATTCGATTTTGCAAACGCAAATTGATCAGCTGTTGCCTCGGTCAAGCATTGTGGGAACAGGCTCTTACAGACCAGAAGGTACCCCGGATAGCGTGCTGATACGAAGGTGAACCCTTCGCCGCACCCCGATATACCATTCGACCGACAATCGTAGTTAGATAGCCTCGCAAGACAGAATTTGGGCCCCAGACTGACGTCATCAAGCGACGCAATGAAAGCACATTGTGGGGCCATTGCGTGGGTCGTCTCCTTGGACAAGAAGCAATCTTTGGTACAGACCCGGTAGCTAAACGAGTCGCTCTATCGAAGACCCCTACAACATGCCCAATCGTAAGAAGCCCTCTTCAACCACCAAGCGCGCAGTCGATCAAGCAGAAAGTAAGGAAGAAGATACCAAACCGGAAACCGAGACAACAGAGGCAGAACACAAGGACGTCGTCGAAACTGACAACAAGGAAGAGCCGACTTCTGAGCCTGCATCGAAGAAGCGAAAGACATCTGCAAGCAGTACTGCGGGAGACAGGCCACACTCAAAGCGAGCCACCAGGAGCTCTGCGAAAACGGGATCCTCGCACGAACCGAAAGCGATCATCGAGTTTCTGTTGTCGGACGAAGCGTTCAAGCTTCTAGACCAGCTACAAACGGTCGACGCAGACGGCTTCAAATTTCCCAGAGACAGGTGGGCATACTACGTCTCTTACGACTGAGGATATCGACTGACTTTGTTGATGGAAGGCTCAATCCGTTTCAAGACCTCGTCGCAGCATGTATGGTCTCGAAACCGTTCAGCCATCGAGTCGCAACACGCGCCATCAACGACTTATTCGCAAGGGAGAACTCATTGACAAGTCCACAAGAGGTGCTAGATTTCGGCCATGACAAGGTGTACGTGCAATTCGTCCCGAATACGAGCTGCGGCTGATTTAGTTCAGGCTGGAGAGCTTGCACCGCTCCAAGACGCTGCACAAGGACAAAACCACGTCCCAAATCATCGGCATCGCCGAAGTCTGCCAGTCCACATTCGACGGCGATTCCTCCCTCTCCTCCCTGCGCGACCAGGCATCTCGCAACCCGGAAGAAGAACGCGCACTGATCGTCAAGTCGTTCAAGGGGTACGGCCCGAAGACGGTCGATATCTTTTTCCGAAGGGTGCAGGTCGAGTGGGAGGAGGTGTATCCGTTTGCGGATGAGGCGACGTTGAAGGCTGCGAGGGGAGTAGGGTTGGATGTGGACGATGCAGAGGCGTTGAGGGGTTTGGTGGATAAGGTTGCTGGAGCCAAGGATGACAAGGAGAAGCGATTGGCGTTTGCAACTGTTGTGGATGTTCTGGTTTACCTCGGCTTGGAGAACAAGACGGGCGAAGTGGAAGCGAGCATTGGCCAAGAGGAAAAGCGCGCCTCGTAGCCTGGGTACTTTCTCTGATGCCTTATTTCATCTATTCAGCCTTTGTTCTCTATTTCTACAACTCCATTGACCCCTTCCCCCTCATACATGACCTCATGCGTCGGCAACCTTGAAGATCAACTTCTTGGCACTGACCTTGCCCTCCTTCAAGCTCATCAGACCACCAACAACGGCCTCCAAACCCCCCGCCACAACCTCGTACGGATGCGGCGCAAACCTGCCCTCCTTCATCCACTTTCCGAAAAGACGATAATACGCACTTCCAAAGTCCCGCCGGTACGCATCCTCGCCGTGGACATCACCGACCATTGTCCGGATGACGGTGAATCGCTCGGCGTCATAGTCCTTGGCGTTCATGAGGACGTGAGTGATGATTGCGCCTTGTTCGGCGACGGCGTTGATGTGTTCCCCTGACGGTTGCTCCGAAATAGCGTCGTACACGTGCAACAGCTTCTTCCCCGGTGCATGCTCAGCCACAGCTTTCTTGATATCCTCCACGACGTTGTCCCTCCGGTAATCGACAACCACATCGCATCCGATCGACTTGGCGAAATCACCGCCGGAACCAGCGACGCCGATGATCGGGTGAATGTTGGCGAGTTTGGCGAGCTTGATGGCGTACGCTCCGACGGCGGAAGAGGCGCCGTAAATGAGGAGCGGGATGGATTCTTTCGCCGGAAGGAGAGGGGTCGGCAAGGCGAGGTTGACAAAGAGACCAAGGGCACTTGTCATGGCTGGAGAAAGAATGAGTTCAAGGCCTCGACAGAGCTAAAGACTAAACCACATACCAGCCAACGGAATCGTCGCACCCTCCTCGAAACTAGTCTCCTTGGGCAAATGAAACGTCGTATGTTCCCACGCCAGCGCATACTCGGCGAACGTCCCTCCCGGCTTGGTCATCTCATGGAAAATTGCCACCCGATCCCCCACTTTGAACTCGGTGACGTTCTTCCCGACAGAATGAACGTATCCAGCCGCATCGTCGCCGCTATTCCCCGGGACTCCGAGCTCAGGTAGCTTCCTGAGGGATTGGTCAGTGTTGAGCTTTTGTCCATGACTATAGTTTGGGTTGGACTTACCAGTCCTTGGGGTTAGAACCGGCGTAGATGACCTTGATGACGAGCTGGTCATCATTGGGTGTGCTGAGACGATGAATCAGTACTGGCAGAAGGAAGGCAAGAAGTAAACCCACGGAATATCGACCTCCTGGATCTCGCCTCGGAACTCGGGCTTTGCGTGGACGTAGGTCTGCTTCATGTTGGACGTTGGATTGTCTGGTTTGACTGCAGGATATCGAAAGGCAACAGCTCCCTACACTACTCCAACTATATAGCCAAGAATGTCGACTGTCCTGCCTCCACCTCCAACTTTTGTTGAATTCGTCATGCCCTTACTCAGCCCGTTTAGCGCGTATCCCGTTATGAACGTAAGCCCCCGTGTCAAATGCAGAATGCTCTCAATGTGCCGTACATGTGGGAAGCAGCTCGTAGGAGACGCCCATGACCCGGGAGTATGTCGATATTCCATCACAGCGGCACTTTACATCTGCCTTCTATGGTCCATTGAACCCTCCTCGACCGCCCCTCTGCCCCGGTGCACCCCTCGGCGCTCCTCCCCTCCCTCCGCGCGGCGCTCCACCTCGATTCGGTCCACCTACGTGTGTCGCATCCCATCAGCACGATCCCACGATGAGATTGTAGGGGAAATGGTACTCGCCTCTATTGCCTCGTCCGCCTCCTCGTCCGCCCCGGTTCTGTTCTCGTATACGGTGTTGGTCTTCCTGCACCTTGTCGAGGATCTGGTCGGCGACACGGACGTATTTTATCTGTGCGGAGAGTGATCAGCTTCGTGCAAGATGTGCGGAGAATGGTGCATTGGGAGCCAGATGACGCGATAGGGGTCAAAATCCTGGTAATCGGAACGATCCTGCCCCATGCGCCGAGGAACATCGGAAACTGGCGTGACAGCACGCGGGGCGCAGTCGTGCATCACCTGTCCAGCTCGATGAGCACTTTTTACAGTGAAAAATCCATCGGGTGGTAACGCCTCGAAATGTCCCAAGCACGAAAATAGAGATTGATATACTCCGATGACGGTCGAAAGAACCGCACAGTTGATTGCTCTTTCGTCGTAGGATCACGAGACCGGAATCCAGCACCTTCCAGTGCAGTCACGGAACGCACGGCTATACGTGCAACTAGCACGACGTTGGATACAGAAGAAATCCCACAAACAAACCGGCCCCTGTAGCCTTGTCATTGAGGAGGGGGCCTCCTAGACCCTGGGGTACGAGGGTGCGACCCTGGAATCATCCCCTCGTCTGCCATTTCCCAATCAACCCAACCCATGCACATCCGCTCCGAACGCATCCCGCATCGCCAGCCACTTTTCGCATTCCAGAGACGCAGCGAAAGAACAGAAAAGCACTCACCACGTTCCCCTTCAGATAGACCTCCTTCATCTGATGAAACTTGTCCCCCTCTGGCGCCGTCAGAATCACATCCCGCAGGGTAACGTTCATAAAGTTGTCGCATGCGATCATGTGGCCGTTGTAGGTTTCGCCATTTTTGAGTTCTACCAACTGCGGAGCCAAGAAAACCGAGAAGGAGGGAGAGGGATGAGTAAAGAGATGCAGAGAACCGAGAGGTGGTGAGGAAAGCAAGAAGTGTGGTAGAGAGGACGTACCATCGGTTTGCCTTGTGCGGCGTTCAGCAGAGATAGTGGCAGCTACGAACGAGCCTCGATTCGTCAGCCATTCACATGAGGTGCTAACGTGACATACCATAATGTCAAAGCTCTTCCTCTCTGTCCTAGATCTTCCTTGTCAGTACCGATTCCTCTGTTATTCGAGTATCCGACGGAATGGCTTCGAGTGATCGAACGCGTTGTCGATAGCTCGTCGTTGCCGTTTTTCCAACCGACGTAACGATCGTTGGGTGCTGGTATGGTTCGATACGCGTAGTGAGCGTCCTTGAGAGAGTAGAGTAGGAAGCTGTCGGCCGAAGGGTGCAGTTGATGATGATGTCCCGAGCTGAAGTCGACACGAGTGATTCTGTGATTCTGGCAATCGATAAGTTCTGGGCGCACCGTCGAAGGTCCTCGTTCTGCGTTTGACAAAGTCGATCAAGCATGCTCGACACGGAACTCGAGTCATCCGAAGCCAGGCAACCGCTATGGACTCCAAAGCTAGGATTCACTCGACCACAGGTCGGCAGCTTTTAAGCTATACCGGCGTCGGTCGGAAAAGTTGAAACGTCTCCGATACAGTCGACAGGAGACCGTCTCCCCGTTGCGGCAGGGGACCAGCTGTGCGCCAACGACGACGATCTTGTGATTCTTTCGGGTGAATATGAAGGCATTTAGTACAATACAACCATGTGCCTTCCGACGAGATCGCTGCCGAAATCTACATTTTCAGCAGTCCGCGCCCTAACCCAAGCTGAACGTCTCTAGATGTCCATTCCAGCGAGCGCATTGCCGAAGCATACGGTCCTACCATCGAGAGCTCGGCTAGGTTGACGCTGCAGATGTCGGGCTGGTAGTGATTCGTCGAAGCTTTCGTGTCGCGAAAGTAGTACAATTGTTGATACAGCGAAAATAAACGCTCGAATCCAGAGCACTGTACACGGGCAGGCATTATACATCGAGTGGTCGGATTCATGTTGTGTCAAGTCCATAGACGCCTCAAGCGACTTCCAACGAGTCAGCCTTGGTTCGTCGAACACGTCGGGCGGCGTTGCGTTCTCCTTGAAAAGCGAAAGAGGGGTAAGCCATCACGGAGCGGTGAGAGGGAAATGAGCTGAATTGCGTACCAAGTCCTTCCATCTCGGGAGGCAAGCCAGCCAATCGTGGCGATCTCCTGGGCTGCACGGCAACAATCTTTGGTCTCCTCGGCGGTTCCACGGTAGCTACGGAACGAGGCAGAAGTAAGAATGAAATCGTATGGTATCCAGATGCTGACATACCTCGAGGATCTTCCTCTTCGTCTTGGTCTTCTTCATCAGTATCCTCAATCACAATCACCGCTGGCACGCTCGTCTTCGTCTTGTCCGCCGGCTTTTTGGTCTTGGCAGCCTCGGCAACCTTTCTGTCTTTCTTGACGGCAATGTTCTCCTTATCGTCCTTCTTGGCGGCGACAGGCGTGTCTGGGGATACAGTCGTCGCGGAATCGGTGCTAGCGGAAGACACTCGGATAGGCTTGTCGTCGTCGTCGAACGGATTGAGTTGCTGGTTGACGTCTCGTTCGCTGACCGTAACGGCGGCATTCTTCTTCGCGTTCTTGTTCTTGTGCGTGAGTCGAGAGGAAGGAGAGTCTTCTTCGCCACTGCTTGGCTTCTGCGATTTGGGTACAGAGAGGACTTAGTGGAGCGGCGAGGTATCCGCGTTGCCATACTCACGTTCTCCGTCACGCTTAACTCCTTCAACAATCGAGTAATAGACTTGGGCTTGGCTGATATGGAGTCCGAAAGTTAACATGTGATCATTAACCACCCTTCAACTCGACTCACGCTGAGGAACCTCGCCAGGACGTAATCCCACTGCATCCGGATCCTTGGGCTTCCAGCTTTGCAAAGCATGATACATTCTCTTCTCCCATCTTGGCTCGCTCTCCGGCGCGGCCAGATGCCGAACGATGCGCGTGTAGGTCTGACAAGGGTACCATTCTTCTGCGATCCAGGCGAGAAAAGCGACTTCCTCGATCAAGTCGATGGAAGGCTTTGTGATCGGTGCGTTCGAGAACGTGAGCTTGAGGGGTTGAGCGAGGGGTGCAGTTGGGCTTTCGGGATTGAGGAATGGATGACGGAGGATCTCGGGAATCTATCGAAAGGGCGATTAGCGACTGGTGCTGTTGTCTGGTGCAACGACTCACAGTCCATCTCTCTCGCGGTGCCCTCGCCAACATCGCTCGCATCAACTCTCCTGGCGATCCCGGCTCATTCGGCAAGACAAATCTCGCATCTCCGTTGTAGATCCTATCCTCGATTGTCTTTTCTTCGTCCTTGCCCTTGTACCAGATAAACGGATTCGAGTTTGTGTACCACTTCGAGAACAGGACGCCACAAGCGTGAACATCCGATGGAGGTCCTCGATAGATGTCACCCTGAAGACGTCGAATTAGCCAGGTTCGTGTATCCACCATCACGCTACTTACAGCAACCTTTTCCGGACTCAAATACTCTGTCGTTCCACCACCGCCGCTCATCTTTCTTCCCTGCGGCGAAAAGCTACTGAATCCGAAATCCGCAATGATCGGTTCATCCTTGGCCGACATCAGAATGTTTCCCGGCTTCAAGTCTTCATGTGTAATGCCGAGGCAGTGCATGGCGTGAAGAGCAACGAGGAAGGATCGGAAGAGTGGGATAAAGGTCGAGGCGGGCAAGGGACAGGCGAGTTGTGTGGCGACTTTTGGGATCATGGGAAGGAATAGGTACCTTTGGGAATGATCAGTGTGATTGTTGTGCACTTGTAGCTCCGTCCCAGCACCTACTTCCAGTCTCCTTCCTGCTTGACCATATCGAGTCCGACAACACCCTTGATACCAAACGCACCCATTACCTTCAACAATATCACCTCTTTCTGTGCCTCGATAGCGTCGAGTAGAATGTCTTTGGTGATGACTTGGTCAAAATCCAGCGCTGGAAGAATCTTGACGGCTACTTTTCTACCTGTTGCTCGATGCGTTGCCTGGCGTACGTGACCTGTACCCAGAGATGGACTCAGCAAAGGCTGCACATTGCCAGAGCAGGTTGTCGGATCACTCACCGAATCCTCCTTTTCCCAATGTAGGACCCAACGTCCACCCAGCAACATGCTTCAGTACTGATCGTGGAGTGTACTCTGCCATCCTGACAGCTTTGCTCTCCGTTTAATGTTGTCGTTGGACGGGTTCTCGACTCTTGCTGTTCACGGTTGATACTCGTCCGAGAAATTGTGCCTGTTTGACCGCAGGCGTGTTCGCGATTCTGGTGAGAAATCCCTAGCTGTATTTCTTGCTCCCAGATCGTGCTGAGACTCTCTGAAAGAGGTGGGAACAGTCTGAACAACGTTCGTCATAGCTGTCGATAGGATGTGGTTGAATCAGATTCTACGCGCTCTGACAACAAATCGCGCTTGCCAGGATTTCGGCCGCCGAGCATTGGGACTGGTGATTTTTCTTTGTGCTTGTCCTGGCATAGTGGCAGCCGTCCCGCTTGCCCGGTTGTGCAAACATTGCAAGACTTGAAGCGTCTCGCTGACATCGCGTTTGGTATGAAGTTGGAAAGCTATGACACCGTCAAAAGTAGAAGATGCGCTTCGAGGAGCATGTGACGGAGTATCTCGCCTGAGCGGGCCTGTCTTCGAATTGCGCCGGTTCAGGTTGTTTGTCATTTCTGTGTTCACAGAAAGCTGTGATTGCCTTGACGAGTGCCCGTTGCCCTTGCACAATCTTGGGAACGAGACCATTATATCAGAACGACTCAATGTTCAAAGCTCAATGAATCTACTCCGTGAGTTTTTTGAGGGCAGCGGGCCGTACGCAGCGGGCCGTACGAAGTTCGGAATGACGAGCACGGGAGGCTTTCGACATCGTCTTCCCGGCCCATGGAGTATGTAAGCCCTTTCCCCTCATGAACACCATGCACTCCCTCAAGACCCAACACGAGATCGATAAGTCGCTGATTGACCACGGTCGCGCCGTTGTGTTTGGCAGCTGATCGCGCATGTCATTGCTCATCCAGCAAGTGCTCCTACAGCGAGCTCTGCAGTCGATGTTCCACTACCATATCTTGGACTTAGGCCCGGGATTGTGACAAATGGCAGCGGTCTGTTGGCCTTCCGCTCAAGATCTGCCAGGTCGTCACAATCCACTGGCGCACGGAAAGATTAGATGTATAATCCAACTGCGACTGAGGCAGATGTTGTACAAGCGTGCCGTCGGCCCTTCCTGGGCCCGCCTTTCATCGCTACAGAGAGATGCCGCGAGGGATTCTAGCCCTAGAAGGGCGGAAGTAATGACCTTCATGTCAAGAGAGGGGCGAAAGCGGACTACCCACCAAGTCTCTAAATTTAATTGTACGTCTCGGCAGCTCTAACGCATTCCCGTTCTCGACCCAGCTCGTCGGTTGCCATCTCGGTCTGCCAGGGGACATCACTCCCTATCAACCAGGGTCTCAACAGGCTCTTCCAAGTAGAATAAATTCCAAGCTGATAATCAGAGATGCCCAGTGCTCAAAGGTCGCAAGGAGTGACCAACACGTCAGGGATAGAGAAACTTTCTATCTTGAGATGGCTTCCGAAACCGGGTCACTGAAGTCTGCTCGATCTCACCGCGGTTCCAGGGTCAGAATGCCGTTGAGAGAAAGTCCGAAAGGCACGTCGGACTGCTACCGAAGCAAGTACCGCCGTCTACCTTAGGAACGGAAATGATACGAGTCCGCTCCGTGTCAGCCCTGTCAGTCGCCGGCTCATTTCGACAAGCTTGCTGGAATTTCTAGGTACATTCCATAGCAAAGCCATCGACAAGCCCAGGACTTACTTGCGGGCTGATATCCTCGTGCTCGACGCTGCATCCCGGCGACAAACCTGTGACATTCCATGGAGTGCCCCTACCGCCCTGAACGCGATGGCTCTCGTTTGAACGGTCAGGGACACTTGAAACTTCCCGTCGAGGTGAAACACAGCGCATTTCCAACGTGCCTTCTTATTAGAGTGCGCAGAGGGAACCTTCAGCCATGCCCTCGGCGCCGCGACGAGCAAGAACCCTGGCCATATCGTTGAAGTCGCGCCGATGACGCTTCGGCTGCCGCCTCCCGGCGTCGCCGTGTGATTCATAATACGTGTCAAACTCTATCCTTGGATTGATCTCGGTTTGAGCCATCCTCTGTACTTGACCTCGGCCTGAGGTCCTCGACCCGTTCTCACCACATAGCTTGACTTCTGTGACACCCTGCTTGCTAGTTGCAGGCGCAGTGACGACAGGACAGCTTCTGTTGATCGAAAAGCGACAAGACCTGACCTCGCAGGCCGTTGGCCAAGGGCCCAGTGCCCTTGCTATTCGATTCATCAGCTATCGTGTATGCTGCTCGCAGGCGTAGATAGATCCTGGTTGCGCGGTCGCCCCAACATCTGCGCCGAGCCGGCGACAGCTCATTCGAGCTCAGAGAATCAGAATCCAAAGGAGCTAAATCAGAGAGTTTTCCCTTGCATCAATCAGCACCAGCCTACGAGTAACAGCTAGCCTAACAAATCAGCTCTGCAATCATCTCTCCAGCCTGCTTCAGAATCGGTCAGCGTGTCGGCACGATCCCCCGTGTCAGCCCTACGATCTGTACAGCTCGACACTGGGAGCCGCGCCAAGTGCAGCAGGAGCGCAGGAGTGACGTGCCCGCCTCGGCACACGCACCCAAATGTGCCTTCGCATCCGACCGAACGCGCGAGTGAGTCACGCCGTCGGGCTTCAGTCGCCGATCTTGTTATCAATCATTGGTCACCAGCTTGAAATTTCTTGGTTGGACTGCTAACGAGTGCAAGCATAGCGTGCTGCGAAGCCGCGACGGTGACTCAGTCAGATTGATATCCTCCACAGCTTCCTCCACCGGTCAACGAACCTCTGAGGCCGGGGATGTAACGGTTAGTCCTGGACGATGGGTATATTAATATGATTTGCGGGACGGTTGGTTCGTGTCGTCCTCCAGCAATCACCTCACGCGTCCAACAAGTTATCTGCAAACTCACAACACCACAATGTCCTACACTCAACAACACACACCACTTCACTTCCCACTCTCCTCGCCTCCGCTTCACATCCCGCCCAGCCTCGAGACACTGGATGCCCCGACCAGCCAGGGGTTCACGTTTGGCGTCCGTCGTTCAAGTGACGGCAAGCGATCCGTCGATGAAACACATGCATCGGTGGAGAGTTGGCGAGTCGGTATGGCTTCGCGAAACTTCAAGGTTGATGAAAAGGTATGTTCCCTTCGTCTCCATTTATTATAGATCTTACGCTAACTGTAACATGACAGGTTGAACGACGACCATCACTCCGCTCGTCGACTCATCGTCGAACATCATCAATCTTCTCCCTCGACGTGCCACACCTCTCACGCACCAACTCGACCTCGACATGCTCCTCACATGGTACACCAACGTACACTTCATGGGACCCCGAAGTCCGCGTCGTTTCCGAGGCAGACGAGGAGGACGCGTTCGAGCCAGAGCCGGTCGTCAAGCGCCAGCCGACGACGGTGAAGCGTCCCGGGTTGACGAGAAGGGATACGCCGATTCCGCCGAGGGATCTGGAACGACCGATCAGGAAGCCGTCGAAGAGTTTCACGTCGTCGCTCACCACGCCTCACCCATCATCGGTCATTCTCACACCTCAACCGACACCTTTCACGTCATCATCGGCCTCTGCAACGCAACGACCGCCGCTCGTGCGCCGCGATACCCCGCACCCGGCATTCGATCCTTCTCTGAAGGGAACGCTATCCAGCACGCCGCCGATGCCCAACTTTTTATCTTCGAGTCTTCGCGAGTCGCTGCGGCGCATCCGCTACGCCGCGCCCGTCTCGGAGGAGAGGATGCTTCCCCTGTCCGGATTTTCGCCGGAGAGCGTTGCGTCGGACTCGTTTGACGAGGAAGAGGTGCTGGAGGATGTAGTGGTGGAGAGGGGGAGGACGATGGTTAGGGGCAGGGGGAGGTTTAGTAGTGTCGTTGATGGCAAGGTTTGGGTCGCTGTTTGACAAAAGAAGAATGGGTTATTGCTATACTGAACTGGTTGTATTTGGTAATGATGGACATTCAACGTGATACTCAATATTTAATTCAGAACATATGCTTCTGCCTTTATCAAAGACGAGCAGACCCCGTGAACGCACATTCCAGCTAAATCGAGACACCCCTTACCTCTTCGCATGCAGACCTCGGATATTCAACCTTTCCTGGTGCCTGGTGAATCACAGCCTTCCAAACCCTAAGCAAGGCGTCCCCAGACGCGTATCGACCGTCACACAGGGAGGACCTGCCATCGGCGCTGCTGATGCATTCGTTCCAGAGTGGCTTCTGGTGTCAGCCTCATCCTCGTTTCATGAATCGATAAGGCAGGATCCTTGTTTCATGAATCGATAAGGCAGGAAGGCGTTTAATCCCGCTTCATCGCCAACGAGATACGGTACATTGTACCGGCCGTCACGCGCCACCCATCACCACGCCTCAGGGCGTTCTTTGTCGTCCCACTTCCGACGCATCGATTTCATAGACGTACACGACTCCTTCACACCCTCGAATTTTCACCATCCCCCGATCAATGCACACCCAAACCAGCCGCCGATATCTTTCCGTGCCCTTTTCATCCCCGAGATCCAGTGACTTTCATGACCCACGTTTTCATTGGCGAAGCGGGACGGTTTATCGACGGACACCTTGCGAGGGTCGAGAATTGCCTCGTCGTGCGTTTGCACGCTGAATCGTTGCTCGGCCACGCGCTGTGATGGTGAAAAGATCGGGAATATGGGTTGCTGGTTGGTAACGGGGATGGGAGAGGGGGCTTACCTGTTCCGATACCACGTCCTCGCATCGCGTTCGGTCCTACACGCTTGAACCTACACACGTCACGCATCAGCCATTCGTTTCACGTCGCACGCCAAGGAGGGACTCACATCGGTGCGTTCGCCAACATGTCCGGTACGATAAAGTACCTCACCATGCTGCCCCGGATATACACCTGTTCGAGTTGGGAGACGCGGCCGTCGCGCGCGGTGACGGTGATTTCGCGGAGGGAGATGTTGCATGAATCCTCGGCTGTTGAAACGAGTGAGTGGGTGAGCATTGGGCGAGTAGGATGATGCTGTGGGGGGGAAGAGGGACGGACCTTCTAGTAGAGTTCCTCGGTACAGCTGCGCGAGAAGGGATACCGAATGGCGATCAGCAAAACGACGATTCCACCGCTCTCGCAGACGACTCACCTGGCCCGTCTTCAGTTCACATGTGACGACGTGTCCCAACGCTTCGTGGAGGAGCTTGATCGGTACGCCGAGGTTTGCCATCTTGGGTTGGATTGTGTGGTGGGTGTTGTCGGCCAAGGGAATAAGGGAATAAGGGAAGGTGAGATGAGTTGATCAACACGATCCGTACGAGTCGAAAACGCTCCGCTCGTCCAGAGTTGGGAAGGGAGATGCAATCGACTTTATTACGTCTTGGCTTGACCTGGCTGCGTTGATCTCCTGCTCTGGTTCCTCAGTGCCAATATAATGTCCTTCCCCATCCTCGATAGACTCCTAGAGGGCCTACAACGAGCGCACAGCGCCAACGATTCCCGCGCGTTTGCGCAGAATCTTGTCTGTTCGCCACGGGATGGCGAGCTATGGACGGCCCTCAAGGCTGAATTGAATGCCGTGAGTTCCTTTCCAACCAATGTACGCAGAACCCACATCGCTCATTCATCCTGTGTAGAACCCGTCCGCGGCACCACAACACCTTTCCCACACCCTCCGCCAATCACCACTCCTCCCATTCCTATCAACACACCTCGCCCACCTCCTCCTCACCACCTGGTCGCCCTCTGCTACGCCGCACGAAGCCGAACGAGAATGGAAAGCGTTCGACGCCGTGTACGCCGATGCGCATCGGTCTTTCACGACGGGCGGGGCGGAGGGAGTGGGATGGTTGGGGCGGGCGATGAGGAAGATGGCCGAGTGTTTGATGCACTTGGCGTTTAGGGTACGTTCTTCTTGGTGGTATTTCCTTTTTCCCTTGTTCTCTTTCTCCCTCGTCCCGACTCTTCAAGGGACAAGGAGCGCTGATACCTCTCGCTTGTAGACAGCGCATCTATCAAGGGACAAACGTTTCTCAGCACCATCCATCTCCATCGATCGAGTGAGGAAGACGTTTTCCGCCGCGGCGTATGCCGAATGGTAAGTAATAGCTCGCTCGTGTCCGAAATACAAAGGATCCGCCGGGGACTGATGTGTGTGTGTGTAGTCGGATGGATAAAGGTGATACCGTTGCCAAGAGGGGTGATGAGACGTTTGCGTTGGGCAACGTTTGTTGGAAGGTTTACGATCAGGTACGTCCCTTTCACCGAGTAATCCGTCCGATCGCTCAACGTTGGTCCTCGCCTTTTCCTGTGCTTTCACCAATCCTCGTTGTTTCGTTCTTGATCCTCCGACATCGATCCTGCGCTCGCTTCACATTTCCGCTTCCATGTCTGCGAATCGCTCGGTGATCGGATTCAATCACGCCTCTCCCCCTCCTTTACGCACGCACGCCCGTCCTCACCCTCGCTTCCCCTTATCTCGCGCCCGCCGCGCGCGGTGTCGACAGCTCCACGCCTACCGCCTCCTCGATACCGTAATTCAAACCTATGCATCTATCCGCCCCTCTGCCCTCTCACGGCTGAATGCGCCGTGTACGTCGATGGCCGAGCGGGTGGGGTACTGGTATTGGACGGGCAAGTTGTCCCTTGCGAAGGGTGATGTCAGGAGGGTGAGTGGTCCGGGTTGTGAGGATTTATGGGATCGTGCTGACGTGTCGCGGTAGGCGAGGGATGGGTTGAAAGAGGCGTTTGATATGTGTCCCGTCAACGCTGAGCGTAATCTTCGGTAAGCGATTTTCTCTTCCCTCACTACCATCATTCGCCCGTCTTGACGTCACCCCCGTGCAGAGCAATATTCATCCGCCTCCTCACCTGCCAAATCCTCCTCGGCTCCTTCCCCGCGCCGCACCTCCTCACTCACTTCAACCTCACGGCGCAATTCGGACCGCTGATCACCGCGATACGGACGGGCGATAGGGCGTTGTACTATCGGTGCTTTGAGCAATGGGGCGGGTGGTATCGGAAGCGCGGGCTATGGTTGGTCCTGAGAGAAAAGGGGGAAGTCTTGGTCTGGCGGAGCTTGTTCCGTAACACGTGAGCCCCTCTCATCACTCGCTCTTGCTAACCCTTGGCTAACGGATGGGGAAGGTACCGAATATGGACCGAAACAAACCCACCACTGAACCCGGCCGCCAAATCCGCCCGGTGCCCAACGACCATCTTCCTGACCGCCATGCGCCTCTCTCTCGCGCAGTGCGGGGAAGAGGATGTGAGCCCGGAAGACGTGGTCAGTATACTCGCGAGCCTTATTGATCAGGTACGTTGACCACTTGTTCCCTTCAACCGAATGCGCGAAGCTCATGCCGGCCCATGGATAGTCGTATATCAAGGGCCAGTTGAGCTATAGTCAGCAATACCTCGTCATGCGGAAAGCGGAGGGGGATCCGTTTGCCGGGTTTCCGGCGGTGGCGAATGTCAGGCCACGGCAGATCCAGTCGGTCGGGTAGGGAGTTTCTTGAGCGACGCACTGACGGGTACTGGGTTGTTTGGTGAGCATTAGTTGTATGGTTGTTGCATATCTCATAGAATCAGACACTCTCTACGGTTACGCGAATGGCAATGCGATCCGTCATTCTGGTTGGGGTATGAGGGCATCGCGGTTAAAGAACTTGCGCACTAGCTAGCATAATCATATCGGACAGATATACGGCGGGTACAGGTACACACACGAGACTTGCGTCGCCTCTTCAATGGATCAGTTCTTCGGACCTTTGATGCGGTACTTGGAAGAACCTCTGCCTGCCCCGGCCCACAAGCCGTAGGAAACTAGAATCAAAATCGCACTGGCCAACAACCTGCGGACGCATTGAGCAAAACGTAACAGCCTACCGACAGTCACTCACAAGCCTACACCCGGTCCACTGTAGTAACCCGCTGTCAACATAGGATTCGTCCCCGCTTGCTTTTCCCGGACGGTCGACCATACCAGGCCACCGATAAAGGCAGCGGTGAATAACGTCGGCAAGAGTACCAAGGCGCCTCCGACAGCGATCAGCGTGGCCGCGGAAGACCCAACCAGGCCCGACTTTCTGTTTGCAAAGAGTTGGACGGTCTGCAAGACGGCGAAAAACGTCACGCCAATGACCACTGCCAAGGCGCTCCCTTGTTAGCCCTGATATGAACCTCTGCCAGACACGCACCGATCGGGATGAGAACGCCTGCGCCGCCTAGGTAGACACCGATGTGACTGCAACCGTTGTCAGCCCAGTACTGCTATGCAGCATCAAGCGACTCACTCGGGCAGATCGACGCCGTAACCGCCATCCTCTATGAAATTCCAGGGTACCTTGACGACACATCTACCATCGATTCATCAGCTCTGGTCTCTGCTACAGTCGAAAGGGACCGACTTTGGAGGCTTCATCTCACGCTGACCGCCGAGCAACGTGAGATCATCTTGGACACAGAATCCGCTCCAGCCAAAGTAAAATTGTTTGCCAGGTGCAGAAGTCACTTCAGTGCCGTTGATGCGTAAAAAGTAGAGTTGATCGTCGCTAAGCGCCGTCTTGTTGTCCTTGACTATCGGTGTTCCGCCAAACGTGATAAGAAGGAGCATGATCCAGGATACCAACGTGGTTATGATGGACAGACCGTGTGGCGTTTTGAGGAGGTTGGAGCCTCTCATGCGATCGTACTTTTCAGCGGTGGTTTCCTTCTCGGACATGGTATCAGGATTATCGAAACAAAGGGAAGGATAAACGTGCTGTGTGAGCGGGGCAAGCCGTGGTCGGCAGGTGATGAATTATGGTATTACCTCTGCCGGGGAATGGGGGGTCTCAATGACTTGTTTGTTCAGCTATATATTTTGGCCGAGTGCAGACTGTCTCCATGCGCGACAAGCCCTGCGACTGAAAGGATCGCCGCGTTTCAGCTTGAAACGACAGGGACAGCACTAAAAGGGTTACAGCGCGTTCTCTAACCAAGCTTGAAGGCTGCAAATTAGAGTAAATGATGCGCAAAAGGTGGAATACGACAGTACATCAGAGACCCGCAGTCGTCAACTAGTTGAAAGTAGACAGTGTTCACAGACCAGAAGAGTGCTAAGCTCCGAAATTCGATAGTGCTATCATTTGTACATTTAGGCAGCTTACAGCCCTCTCGAGCTTCTTCCTTTCTGAATAGCCAATATCGATTCGGCTGTGAAAAGAGTCCCCGGCTGCACTGCATGATTTGTTGCGCTGGCCATCTTGCTTCGGGGGGCCCCCATTTCCGTCGATTCAGTCTGCATATCGCCAGTATCCCCGAGTTGCGGAAAGTATCCCTCTGCGAAAGTAATTCGATGGTCCAAAGTCGTCATAGGTCCGCACAATTGCGTGAGGAGTGGTGTATCCCCAGGCGAAGCCGATCCCAAAGACGGCGATGGGTCGTTGCATGGCGGATAAGCTGTCGTCATGTTTGAGGAAAGGCTTGAACTTTGCTCGTCGATGGCGAGAGAAGCTTCGTCAGGCGTTTGGCGGCCTGATTCCCCGGTGTTTCGTCGGCGAATATGCCCCTTGATACCTCCAATGAACCAGATCAGATGCATCGGCATCGCTGCCAACAGCAGGAATCCCGGTATGTCGCTTTGCACCAAGTCCCGTCCGGCTCCCATGTGGGATGCGGTGACCGCGGCGAATGTCGTAGACGGAACCGCGAACGAGGAGATCAGATAGGTGTGGAAGAGAATGCGAGTGAGGAAGAATAGTGATAGGAAGGTGGCGTCGTTTCGGAACCTCGGGGGATAAAGTATGGACAGCCCGAGGTGAAATGTGGGGATCTAGAGCGTGGCCGTAAGTCTCGACTCTCGAAACAGACTCGTACGGATCTCGTTTTACTCGCCTCCATGACAGTTGCCAACATGAACAGCGCTGAATAATTGGTCTGATCCAGGTAAAAAGTGATCCCAATGTACGCCCTGTAAGGCAGGTTGAGCGAGTATGAAGATGTATTCATTACAGAGGGAAGGTACCCACAGATGGTGTACCCAGCCAGTGAGTAGGCCAATTTGTTTTGGATATGCCAGAACGCCCATCAGAAGCTGGACCGAAGGCGCTGCTAAGCCTTGTGACTCGAGATACCAAACGCGCTTTATACTCACATCCGCTACGAGCAGTGTCAGCCGCCTCAACTCATATTTAAACGCACAAGCGAAACACTGACCTATCAAATAAGCTCTGAAAAAGAGAGTCCCATGCTTGGCAAAGCTTTCAACGTGGCTTTCCAGCAAGACATCAAAATGGAAGCGCCCCCCTTCTCCCTGCGAGGCACCGCTCATCCCCATGGCCCAGATTCCAACGAAGTATAGGCTGAAGACGGACATGACGCCCGAGGAGATTGACGAGAGGATGTATGACTTCTGCTTGACGCTGTGGAAACGGTGGTGTTGAGTGAAAAAGATGAGGGCGAAGGCGAAGACCAGCGCGACATTTCCCCATCGTCCGAGGGTGTTGTACCCTTCTGGACTCATCGTACAACGGGGAATAGCCTGAGAAGTGTAGATGCTGTCTTGCACGATGTCGGGAATCTGTGGCAGCACTTTGGCAGCAACGTCAGCCATCTTGACGACCTAGCGAGAGGATCGAGGTCATATCTTGTAGACACACTACCGGCATCACGGTCATGGTCAGGAGCGCTAGCATGAGAAACCGAAAGTCCCTTTATGCAGAAATAAAGGTTCCCCTTTGATATTATCCTGAGCCCATAGTATCTGCAGGCAAAGTACAATTGGTCCAGTCAGGAATGTTGAGAGAACGTGCGACGGCTCGATAAAGCGCAAACATTTCAGTGAAGTCCAAAATGCAGGGTGAGAGAACACGTGTTTGTAGAATCTCTTTCAACCATTATCGGCTCATCTTCGCTGCAGGAGCGGTTCTAATGTTGGTCTTGGGGAAACGTATAACGAGGTACTGATTGTGGAAGGCCATGTCGCGGGAGCTTCTCAGTCTTGTAAGATATCGGCACAACTTGACATTCAACCTGAACCCGGCTCACATCGCCTTGCGACCGACTCCCGTGAGTCCACTGGCCCTGACGACATATGCCATATGCATCCTTAAGTACACGGTTCGACCACATCCGGGGCTCCGCAGTTCCGCGACTCGGTCGCCCTTGGTAGCTTCTCCTCGCTCCCAGCCATAGAAACCTTCCCTTGCCTACAAATCTGTAGCCTTGTTGCGACATGCAGACGAGCGAATTCAGTTTTGAGTGCCTTTCGAGGTCAACGCAAAAAGCGATCAGCATCATAGACATGCATTTAAAAGAAGCGAAACATACGTCGTATATCTGGCAGGTGTTTGAAGAGGCGGATTGATGGATACGCTCCTCAGAGGCGCGGCGGACTTGTAGAGTATTGTAATTTTACTATTTGACCGAGTGAGAGCCAGTCACTGAGATCCAGCAAAGGCGGCTGTGTGATTATGCAGAGTCTTTTGGTATTGGTGTCGGCGTCTTCGCCACATGTCCAAATATTTGAAGTCTGTCCGAGTTGTCGGGCCTCACAACCGGACTATCCCACTTCCAAGGCGAGGCCGACGCACACTAGATATATCCCCTTCATCTGTGCCATATGAAGCAGAATTGCATTAGCTCCGTTGACCAAGTTCTAATCTCCCACTCACCTAAACCACCACCCCGTCTAATCCACCCGCACACGGCCTACGGACAGATCTCCTCCGTCGGCGGAGGCGGCACGACCGCCTTGCCCCTCGCCACACTCTTCCCCTTGCTCGTTCGTCGACGCATGTATCCCCGCAGAGCCCCGACGAACCACGAGAGATGCAACGGAAACGCAAGCGCGTTCAGCCACCCCGGCAGGGGCGTATGCAAGAGGTGTTTGGCGTTCCCGATCCCGAAGGCGGAGAGCATCGGCAGAGAAGTTGGGGGCAGGACGCAGGAGGTGATCATGTACGCGTGGAAGAGGAGTCGGGTGAGGAAGAATGTGAACAGAAATATGGCGTCGTTGCGGAATTTTGCGGGCCAGAGTGTGGATAATTTGAGGTGGAATGTCGGAATCTGAAAAATGGGGTTTGGCTTTGGACTCTGGAGCCGCGAGGTTTCGTACGTACTTCCATGATGGCCGCGAGCATGAATAGTCCAGAGTAGGGGGTCGTATCCATGTAAAACATGATGGCGATGTAGACACTTTAGGAAACGCCAGATCGGTGGGAGAATCGTTAGCCAGGGTTCAATCAAGAGACAGTGATGACTTACAGATGATGTATCCATCCGATAACGAGGCCGAGGTGGTCGGGATACGCTATGGCGCCGACGAGGAGCTGCAACGAGAAGAAATCGGCTTTAGGTATACCTGACCGCTCGAAATGCTCACATCCGCTATAGTCAGGCAAAGGAATCAGAATTCGTGCCCATTCCGACTGAACCTATACTCACCGATCATATACGACCTAAACAACAGCGTCCCGAACCGCCCGACGACGTCCACATCCCGCTGCAACACCCTCTCGAACCGGAAATACCCGTGTTCTCCCAGCTCGTCCATTCCGAACGCCCAAATCCAGGCGAAATATAGGCTCAGGAGCGACATCACGCCGGACGATATCGCCGGAAGGAGGCACGATTTCTGCTTGATCGTGGGGAAACGTTTGTGCTGCGTGAGGTAGATGACGACGTAGGCGGCGACCAGCGCCGCCGTCGGTCCTGGGCCCTGGAAGGTGTGCTTTTCGTGCATGCTGACCGGATTGATGAGTGATGCGTATGGTTGCCTCTCCGAGGTCTACTTTTACGCAGAGATCCGATCCCAATGCTTATGCCGCGACCAAGGCTCGGTCAGATCAGATAAGCATGCAACGAGGAAGCAATTCAGGTAATTTATAAAATAGAATCCGGATCCGGTTAACCCGGATCCAACTCGGACCGGGACGCTCGTGCACGTGGACAACCTTACCCAACCATTTGAATCCCCAGTCCTCCTGACCACCTTCCTAAGCCTCTTGCCATGGTCTTCATCACACACCCCCACACCGCCATACCGCCCACGCCCTACGCCCATACCCTCCCCGTCGGCCCGAGCGGCAGATGCTCGCGGAACGCCTCGAATTGGCTCGTCGTATCCCCACAGGGAGAGGCCGCACGAATATCCAGCGCCTAGCGTCACCGAGTCCATCAGCCGGCATCCCAATGCAGAAAAAGGTTGTACGTACCTCGGGCATCCATTTCTCGAGTGCCTAGAACAGACGTAATGAGCGTCTCCGGAGCTGTTGAATTCAATAAGAGTCATCGCGCACCTTTATCCGCTTCTCGTTTGCAGGATGCGTCGACATAAAGTCGACCGAGGCCGCTTTTCCCGCTATCCCGGATCCCTTTTCAGACTCGGACATGCGTGACCATACGCTGCGAGTGGTCGGGTCAGGGATCGGAGGATAGTTTTCTGGGGCGCAAAGGGGGCTTACCGTGTCGATTCCCTCGGGTCGAAACATGCGCGACTGGCCCCAACGATCAGTCCCTGTTCATGGTATGTTGGACAGTACTCACGCCATCAACTGGACGCCAATATGATCCGCCTCGCTTTCCGCCTTTCGCGAATTTGGTAGCCTTCCCCCAACGCGAGATCAGCGACATCGAGCGTTTCGAAAGGACGATACGTACTGTAGAAGGAACGTCAAGAGTAGTCTGGAGAAACCGATGTCGAGTCCGAGGGCTTCTAGTACGTATCCTAGTACGAAGAGGACCTGGGTCGTCAGGTGATAAGCGCGCGTTGTGCGGAGTAAAGTGGATTAAAAGAGTACCTTGAGAGATGACATTCGTTCTGCCGAATGTCTCGCCACTGCGGATTGCAAGTCAGGTCTTTATTCCAGTACATGCGCGGGACACGCTTGAGCGTACCTTGATGCGCGACTTCTGCTCGTCGGAACACATCAATAACAGAGCACGAATGCGAGAAAAGATAGCGGACGTACCGTGTCCCAAGACGCTGGCGAGACCGTCGTCGTTCTTACAAACGGGTAAGATGCCCGTGAACACGAAAATCTTGCCGCCTAGGGCAAGGTCAGCTCTGGACAAGAGGGGCAGGGTCAAAGGTGCGAGCGTACCGGGGAGGACGAACGCGTTCTTTGTGGCGTCGTCTTTGATGACATATACCTATCGAAAAACACCTGAAGTCTTAATGGAGGACTTGCATTGCGAGGGGCTCACCTCCCATTCGATATCTTTCCGCTTCTCCCCGCCCCGAGAAAGCGTCGCCACGCCCGCATCGCTGGCACCAAACAAGCCTTCCTCCTCCTCCTCGCCACCCCAAATCGAAATCTTTGGCAAAACAGTCATCAACCCGCTCTCCTTCATCTTGCCCAACCCATTCGCCTCGACGACCCTCCTGGCGACTTCCCGCACGCGCTTGGACGTCGGATGGAAGGGGGACAACAGGGCGTTTTGGTATTCCGCCAGGGTCTCTTGTTGGACTTGGAGGCCCATCGCGGTTTCCTGCGCTTCAGAGACGTCGATGAAGCGGAGGCGGCCGGTCTCGGGGACGCGTTCGAGGCTGTCGCCGAGGCGAGGTGAGCCTTTCGTCGGGGTTTGGAAGGGAGGGACTTACTGTGCGACATAGTAGACACCCGCGCCGCCGAGTCCTACGGTCGATCAGCGAAACCCTTCTTCGAGGAAAAACGAGCAATAGACTCACCAATCCCGGCGATAACCAACCCCCGATCCCCACCAAACCTTCGCTTCAACCTCAACACGATCGGATTGTTCGAATTCAAAAACCCCTTTCCATTCCCTGATGGCGGTTCCAGATGCGGCGGGAATCGTCCTCCGGGACCACCGAACCGCTCGTATTTCGCTCGGAGGGGCCGCGCGGTATGTATCGGTCGCTGCAGGGGTAATTGATGGGGCAGGGCGCGTGGGAGGCATGTACGGAGGGGCAGGAGAGTGCGATGCATGTTGGAGACGTCGAGGAGCGATTGGGGGCCGTTGTGCATCGCATTTGATAATATATATATACAGTCCGACGTGAACTTGTGTGAACGCAATGAGCAATCGATGTGACGTAATCTTACGAAGAATGGCAGATAGACTGGTATACCCTATACCTCGAGCAAAGACTATCGACGATTCCAGTTCCAGTTCCCGCAGCGGTTATACGTACCGTTGACAATCGTATTCATTGCTATCATTCAACTACAGCATCTCCAACTAACACCGATGATCCTTGACATGCTTCGGATCAAACTTTTCCTGCAGACTCTTGTACATATCCTCCAGACAGACCCTCAACGGGGTATATTCGATCCCCAACACCTCCTCGGCCTTCTTCCCGCTAAATACATTGGCCTTTTTATTGATTTCCTCGCCGGCTCCAGGACGGCCACGGGGAACCTTGTCGAGCGCTTCCCCGGGAAAGGCGTGGATGATGTCGACGACGTCTTGGCCGTTGAACGAGCCGTTGGAGGTGATGAAACGTTGATTGGCGGCCGCGGGGACGGTCAGGGCTTTGTAGTGGGCGTGGGCGACGTCGCGGACCTAGATGAGGCGAGCGCAGCGCAGCGAGCGGTGGACGAGCGACGAGCGAGGGCACGCAGTCAGCGAAACAAGGTGAACCAGTACGGTGAACCGTTTAGCCATTACCCTCCTCGAGCATGGGAGAGCGCTTACATCGACCCAGTTCCCTCCCGATTCCTTCAAATCATCATCCGTCTTCTTCCCCTCGATATACGCCCAAAAGTTGGCGACCGAGGTGCTACAACCCACACGCGTCAGCACCAGCTTGTGACAAGGGGAGGGGCGAAGAGGGACGCACTTCAACTTGTCGGGCGACTCGACCTGGTGGATGATCGGTCCGAAGACGAGGGGCGGGTTGATGGTCGCAAAGTCCCACGAGGGCTTGTTATCCTCCATAAACTCTGACGCAGCAGGATCAGCGTCTACTACGCTTCGCATCGGTAACAAAGACACTCACTCCACGCCGCCTTCTCCGCCAATGTCTAATCCCAGCCATCAGCACAACCGAAAAATGGAGAATGAGTGAAAAAGACACACCTTGGACGCGCGGTACTTGTCGCTCCCGGGAGCATCAGTCCCCTTCTCTTCAATTACCTTGGGCGAATACTCGTTCCAGTCTCGTTCGTCCATCGTATACGGTGGTCCGGAGGCGTGTTGCTCCCCCCGCGGGTTCGGGTCGACGACGGCGGCGACCGAGGAGGTGATGATCAGGCGCTGGAGGTGTGGGCTGGACGGGGGAAGGGCGGGTGTCAGTCAAAGTTCGGATTGCAGAAAGACCGTTATGTTGTAGATGGGATGAGCTTCCTTGACATCTGCTTTACAGCAGCCAAACACCGGCAACACGAGATTGGGGAAACCTAATTCCCGACCAAACGGCGACGTTCTTTCCGACACCACGCTGTTCCCACGCAAGTTGCCCGCACAGCTGAAAAGCTCAGGACACCTCGTGCAACACGCAACCATCGGCTCTTACCGCCGGTACGAAGCGACGAATGACGTTTCACTAGTCGGCCTCCGGTTCACTCCTGTCATACGAGCGATGCATTTCGACGCGCAACCGCCCTAAGGAGGGTCCAATCGACGCACTTCCTAGCCCCATCCTCGAGATCTCGCCGCGATCCAGGGTCTGCACGTGCGACTCTCGACTCGTGATACATGCCATTGGGCGTTTTCCCCGCGTGCGATGATCACACCACCAGGCCGTCCCCGCAGGGTATTGACGCACGCCCTGGGCCATTCTACGCGAATCGCGGGAAGAACAGTGATCGTCCACGACGCTCAACGGGAAGATCTGTGCCCCGATGTGAAGGGAAACGACGCGAAAGATTCTTCCCCCGCCGGCCGTTGTCTTTTTGCGAGGTCGTCGAAACCCAGAATGGTTTCAGAGGGACTCTTTGAACAGCTGAGCGGTTCGCCGACGACCTGTGACGACGTGTTCATCCTGGGATCTTGCCACGTAAAGGCAAAATCCTCGTTGGCCGGGCCGGGGAGGGGGTCGGATCCCTCGGGAGAACGAGCGGGTGCGCGCAAGTGTGCCATGGGAATCGCTCGTCCTTGGTGGGGCGGCAATGGAGCTGGTCGCTACGCCCCGTTCCTTGCCCTCATTCCACTCTTCACTCTCCTCTTCATCCCGACACATCCCAACTCGCCTCGCCACGCCTCGCCAACGCTCGCGAAACCCTGCAAACTCACTTGTGTTCCTTTGCACTTCTCATCACATTCACCGTCCCCTCTACCGCGGGGCCGACGAGTTCCTCCACCGTCTCGGCATCGAGGTAGAATGGAGACGCGGTATGCGCTATCCCTTCGACACCCTTGACGGCCTCATCAAACGCATGAGGCTTCACAGGGTATCAGCACATCCGTGCGGGGGAAGAGCGACGGGGGAAGGCGGGGGGGGGGGACTCACGTCGGCGATATCTTCCACGATCACATACTCGAACTCGCCGACGCCCTTGTACAGGTTCCGGAGGTACTCGCCCTTGTCGGCGGATCGGACGGTGCCCCGGACTTTGTAGCCGTTCATGAGGAGGGTTGAGCAGAGGTGGGAAGCTGCGAGCGAGCGGAGGCGGGTGCGCAAAGTGAGGAAAGGAACGCAGAAGACAGGTAATAACGGGTCAGATCTCTCTCATTGGACCGAGGAATGGGACGCCGCGAGAACGTACCGATGAATCCGCTTGCGCCGGTGACGAGCACGAGTGCTCCTTGTTGAATTGCTGGCATGGTTGTTTCTTTCCTTGTTGGTGATGATGAATCGTGAGTCTGGTCGTTATCAGGGGGACTACCTATCAAGACTCGGTGGGCTGAACTCATCGGCTCTGAGCATTCCGGCGATAGGGGATGGCGTCATAGATCACGTGACTGGGCCCCGCCTTGTCTGGGAAAGGCTTACCTAATCCTAGGCTTCCCCTTGACGGGCCAGGGTTTCCATCACGGCTACATCACCTAGGTTCCTCTCATCAACTCACACCACAACACGTCCCCTCCATCCTCTGCATCCGCTTCCGCTCTTCCTCAACAATGCCAATCCCACGTAGGGTTCCCCAAAAGATCGATCTCAAACCAAAGAAACACCATGGATTCTTCTTCCTCATCTGGTTCCTCGGCTTCCTCGTCCCGCCCCTTGGTACGTTCCCCGTTTCGTGTGTTACCCGTGCTGATTTTTGTGGGGGGAGTAGCGGTGGCAGTTAGGTTCGGGATCGGGACGGATTTCTTCATAAACGTGATCCTCACCATCTGCGGGTGTACGTTTCCCCCTCTGTCTTTCCCGGACCTCGGTTGAACACAGATCCTGGGCAGACATCCCCGGTCACGCGCATAATTTCTACATCCAGAATATTCGAAATAAGTGAGTTCGCTCCTGTACGTTGGTGGTGTATGGTGCTGATGTCGGGGGTAGTTATAATAAGAAACGAACGCCCAAGTGGGCCAGGCAGGTACGTCTTTTCCGAGATTGTCATCCGACGTGTCCGGAGGGGAATACTTACGCTCGTCATGCTCCACTATTCCTCGGCGGTTTTCGTCCTCGCTTCGCATTTTCGGATTCGTTTCGTTTCCATTGCCCCGGCTTTCCCGGCTCGGTCGCCCCGCGCTCTTTCACGCTCGCCACGCCCGCTCCACAGCTCGGCCTAATCGACGAATCCGAATTTGAACGGAAGAAGAAGAAATCGCAATGGGCCGGCCGCTATTCGGAGCGGAACCAGGAATCGACAATGGTCGGCGCCCCGTTGGCGGAGGGCGAGGAAGGGGATAATTATGAGCCGAGCCCCGTGGTGGACGAGGAGGAGGAGAGGAGGCGGGTCAAGGGGAACTTGTGGAGGCGCGGGGAGGAGGAGTACTATGGTGAGTAGGGCGTGGCGAGATCAATGGCTGGGACGGGACCGAGGGGATGGAGGTGATGATTACAAGGATTGAAGAGCGTAAGGACGCCGAAGCGAGCGAGACCAGTGGATAGAAGGTGTTGGTGTTTGACGAATCTGGGGTTTAGCGACGATCCGGCGGAAAGAAGAGGTACATTCGGGCATCGTAGGACGTGCGACCCGTTGTCTCGGCGAATCACGGCCAAGAGTGCACGCTCCGGCAGATCAGATGGCTCAAGGGAATTTTGGTCGAACGGCGTCGAGGCTTCGGAACGCGGGAAACGTCGTTCGACTGCCGGGATGATCCGGCATCTATCCACGCTGTTTGAAACCACGACGGCGTTCGAGGAACGAGCGGTCTGCAGGCTTGGGAAACGTGCTGAACGGTACAAGAGCTGGTTTCGTCGACGGATTCGCACCCAGGGCGGTGCTGTCGGTCATATGCGGAGGCGGATGTCCGGGACGACGGATGTGCAAGAATGCAACGGTGCGAACGCGGATGTCGTGGGAGCCGTGAGCATTGCGCAGCGGGAAGTCGGAGGTGCCGGGCGCTGCGGAATCTCGCGCTCTTTCCTGTCACGCAAGGATCTATCCAGGCTTTGAGCCCATCCGACGCGCATGAAGCCAACGGGCGAACTACCATACGGGCTTTTGCTCGTCGTTTACCCCCCATGCTTCCTTGGACGCGATGCTGAATACGACGCTGACTCATTTCCCCACACAGGCGAACAACCCGAAGCCGAGAACCAACGCAACTGGCATTACCCTGCCAACTTTGAGGGCGCCGATACGGCTTCCGACCGATGGGACAGGACGGCAAGTATTTTTGCTGAATGTTGCAGTCCATGTAAACTGACCCGTGTTCTCAGCGCGCCGCCCGAGACTCGCCTGCGCCAAGTAAACCCCGCAACAAATTCCTTCGCTCCAAGTCGTCAAAGACCGATAAACGTGCTCAGATACTCGCGTACGCCCCGAACGGGAACAACGGGTACAGCAACGCTGGACGATCGGACCCGCTCGACGCGAGTTACGACGGAGATGTCCCCGAGTGGGGCAAGGACTATGGCGCGTCGCGTAAGAAGGGGCGAAATAGGAGCGGCACGATGGGCAGTGAGAGTACGACGGGCCGGGATGATCGTTCCGCCAGTGGCTATGATCGCGGGTACGACCGCGGGACGAGCTTTGATCGCGGAGCAGATTACGGCTATGGCGGTGGAGAGCAACCGCGTACTGGGAATGGCGGACGTACGGTCGAGGAGAATTGGGATCATCAGTTCTAGCGGAGTCGTGGAAGGTGGACTAAAGTATCGTCTGTTTGTATTCTGTAGTCGTGGTTTACTATACCTCATGTCGTTTCACCAGATGCACGCAGCCCGCTGCTAGATCGCGGTGATTTGCGACAGTCAGCCAGATCGAGCGACTTGTACATGCCCCGAGTGGCTTCTGATCCCAGTCGCTCGTGCGCAATCGTCGTCCTTGCCATTGGGGATTCGCAGCGGATTACGATGCATCTGACGTTGCCTGAGCTTACCGCGACAGATGCATAACAAGCCGCGCAGATTGATCACACGTGTTCGACGGCCTATGGTATCGTTCACCCAAAACAGCCTTTCGAAGAGCCCCCTCGTCGGCTTCCAAACATGCGATCTTTCTGCACAAAGCACTCTCGCCATGCCCCTCGACACCGAGGTACCTTGCTTACGGCCGCATCGGTGGCATCAAAGTGTGCGCATGAGTGGAACCAACATTGACCAAAATTGCAGCTCGCCATCAGCTTGTCTTCGAATAGCCTGGCGCTATATTGCGCAGCCGCGTGATCAGCATACAACGTCACCTCCCCTCCAACTCGTCCCGATCCGTCACGACGGCCACCAAGACGGAAATATCGTCCTTTTTCCCACCCATGAAATCCAACCCTTCCTCTATCGCGCGACACATGAACGGCGAAGCCGAGCCCGTTTCCTCGCTTGCGTCCTGTGCGGCTTTACAGAGCGCGTCGGAAAGCGTGTGTGGCGTCGGTGTCGGGGTCGTCGTGTGCGATGCGATGATCTCGAGAATATCTTCGTCGAACTGGTGGCGCAGTCAGCTAGAGTCCCGAAAAAGGGACGGGCGACGCACCAAGTTGTCCGATAGCCCATCGGAACACATGACGATGATATCTCCCTTTTCCACTTGCACCTCATAATACTCTGCGTCCTTCATCGGCTCATCGCGCGAATTTGTGCCGAGCTGAAGCGGGAAATTGAACTGCCGGAACGTCAGCCGTGAATAGCATCACATACGATCCGGACGTACACTATGCTGCATCTCTTCTGTTCGAAAAATAATCTCGCCGTTTCGCACGACGACGATCGCGCAGTCGCCGAGGTTTGCGATACGAAGTTGGTTATCGGTCAAGACGGCAACAAGGCAAGTCGCCGAGCCAAAGATGCCCTAACACAGGATCAGCGAGGAAGAGTCGGAAATTCGACGAGTGTCCTACCTCTGTCTGTACCGTATCTATGCACTTTTCATACCCCTTTTGCATAATCTCCACGGGATCCAGCACCTTTCCCTCTCCTCCCTTTTTCCCACGCTCCCTCCGCCAATCCTCGACTTGCCGCTCGCAGAAATGCATGAGCAGCCGCGAAAACCTTCCCGGATCAGCATCACCCTCACCCTCGACCCAGACTTCCTTACGGCCGCCTTCATCCCCGTCGAACCGGACGACACGGCGCTGCTGGCGTTTCCGGCGGGCCGAGGACCAGCCGCCGACGCCGTCTGAGATTCCGAGGGATTCCGGGCGGAGATAGTAGGCGTCTTCGCCGACTTGGACGGCGGTGGTGTGTGTCAGTGGATCGGACGGTGTAGGAGTGCGAGGGGACGGGGTCTGGTGTCGTTGCTTTGGGATGCCAGAAGCCGAGGCGTTGAGGACGTACGATGGTTCTTGGCTAGGTGAAGAGGAAGAGGGGGATGTCGTCGTCGGTTTGCCTGATTGAGCGTTGTTTATGGTTGAAGCAGATGCATTTGCGTCGCGTGCGTATGCAGATGTCGTTGCATGTCTCGACAACATTGCCGGCGGGGAAACCGGAAACGTATCATGTCCCGCTATTCCCGTTTCGCCGTCTCCGTTGACCCCCTTGACACTCGAATCCCAGCCATTTCGAAGGTCCCACACACGATGCCGCGGCGGCGATGGTCGATCGAGCGGCCCAGAGTTGAAGGCCTTGCGAGGAAAGGAAGTGTCGTCCACCAACGGCAAATGTATCCCTGTTCGATGCTGGTCGTATCCCGGAACAAAGTCGTTATCCGCTACTAAGTGACCTGTCAACCGATAAGGCGGGACCGTCGCATGCTGAGAAACCGGAGCCAGCGGCGTCGTCCTCTTTGCCGATGTCGTCAAGCGCCTCAACGGTACCGGTCCTATACACGGCGTCTTTTGTCGCGCAACAGACGTCCGGTTCCGCCCCAACACTGGAACAGGCGGAGACGGCGACCTCGTCCTGACAAGTACCGGAACCGCACCAACAGGCACGCCAGCGAGATGAGCGACACTCCATGGACTTGCTGTCGCCGCGGCAGTTCCCAGACCCATGCCGATCCCCGCAGACGCAACGACGGCCGCTCCGCGATGGGCGAGGGTCGTGAACGCGGACGAGACGTTGGAGGGGGATGACGTCCCGCGGCGGAGGAGGTGGTAGGGTGTTGTTGGTGGTTTTGACATGGTGCTTGATGGAGAGGTTTCCCTGCGCAAGGGATAGGTGAGGAAAGTAGGCCTATGTCAAGTCAAAGGCGAAGAGGAGATGATGATGGATGGATGGTTTCATTTCGGCCGCCGGATCAAGCCGAAGCGGGTGGGACCGTGGATGTGGGGTGTCACGTGCAACGGGCAGTCACGATCGCGTTATCCTCACGACTTGTTCACGTGCAGTCTGGCCACTCGCAATGGCAAACGCTGTGATCTACAGGTCCGATGGCATGTTGTGTTCTCCATGCTCCCCGCAAGCTTCAGCGCCCGATCTTTTGCACCACATCGCCTACAGCAGGACTGCAACATGAGTCCGTTCAGCATTCATCCGTACCGTGCCGTGTCGCTGTCTTTCTTCTTCAAATCGGTGAGTACTTTTCTGGTAACTTGTTGAGCGGGCGAGCAAGTGGAGGCGCGTTTACTCACCAGGGGAAATTCTAGTGTGGTCATAAATGCTCCTGCAGGGTAACCCCCTGATCGTTACACCCCCAACCCAAAGCAACTCTGGACTTCGGTGGAACTTGTCCAAATTCAGAGCCGCATATCGAAATCATGATTCCTCTGACCATGTCTGCATCTTCAGGTATCCTTCCATCCACACCGCTCAACCGGCAGGCTGTGCAAACCCCCTCTGTCCTAGCCTGTATCATTTCCTCTATCGCCTCAAGATGTCGTCCGCAATCGCGGCTCCTGCAGCTTCCGACTTGGCTGGGATTTGTCGGTTCAACAAAGGACATGGGCGAAGATGTGGGAAGGGGCTCGGACGAAGGAGGATGGGAGCGGCTGGGATACTGTCAGTGTCTACTCTATCCTCTCTTGCCCTTCTTCAGATGGCCACGTCGCATGTATGCATCTGACTGACCAAGTCCCCCATTGTAGAGAGATGAAGGTACGAAGATACGCCTATGGCTAGTGGGCCAGATAGTAGATGAACGTTGTACCTAGTTGCAACTAGTATACAATCAAGTCTGACCAAATACCTTCTTGCAACTTCGTCCYTCCTTATCATCTCTTCTTTGCTCATGCCTTCACTGTAGATCTTCACTTGTCATGACTGGCTGCCTTACCACCGACTTCTCACGTCAGCATTCGGCGGGACTTGGCACATTCGCCTAAAGTCCCTTCCAGACAAATGATGCTGCACTTTGTCGCGTAGGACAAAACCTTAGCGTTTTTGTCGCGACAAAACTCATAGCGCTTTGCCGCAAGGGACAAATCGCCTAGCGTTTTGTCGCATTGGACAAAACCCCACCTATTTTCTCCCAAAGGACAAACCGCCTAGTGTTTTGTCCCAAAGGACAAAACCCCTACTGCTTTGTCWCTCGCTCAAGGCAGCCAGACCAGACACGTATATATAGCGGGCTCTCAGCCCTTTGTAATAGCCTCATGTCTATTGAATCACCCTTTGATTTCCCTTCAATTCCGAAGCTACCTCGAGTGCAAGACTTTCTCAGGACTAGCTACCCTTCCGTCTTCCACTTCGGTACATATCTAAGTCCTGTTTTGAGTAATAAGAGTACATCGCTTGTGCTAGTACCCGATACAACGGCAGTGCTATCCTGTGAAGCAGGAGTGACCACTTGCCCGCGACAGCATGGGTGTCGGATGACATGTTGGCAACGCTGGGTGCTGCGAACATCGTCGAGATTGCCCTAGATGGAACTCGTGGGTCTGTTGAGCGCTCGTACGGCTTTGCAGATGGCTGATCCCTTCCTCTGCTATTAGACGGCGTTTCGACGTCTAAGCATGAATTGATTACGGTCATGGCGGAGTATGACGGGAGCGGATACCCCCTTGGATACTTTTTAAGGAAGACAACAAAGGCGGCCAAGACTACAGCAATCCGGGAAACGATCGCAAGGGCACGTCACCCCACTTTGACAAGATTGTTTCAAGTGCTGCGTGACAGAGGGGTTGTACCAAAATTTGTGGGGACGGACAAGGATTTCCAGGAGATTAACGCGGTTAACGCAATTTGACCGAGCGCGAAACATCAGTTATGGTACGTAGATGTCCAGGATCGCTCTATAACGTATATCTTACGGATGATGGTTGGCGGATCGCAGACTTTTGCGAAAACCACCCCCCGATATTACCAGCTCCGACAATATCAAACTGCCCACCTCCGACACCCATTTCTTATCGTTGTCGCACCCTTTGCACTTCGAATATCAGCCTCTCACCCGTCCGATGAGGAGAGGGAATCCACAAGATCTTGCTGCTGGCGCGTTTGGCAATGACGAAGGGGATATGTCCTATCGGGACAGTGATGAGTCGGTACAGATGCAGCGTCATCGCAGGACAAATAAACGAGGCCAAACTGTAGGGGGTACAATCGACGCCTTATGTGAATCGTCTGCTGAGGAATCCGTCTGTCATACCGCAGGGTGACCATTTCTGTCCTGCTAAATACCATGAAGCGCTTATGCAGCTATTCTCACAACATCTGAATCAGCATCCATCAATACCTTTCGCCAACATCGGTCCGCTTAATGTGGAGCAGATCAGGAGGCAGGCATTGCTGGATATATACAAGTTCTGTTTCACGAGGCACCTGCCTGAACTTTGGGCCTACCTTTACGTCGCATGGTATAGACCGGAGATATGGCCTTTGTGGGCTCGATCCGCATCACCCGCGCTGCCGGTGCTTCGTTCCACTATGATCGTGGAAAGTCATGGGCGGATGGTTAAACGCGACTATCTGGGAAACAAGCGACCCACCTAACCGTCCCTCGTCTACACTTTGTGTCATACCATATTACCTCGGTAACTATCAGTGACGCTGTATGTGATTCCACGTAGGCTGATATGTTGCTTCGCTGATATAGTATACGAGACAAGTATACCAGCATCCACGCCAACATGAGCCGTGCCGACGGGAAGCTTAAATCGTCATGGAGAAAAACGTTCAAGGCGTAGTACAAGCAGAGGCTGAAGCCCAAAGTGACATCTACCAACAACCGGTACTATACCGACCATGACTCTGGCGTGTGCGGGTGTGAATCATTCTTGCTCTTCCGATTCCTGATCTGCAAACACCTGTGTAGTAGGAAACAGCGGTCAAAAAGATGGTACCGCACGGTTCGAAGATTCCGGTATCCACCTTTCTGGCGGTATGAGTATGCAAACGAGGATTCAGACGGGGAGTCCGAGAGCGATTCCGACGGTCAGGATGGCGAGTCGCGTATGGAGGATAGGCCCATTCGTGGTACATCGGGAGCTCTCGCGCTACAAGCGACTCTTCCCGATACAGGCTCCCCAGCGAGTGAATCCGACCGACTGTATAGGGAGCTGAGTACAGCAGACCCCACTCCTATGGACTTGACGGAGGATCAGGAAAACCACGTAGACGTCGATGAAGAAGAACCGGAGACTGATTATGTCAGAAGCCTCGCTGCGAAGGAGAAGTTCAAGCGCCGCCTCGACGAATACTTCGACCGGCATTGGGACGTGAACGCAGACATGCGAGGGCTTCAATCCTTGTTGGGACGACTTGATGTAGCGCTGAAAGAGTTAGAGAGGAGCGAGACGCGAAACCCGGTCACTTGGAGTCGCAGAAATCGCCGGACTATGTTCAGCAGATAGGGTGCGTTGTAGAAGTCCATATCGAATCATCCGTATCAGTCACTTTGTGGGAAAGAAGTCGAGCGGGAAAGGAAAGCGAAGTAGGCTCGCAGCAGCCATCGAGATGTGAATGCGAAGTTTCAAAGATATGGTTCGGCACCAACTCTTGGCAAAATGCGGAATCAAAAAGTTGGGGGTGTTAGAGGTCGAGGGATTACCCTGCGGGAGTAGGTCATAAATGTATCTCGAGAAATTGCAAAAATGTGCTGGGTCTTGACTTGCGGCCAAAAGCTCGGTCCCAATTACGTCACCTGAACGATGCCCGGATGTCAGCTCAACATCAAGCTCTCGGTCGCTGTTTGCATGACGTGTCTGGAACCTGGTCTAATCACCGCTATCTGAAATGTTTGCTATGCCCGATTCCAAGCCTGTTCGTGAAACGCGCTCCAGCGTTCAGCGTTTCACGAGAGTCCTGAGATCGGTAGGTAAGCAATATCTGATCAGTCCTCAGATACATCTAGCACGACGTCGACCCGTAAGCGTTCTCCCAAAGTCAATGCACACACCCTCTCTGGGTTTCTTGTTGGTAATCTCACCGGATATGTCATAACAGCTTATGTCTGACGCCTTTTTGGTACACTGCATAGATAGTGGTCGCGTTAAGGTTGTCAGACGAGGTCATTTAGAATGAAACGAAGCATTGTTATTGATCTGCATTTCCAGTACTAGTATACAACCCTCATTGTGCATCGCCCATCTCTTGGTCCGCTCCGCTCGCGTCCATTGCGTCTTGCAGGGTAAGCTCTCGATTGTCACCAGGGTTGGGACTGCTGAGAGGCCGCTCGTTGTTCTCCTCGCAAATGTTGTTCTCCTCGCGAATGTTGTTACCTGCATCAGCGGAGGACTCTTGAGAGATCGAACGGCGAGCTCCGTGTCTGATCTGAGCGACGAGTGGACCCCTTTCGGGAGGCCAAGATCCGACGTCGTTTGGCGCGTCTTCGTCTCGCTCGCCGTTGGGCCGCTCCCGCACCATGATCCATAACAAGTCATCTTGTATCTCTCTGTTCATTCGGACAAACTGAAGTCAAAAGGCATGGCGTGAGCAAGCGGCACGATATATGTGACAGGATGTACCTCGTCTACCAGTTTCCTTCTGACCGACTTTGAGGGTATGCTGCCAATCGGGTATGGCCTTGATGAGCCCCTCTTGTGTTGCCCAGATTTTAGTATCTCGTGAGCAGGCCTAGAGACAATCAGATGATATATTGAACCATGAAAGCCGTAACCGAGTGCAAGCCGACACGCCGGAAGCTTACCAGCATATGCTTCCAGCATATCTGCTTGAGCTGACCCCAAGCCCAAAGGCCCCCATCATCATCATAGTCATCGTCCGTTATGTCGAGCCCAAGCAGCGCCTGTGCGGAATTGAGCTTTCCGTCCCTCCTTCCATTCTTGGTAAGGACCGGTTTGCGGATGGGTCGGCGATATTCTGCATCCCGCTGGGAGATGACGGCTCTGCGTAGGTCTCGTATTTGGGCTGAAAGCAACATATGTATAAGATATGGCAGGCCTTCGTCAATGCAGCATGATATCGCCTTAAGCTTACTATAGGCACCTGCTTTCTCCCTTTCAAGCTTCTGCCTTTACTGATTCAATTTCTCATTCTGCGCTTTCAGACGTTCCACCTGCAAGCTGAACTTCTCGAATCGGGCCAGTTTCTCTGCATCCGTGAGCGCTCCAGGGACTGCACTGATGAACGGTACAGGCTGACCAGGGCGAATGAACTGAGGCAACGAGGATGGCATTGGCTGAGACTGACTGTTGGTGATCACGCCGAGCACGGGCCGCTTGGAAACTACTTGCTCCGTCGCCGATGGTGAAGTGATACGCTTCCTTTTGGCCAAGGCCTGCTTGTTTGGGGTTTGTAGTAACTTGGTTGCCATATCGTGCTCAATCTATGGTAATAACAGCGATAGACACCGACCAAGCAGTGGCAGTATAGCAGTATATGTAAGAGGGTCTAAGCCCAGAGGGAGATGAGCTGGAGCCAATAGCTTCTTCCCCGTCTGGGGAGGGAGATCGAATCGCCTGACCGGATGTCAGTACTGTGAAGCTACGCAGCGAGTATCGGCTAGATGACGTCAAGCTTCCTCTCCCTGGCCTTTCGCCTGACCAGCTGCTTGACCAAGAATGGAGCACGCCAGACGTATCCCGAGAGCTCTGCGACGGATTCAGGTGATATCATACTCAGAGAGGCATCAAAAGTCGCGAAGTAGCGTGCTCTTGTCGGCTGCGTGCTTCTGTCAGCCGACAGAAAGGCAACATTAGACATGTACGACTCTTTCGTTATCCATAGCAAGTCCACTTGTTCCGTCCTCCAACGCTCCTCCAACCAACCCATCGAAGTATCACCCCGAATGTCGTGGGCAAGAGGTCACCCTTGCTCCGCAAGGTAGCTCTGCCGTTGTAGAGGGTACTAGCATAGCGATGTACACTTACTACGCAACGCAGAACTTCAGATATATACCGAAGTGGAAGACGAAGGGTAGCTAATCCTGAGACAGTCTTGCGGTCAAGGTAGCTTCGGAATTGAGGGTGAATCAAAGGGTAATTCAATAGACATGAAGCTATTACAAAGGGCAGAATGCCCGCTATATATAGGTGTTGTGTACGGCGAGGCTGCTGAGCAGGAGAACGAGTGAACGAGCAATCCTCCTAGGGGAAGCGACGAGTAAACGAGCATGCAAGTGTTTCTCCTAGGGGAAGTGACGAGTAACGAGCAAACGAGCGTTTCTCCTGGTGGAAACAACGAGTGACGAGCAAACGAGTAATTCTCCTGGGGGATCTAGCGAGTAACAGGTAGACGAGCAAACGAGTGTTTCTCCTTGGGGAAGCGACGAGTAACGAGTATACGAGTATTCACCTAGGGACAAAAGACGAGCAACGAGCATACGCGTATCGACACAGGGGAAACAGACGAGTAACGTGTAGCCCCCGCGTATGGAGGAGCACGAGCAATTTCCCCGCGATATTGATGGTGCGAGCGACGCGCGTAGCAGAAGTGACGTAGATTCGCCAACGGACGGATACAGGCCATGGCGGAAGAAACAAGTTGAATGGCTGAAGATGACGTAGCAAAAGGAAGCTAGCAGAGGCCTTCATGTGTTCGTGATGAAGTAGAGGTTGTAAAGGTACGAGCGAGAAGCGGAGCAGTCACTTTATGTCATGTGTGCATGCTCTAACTAAGTACCATACTGGGTATCACTTCACCGAAACACCATCGAGAGCATATCCGCAAACTCGCAGCAATGAGCCAGAGCCAGCCCGAAGTCAATGGGTTTGAGGTCATCTCCCAATCCATGCAAGGTCAGTCACTTGGCATGCTTTCTTTAATCGAAAGAGACACACCCGCAGAACGGTGGGTATGCATCTCGAGTAGAGGTACTCCAGCAGGTATACCTATGTGCTGCGACGCGATATGTGATTCACCAACGCTAGACAACAAAGACTGCTATCATGCATGACCGAAACCTCAGATCCGAAGAGCAACTCGCCTCTAATGCACGTCGCTTCGCGGAGTACAAACGGACCATTGATAACTTGACGGAGAACAGGCGCGAATTGACGGTCGCGTTGGAGAAGGAACGTAGGCATAATCGGGAGGAGATGGAACGCACCGCCGAAGATTATGCCATGATACGCTCGGATCGAGACCGATACAAAGCCCAGACCGAGATGCAGGAAATCGAGATGAAGAGGCTAGGAAGAACACTTCCGACAATACCGCAGGGCTGGAAGGGTCTGAGAAGGAGAATCAAGAGGTTTCTGAAGTGGTTGAGGCATCTCCCTCCGCTCCTACAAAGCGGAAGATGAATCCACGGGAGTGTGCGTATTTCAGCTCGCGATTATCTGTCCAATGTGTACTGATCCGTTGCCTTTCGGTGCTTGCGTGCGACGTAGTCACCAGCCAGGCCTGCGCCGATGCTGACCCCTCATCTTCAGCCTGCTAATCCGCCTGTGAATGTCGTCCGTGCGGAGCCAGAAGCATCGAGGATTTTGGCACTGGCAACCTTGCCTGAGAACTGAGTCATGTATGTTATTGTTATAAACTTCCTGTATATCTGTAGCAAATATCAATATCATCTCTGCCAACAACCTTGATTTGCACTCACACAACTCAAGCTGGCTGCACTGGAATTCGCGTACAGCAACTCCATACATCCAATTCCACCAGTCTTACGCCTTTTGAGCTCGACCTTGGTTTCCTACAAAGACTCCATGCTCCTTTCTCATCGAACCTGAAAAGACGTCAATGCTGTGGAAGATTTTATCCGAACCTGGAAGCTCTCCAGCATCAGGCCATCGAGGCCCTTCAGAAAGCAAGGGTTCAGCAGACCGAAGCAGTCGATAAGAACCGACCTCGACCTGAAAAAAAAGAGTTCAAGGTGGGCGACCTGGGTCTCCTTACTTACAAGCTGTTCCGAACGTCCGCTTCTCGTGCTGGTGGCGCGAAGAATCTGAGGGGCAAATACTCAGGCTCCTTTATGATCTCAAAGAAGATCTCCTCCGACGCTTATCAATCAGATCTGCCTGCTCACATTCGGATTCATCCTACTATCAACATCGAATACCTCAAGGAATACCATAAGAGTCCCGTACATCTCGGCCCTCGTAACGCGCCTTCTAATGCCGATCCTGTGTTGACGTCATCAGGGATTGAGGAGTATGAAGTGGACCGGATCCTCTCTCATCGCAGCGATCCCACTCGAGGTACAAGCTACCTTGTCGCGTGAAAGGGCTACGCTCTTCATGACGCGACATGGGAGCCTAAACCTAATGTGGACAATGCAAAGGCGATGCTCGATGAGTACAAGCGATCTAGCGGCCTCATTCAGACTTCCGCTGTCATGAATGGCTTGGGTCCTAGCAAGCATCACCTGACTTCTAGGTATCAGCTGATGTCAGGTCATCAGCTGATCAAGCTTCTTCGGCTTACACGGCTAGCCGTGATGTCCACCATCAGTTCCGTTAGTTCCGATCAGAGATTTGATCACGCGCGTGATCCGTGTCACGCGTCAATCATAGCATCTGCAATCGAAATACTCGTAGGAGTATTGTTTCTCCCAACTCTGGTCAGCCTGTTGAATACATAGCGAGCCTCCAGACTCGATTCCCCTCTTGTATTCCGTTTTGCTCTTCAGCGCTAGTTCGTATGTCAAAGCTATAAATCACGGGCAGTTGAATTATAGCCACGTGGTTCAAGTCCACCTTCGTCCATCAGCCTCAGCAATCTTCCTGTCCCGTCCCTGAAGTCCGTGTCAACTTCAAGCGTTGACTCTCAGGTCAACACCACACCCGTCCGTGACACTCCATAGACCACCGAATGAGTCGCTTGTTGGAACCGCAGAAAGTAAATAGCCATTGCAAAGCCGAGTGGTCGGTAATGAGATTGAACTAGGAACTATCGAGCTAAACATGAAGCTTCTTGACACTCCGTACGATGGCGAGGCACTCAAGCTCTGTGATGGAGTAATTCTTCTCGGCGTCTGTTAGCGACCGAGAAAGAAAGACTATAGGATGTTCCTGACCCGCGTCGTCATCCTGTGAAAGAACAACGCCAAGTCCCATGACACAGGCGTTAGTGTATAGAACGAAGGGCTTCTCGTAGCTTGGGTAAGCCAAGACAGGCGCGGATGTGAGGTTGTCCTTGAGCGCGTCAAAGGTCTTAATGCAAGGCTCGTCCCACTTATACGGTGTGTCTGTTTTCAGAAGGTTGTAAAGGGGTGCGGCTATCTTAGCGAAGCCCTACACAAACCTTCTATAATAAACGCACAGTCCCAGGAAACGTTGGAGCTGCTTGGCGTTCTTGGGGCCAGGGAACTCCTTAACTACTTTGACTGTGCCGTCCGCTGTACCGATGCCCAAGTTGTTGACTGTGTGACTGAGGGCGGTAAGCGACTGATAAGCTAGATGACACTCTGTAAGTGAGAGAGTCAACCCCGACTTTGCGACCAAAGACAGTATGGTACCGATGTCCTTAAAATGAGTAGCAACGTCCTTGCTATAGATGATAATGTCGTCGATGTAGACAATTGCGATCTGCCACTAGAAATGGCCGAGGATCTTGTCCATGAGCCTCTGAAAAACGAGGGTTGAAAAACGGAGGGTCTATTCCTCAGACCGAAAGGCGTGCGCTTGTATTGATGAAGACCCAAGTGGGTGCGAAAGGCTGTCGTTTTCCGATCTTGAGGGCTGATTTCGATCTGATGAAAACCCTTGTCGGCATCGAAAATAGAAAAGACCGCCTTACCAGCAGACTGAAATAAAATATCATCGATTCTGGGAATTTGATATAGATCCGCCTTTGTGACATCGTTGACTTTTCGATGGTCCAACCAAAAACGGTCCTTCCCCTTTTGACGAACAAGAATAGCAGGCGAAGCCCACGGAAAGTCAGACTCATCGATAACGTCTTCTGCAATCAGTTCTGCTAGTGTCCTCGATTATTCTTTTACCTTCAAGTGATGTACGGTACGGCGCCTGAGATACGGGAGCTGCCTTTTCAGTGTCGATAGACATGGTCGTGATGTCTTTGCGACCGAGTCTCCTCGATTCATACGAGAAGGCCTGTCGATTCTGTCGGATTGTGTCTCTAAGGAGGACCTTCTCTTCCTCTTGAAGTTCGATGTTAATATGTCGATAGCTTGAAGGGCTTCCTCGAAAGCTTCCAAGTCTGCTGATGTCTCCTGCAGCGCAACGTTAGAAGGCGAGGTATCAGGTCGGCTGTCCTGAACCGCCATTACTTTGCCCAAAAGAAGGTTAGCTGGGAGCTTTATGATGTTTTTCCCAACGTTCGTCATGTGTGCGTAGTGTTGAGTGCTGCAGGTGAAAGAGAGAGTTGGTGATACATGGATATCATCATTGATTTGAACGGGGTCTCGAAAGTAGAGAGGCGAAGGTGTTGTGTAAGAGAGCGAGACAGGAAGTGGCCCTTGGAAAACAGGCTTGATGATGAAGACCTGTTGGAGTCGAGCGGAAGGTTCAGCAGTCAAAGGGACTTCAGGTTTGAGGCTGGTGACAGATACTACGCCTTTGGTAGATTTGAAAGAACATGTCCCTTCTTTCAAATCGATGATGGCACCCTCTTCAGCTAGAACGTCGTTGCCGGTGATAATCTTGGTTGATAGAGACGTTACGACATGAAAGACGCCAGTGATCGAAGTGTGCTTCTTGTCCTTGTTAACGAAGTGAATGTCAGCGCAGATCCATCCATGTGTCTGGTTGTTACCAACACCTTTCAACATGATGGTCGATGCTGAGTTGACATGAATACCAGAAGGTGCTTACTCAAAGTACTGAGAATCGATAAGGGAGATCGCAAAATCGTTGTCGATACACACCTCTTGAGTGGCACCCTCTTTGCGATCTGTATGAGCGACAGCGAAGGTGGGAACCTTGGCGTTGTGGCGGTTTTGCAAGGAGGTGCCTTCGGAAACAGCACTATTGCACACAAAGTCGGGCAAGAATTCGTTCAGTTCATCGTACCCTTCATTGTCTTGTTCGGGAAAGGACAATTCGATGACGGTGTCGTTTTCTTCGTCGATAGTGACCAAGTACATTTGGGCTTCTTGCTTATGCTCTTTTCCATCACGTTTTCCTCCATCTTCTGACTTGTTCGGTCATCTCGACTTACTGATCGGAATCTTGCTAGGGAACGATCGATAAGACGAGACATTGTTGGACTTTGAGGTCCTCTTGGGGCAGTCCTTATACCAGTGCATAGCTCCACAAGAGCAAAGCTTAGGTGGTCTGAGCTATTGGTTGTCCCTCGATAGCCTGTGAGTGTTGAATGGCGCTGATGGTCTGAGACGTTCGTATGGATTGCTGTTCGAACGATGCTGTTCGAACGATGCATGGGATTATCCTGGTTTCGCGAGTTCCACGGACCGTTCCACCCCAAACCCTTCTCGTAGTCTAACAAAAATTTTGGAAATTCAGGAGGTCCGTACTAGACGTGATAGAGCTATTTAGAGTCGGCAACATATAATCCGGTAGACCGTCAAAGATGTCGGGAATGAATTCTGATTCCAGGGTATTGCCATCGAAAACGTAAGCTCGTAGATCGACCTTGCCATCGAAGTAGTCTGCCATGTCTTCATTGGCACGGGGTCCCTCTTCTTCCAAAGACGTTACTTTTCAGCCAAGTAACTAGCCTTCAAAAACCTTTATCGAGAGGCGTCTTTGTAAGGATACGAGGAAACAACTTGCTTACCCTCACCTTCTATCTCCTTCCAGCCCCATACGAAGCTGTTCCCCTGGTCTCGACGCCCTTGCTTCTCCGCCTGTGAAAAATACTAAATCCAGTATCAGTAAGAAGCCCGATGTGTGCCTATGCAACGCGACGACTGTTGTAAAATGATATCGAAATACGTCGTCCTGAATCGAACCCAGTCTCCCGGCCTTGTTCAGATGCCTATGATCACATAAGGTAATTATCTGTCTCTGAGCGATGACAACATAGTTGCCCTTGCGCGTTAGCTTAGCGCCAGCCGCAACAATGACATCACCCTCAGTAAAGCTGAGTTTGTAGCCCCATTCTGGCCTTCAATCTTGACCGGTTCAGGTCCGTACCCGCTACAGCCACTATATCACGGTCTCGCATTATCCGTCAGAACATTCGCAAGGTAGAATCTCAGTACCTGCCTTCTACCCAGCTAGAGAGGCCGGATCCGCTCCTATTCTCTAGCATCGAGATAATCATGATTTCAAGACCGTCATGTACGTCATCCGATATTCCGATACCAGGTAGGCAGCGGGATTAGCCCGCGTCTTTCACCTGCTCGCCAGCCAACTCTGTCCGGCCTGGAAGCACGAATCAAAGATGAAAAACATGATTCGTCATCACCTGCGCGAGACTTTGGACATTTGGACCGCGCAGCTGACGACGCAAGCAAGCGATCGAAATTAAACTGAGAACATTCACCCGCGGATAATCTGCCAGTCTGATTTATTCCGCCAGAGAAGTATCTCTCTACGACTTGGCTATCGACTCGACTATACGCAGCACTAGGAGCTCTCTAGGGAAGTGTCCAAAACGGTGGCGGCTCGACAGCTATATAAGGGACCTCAAATTGTACACTTCTGTTGCCAACAAGACTTATAGACACGCTATTCTACACCCAAGATAGTTGTCATCACTTCCCATCTAGACTGGCAGTGGCCTAGCTAACTTTTGTCTCATCTAGATACCATACGAGTACTGATAATCTGTACCAACGGTGACATTACCCACAACAGGTTGTCTTGTCTTTGAAACTATCCCACATAGCTCAGTGACACAAAGCTACAACCCTTACAGTCTTGCCAATGAATCCAAGTTGGGAACTGCGATCCGCCTTTAGGACCAAGGCATGTGAACCACCACAAAGCTGTTTCCTTCAAGATAACTGGCAAGGAAGCGACAATCTCGGAGTTGGTGCGGTGCAGTGGTTGGTTTCGAAAATAGCTGAAACTTGTCCGATCCGAACCTCAACGTCATCTCCTTTCTCTCCTTTGAATTTTGGCAGGTCGAAGGCCTTGATCTTGGTAGAGGGATGCTGCGAGGAAGATAGAGCATGATCAGTACCATTATAAGGAGAAGTAGAAGGGAAAGACGGCTGCCTTACGTACGAGGATTGACGGGAACGATGTAAGCTTCCATCTATGTCTTGACTTGCTTCTCGATTGTCCGAAGTGGTACCGATGCGGGTCTCGGCAATGTCTTTGACTATGACTGGAGGGTTTGCGTCGCGACAGGTTATTCGGGAACAGTGGAACTAGAAGTTGAAAGAATCTCGGCGGTCTTTCCTTTGCCGATAAGCAAAGATTCAATTCTGAATTCGAACTTATTCTGTTGTCGTTGAAGCCGCTGTTGCAAGGTGTTCTGCATCTGAATCATCATTGCTTGCATAGCATTGATAGTAGCAGTGTTGGTCGTAGCGGTCATATCAGCCAAACGAGACTTACGTTCAGGATTTTTCAACGTACGGCTGCTTCGGCTTTCGTGAGGCGAAGGTGTAGTGGGAGATTTTTATAAAGAGCCCAAAGCGGAGCTGCGAGTAGAATCAGAAGTTCCGAAATGCCGATGTGGTCCTGAGGGCGTGAAGCCAGCGTTTAAGAGCGAAGGCTGACGAGGAGCCGATAGGTTAATGGGAGCCGTGAAGCTGAAAGCTTGTTGCAGATACAAAGGTCGCTGATGATAGATGAGAGCCCATAAACGTAGTTCTTGCAGAAAACTCTTCTGACGCTTGGGAAGGCCAGGTATGGCACGCTAGGCAGCCTTGCTTGACTGACCTAGGTGAAGTGCACTGATGATGAAGGTCAAGCTGACTTGTACCTTGTTGAATGAACCGCAGAGGTTGATGTTGCTGCTAGAAACTAGGCTGAGCTGAGTCCCTAAATCGAACCGAGGTTGACGGTGATGTTGTGGCTGGAGACTAGGAGGACCTGAGTCTGAGATGAGATAGATGTACAAAGTCTAGACTGTCGGTGACGCCAATGATCGAAGCAATCGAAGTGCTGAGTTAGGTAATAAGGGGCCAAATGTCGCAGTTCGGGCTTCAAAATTGTCGTGGGCAAAAGGTCACTCGTACTTCCTAGGAGAGCTCCGCCGTTGTGATGGGTACTAGCACAAGCGATGTACACCTGTTTGGTCAACGCGGAGCTTCAGGCATATACCGAAATGTAAGACGAAAGGTAGCTAATCCTGAGAAAGTCTTGCACTCAAGGTAGCTTCGGAAATCAAGGTCAATCAAAGAGTCCGTCAGAAGTCATGAAGCTATCACAAAAGCCGGATGACTCGCTATACATAGTCACCCGGGCAGAAGGGGAGCAGCGATGCCTAACTGCAAAAGCGTCAGATGTCATGGCATTGCATTGAAGTGTACGCTTTGGAGTCAGCGTTCCCATCTTGCAGAAAGTCCCCTACTGCATTGCAGTTAGTGCTTTTGCAAGCTTCTGTAGTCGAGCACTGCAAACAATCTATGCTGCATTGCAGTTCGCCGCATGGATGCGTCTTTGCAGTGAGCGCGTTGGATGCCGGATGGCGTGGTACCAGAAGGCATGACGTAACAGTCGTGGAGGAAGGTTTGGTCTGGGAGATATGCTGGTATCTCTATAGAAACAGCCTATTCTTTACTGACTTTTTCCTTACATTTGATTCAGTCGCACTTTTTTTTCGCTTTTCGACCCTTGTCTCGTGTCTTGTCTCGTATTGTAGCGTGTCACGTCTGTAATCGGATAGAATTGTACAGTGTTAAAAAATATGCTGTCGGTAGCCTTATATCATTTCCCGTGCCATGATCATCAATTTCCTATATCGGACACTCCCACATCGCAGGATTAGGAAGTATAGAGTGCGCCTCATAGAAGACGGCGCGTTTGATGAATCGCCATGTTCGCGCCGACGCGCCATCCCAAATTAGCAGAAGCATCGCCGTCTGAGCTGCTGCCAGTAGAAGTACCGACTCTGCTACTGCTTCCTCCATGTTGTCTCCCCATAACGCCGCCTCAGGGTCTACAGGAGATTTCCAAATGATTCCTTGGTGAGGATGTCGCGCGCCACCGCTGCTCGACGAGTACCGCTGCTCGACGAGTATATATAGGAGCCCGTTTGTATCCTTTTGACGTAGACCTCATGATCGGATTCAGGCTATTCACACCCAACGTAATTATCACGTCAGCGTGCCAAGAACAGCCTTCGGTATAGCGGATCATTGCCTCATCTATAACATACGAATACTGCCGTTTATACTAATCGTAACTCAGAACCTCCAATCGGGTGTGACCTTACGGTTTTGTAGTCAGTTGTACCGATCATCCCACAGCGCTATTGAAAGCGACCCTTATAAAATTGGTCTCCAAAGACACACGTCTTGGGTGTCGCGAGCGAGAGGTCTATCTGACTCTGCTGGGCAGCTCTGCCGCTGTTTAGGAGTTAGCACCAACGATGTACTTCTACTATCCGACACTTGAACACTGAGGGTGGGAGAATGGAAGGCGGGTCGGCAATGATCATATCTTCCGGTAGTGATTGAAGGATCTGAGCAGCGTTGATTGCCGTCGCTACGACTGATCATAGAATAGGGTCTAGCACGGTCGTAATCGGTCACAGGCGGATGCAGAAACGCTAAGCGAGAGTGGGCAATCGTAATCGTATTCCACCGAGAGAACGGCTCGTCGCTATAAACATGGCCCTTTCAACAATTATGGTGTACAGATCCACCCACGAACGAATGACCACTGCAATCGCAATCATGGACTATTATATACTGGTTGCCATACATACCAAACCTGCTATCTGCATCGCAGGACCGCCACTGAGACTCGAACTATAGTCTGATCAACGCTCTCAGGAGTTTCTCTATCCCAGATCATGAGGCTTCTGCAGTGCTGGAGGACTTCCCTAAAAGGTAGTCCGACCGATTTTCCGGATCTCGGAAACGAAGATTTTCCGTGGCGATGGTTTCAAGATCCTCTTTCTTCCAGTAGGGACAGATCTTCGCCGCCGTTTCCGGTGTGACGCCCGACCCATTGATGAAGATACTGTAAGGCTTGTGAAATGTGATAGTCTCTGTGTCACTGGGATTACCGGTGGTCGGATCGATGTATGCAACGGTCACGGTTTTCGAAGGCTTCTGGCAGGATTCGTGACACGGCCCTGCGGTATCCGAAGGTGTCGGAGGGCGCTTCAACTCTTCCAAGATGAATGACTCGAAGGTCTCTTTGACCAGCGGACCCATGATCTCCCATTCGATGATCTTCTGTAAATCCATCGACTGACCGGCTAGAATTGTGTCGTAGTAGTGATCATGCGTGTCATTCTTGTCATATGGCGCCTCAACGGCGAAGACCACCATGTCTTTGACCTGAGGGAGCGTTAGTGACAGCCTGTCATACGCTCGTTCCAGTGCCTGTCCTCGTACGCCCGCTCTCTTAATGAGCACTGGCCGACGGCGGGCAGGTTCGGCAGAGCTGCGAGGTGTTGATGCTGACATGAGGCTTGTTTTATCAAGGGTTCTGGTTTTATCAGGTCTGGACTTGCTTAATACAAGAAACCAAAAGTTGCTCAGCGAAAATTGGATTATATAGGGAAACCCCAGGCGATCAGTTGCAACACCAGAAAGGATCGGATGTTGTACTTCCTTTATGGCAATGATACGTGAAGGGAGCGAGTGATCTTGAAACTTAGGGGTTAGGGGATATGGGGTTCTGGGGTGCATGGATTCTACATATACAACAAGTAAAGGGAGACGGTTTCGAACCCGTAAAGAAAATTTAAGGAAAAGTGGAAATTGGAGAAACTACAGACTATAGGAGATTCCAAGTCTAATGTGACTTTTTACCTCTACTAATAACCTTCCTCCACTCAGATGCTGCTAATCCCACTATGCTAGGCGTTGAGGCCTTAGAGCACGAACGTTTTGGTCCTCGCTCGAAGCAGAACCAAGGACAACTGGTTGCACAAAGACTTGAAGGCGGATGCCGACATCGCGTCTTGCCATGCCTTGAGGCACTTTGTTGTTGTCGCTTCCATCATCCCACCGACGGTAAACACGAGTGGACTGAAGGGGACGTTGTTGGMCGGAAGTCGCTGAACCTTCTTTGCGGCGACGGTGTTGAGAAACTTGGTGATCAAGGCGTGACTCTTTTCTGCGGGTGAGGTTGGTTGTAAAGAGGGCAGAAGTCGAGTCTCGTTTGAGTCCCGGGTGAACAACGAAACGATGGTGACGTCGTATTCGKGGTTGGAAAGTCCGGAGTCGTTMGAGCCGGTTACTCGAATGTCGTTGCGGCGGTTGGTCGCCCCAATACTCGGTTCCACCTCGACTCGCACACCTTGAAYCCGGTTGAGGGCCGATGCGATCGCTCTCTTGACTTGTTCGTGCCGAGCGGTGATCCACCGCTTCCGACCGACGCAGACCTCTGCATGCCCTGCCGAGTTTTCCGCCGAACACAAGGAACAAACGGTGGCCGAGCCAGGATGCAAAGTMCGCAGGTGAAGGCCGGCCGRTACTTCAAAGTCGGTGAGACGAAGACCCTGGTAATAAGGAATTACCGAGAGCCACTTTCTTCCTAGTCCAGACGCCGATTCGATGATTGTTCTAGATTGTTGAGCGTCCAGAGTAGAGAGAAGAGTGTCCCGCTTTGCCTTGAACATTTCGGCACAGCGGACCTTTTGCGGGGCAATCGAGTTCGGGTCGTCCGAGTCCGTCAACTTGGGAGGTGACGCGGGAGGGCCTAGTAACGGTTCCAGCAGGTGATCCGAGGTTTCTGCCGCAGCAGCAAATCCCAAAGGTGCACATTGCTCGTGCGACAGAAGGCCGAGACCACCATCCCTTGCAGGCAAGGCCATGATCGCTTCGTCCA